>JAVLUX010000030.1:30637500-31307500 GCA_032164185.1 Moxostoma hubbsi | reverse complement strand
GTCCCACAGGCACATGATTATTATACAAAGGTGCAATATTACAGACACACAATCTGTTTAATTTTGCTACTACTTATTTATGTTGTTTTTTATATTGTGGGCTCAAATGTGTTTGAATATATTTATAAATAAAGAACATTGCAAGTCAATATAGGGTGTCACATTATATTTATTAATATTCAAACTGTACATCTCACATTCATTTACGATATTAACATGTTATGTTATCATTTGATCATTTAAAAATATGTACAATCTCAACATAGCAATTTGTGAGTAAATTTGATAGAACACAGGATAATCTTAGAATGGCCGCTCATTGTAGATACACTAAGTGCATTCTGAGCGACAGTGTTTTTGGATCAGATGAACCATTTAACATGAGGATGAATTTGTTGGACTTTCAGACTGTGTGCAAAGGAAATGTGATCTAATCTACTCATTGGCTTCGAATCAGATATGTTTGAAATTGGTTGGTGAATACTCTATACTTAGTGAGAATTGGTCTGTTTTGGTCTGTCCTTGTGTTCGAGGTGGTGAGAGCTTTTAGTGCCTTGCATAAACATGTTTAAGAATGAACTCGCAAAAGACCCCAAAACATGAAGGTGTGCGTGCGCACATTATGGTCCAGTCAGATCCAACAGTCTGGAATTCTCCCCTTGTTTCAGAGGTGCAGAGATCACAAGCATTCCTTCTGGTGACATAGCTGATTCCAGAGCCATGATGTCCACTCCATTTGGGATTCGATATCGCCGATTAAACTGGCGCGTCACCAGTCCTGAACCATCCTACAGTTAAACATACACACATCAACTCAGTCACGTGTCTCCAAAGTCCAGTACAAACTAGTGCTTAATTGCAGGATAACAGCTGATGATGTTAAAGGAATATTCCATGTTCAATTAAAGTTAAAGGAATAGTTCACCCAAAAATGAAAATTCTGTCATCATTTACTCACCCTTGTGCCATCAGAGATTGTGACTTTCATCTGCTGAACTTAAATGAAGATTTTTAGAAGAATTTCTCAGCTCTTCTGGTCCATACAATGCAAGTGAATGGGTGCCAAAATTTGAAGCTTCAAAAATCACATAAGTCAGCATAAAAGTAATACTCCTGTGGTTAAACCGATGTCTTCAGAAGTGATGTGATAGGTGTAGGTGAGAAAAAGATCACTTTTACATTCTTCATCGTGATTTTCATACTTCGTGCATATCGCCCCCTACAGGGCAGGGATAAGAATTTCAAGCAAAAAATTATTTAAATATTGTTCTGATTCTCACCCACATCTATCATATCACTTCTGAACATATGGATTAAAACACTGAAGTCATATAGATTACTTTTATGATGCCTTAATGTGCTTTTTGGAGCGTTAAAATTTTGCCACCCATTCACTTGCATTGTATGGACCAACAGAGCTGAAATATTCTTCTAAAAATCTTCCTTAGTGTTCTTAAGATGAAAGAAAGTCGACAGCATTCATGGTATAATGTTGATTACCACTAAAATTTACTTTGACTCATCCTTCCTTTTCTTAAAACACAAGGTTACAGCATTTACAATGGAAGTGAATGGGGCCCATTTTGGAGGGTTTAAAGGCTAAATGTGAAGTTTATCATTTATAAAAGTGCTCAGATTAATTCTCCTGTTAAAACTCCTGTATTATTTGAGCTTTGAGGTTGTTTAAATCATCGTTTTAGGGTTTGTTGTCATTACATCATCATGGCAATGAAGTTGTAAAATTGGCTATAACTTTACACAGAAAAGGTTAGTAAGAGATTTTATCACACTAAAATCTTGTTAACACGCATATTGTTCATATCTTGTAGCTATTATACTTAATAAAAAGTGAGTAATTTCATGTTCAGAAATTGGCCCCATTCATTTCCATTGTAAGTGCCTCACTTTAACCCAGATTTGAGCTTTTTTTTTTTTTAAGTTGTTGTAGTCTTGAATTGAACCTGGAATATTCCTTTAATATAGGCCATTACATTGTAGTACACAAGTAGTAACATGGGTGGGTGACATGCCTATCCGACTAATAAAATGACTCCAGGCACCTGAGAGAACATATTACTTGCCTTTCTTTGTTCATGCTTTCCCTCCACCACAACATAATCTCCCACTACTTTAACCAGCAACTCCTCAGGATTAAAGTGTTTCACATCAACCTGAACAGTAAATCCATTGTGATCACAGGTAACCTGGAGAGAAAGTGACTTTAATTAATTCCTCTTGCAGAATTCAATGCTCAATCCGGGGCCGGCCCGTCCTACAAGCAATACAGTCGACTGCCTGGGGCCCCGACATGTCTGACAGCGCCCCGTGTACATGTGCAAAGCAAATGAACATGTCATTTATTTTAAAACACTGATGACTTTCAATTTGAAACTCTCCGCAGGCTAATGATATTCAGAGCACTTGCTGAGTAATGTGCAATGTGTGTGAACCTGATCATTTAACATACAAATCACAATAATGGTGAAAACTAAAAACATTACATATAAAATGATCTCAAAATAATCAAAAAAGTCAAATAACTGAAAGTGACAAAAAATAACATCATAACAGCATATCTAAAATCAACAAGAAGTAAACCTAAGCACAACAAACTAATCTGCATAATTTATTCATAATGCAAATCATTGCTGGGAACTGAGCGGGGCTTCTTTTCACAGTATTAATAGACAGGAAGTAATTCAGACACTGCTGATAAAAAAGACGCAAAAAAAACTAACATAGAGTGAAAATATGAGCAATTAATCTGGAAAATAACCAAACCATCCTATCTGCAAAGATGTCAGCTCTCTAAGAGGTAATTTGCTTTTTCTTTACATTTGTTTACAAATATATACTTCGAGTTGTTGTGTTAATAGGCCCTATTTAAAATATGCAATTTTATTTATAAATAACTATACATTGCTATAGTTACCTTATTTTCCCTGATGTTTTAGCTTTTATTAACTTGCACACATTCTGGCCAACTTTTTGTTGTCATTGATTCTGTTGCTCTAAATAAACATTTCAAGCATTTTCAGCAGTGTCCTATACAATTAAAACTGTTTTAAACAGCATTTTCTTATTTAGAGTAAATTGAATGGGTAACACTTGTGGTTGTATTTGTTGACATAAGTTAACAATTAGTTGAACTAACAATGAACAATACTTAATAATCGTATTTAATGTTAATGTCTTTGACATTGTTAATGATACCTAATGCAAACCTTATTGTAAAATGTTACCCATTAATTATCATACTTGCCGCTTCCATGACCTCATTTTAAGTGAGACACTAGTTTATTTGTACTTCTAGAAAAAAAGTTGAAAGGTGATCAAAATAAGGCAATAAAATAATGAATTGTCAAAGCACCTAAAATACACATATTCTTTTATGCATTTGTGTACATTTTAACCTAACATCTTCATGTTGGGTAATAAAAGCTATTGGAATACGTTATTTGTCATCTACAGAGCTGTATACAGGATGGGAGGGGTGGGGGGATTTTTCAGAATTTCACCTAGGGCCCCACAAACCCAAGGAACGGCCCTGACTAAACGTCATGCGTCAGTCATGCAATCATGCCATTTCCAATATTTGGGGTTGCACTTTACATGTTACATAAAAACAAATGAGTCTACTGGGTAATGCCAGAGTCTTTCTAACAAGTCAGCCCACTGTCGGCCATGTTTGGAATGCTATTGGCTATTTCCAGTTATGAAAGTGCAGCTTCAATCTACTTGAATGGGAAAAGACCGAAATCTCCTTAACGGTTGGTAAAAATTACAATCAAAGGACATATTTCAAATCAGCAGTAAAGTCTGAAAACACTAGTATCATAAATTGTGATTCTTTACATCAGATTACGCTAATAAATACAATAATAATAATAAGAAGAAGAAGAAGTGTGAGGCATTTACATGTTTCCATTTATCATGGTATATAAATAATGTACTTGCTTGTTTTGATTATTGAGGGGGCTACCTTCCCCCATCCCCACAGAATCTACGCCCCTGCTTGTTTTGGAAGTCTGGATGAAGTTCTAGAACTATTAAATTAGCTTAAAGCACCTTTAGAACACATGTTGACACACCTGCGTTCTGTTCTAGCCTACTTCTTGCGCTTCTTCTAACTTTTTCTTTCTTTCTTTTTTTTTTGGCGCAAGAACGCTTTGTGTGTGAACGGCCCCTAACAATAACTGTAGTAGGCCTAGTCTAATTTGGCAGAAAATATGGTTACCATGGAATACTTGTAAGGGAGAAGATTACTCCACCTGTGCTGCTCCGGTGTGCTCGGAAACTGGGATGAGAAGTTCGGTCGGGGTCCACGAGTACGGTCCAATCGTCCCGTTTAACCGGGGAAATAACGGTGGCAGAACCCTCTCCCACGGGATGCCGCTCACTGGGAGAGAAGGAGGCAAATCGAAATCCATATTTTTTTTATTTTATTTTTTTTGGATGAATTTGAAAACGAACCACCAAATTATCACTGCTTCAAATGTATCGCTGTTCGGATATTAATAGCGCTTGCAGATTTGTTCTCGAAAGGGGAAACGTCCCGTTTCGCAACTCTGGGATAACTAACGCAGGAACGATTATTCATCTTGGTTGGTTAGAAGGTATATAAATAGTTTAGAAATCACCGCCCCTTCACATGAGCCCTTCCTCTAAACAAATGTCATAAATAAATGGACTGATTGCGCTGCAGTGATCTTTCTCGCACCTCTTTCACGCTGAAAATGAAATCTTGGAGCACGATGCCAAAAGTGCTATTAAAGTTACACGTGCTGTTATATAATGCCAATGGCAGGGGTGAGATCCTGTACGTACCTTTATTCCCATTAGGAAAGCACCGTTCTGGCCTTATAACGCAGTGGAGGACATGATGGACGGTAGTGTCTGAGTGAGGAAAAATCATCTATATTATGCAAAAAAAAAGTCAAATTAATTTTGCGTGCGACTGTTCACTGTCAAATGGTTTATTCAAAAAAATACAAATAATAATCCACGGGTTTTTCCACTGAAAGAAAACAAAAATTGTGAGGTAAATACAGCTGAAAATAAATGAGTACTTTCTACATTGAATATGATAGTTTAAGCGTGAACTTGGAAATATTAAGTAAATTCTGCAGTTATAATCAATTGAAACATGAATAAATGTATGCTCTAGCTTTTAAGTAAATATTATTTAATGATTGTTTGCTATTTTTAGACTGTGTCACCATGTATTAATCCTAAAGTAGAAAAAAATTGTCATATTTATTCGCTAATTTGAATTAAATTCACAAATAAATAAAATAAGCTAGTTTTACTTTTTGTAGCAGGTGTTCCAAACATGCAGGCTTGAACAATTATTGAGCAAGATTATTGACACCGTTTGTTATTGTTAATATTGTTTTTACATTTGGTAACTTCTGGTTTTGTGCAGTCGGAAGTTTATTTTCTACTCAATATTACCTAAACAAACAAACAAAAAACAAACAGTTGGGTGTTAAAGTCATTGTGTTTTATGCATTAAATGTTGAGGGCTGTGTGCAGTTATGTACTATGATTTTATCACCCTTAATGAAAGATGAAGATGTATCTAATACACTGTATATGTATTAATGAAAGGCTTTCGTAATAAAGTACATGATTAATCATTTGTTTATAAGGAAAGTTCAAAATGTGAAATGTTCTACAAAACAATCATTCAAAAATGATCAAGTATATTTAAGTACAACATACATCAAATTTGTAAGTAAAAGTTACTGTATTAGCTGGTGTTTAAGTCAAATTAACTCTCTTCAACCAATATTATTTCATGAAGTAAATGTATTTTAATTTCATACCATTAAAATTTACTTAAAAAAATGGTGTAAATCTTACTAGTCATTCTTTTAAGGGTGGTTGTTGTCAGAGTACTGAAAATTATCAAATCAATACAGTACAATTGCAAAATCAATATGGTACATCGTTTGAATGGTGTAAGACTTTTCTATATTAATTTAATTATTTATTGGTGGCTTATATCTAATATATAATACATTTTCACAGTTGTATTATAGCAATATGCATGTTACATGATTTTAGTGTGATAAAAATCACTTTATAACCTTTTCTTTGCGGTTATATAATATTTTACATCTTTGCTGCCATGACGATGTATGCCTTAAACCCTAAAACGACCATAACAACAAATCAAACAACTTTACATATTAAATGATGCTCATGTTTTACCATGAGAATTAATGTAAGTGCTTTTAAAAAAAATCATATATTTCACCTTTCAGTGCTTTAAACCCTCCTAACAAATTGACCCCATTTACTTCCATTGTACATTTGCTTCATTAACCTCCATTTTTGCTTCTTTTTTTTGTTTTGTTTAAAGGAAGGAGGACCAGTTGATTATTTATTAAAAAAAAAAATTTTGGTCAACATAATGGCATAAATACTGTCGATTGAGCTTAACTTATAATGAAACCTGGAATATTCCTTTAAATATTTTGTAATGGATTTTCATAGTTTAATTGAATGGTTGGGTCTGGGAAAATACTAAAACAGTAAAATCTATATATAAAAAGGCATTTTACCAACAATAAATGAAGGCATGGTTTAAAGTTTCCAAGACAGATTTAATGCAAACTTAAAGACGAATAGAAATGAAAAAAAGTAATAAAAATCAACACCCGGGACATGAAATTGCCTGAAGTTGAAGAAACACCCTTACACCGCCCAAACAGAACATACGGTATAAAATCTTTCTAGTATGCACCGAGTCATATTTTCACCATTTCACCTTTAGGTTATCCGTCTGCTGCTTGTTGCCATGAGTTATGTCATGCTCCCCATATAGCACCCACACAAGCTCTACATGGAGGGGCTTTATAATAGAATAAAATGTACCATGTTCTTTCATTCAAGCAATATTATAGACATGTAACGTGAGAATCACGCCTATTTTAGAACTTGAAATTGTAGCATTCTGCAATATTGAATGGCACACCCACTGCCAGGCACTGACATTTTTTCGTGTTAGTGTTAATGAGAAATGTGTTTGGCAGGCATTATGGCAATGATGCCATATTGCTATTTGTCTGTTTTCAAGTACGTTTAAGGATGAGTTCATGCCACCGTTGCGTAATATGTGACAAATACACACCCTAAACCCTAAATAGATTTAAAAATCTGTAAAAAATGTAATTCAAACATCTTGTATTAACTGTAGAAAGGGATTTGTGCCTGATTCAACACAGATTCCAGCAAAAAGGCTGAAAGATCTTCTACACATTTCGACATTTCAAGTCTTCAAAAAGTTTTAAATCACTGAAACGTGCTGACAAAGGAATGAAGGGAATTATAATGATGTTACACGAAACACATTGTCCAACTGCTGAACTTTAACAACAGAAACAAGCCAACAGAATAATTCACACCTCATTTTAAAAGACTGCTACTAAGTAGAGCTTCATCAAGTGCCTACTACACGTGGCTTCTGACTTGGAAAATACAGCTACACGCATTCCGGCCTTTGAATGCAATACAGACCAATGTACTGGCAGCAGCATAAGTCATTGAAGCTGAGGATAACATGTCCTTCTGCTGTTGGCATCTGCTGGTAACAGAGGCAGAACTTTCTGTTCATGCACTGGCTATAGGTGACTAAAAACAGCACCAATGAAGATTCACGGGGGGCTTAGCATTCACTCGAAAGTGAGATCGAGTTTCATAATAGGTGCCTATAAAGGCTTACACATGAGACGGAGGATTCATACATCAATATTACAGAGTCTAGATGGCAATCTGTGTTGATTAGTAAGCAAGAATAAAAGGGGAACTCGTCCCTCATGTGGATTTTTCTGGAACTCCTGGTGCTTTTGTTTTCCGTTCACAACAAGCTCTATAAATGGCAAACAGGTAGTTGATTGGACATGGATATGTTCTATCAACAGATTAAAATGTATATATAAAGGAAAGTGCATATTTTAAGATGCTGTAACTATTTCTTTTAGGTTTTAATCAAGTTTTTGATTTCACTTCCATTTCATTGGTCCCGCGGTATGATGGTTCCACATGAAGTCTTAACTAAAATTGCAATCATAGAAATTATAATATATAATGCATTTCTATACATTGACATATTATTTCCAACAGTTAGATTCCAGGGTGCTAATATCCACACAACTTATTTCATGCTAAAAATCTCACATTTGGTGTGGAAGCCTCACTCCACAGGACTTAATACATGAACATGGAAGTAGTTCCGAATAAACATTGAAAAACTAAATATTTAAAAAAAAAAGAAAAAAGTAATTGGATATTAATAATAAAAAAAAAACACGATATTGATATTGTGAGTCACTCCACAGAACTCAATGTCTATTTATATTGTTTATTTTGATACATTTATCAATATTGGATTCATTTATCATATAAAGGCAATCAAACCACAGGACAATTTCCACACGACTTGAAATTTACTTCCAAGTAAAACAAAATTTGAACAGATAATTTAATGTCTATAGATGAAATCGGTGTTCATTGCTGCCCAGCCAAATTATGAATATATAACAGAAAATGCTTTTTTTTCCATTGTGTATATTTAAATTACGCTTCAAATCAACTGACTAAATATAGTTTTAAAGTCTTTATTTTGGATCGACCTGCCTGGTGCGGCGTTTCGTGTTTTCATACATTCTCTTCAATGCATATCGGAGTGGTGGTGGTGTAGTGGGCTAAAGCACTAAACTGGTAATCAGGAGGTTGCTGGTTCGAACCCCACAGCCACCATCATTGTGCCCTTGAGCAAGTCACTTAACTCCAGGTTGCTCCGGTGGATTGTCCCTGTAATAAGGGCTCTGTAAGTCGCTTTGGATAAAAGCGTCTACCAAATGCGTAAATGTAAATGCATTGAAGGGTCATGATCAGAACTGGTTATATTAATGTGTTATCTCACTTCTACTATAATAAACATTCCAGCTCAAGCTTCATTAAAAGAGAGTGAACAGGTATTTAGAAGCAGTGCAGCAAACAAACTCGCTTGCACTTTAGCATGGTGCATTTGTGTCCATAATATCTCAATCAAAAAATGATTACATCAGTTCGCAAAATACCACAACCCCCAGCCAGATCCAGTTTATCTTGTATGCGATGACAGTGGTAAGATTAGGAGGGAGCATCTGGTCAATGGGAGGATAAAAATGGAAAGAATACAAAAAGAAGTTTTGTAATGAAGTGCCATCTCATCAGGCTGTGCCGAGAGGAATGGTGAAGGAGAGGTAATCTCCCACCTCCCCCCACCGTGCTCTGAAATGCTGGAATATGGTGATCCACGTTGTCAGCACAGCCACCCACAATAAGAGACCTAGCGCGGACTTCTTTATGTCTGTTGAGAGAAGAGTTGGTATACATTACATTCTATACACTACAACATAATAGGACAGACAGCATTAATCGCAATGAACTACAACCACAAGACTGAAAAATTAGTGATTTGTAAATTATATTCACCTTTTCATATTGCAAGCTCTACAACTACACATTATATGATGTTTTACTCTGTGAAGTTCATTGCTATTTTTTTTAATATACAGTTATTTCAAATCAGAAAAGTTAGAACAGTCGAGTGTTTACCACTGTGAAACATCACCATTTATTTTAATAACACTTAAGCATTTGGGCATTGAAGACACAAGTTAAGTTTAAAAAGTGGAATTTCCCCCCCCATTCATGCATTATGCAGGTCTTCAGCTGCACAATTGTACGGGTTCTTCGTTGCAGTATTGTGCGCTTCATAATGCACCACACATTCTCAATTGGAGACAGGCCAGTCTAGCACCCACACTCTCTGCTTACACAGCCATGCACTTGTAATCTGGGCAGTGTGTGGTTTCAAGTTGTCCTGCTGAAAAATACAGGGACGTCCCTGGAAAAGATGGTGCAGTATATGTTGCTCCAAAATTTGAACAAATCTGTCTGCATTAATGGTGCTCTCACAGATGTGCGAGTTACCCATGCCAAGGGCACTGACACACCCCTGGCCATACAGACACTGGCTTTTGGACCGGATGCTGATAACAGCATGGGTGGACATTTTCCTTTTTGGCCCGGAAAACACAACGGCTGTTTTTTTTAAACACTATTTGAAATGTGGACTCATCGGACCAAAAAACACGGTTCCACTGTTTTACTTTCCATCTAAGAGGAGACCGAGTCCAGAGAAGTCTGCAACGCTTCTGGACAGTGTTGACGTAGAGCTTTGCATAGTAAAGTCTTAACTTGCATCTGTGGTTGCAGCAGCGAGTGGTGTGGACTTACAAAGGTTTACTGAAATAATCCCAAACCCATGTTCATGATATCCATTACAGATGAATTATGTTTTTAAGATGGTGATGTCTGAGGGATCAGAGATCACGCGCATTCAGAAGTGGTTTTCTGCATTGCCCTTTACGCACCAAGATTTGACCAGATACACTGAATCTTTTAACTTATTTATATTGTGCACTGTAGAGGGTGAAATACCCCAAATCCTTCCCATTTGTCTTTGGGGAACATTGTTCTCAAAGTGCTGGATTATTTGCTGAAGCATCTGTTGGCAAAGTGTGATTCTTGAACGATCCTTGTTCTTGAAGGACTAGGCTGTTTGTGGAGGCTCATTATATACTATGACAGGGGTTCCCAAACTTTTCCATGACAAGGCCCCCCAAATACCACTAGGTTCTGGCCAAGGCCCCCCTTTTCCATGATGTGTTATTAAACCCATCGACAATACTACAGCAAATGTAGAAATAAATAAAACATCTAGGTGAACATCCATTAACCTTTATTTGTGTTGTAATAATAACATTTGTATGACAGATCTTCATATATGGTAAAGTAATTTCAACATTCAACATTGTATCTGTGTGTCAGTGAATGGAAAAAGAGAGAGATCTTAACGAGTGTGTGTGTGTGTGTGTGAGAGTGTGTGTGTGTGTGAGTGTGTGAGTGAGTGTGCGTTTGTGAGTGAGCGTGTGTGAGTGTGTGTGAGCGTGTGTGAGTGTGTGAGTGAGTGTGTTTGTGTGAGTGAGTGAGTGTGTTTGTGTGAGTGAGTGAGTGTGTTTGTGTGAGTGAGTGAGTGTGTTCGTGTGAGTGAGTGAGTGTGTGTTTGTGTGAGAGAGTGAGTGTGTGTGTGTGAGTGTGTGTGTGAGTGAGTGTGTGTGTTTGTGTGTGTGAGTGAGTGAGTGAGTGAGTGTGTGTGTGTGTGAGTGAGTGAGTGTGTGTGTGTGTGTGTGTGTGAGTGAGTGAGTGAGAGAGTGAGTGTGTGAGAGAGTGAGTGAGTGAGTGAGTGAGTGTGTATTGTCTCCAATACGTCTGCTCACAGTGTTATCAGAGAGTGGTACAGCGTCAATTTTCTTGGCAGCATCCTCATCCAGTAGCTCTTTTACAATGTCTTTGTAGCAGGTAGTATCAAATCCTCCCCAATTGTGTGCGACTTTTTAGCTCGCGCAATGTGCAAGGAACCCAAAAACTATGCCTTCAATGCTCTCTCAGGGACAGTAGCGAATGTTGCTGACTGCCTGGTCAAATGTTCTTCCTTTCTTTTAAAAAAGTCGATTGGTTTTTCGGCCTCTGCTGGATGCTTCTGGTTCAGGTGACGTTTAAGTTTCGATGGTTTTAAGCATTCGTTGGAGAGGATCTCGAAGCAGAGAACGCATTTGAGGCACTCATGTCCATTCTTCTGCGTGACGCATGTAAATCCATACTTTATGTATGCTGCCTCATACCTACGAGTCTTACTCGGCCAGGAGTTCGTTTTCGTATTTTTTTTTTAATCTGAGGTTTCGATAGCTGGCTCGTCAGGTTTTTTCCTTTTTAAAAATCTATCCATTTTGATAGAGCTAGCCAGCTAACTAAATAAATAGCTGAATAGCTGAGCACTGGCGGTTGTTACCAAGGCTAAACTGACAGATTACGTGTACCAGCCAATCAGAAAGATTAGAATTAAAAGTTTAATGTTCAGATATGCGACAAATTATTATAATGCTATTTCATAACAATACTCTATCTATAATATAAATATTTTTATATATTTTTTAATATTTTTAAAATATTTATAAAATTTATAATTATTTTTTTTTTGCTTTTTTTTTTTTCTTCTTCCAACTTGCTGCGGCCCCCCCTGGCGGCCCCCACTTTGAAAACCACTGTACTATGACACAATTGCCTCCTGTTTTACATGTCCCGTTTCACATTGACTTATTTCAACCCATGAAAACGTTATTAGTCTGAAATTGCCCGTCTCAACTTTTTGGCTAATATATATATATATATATATATATAAAAAATTCAAAAGGTAAAACATCATAATATGTTTAGTTGTAGTGCTTTCAATATAGCAAAGGGTGAATATAACTTACAAATCTCTCCTTTATGTTTTATTAGCATTTTTCATACTGTCCCAACTTTTTCAGAATTGTACAAATCATCATTGTTTGCATTAAACTAAAGGTTCTTGGACAGGAATTGTAAAACCGTGATCAAGCTGTCATATCTATGTTGCAAGGCGAAGTGGGTTATAAGACCTTAAATGATGTGGGAAATAATGTTGAGTTTTAGGATTCGGTCACATACTCACAGGATTTAATCTGTGGTTGTTCTGTATAAGCAGGCTTTAAAAAGGCCTCTTTAAAAAACCACACCACATTAACCAGCCAGAGAAAGGGGAGAAATGCAAAACCACCTGTGGAAGAAAAATGACACAGCATTGTAACTAAATGTGTACAATAAATGTATTACAAGTCACGTTAACATGCCATGCAAGCAGTCATCATACCAAGATAGTATCTTCTACAAAGGCTTAGTTTGTCCTCATTGGGAATACGTTCAAGATTCATAGTGGCTTCAGTCTATGTTGTGGTGGTGGGTTTCCTGTGAAGGGCAAATTAATTAATTAATTAACAAGTTAAAGCCACAGATATCCAACTGAACTGATCAATATCTTGAAACATTGCTGCCATCTGCCTACACAAGACAGTACTGCCAAAATATAGTGACTTTCATGAATGCTAGAGAGAAATTGGGATTATTTTTAAATATCATACATTACAGGCCCTATTACAGCTTTATAGTTAAATTAGATAATCTAATCTGGAATAAAACAAAGATATTGTTTGGAAAATAGTAAAAGCGGTAAGAGCAATAAGATCAATATTCATCTAGCATCTACCTCAGTCAAAGCAACTTATTAGAACAGCAAACAAGCATTAACAAATATCACACGAAGGATTTCCTTCTCTATAATCTTAAAATTATCATTTGTTATATTAAAAATAGGTGGCTACCTTATACGCAGAGTTCAGTCGAGAAACGGATGGTTTAACACAACAAAGGCGATGGTGAAACAATTTATATGGTTCCGCTTCCTGGTGAAAACTATGTTATGACGTTACTCGTCGGCTTTGCATGATGGGTAATGTAGTTTCAAGGATTCTGAAAAATTTAACTGGAATCGGAAAATTAGATTAATGGGGGAATGTCGCAAAAAACATGTCCAGGTCACATTTCACCCTAAATCAAAAGAAAAAATAAATAATAATTTGCTTAAATAAAATTCAGACTGTTGTGGCTTATTGAGATTGTTATGTATTGTAACCATATTTTTATGACAAATAAATGTAAAATGTAGTTACATTCACTAGTAAATTAAAAGCAAAAATACTTAAATTATGTATAGCATTCACAAATCGAAAATATATAATTTCATGATCTTTCGTATCAACATTACTGTTTCTTCACATTAGAATTTCGTGGACATTATGTTTAGATGAAAATGAAAATAATGTCACAACGCAGAAAAATATTTGATAGTCTTTTCCACCCTTTTTTAATTGTCCTTTTAATAAAATACCTTATTCTGTATTTCTACATTTTCATGACAATGACATATTTAATTTAAGACAACATAAATTAAAGGGACACAATATTAACATGATATACAGGTGCTGGTCATATAATTAGAATATCATCAAAAAGTTGATTTATTTCAGTAATTCCATTCAAAAAGTGAAACTTGGATTTTATATTAATTCATTACACACAGACTGATATATTTCAAATGTTTATTTCATTTAATTGTGATGATTAAAACTGACAACTAATGAAAATCCAAATTCAGTATCTCCGAAAATTAGAATATTACTTAAGTCCAATAAAAAAAAGGATTTTTTAGAAATGTTGGCCAACTGAAAAGTATGAACATGAAAAGTATGAGCATGTACAGCACTCAATACTTAGTTGGGGCTCCTTTTGCCTGAATTACTGCAGCAATGCGGCGTGGCATGGAGTCGATCAGTCTGTGGCACTGCTCAGGTGTTATGAGAGCCCAGGTTGCTCTGATAGTGGCCTTCAGCTCTTCTGCATTGTTGGGTCTGGCGTATCGCATCTTCCTCTTCACAATACCCCATAGATTTTCTATAGGGTTAAGGTCAGGTGAGTTTGCTGGCCAATTAAGAACAGGGATACCATGGTCCTTAAACCAGATACTGGTAGCTTTGGCACTGTGTGCAGGTGCCAAGCCCTGTTGGAAAATTAAATCTGCATCTCCATAAAATTGGTCAGCAGCAGGAAGCATGAAGTGCTCTAAAATTTCCTGGTAGATGGCTGCGTTGACCTTGGACCTCAGAAAACACAGTGGACCAACACCAGCAGATGACATGGCACCCCAAACCATCACTGACTGGAAACTTTACACTGAACTTCAAGCAACGTTTATTCTGTGCCTCTCCTCTCTTCCTCCAGACTCTGGGACCTTGATTTCCAAAGGAAATGCTAAATGTACTTTCATCAGAGAACATAACTTTGGACCACTCAGCAGCAGTCCAGTCCTTTTTGTCTTTAGCCCAGGCGAGATGCTTCTGATGCTGTGTCTTGTTCAAGAGTGGCTTGACACAAGGAATGCGACAGCTAAAACCCATGTCTTGCATACGTCTGTGCGTGGTGGTTCTTGAAGCACTGACTCCAGCTGCAGTCCACTCTTTGTGAATCTCCCCCACATTTTTGAATGGGTTTTGTTTCACAATCCTCTCCAGGGTGCGGTTATCCCTATTGCTTGTACACTTTTTTCTACCACATCTTTTTCTTCCCTTCGCCTCTCTATTAATGTGCTTGGACACAGAGCTCTGTGAAAAGCCAGCCTCTTTAGCAATGACCTTTTGTGTCTTGCCCTCCTTGTGCAAGATGTCAATGGTCGTCTTTTGGACAGCTGTCAAGTCAGCAGTCTTCCCCGTGATTGTGTAGCCTACAGAACTAGACTGAGAGACCATTTAAAGGCCTTTGCAGGTGTTTTGAGTTAATTAGCTGATTAGAGTGTGGCACCAGGTGTCTTCAATATTGAACCTTTTCACAATATTCTAATTTTCTGAGATACTGATTTTGGGGTTTTCATTAGTTGTCAGTTATAATCATCAAAATTAAAAGGAATGAACACTTGAAACATATCAGTCTGCGTGGAATGAATGTATACTTTATACAAGTTTCATTTTTTGAATGGAATTACTGAAATAAATCAACTTTTTGATGATATTCTAATTATATGACCAGCACCTGTATAGCCTACATATGTCAAAATTTCAATAATATATAGTTTCATAATGTTTTGTATCAACACCACATTACAGTAATGAGAATTTGGTGGACATTGCGTTTAGTTAAAACTAATGTAAAAATGCAAAAAACAAACAAACAAAAAAAAACAAAGTAAAATTATTTTATATAAAACATTTTCATGACAAAGAAAAGCATTTGAAAGAAATGTATAGGTCTTAAATATATATATATATATATATATATATATATATATATATATATATATATATATATATATATATATATATATGTAATGCAATATATATATATATTGCATTTAACAAACGACAAGATCTGGTTACGTTTATATATATATATATATATATATATATATATATATATATATATATATATATATATATATATATATATATATATATATATACACACACACACATAGGTTTATTCTCGTGATCTAGGTAGCTTAAATATTTAACTTGACAGTTTTGACCGGTTAAATGTTTCTTCAAACCTACTGTTACAAATCATACCCAGACTACATTTCCCATACTGCACCCTGCGCCTTCCCCCCCTCCCTCCCCATCAGGCGCTTTCCCTCTTCTCTCATACTGATTTCCTTCCTATCTGTCGGTTGTTGTTGTTGAAGCTATGATGGCGGCGGCGGGATGCGGATCAGCAACCGCGGCTGCCGTAGTGGGCGCAGGCGGTGTTGGCGCTGCGCGGGGTCGCTTCCCCGGTCGGCCTTGGACGTCGCGGAGCCGTTTGCGCTCGGAGAAGCGATGGCAGCTCGGTCGCTCTGGGACAGATGAAGACGAGTGCTGCTCCAGCGGAGGCCCGAGGCCCACCGGCCTGGAGTTCGCGCTTAACGAAGACCCGTCGCACTTGCGCCTTCTCGGTATAGAGGCGAGTTACAAGAGGCTGGGAGAGACTGGCTACAGCTCTAGCGGAAGCGAAGAGGTGAGTGTATGTTTGCACGTTGTTGTTGTTGTTTTTTTACAGTCTTATACGAATGCACAATCGTGGCCTCATTGCTATGTTTAATAGGAAGAAACAGGAATACAAGTTTAGTGGCTCTGCAATCGTAAACTGCGCTGAACAAAATGGACATGCGAGCAGCAGCACATCTGCCATATTAAAGGGGTGTATCACACAGAAAGGACTGTAGTTACACCAGTGTTGTTTAAACTTGTAGCTGTAGGCATGCATTCACACTCTACTGTGCATAAACAATGTTTCCGCGATTGCAGTATCAAATGTTGCATTAAAACATGGAGGGGGAGGGGTGCAATAACTATAGCTTTGTAGCTCCCAGCAGAAACAGGGTTATATATAGATGATGCAATTTACTAGTTAATGCATGCACCCATAGGTGCTACATATACATCTAACTATTCTGGTATTTGCACAAATACATCTCTTTATTTATATTAAGAATACACCAGTTGCTACACCCCATTATTGTGGCAGATTGCTGATAACACCATTCAGTGTGGTTGGATTACCTACAAGGAAGAACAATGATGTTAGTTTGATGCTTACTTGGGAGAATAGCAGGGGTCATCATAAGGTAGACTGAAACACTGAGCCATGTGCTCTTTGAATGCATATTGCTTGTTGAGATTGCATGCATGGTTATATAACTACTCAATGCAGCATGCATACTGAACTTGTATATTGGTCAGTCAGTGTTATGCACAGGGTTCCAATTGTTTCCAAAACATGGACATATCAGGAAATTTTAAAATAGTGAATTCCAGGCCTAGAAATGGAAAATGTTTTAATGTCAATTTCTGTTGTGACTGTAGTAAGTTTGCCTTTTTATGCTCTGCTTCTAATATTTAATTGGGTTCAAATTGTTCACTATGAGTGCAACAATGGAAATATATATTTTTTTATATTTTTTAAACGAATGACTGGAAAACTCAAGGAAATTGATTGGTCAAAAGTTGTGTGGTACCATGCTGTATGTCTTTGCTTTTATACTGGAGCACTGGTTCTGCTGAGTGTCATGCACTAATGGTGTGGAAATGTGCTATTGTGTTGTGTTCTCTGAGCATGCAACTAAAATGGAAAAAAAGTAATACTTAGAAAGGTCTAAGTTTGGTGCTAGTTTCATATACAGGATAATTTTCTGTGTATTGGTTTCTGTGAAGTTTACAGTTTCAGTGAATTTGATTTTATGAGCTCGGGAAGTTTACACCTTCCTTCTCTGCCAACATGCTACCTTTTATGGAATTTTAAATAGTGTGTGATACTGGTCAGTTCAGAGTTTTTGATAATGTACACTTGTCATGAAGAATAACAATTTGATATTAAAGGGTTAGTTCACCCAAAAATGAAAATTATCACATAATTTACTTTCAACGAAGGTACTGTAAACTTTGAAATAATCGGTAAACATTACCTTGTTAGTGTTCTTTCTGTCATAATACTAGCCTAAATAATTAGTTATTTTTGAGGTGATAAACGGAAAAGTTGTTGCAGTTGTGTTGCGCTAAATATCATAGTGGGCGTGTTGTTGTTTCTAGGTTTTTCAGCATGATGTTTTATTGAATATTTTGAGTATATTTTCTTGAATGTCTTGAACATGAACACGGGAGTTGCTTGTTCTCCTATAAAGTCATTTTCAACCACCGTAACAGCATTACTGTATTGTTTTGTTTGAATACTTTGTTGTTAACAAGATCTCACAAGGTGCTTTCCTGACCGTACCTACCAAATGCATAAAATCCTGACAAGCTTAAAAGCATGTCTCAGAAAGTCTATGAATGATAACAAACCCCCCCCTTTTAAAATGCATAATTCACTTTCTTAATAATTGTGTGCTGCCCTTTTTTAAGGTTTGGCATATTAGAAATCCTGAAAGCATAGATATAAAAAAAACTACAGTTTTGCCATTTTACAATGTCAGCCTTAAAAAATATATAAAAATACAGAGCAAATGCAAATATGTTTACATGAGTTGAATGCCTTCTATTATTCTTGTGAATTGTAATTTAAACTGAAAACATAATATAGCCATAAGCATGTGAAAATGTATAGGCTAGGATATGTAATGTGTGCTATATTAATGTATATACAGTACAGTAAGTAGCGATTAAATGCACAGATATACTTTGCAATGAAAACAAATAAAATGTACTCTTGAAGCATGAAACACAGACTATGTGTTAAATGAAATTATGCTTATACTTAATTCCTTTGTTTACTTTCAGGGAGCTGAATTCAAAGGTTTTTCTGGTGAAAATGCAAACAGCGTTGTGTCCGTTCGCTCTGGACGAAAGCCTCGTAAACGTAAGTGAGGCTTCAGATACAAAAAAAAAAAATCTCCAAATGTGTTTAATTTTGTTTGCATAATTTTTTATTGATCTTACATTTATCCCATGTTATAATAAACACTTAAAATTAATAATAAAAAAAATACCATGATGTTTTTCCATGTACATCAGTGTCACCTCAAGGACTCCAAAATAAACAATGTGCATTTAAAAGATTTTGTCATCTTGATATTCAGTGCCTACTATGAGATATTTGTGGAATTTGAATGTTTAGCCACTGAGGGATCATGGTATGAAAGATAATTTAAATCTAATTGAACATAATTCTGTCTTCAATTGTCCACTTTCAGGTGATAATGCTTCAGCAAAGTCATCTAAGAGGGTATGTCATAGGCTGGCTCGTGCAGTGGCTGCAAACACAGAAAACGCAGGTTCACAAGACCTTCAAAATGATTCAGTTTCTGCACAGCAAATCTTCAGTCATGAGCCTCCAAAAGACACTTTAGTAGATGGTGGTGGTGGTGGTGAAGGAGGATCAGAGAAGCCTTCTAAAACCAGGAGAAAAAGAGGGTCAACAAAACAGGAGACTAAATCAACTCAGAGGATTACCATCAAATTGGTGACTAAAAAGACTGTGACAACAGTCCCTTCATCGCAACACAAATCTGTTAAAAAACAGAAGGTAATCAAATTCAAATCTGAAGCTGTGGAGAGTCAATGTGCCCAAATCTCAAGTGCTCATGTGAAATTAAAGACTAACATACCAGCCAGTGAATGCACAGCTAGTGAGGCAAAGGAGGAGGTTTTTACCAGAAGGCGAGGAAGATCTGCTGACAAGAAATCAGAATCTATTTCACAAACAGATCCTGAAAAAAAGGCCAGTCACCAAAAACTGAAGTTGAGGAAATCAACTCGACAGACTCAAAATTCACTGCCCAATGAAAGTACAAAGCCAAAAACTGATGAGAAGTCAGGACAAGAGGGCTCTGAAGTAAACAAGCTTGTGATAAGGAGACAACGGAGTAAGTCCTCAAATTTTATAAAGGAATCTGGAGACCAGAGTTTGGCTGAGTCGTTGTTGGAAGTCTCAACAGTTGATGAATCCAGGTCACCTTCCAAAAAGAAAAAGGATAAAAAGAAGAAAAGGAAAAAGAATCATAAAGAATCCAAAAAGAATCAGGATTCCCATTTACAATCAGCAGCCAATCTTGGTCACTCAGTAGCAGATCCTCATGGAAAGTTATCTTTCGACAGTGATTTTGTTGGAATCCCTGGTTTGAAATTGACCAGAATACGAAACCCCAAAGCCCGATCTAGGAAGAAACGCTGCAAGTTTGTATGGACTCTTACACTAGTAAAGAGCAAAAGCAAAGATACCCATGTCCAAGAGAATCTAGGCAAACCACCAGACAGCAAAAGCAAAGATACCCATGTCCAAGAGAATCTAGGCAAACCACCAGACAGCAAAAGGAAAGATTCCCAAGACCAAGAGAATCTAGGCAAACCACCAGACAGCAAAAGGAAAGATTCCCAAGACCAAGAGAATCTAAGCAATGCGCAAGAAAGCCCTAGCAAAGAGTCAGTAGTTTCTAAATCTGAAGAGGGAGTAATTTCAAAAGAATTGACATCTACTCCTTCCAACACACTGGAGACTGACATTTTTCAGAGGCCAAAAAACTTGGAAAACACTGCCAATACTGTAACTCCTGAAAGCCCAGAGAACCCAGTGACCATTGAGAAGGTTGAAGAGACCTCGAAAAAGGAAAATGCAGAGGTCTTTGAAAGGTCCAAAATTGTCAAAGAAGCACATCCAGATGAGGCCACTCAGACGGACCCTGAAGAACTGATCAGTAAGGATATTGTTCCACCACTTCAAATAAAGGTTGTCTCCTCACCAGGCAAAAGCAACAGTTTGAAGCAATCATTTTTAGTTCAGCAAGTCACAACATCACCTGAAATAAAAGAACTCCCTGCAAAAGTGGAAGACCATCAGCATCTTGAGAAGATGGAGAGCTTATTGGAAATTACTTCTCCTTCAGTCCCCAAAGTACAGAACAGACTACGGCAAAACACTGCCCGGAAGAAGCGTGCAAAACATAAACACTGGACAGTTTACAGACGAAAAGTTAAAACAAATCCATCTCAAGAAAACTCTGCTTCTGAAATTGTAACTGAAACTGAATCTCAGGA
Organism: Moxostoma hubbsi; assembly: GCA_032164185.1. Classification (NCBI taxonomy): domain Eukaryota; kingdom Metazoa; phylum Chordata; class Actinopteri; order Cypriniformes; family Catostomidae; genus Moxostoma; species Moxostoma hubbsi. The sequence goes on along the minus strand of JAVLUX010000030.1, from coordinate 31,286,471 downwards.
GGAGGAATCACCAATATTGCCAACAATAGTGCCAGCACCTGTAGAATCAAAACCAAAAATGGAAACTGGTGAAGTTGGGCGGAAAAGAGGAAAAAAATCTATTCCACCAAGTGCAGAACCGTTACCTGTAGCCACAGAACCTCAGGTAATTGAACAGACTGTTGAATCAACTCCAACCAGTCCTTTCATTGGGAAGGAGGCCCAGCAGGAGATTAAACTGGAGGAGACCGCATCAACAGAGACTAAAGAGGTTCTGGTTTTAGAGGCTTCGGTGAGAGATCAGCCACAAGTTCCTCATCCTCTACACAGACGAATTAAACAATCCAGACGTAGACGAAGGGTTTTGATTGGTCGCAAGTTAAAAAATCCAAGGCTGCCACACAAGGAGTTGGTTGAGGTTAGTAAAGATTGTCCACCAACGATTGGCTCGGAAGAAGTGAAGCCTACACTTGTCGGCATATTTTCAACAAAGTACAAGAGGAAACAAATTTCAAGTATTCAGTCCATAGAGGGTAAAAGAAAAAGAGTCAAGCTCTTGTCCATGCCGTTGAAGAACACCAATGGAGATAATTTGTCCGATCAAGCAGAAAAGGATTCTCTGAATGAAAAACTGGACCAAGATCAAGATGTTCAAGACATTCATCACAGCAAAACGAAGTTCATGAAGAACATACGGCACTTCATAATGCCAGTTGTGAGTGCCCGATCCTCTCGGGTGATCAAAACGCCAAAGAGGTTCATGGATGATGTTGGGATGTCTGAACTGCCTCGCAGGAACTCCCAAAAGAAGCTTGGTCTACAACCGAGATCTAAGAAGCAAGATTCTAGTGAAAGAGGTGATTCTGGAACCCTTCAATCTCAGGATGAAGAAGATGATCTGAGTGAAACTCAGACTGATCTTGATTTGTCTTCCATTTGTGAATCAAAACCTAAATCACCAGTTGAAATGGAGAGCCTCAGTGCCGAAAAGCCATCTGGGAAAAGACGATCACTCCTCAGAAATCCTGGTTTCAAATGGCAAGCACTGGAGCCAACTAGCGAGGACATTTATACCTTCGATGAAGACCTTGACAAAGAGTTGGAGACTTTACTATCTGCCAAAGATTTTACAGTGGACACATTTCTTGATCCTCTCCAAAAGAAGAGAAGATCCACAAAGTTCAAAGCCCAAGCATCAAAATTGAGGCTATACAAGAAACTGAAACTCAAACAGAGCCTCACAAGGCGTGAAAAGACCCCCACAGATGAAATGGGGAAAGCGGTTTCATCCCCTGCCAAGGCACAAAAGATAGAGTTGGAAGAAGGAGCCAGTCTAATACAGTCCCTTAGAGACATGAAAAAGGAAAAAGCTAAACTTAAGATTGAGGATCTCAACACCCCTGGGGTTGTTCGCAAGGTCTCCATCTGTGTCCGAGCTCTGAGTTCCAAGTTGCTGTCGAAACACCGGGCAAGAGATGTCCAAGAGGATGAACAGCCAGATGAATTCTCCATTTATACAGACATTTCACTTCCCAATAAATGTAAAGGTTGGTTAATATTTTAGTTACTGATCCTGCAGTATTCACAGTTTCTCTCATGGACCTCTGACACACGTTATTCATTTGTACAGTCCAAATGTCAATTTTTAAAATGCCAAGATCGCTCTTTCTTTCTATCTGCAATCCCCTATAATCATATGTGCGTAAATACTTCCCACATGCTTCAAAAAATGTCTGTGATTAGCCACTGGCTGGTGCATTTTTTAGATTGTACTCACCAATGTTTGAGTTGTGTAGTGGCGAAGAAGTTCAGCACCGAGCACTGAGAGTAAAATCACATTTTGTGTGATGTGAGTCCAAAGACTAGACCCGGGTAAACCATTTGTTGTTTAATACTGTTCTCTACAGTCAGTTATTTATGAAAAAAAACAACAACATTGAATTCTAATCACACATGGCATGAATGCTGTAAAGAAGCCATTCGAACAAACAAACACTTTGTCAAAGTCTCTGTCTCAGGTCTTAAAGAGACAGTACCGTTTTAGCACTCGTTTTACTTAACTAAGTAAATACTTGTAAATGGTACAAATTAGGCATGTAAACAACAAGCATGCAAAAATATACTGTATATATGCAATATAATACAAGCAATTTCAATACATCATATTTATTGATGTAGTACATGGACTATTTTGTTTTTTAAAAAGCTAAAATGTCATCAATTGATGAAAAACTAATGATAAAATAAAATGTATATGTCCTTAATTTAACAAGTTAGAAAGTCCCCTTTATAATGAATAACATCATTAGTTGAAAGATAATTTCTTTCATACTGTAAGCAAAATTGACATTATAACTGAAATATACCTAAACTTATTGAATTTAAAATCTAAATTTTATCATGATATAGTTGTAAATCACAATATATATCGAATCGTGATGTGTATTGCAATATGTATCATATCAATTGGTAAAGTTTGGACTAATTGTTTCTTCTATACCTTAGAATTTGAGAAACTGCATCTCACAGAATCAGAAGGTCTGATTTCTGAGGAAGCTGAGGAACATGCTGTTGAGGATAAAACCACTTCCCAGCGTCCTCGCCTTACAGTAGCTAACAAGCGCATGTTCAACCTTCTGAAGAAAGCCAAGGTTCAACTCATCAAAATAGACCAGCAGAAACAGCTGAAATCATCCGGGGTAAGTCGTTAAACCACAGATTGGATTGCAAAATGTAACTTTCTAGTCAACAGTTTTATCGTTTTTTGTTTTTTTTTTCAACAGTAATTACAGTAAAACATGCTTTACAAATGTATCAGCAAAATTCTGCCCAGTGTGTGCTTTGCAGTCAGATTTATAATAGAAGCACTATTAAAATTGTTTGTTCAATCTTTTTTCTTATCTCCTTATTGATTTTGGTAGCTCTTACCTGAGAGTAGAATCACCTCAACAACGCGGCAGAGGCGAAAACCAAAAGAGCGCATTGAAAATCCCTGTCCTAACAAGACTGATGCCTCTCCAGAGCAGGTAGTGTCCTGTTAATGTAGTACAGAGCAAATAATTTAAAATAAAATGCCAAAATGGAGGGCTTTAAAAAATAACCCTTGTCAAAAAAAAATAAATGGTGCAGAATTGCTAATGGAATTTCTTAAAAATTTTTTTTAACCAATCCTAATGGAATCAAACAAGAATCCTACTGAAAGAACAGTTCTTATTTTTCATTTACATTTTTCAATGTATCCAATATGGTCATCCTATACTTAAAGGATTCTTATTTGATCCTGTTAGGATTGGTTACAAATTATGAGAAGAAAAAAAAAATCTATATTAAACAGTCATGTCCAGTGAGTAATAAGTCTTATTTATTGCATTGTAATTTGTGCACTCCACCAGTAAATGCCATGAATATGGCAAAAATGAGGCCGAAAGCGCTAATTATAAAAGTTTGTTTATAAATGATCAATATCGGGCATCAAATCATTATTTTGAATTTGTTCTGTGCTTTTGTTGTTTACATTCAATTCATTCCATAAGGAGCCTGGCAGAGGAGGACCTCGCATTAAACATGTATGCAGAGCTGCAGCTGTGGTTTTGGGGCAGCCTCGTGCCATGGTTCCCGATGACATTCCCCGACTCAGTGCGCTACCCCTGCACGAGAGATCAGACATATCTCCTTCACCTGCAGAAAAAGGTACTTTCACATATTCATTCACATACTGCAAAGACGGAGAGCTGTTACTGAACCAAAGAGAAGAGCTGTTAATGTACCTCTGTTGATTCATGATAAAATCTTGATTTTATAATTAAGAGACCACTTCAAAATTTCTCTGTATCAACAAATCATAGATATGTGTTTTAGTAAAAATAACATTTTGTTTTATTCTATAAAGTACCACATTTCTCCCAAATTCCAATTAAAAATGTCATTTAGAGCATTTATTTACAGAAAATGACAACTGGTCAAAATATAGGTGTTTGCAGACCTCGAATAATGCAAAGAAAACAAGTTAATATTAATTTTTAAACAACACAAAACTAATTTTTGAATTAAGGAAGAGTTAAAAATCAACATTTGGTGGAATAACCCTGATTTTCAATCACTACTTTCATGCCAGTCTTTCACATTGCTGTTGGGTGACTTAATGCCACTCCTGGCGCAAAAATTCAAGCCGCTCGTCTTTGTTCGATGGTTTGTGGCCATCTATAGTCCTCTTTATTACATTCCAAAGGTTTTCAATGGGGTTCAGGTCTGGAGATTTGGCTGGCCATGACTTGATCCGGCGGTCCTCCACCCATACCTTGATTGACCTGGCTGTGTGGCATGGAGTATTGTCCTGCTGGAAAAATAATCCTCGGAGTTGGGAAAGATTGTCAGAGCAGAAGGAAGCAAGTTTTCTTCCAGGATAACCATGTCCGTGGCTTGATTCATGTATTATTCACAAAGACGAAGCCACCCGATTCCAGCCTTGCTTAAGCACCCCGAGATCATCACCGATCATCCACCTGGCCATCTAATGGTTAGATGGAGACCTGGAGAGGCCTTCTTGCCATAGTGTCTCACACCCACTGTGAAAATTCATGGATTCATGATTGTCAAAATAACAAAAAAAAAGAACACCAACCATGGTCCAAATCACTGAGATAATTTTTTTTCCCCTATTCTAATGGTTGATGTGAACATTAACTGAAGCTCCTGACCAGTATCTGCATGATTTTATGCACCGCTGCCTCATGATTGGCTGATTAGATAATCGCATGGATGATTGTTGGTGCCAGATGGGCTGGTTTGAGTATTTCTGTAACTGCTGATCTCCTGGGATTTTCACATGCACAATAGTCTATAGAACTTACTCAGAATGGCGCCAAAGACTAAAAACATCCAGTGAGGGGCAGTTCTGCAGATGGAAATGGCGGAGGAGGGCGTGGCTATGCTGTGATGATGTTGGCTCTTCCTTTTTATCTCTCCTGCTGATTAGGCAAATCGACGCCGGGCATGCATCCTCACGGCCTGGCTATGATCTCCTTCTCATCACACTCCTCCACAACCATTCAGACCGGGGCCCCATCCGGACCAGCTTACTAACATCCCACATCTATGGAGGGGAGCCACTGCCTTTCCGGCCTTTCCACCACCCGATGGTCCTTCCTGTCTCCTGAGAATCGGGGAGAGACAAAAAGGAGAGAGAGTGTGAAAACAAAAAAAAAAAACTTCCCACGCTGCCCACCTGGACCTCAGCAGCACCTCTGGCAGACAGCAGTGGGCTCCTCCACATCCTGGCGGCTGGCAGCATGCTCCTCCGTCCCCTGGTGGACAGAAATGGTTCCTCTGCTTCCCGGCGTATGGCAACGGCTCCTCTGCCCCATGGCGGTTGGCAATGGCGACTTCTCCCAGACAGCGCCCCCCTCTCCTTTTCCCAGGTTTCGGCACCAATATAACGCATTCTCAAGATGTGCAAAAAGGAGGCAGGCTAAGCAGTCAACGTAAACTTTAATGGTACAAAGGAACTTAAACATAACAACACACAGACATGCACACAGCGCGACCACGTGCGTCTCTCCCTCTCTCTGGCATCCCCGGCTCTTTCTTTATCTCTCTCCCACTGATTAGGCAACTCAGTGCCGGGCATGCATTCTCACGGTCCAGCCACACACCCCTCCTCGTCACAGACTTGTTGATGAGTCAACAGAGAATGGCAAGACTGGTTCGAACTGACAAAGTCTACGGAAACTCAGATAACCGCTCCGTACAATTGTGGTGAGAAGAATAACATCTCAGAATGTTATTCTGAGAAGCAGGTTGGCACTGGGTTGGTGCTGTTTTGTTGGCACAAGGGCAGTCTTCACAATATTAGGCAGGTGGTTTTAATGTTGTAAGTGTTGGTGTGTGTGTGTGAGTGTATGTATGGTATATACCATGTGTATATATATATATATATATATATATATATATATATATAAATATATATATATATATAAGAATAATAAGCAGCATTTACGTAGGTAGCAATTTGAAAAGTATCATTAAAAACTATTTTACCCAAAATGTGTTGATATTTAATGTAATATACTTGGAGTATTGCATTGTTAGTTTAGCAACATGCAAACATCAAACTGTAAAGTGTTCCAAATAATGCACATATGAGGTTTCAGTTAGGATGCTATCTTATTATGCAGCTTTCTGTGGAGGGAATAGACAGCATGGCATCTCACTAGGGTTTGGATGGAACAGAGTTAATGTGTTTACTGTTTATGATAGCTTATTTTTGTGTGTTTGTGTACTGAGGTTCTGTTTTGACATTTTCTGTCATGGTTGCAGGTGTTGAGTCACTCTCTGACCCAGAAAGCCCTGTGCTACAAGAACACAGAACACCGAAGTTTCGCAAAGGTAGAGGGCACTTGTTTGGGCCCCGGTCCCGAAGGTGTGGTGAGTGCAAAGGTTGTCTCCATGAAGAGGACTGTGGCAAGTGTATAAACTGCCTGGACAAACCCAAGTTCGGTGGACCCAACACAAAAAGACAGTGTTGCGTGTAAGTTTGCTAGTTCTAGTATTATTTTGGCCAAAATGTTCAAGGACATCACTCTCAAATTGTGGTTTAATTTCATGCAACTCTTTGTCTTGTGTAGTCTATTTCCAGCCCAGTGATTTTTCAAACTAGAATCAACTCACTCCTTTCAAAAGAAAAACTAATAACTAAATCTTTCTTTGTTTTGAAGATACAAGAGGTGTGACCAAGTTGAGGAAAGGAAGGCCTTGAGGCTGAGTGGCAAGTTCCAAAAAGGTAAGAAAGTTCTAAAATGATGTTGTTTTTTTCAGTTAAAATACTTTTTCTATCCTAGCTTAGTATGGCAATGAAAATTAAGCCCTGGCTTTGTGGCACTTTCAACATATTGGTTTGTTTTAGTTTTTTTTTTATATCTCAACTAGACCGCTACAGCAACATTAGCTCAAACAATATTTTAAGTTTTTTGCGGGGGGTTGGTCTGACCAATTACAGATGATGGCAATGTTATGGAAACCCGTTTAACTTGTTGATATGCAATTACCCTCACACGGTGGTGACATCACTCTGCTTAAGTTTAATATATAATTTACCGTCTATAGATGTAATTAATGTTAACAAATGATACATCTTTTCAAAGGTCTAAGGGTTCAACATTGATATCCGATCTCTGTTTCACAAAAGCAATGCTCAAGAAACAGCAATTTAGTTATGTGTGCCAGGAGTACAAATGAAAACATGCAGTATCAAAACGGGACTTTATATGTTTATGAAAATGCAATCGCCAGATTAATCCAGTTCAATACACTTGGGTTAATTGTCCATGACAAGCGTTCATTGAAAAACATCCAATAGCACTTTTTGTCCATAAAAGTGATAAATCTGAGAAATATTGAGATATTCTCCATTGTTTACATGAGATCTCACCTTAAAGAATTACCCTTCGTCACCGTTCTTCAACAAACTATGCAATCTGAGCAGCATTCATGTTGTTAAACTGTATATTATCTTATATATTAGAGTCCCGTAAACAAAATGAGCCTGTCTCCAAAGTCTATTTTTAAAAATGCGGCAGAGTTTTAATTGATCTATTGTCACACATTATACATTTTTGCATATATACAGTGAAATAATTTTTTTCACATATCCCAGCTAAGCTGGGGTCAGTGTGCAGCCATGATACGGCGCCCCTGGAGGAGATAGGGTCAAGGGCCTTGCTCAAGGGCCCAAAAGTGGTGTCTTGGTGATGTTGGGGCTTGAACACCCGACCTTCTGGTCAGTAAACCAGATCCTTAACTGCTGAGCCACCACTGCCTTCCTTTTATTCATAATAGCCAAGCAGTGCAGTCAGAATTTGTGTCGTCTTGAAAGGCAGAGCCTTAATTTTACTCTGTACACCAGCAGTGATTTTACGGAGAAAAAAATTTGCAGGAAACTCATTTTTTGTTAGATCATCTTCAAATTTGAAACAACTTCTTTAGACTTGAACATTGTATTTCTGGGTTGTCGTGGCACTTTTTTAGATTATAAAAACATGTTCAGCACAAAATATTTCCATTACTATAAACTTCAGCTTCTCTAACTTTAAAAAATAACAAAATATATTAATTCTGAAAACTTGGGAAATAAAGCCCAAAGTGTCTTCTTTAAAAAGATACTACAACTGTGTCCATACTCCAAAGGGTTCAGTAAATACATACATTTAAGTTCAGGTATGTCATTTTCATGGTTTGTGCTCAAAAATGGGGTGCGTGTCAACAGGTTAAAGTAATTAAACCAATGCCACTAGTGCAGTTGAAATTATACACTTTAGCTTTAAGAGTGTAAACCAGCAAAAAAGATGGACAAAATTAATTGCATTGTGATCATTCTCGAAACACCAGCCTGTTTGCAACTGTTTACAGGGCACAAGAAACGGCGTTCATCGATCAGTGTGGGTTACTCAAGTAATGAAGAGGGTGAGGGCACTGATGGACTTGGACGGATGTTTCCACCATCTCTGGGTGACAGTCCATCTGTGCGGAAACAGCCACGGCGACACGTAAAACCACGGTCCTACTGCGACCAGATAGATTACGATTCTGACTTAGACTGGATTGGAGGTTTGAACTCCACCTCGCAAGCCCGTAGGAGAACTCCTGGTCTTCGCAATGCAGGTTAGACCTCTCTAAATTAGGAATGGAAATCAAGAACCAGCCGTTATTCAAAGCAGGTTCCATTTTTTAAAACTGGAACGGCAAGATTTCCATCTGGATGTAAAAAAAATAATAAAATGTTTTTTTAGATAATTAAAATATATATTTATATTTTGTATTAATATTCAAATATATTTTATTTAATTCAAGTACAAACATCTATGTATGTATGTATGTGTGTGTATATATATATATATATATATATACATATATATATATATATATATATATATATATATATATATATATATATATATATGTGCCAAAATGTTGTCAATTTAATACTTCAAAGATTTTGTGTCATTGGATGACTTCATTGGTGACGCATTTGACGAGGGAGTGCGGCATCGCCGCCCTGGCTTCCACAGAGGGCAACCTATAAGACGGAAATTTGACAAGGTCAGATGATATCTGTGGACACTCTCAAACAAATCCTCTTTTTGCCAACATCTTTTGTTCTGCCAACAAAAATGTTGAAGTAAATTCTCTAATTTCTTTTCTTTTCAGAGCCCTCATGAACAGACTCCACCCAGCATCCTAGCTGCGCTCGCCAATGGTTTTGAACAGAGAGAGCAGGAGCCTGCGGAACCCACACACAAGATCTGTGTCGATTTCAAGGTACATTGCTTAATCCTTTACCAAAAATGAGTTTATTTAAGGTGGACTAGAGTAAATAAGTCCAGTGATACTCCAAAAATATAATTTGTATGTGATTTTAAGTTGTTTTCAGTGCTTTGCCACATGGTGGCAGCACCTTTTTATAAATTAAAGAATCTGTTACCCAGAATTCTCTGCATACACTTTCTGAGAAATCTACACCATTCTTAGTTTGTTTTATTTGTCCATGCCATAAAGACTCAAACACACTTGAGTTGACTACTACTCCTTTTCACTTAGAATGCAGAATGTTTGCAAATCTGGATGCTCAGTTGTGTTTGTCAAAATTACATTTTACATTTGACCCATCTTTAATATTTTGCATTTAAAGATTAATTGAGTTTTACACCTAAATAATAAAGTGTTTTTGACAAGTATGTGTACAATAACGTGAACTTAAAGGAGATGAAGACTCCAATCACATAATTGGAATAATTATGAAAAAATAATAATTCATTCTGCATAAGTGTGGTCATTCCTTGCCTCGTATTGGACATTTCCGGTTGCAGAATAATGTGCAAATGGGCTATTTCCACAATGGCGTTGCTAACGACCAACTTTTTTCTTTAATGATGCGTCTGTACTGACTAATGTCAATATAAAGACCAAGACCAGTGTCATATGGACCTTTTAAAAAAAAAAAAAAAATCATAATTTTCTTTTCCATCATTTATTCCATCATGCAAAGTTATTTCTGATCGTATCTTCATGTGAAAGTATGCTGCATGGCTGTGTGGTGCCATTTGTTACTCATTCCTCTCTCATCCCCCCACAGGAGGACTGTAGTGTGCAGAGCGTGTGGGCAACAGGTGGCCTCAGCATTCTCACCTCTGTACCTCTCGTGCCCCAGTACGCCTGCTTGCTGTGTGCCAGTAAAGGCCAGCATGAGGTACATTGTGACTGGAATGACTTACTATAAAACCCAATTCCCAAAACTCATGTACATGTAATATATTTTCCTATATTTCCCAATTTGCTTGAGACTTTGGACTGACAGTAACAGACTTAAAAAAGTCCCTCAGAGATTTGAGACATGGACGTTTTGAGACTTTTACTTCAAATGTTGAACTTGGGAATGTGACTTCTAATGAAGTTTAGCTATACTATAACACCAGGAAAACCCATTAAAGGTTATCACAGCTAGTCCGCAGTATTGTTCTGTTGTTGTGACTGTTCTGCAGTTTCAAAATTGTTATTAAGGGAGTTTGTGGTTGTGTTCTGCAGATGCTGCATTGTCAAGTGTGCTGTGAGCCTTTCCACCGATTCTGCTTGGAGCCCTCAGAGCGCCCCCTGGAGGAGAACAAGGAGAACTGGTGTTGTCGCCGCTGCAAGTTCTGCCGCGTTTGTGGTCGCAAGTACAAAGAATCGAAGGTAGTTTGCGAAGCATCAGACATTAGCATGATCATGGGAACAATAGTTCACCTTAAAGCAAAACTTCTGTCAGCATTTACTCACCCTAATGTTGTTCGAAACCTTTACGACTTTATTTGGTCGAACACAAAATATGACAGAATGTAAGCTTCAGTCACCATTTATTGTATGGGAAAATGAACAGCATCAACATTCTTACAGTTTCTTTTTATGTGTTGTACGGAAGAAAGTCATACAGGTTTCTATTAACAGTAGTGTGAGTAAATGAGTGTGAAATTTTAACTTTTGGGGTAAATTAACCATTGAACTCCCAAGTAGATTTCATAACACCAACCCTCTACGGACATGTTGGAGATAAACACCATTGGCTAGTACATTTTTTTTTTTTTTACTCGTCAGACTTTTGATGACATGTAAGTGTAATAAACTGAAAACTAAAAAAAGATATTAAGGAAACCGAGAAGGGGTCATCTTCACATAAATACAGTATGTAGTATTCATATATATGACTTTACACAATATAGTTTGCAGGATTATATATTTTATTTTATATTTCACTTTTCATAATTTTAATCACATTTTATCTTTTTATTATTATTTTTTTTTTTTTTTACAAATTTCACATTCTATCAATTCATATGATTTTTCTTTTCTTAATAATGAAACAGAAGCTGTTGCCTCTGAAATTTCATACATATTTTTTAAACAATATATTCACTAGGTTGGAACCTAATAATGAACATAGAATTATATGTTTAACAGATATTTAAGAATTGTTTTATAAAAATAGTAATTTAAGTGCTACTACATCAAAACTACTATGCAAAAAAATACATAAAAATAAAATGACCAAACCCCTGCATAGATGTGGCATGGGTGTATTTGTTAATATCTTTAATATTTGCACTGTTTTCTGAAGTTAAAATGTTTCACTATGAAAGATTGTGGCTTTAAATATGTATTTATTTACACATTTATTACAATTACTACATTTTGTTGAATGTTTGTATATGCGCTTGTGCGGTTTACATTCAAATGAATAACCAGTGCTAAAATGGTACTGTATCTTTAAGAGATCCTGCTGCTCTGCAGGCAAATGTTTATGGTTGAAACATTCCAACATACATTAACGAGAAGTTGCCGTTGTTATTAGAATGAATGTTTATGTTTACCTTTTTGATCACCAACTCTCTGTAAATAAGGAAGGATTTTAAAAGAGACGTGAAAGGAAAATAGGGTGCATGAATATCGTCTTTGGACACAAAATACATGGAACGAGCCAAATGGAATCTTTACATGCATAATAAGTTGGCTTGCTTGTACAAATATTTATTGTACAATTTCTCAAATTAAAATCTACATGCTCTCGAGTTTTGCATCACTTTTCCCTTCCAACAGCCATTCAACGGGGCAGGCATGTTACTGGTCTGTAGCCATGCAGTAAAACGGAGCATGTTTTGAAAACAGTCTGTGGAAAAGTACAGCCAAGTAAGGTCAATTTCCTTCACAGTTGTGCGCTCATGAGGCACAACTAATGTAAAAGACGAGGCTGAATCCAGCTTCACAATCAGCAGTTTCTTATTCAGTAAAATGATCGCTGTGCTTAAGTTCTTCTTCACCACTACATAACTCAATAACTGGTTAGTGAAATCTTAATATTTACTAGCCAGTGGCTAAGTCGCATAGTGCAAAATGTAGTCGTATATGCAAGTGATTTACTTGCAATGTTGAGGACTGTTACCCAGTAATAAGAAACTGAAATTGCGTCCAAGCTTTATGCATTTAGTTCCTTCATTGTTCCTCAAAGTATTTCAGGAGCTCTGTAGAGCAGTTTTGGTTTGAAAACTTTGTGTCTGAAGTCACTATGTTTAAGAGGGATTTCAGTGGAAGCATGTTTGCCTTGTGATGTCATCGGTCATTTTTATTACGTTTAATTCCTCTGCAGCCTCTGTTGGAGTGTGAAAGGTGTCAGACTTTTTATCACCCTGCCTGTCTTGGTCCCAACTACCCTAAACCCAACAAACGAAAGAAGCCATGGGTAAGTTGACTGTCTATACAAGGATTTCAGTATGGGGAAAATCTCAGTGTGGTTTGCTGACTCTACTTCCATAACCTTGCAAACTAACAAAGAAAACTTTTGCAGCAAAAGGGGAAAAAGTGTTTGTATTAGGGCCAGGTGAAATGTCAAGCACAAGACACTGAAGTACAATTTAAAGGAACATGTCATGTATGATCTATTGTTGAACAGTAATGAAAATGCAGTCATTTACTCACTGTTTTGTTCGAAACCAGGTGCTTTTTTTTTCTTCTGTGGAACACGACAGTATCATTTTTTCAGGAGTCTTTAAGAAGCTGTAGGAGTGTGGAACACTAAAAGGCTACAAAAACACAAAATTTGACCATGCAATATACCATGATACGCAATATACCAAGTCTTCTGAAGATTTATGATGGCTTTGTGAGGAACAGGCTGAAATTTATGTCAATAATCCATCAGAGACAATTATGTTGATGCATCATTTTTCTTAGTTTTTTCTTTTATTAAATTAAAAAATTTTTTTTTTTACTAATTCCTGATCGTTTTTCAGGTGTGTATGACGTGCATCAGGTGCAAAAGTTGTGGTGTGACCCCAGGAAAGACCTGGGACACTGAGTGGAATCATGACAAGGGTCTGTGTCCTGACTGCATGAGATTGTTTGATCAAGGTGAGACTTGTTTGTTCATATTTTCTAATGGACAGATTAATGTAAAGGCCTATTATTGATGATTATGATGGACAAAAGCTCACAAGCTGCACTAGGATGTCCATTGCATATTCATGATGTTTACTTGTATTTGTGAACAAGTTGGAGGAGCTCGTAGGGCCTCAGTGGAAACCCTATTTAAAGGGATAGTTCACCCAAAAATACATATTCTCTCATCATTTACTCACCCTCATGCCATCCCAGATGTGCATGACTTTCTTTCTTCTGCAGTACACAACTCACCAAGCAGACTGCTGATGTCAAGGTTTATAATGTAAAAACAATTTGTTATATTATGAGTTATCTGTTCTCTCCCAAAATCGATTAGATCGATTAAGAAGACATTGATTTAACCACTGAAGTCTTATTTGATTACTTTTATGCTGCCTTTATGTGGTTTTTGGACCTTCAAATTTTTGGTCACCATTCACTTGCATTTGTATAGACCTACAGAGCTGAAATATTCTTCTATAAACCTTTGTTTGTGTTCTGCAGAAGAAGTCATACACATCTGGTATGACATGAGGTTGAGTAAATGTTTGGTGAACTATTCCATTAAAAAGGCACTATCTAGAAACACAAACTCTGGAGTTTTTATTTATAGCAATAGTATGACCATGAGTTTAGAGGATGTTTGATTAATCTCAGCAGATTTAAACAGCTGTCTTGGGTTTTTGTTATTGCAAAAGTTTCCTCTTTTTTTTTTTATTCCTAAAGCATAAAAACTAAATGTGACATTTCACTTATTACATTTGTTTACATGTACTATTTATGTACATGTAAATATTTCTAACTACCTGAATTTGTGTGTGTGTCTGTGTGTGTGTGTGTGTGTGTGTGTGAGACTCTACCGGTCAAAAGTTTTGAAACACTTGCTTGAAATGTTTCTCATGATCTTAATGACAATGATTTTTTGATCTGAAGGCATATGTTTAAATGTTTGAAATTAGTTTTGTAGATAAAAATATAATTGTGCCAACATATTAATTTATTTCATTAAAAAATGTAAATTATATAAAAAAAATAATAATAATAATGTATTTTTAATTGATGACCAAATAATAAAGAAATGCAGCCAATAAGTGCCCAAAATAGATGGGAACTCCTTCAATCCTGTTTAAAAAGCATCCCAGGGTGATACTTCAAGAAGTTGGTAGAGAAAATGTTAATGTTTCAGTTTAGGAGCCAATAGCTCCTTTGCCATTTTTTTTTTCAGTCTGGAGCCCTTTGGCACCAAAAATCATGCCATGGTCGAAATCTCTAAGATCACATTTTTCCCCCATTCTGATGGTTGAACTGAATGTCAACTAAAGTTCCTGACCCGTATCTGCATAATTTTATGCACTGCACTTCTGCCATATGATTGGCTGATTAGATAATCGCATGGATGATTGTTGGTGCCAGATGCGCTGGTTTGAGGATTTCTGTAACAGCTGATCTCCTGGGATATTCACACACAACAGTCTCTAAAATGTACTTTAAATGGTACCAACATTCAGTGAGAGATAGTTCTGTGAACAGAAATTCCTTGTTGGTGAGAGAGGTCAACAGAGAATGGCCAGAAAGGGTTGAACTGACAATGTCTACATTAACTCAGATAACCACTCTGTACAATTGTTTTGAGAAGAATATCATCTCATAATGCTGTTCTGAATTGCGGATTGGCACGGTTTTGCTGGTACGAGGGGGACGGACACAATATTAGCAGGTGGTGCTAATGTTGTGGTTGATCGGTGTATGTATAATATATATATATATATATATACACACAAACACACTACTGTTCAAAAGTTATTTTAAAATTAAAACTTTTTTCTTTTCACATTTTAGAATAATAGTAAAGTCATCACAACTATGGAATAATATAAATGGAAATATGGGAATTATGTTGTGACTAAAAAAATCCAAAATAAATAAAAACTGTGTTATATTTTAACATCTTCAAAGTAGTCAAACTTTGCCTAGAATTTGCAGAAATGTACTCTTGACATTTTCTCGACCAACTGCTTGAGGTATCACACTGGGATGCTTTTTAAACAGTATTAAACTTTTTTTTTTTTTTTTTCAACATCTATGTCGGGCACTTATTGGCTGCTTTTCTTCATTATTCGGTTTAAGTCATCCATATAATTTTTTTTTTTTATTAAATTAATTAATATGGTGGCACAATTATATTTTTGTCTACAAAACTAATTTAAAACATTTAAGCATACGCCTTCAGATTAAAAGGTTTTTAAGATCATGAGAAACATTTCAGGCAAGTGACCCCAAACTTTTGAACGGTAGTGTGTATAAAATCCAACATATTTATTTTTAAATATATCCACTCGAATATATAATTAACAGCTGTACAAAGTTACTAATATATACTTTTTTTTTTTGTAGGGAACTACTGCACAATTTGCTTCAAGTGTTATGAAGATAATGATTATGATAGTCAGATGATGCAGTGCTCCACATGTAACCACTGGGTCCATGCTAAATGTGAAGGTCTGACAGGTGAGTGAGTACACCTAAACTGTTCTGCATATGAGTGGACCGAATGGAATGGTCAGAAATGGCAAATGGTTTTTCACATTTTTTGAAAATCACATTTTTCGTAGCACTATACTTTTAAAGGTTGACTCACTCTATTCACTAATACAAATATGCATTCAAATGTGACTTTTAAAAAGTATATATGTTGTTGCTTTTAGTTTTTGTTAGTTCTCTAAATGTGATGATCAAACTTAACATGCATCTTTGGTCTTCTCTTCTAGATGAAAAACAAAGCTTGCAACATTTTAAGTAGTGTGCCATTTTATTTCTTCTTCTTTGAAATCTTGATTTCTTCACATGCTAACCTTAAATTTCTCAATGATTAGCAGGAAAAAACCTTGCAATTTCCCACAGATGTCACATTTCTATGTTATGCACAATGAAGATACAAGCCCTGTCATTATCCTACTTACCAGAATGTTTGGTTCTCATGGGGGCCTGGGTAGCTCAGTGAGCAAAGACACTGACTACCACCCCTGGAGACCCTAGTTAGAATCCAGGGCGTGCTGAGTGACTCAGCCAGGTCTCCTAAGCAACCAAATTGGCCCGATTGCAAGGGAGGGTAGCGTTACATGGGTTAACCTCCTCGTGGTCTCTATAATGTGGTTCGCTCACTGTGGGGCACGTAGTGAGTTGTGCGTGGATGCCAGAGAGAATGCTGGCACATGCTTTTCTTCTTCGTGGTAATGTGCTCAACAAGCCACATGATAAGATCCTCCGCCACCTGGATTGAGTCACTACAGCATTATGAGGACTTCGAGCACATTGGGAATTGGGCTTTCAAAATTGTGGAGGGAAAAGCATTGAGTCAGAGATGACAAAGCGTTAAAAAGATTTTTTGCAGGCTGAATACATTTCACCCTTTGCTGACTCAATACATTTATGGTTTCATTATGCATTTCCTCACAGATGACTTGTATGAAATCTTGTCCAGTCTACCTGAGAATGTGGTGTACTCTTGTCAGCCCTGCTTACAAGATCAGCCTGATGGAGGTGAAGTGAGTGGAGCAGTGTGGAGAGTACTGCTTGATCAGGAGCTGAAGGTGGGGATAGAGAGAGTGTTGGCTTGCCTGCTGAGCTCCACCCTCACCAAACACATGGTCATCTGCAAGAAGGTGGGCGTCAGATATCTTTTATATGTATTATATTGTAATTTTAAAGGTACAGCTTCCTGTAGGCATTCAATATTCCTTAAGTGATTAGGACCAAAGGATGTAAGTGATGCAAAGCAGGAAGCAAAGTTGCAAGATTTTGCTTGAAGAGTTTTTTCATCCCAAGATCACTTCATCACAGACATATCTCCTGTTAATGGCCTGTTAAACAATAGACAAGGTGCCAGCGATTTGTTTTTATTTCACTAATAGAGGTGGCTGTTATACTGTAGAATCCCCCATGCTGGAAAAATACATTTCTAAATTAAAATATAAAATAGATAAATAATAGATATCATTTCTCATAGCCTTCAGAGTGAGTACTCTGGTTGTTATATAAAAAGTTGCAGCGTATCACTATGTGCACATTCTGTAAATATGTTTCCATAACGTTCACTGTGACAAGCGTGGTCATATGCCTTCCCAAGTCATGTTTTCAAATAATCTTTTCCCAGTCATGCTTTATAGAGCTCAGCATTACAGGAATCAAGGGAAATGTGACTTAAGTTGTTGTCTTCAGCTTAAACACTTGAAAATTGTAGTCTAAACAGTTATTCTCAAAATGAAACCTTTGAAAGTAGGAACACTAGCCACTGCTTACAATTCCTGGCCTTCTTTTGTAGTGTTCTTCGCTGGGTTCTCCAAACACTTGGACTGAAGCCCTGACTGTTTGCGACTTGCATGCAGTGGGAAAGAAATTTGATGAAGGCTTGTACACAACTCTGGTCAGTATCTTAAACATCAGCATTTTGAATTAAAATGTTCAAATTCAAATTGGCAGCACAGATCTGTCTCTCTTTTGTACTCATTCGCTTCCATACTGCTCATAAATAAATAAGACTGTTTTCATGATGGCAAACAATTACTTTAGGTAAATTGCCTTGCTCATGTAATAAACTTCAGTATTTCTAGCGCCTTAGGTTGCCGACAGCTGTGTCATTATGCTTGCGTTTTTTTTCTTATCTTAGGCACAGAAATTCATGTGCCTGCATAACCTGTTCCCGTTTTTTACCATATGTTTTCATTCTAGAATTAACAGAAATACAGAATAACAAATTAGTTTCTTTTTTGGTTTTGTGGAGCAGACTTCCTTCCACGAGGATGTGGTGAAAGTAATTCGCAATAATTTGGAAGAAGAGGAAGCTCTACCAGAGGAGCAAAGGCCCACTGCCCTCGCCCGCTCATTCTATCTAACGGTCAGATTCTTGTATATTATTGATTTTTTTTTTTTTTTTTTTCATTTTGTATTTATTGACCAATATAGCGTATACATGTGATATCAGTACTCAACCAGTCAGAGTAGTTCAAGTTCAGGAGCTCTCTTGTACTGTGCATCTGGAAAGTATTCACAGCGCTTCACTTTTTCCACATTTTGTTATGTTACAGCCTTATTCCAAAATGGATTAAATTCATTATTTTCCTCAAAATTCTACAAACAATACCCCATAATGACAACGTGAAAGAAGTTTGTTTGAAATCTTTGCAAATTTATTAAAAATAAAAAATGAAAAAAAATTACACGTACATAAGTATTCACATCCTTTGCTCAGTACTTTGTTGAAGCACCTTTGGCACCAATTACAGCCTCAAGTCTTTTTGTGCATGATGATACAAGCTTGGCACACCTATTTTTGGGTAGTTTCTCCCATTCTTCTTTGCAGGACCTCTCAAGCTCCATCATGTTGGATGGGGAGCATCTGTGCACAGCCATTTCCAAATAAGGCCGTAACATAACAAAATGTGGAAAAAGTGAAGTGCTTTGAATACTTTCCGGATGCACTGTAAACCTTACTAATCATGAACTGTTTAGAATCACAAGCTCTGGAGGATTTATTTATTGTTAGGATATGATTATGACTCGTCATTTGACTGACCTAATCAACTGTATCATCAGCTGACTGATACAGTTTGTATTTTTTTTCATTATGTTTCCTTTATTATTGTAAGAATCCTTTTAAGACTGTAAATGCAAAATATGCTTGTTTGGTGAGCTGACTAAAGGCTTTTTTTTATACTAAACCTAGTAGTGTTCTGCACATATTTTTTATCATGTCATATGACTTTGCCTTTTTATACTTGCATACATTGTACAGTGGGGTTAAAAAAAAAAAATTGATTTATTTTTGCATAAAAAAAAAATATATATATATATATATATATATATATATAAGGATTCTGATTAAATGTTAAAGGAAGCTTGATGTAAAATTTATAAGAAATATTTAATATTCTGCACTATTTTGTGGTCTCGAATCAAATGTAAGCAAATGTTAAAATGTAAGACAATGTTAAAGGAATAGTTCACCAAAAAATTTAAATTCTCTTGTCATTCACACACCCTCATGCCATCCAAGATGTGTATGAATTTATTTCTTCAGCAAAACACTAACAAATATTTTTTTAGAAAAATATCTCAGGTGTGTAGGTCCATACAATGCAAGTGAATGGTGATCAGACCTTTTGTAGCTCCAAAAATCATATAAATGAAGCATAAAATTAATCTGTATGACTCCAGTGTTTAAATCCATATCTTTAGAAGCAATTTAATAGGTGTGGGTGAGAAGAAGAACAATATTTAAGTCTTTTCTTTTTACTCTAAATCTCCACATTCACTTTTAAATGTAAAAGTGAAAGCTGAAGTGGAGATTTAGAGTTTAAAAAAAGAAAAAAGAATTAAATATTGTTTCTCACCCATTTCTATTATAGCACTTCTGAAGATATGGATTTAACCACTGGAGCCTTATAGATTACTTTTATGCTGCCTTTATATATTTTTGGAGCTTTGAAGTTCTAGGCTACCATTCACTTGCATTGTATGGACCTACTTAGATGATATATTCTTCTAAAAAGTTTCATTTGTGTTCTCCAGAAGATGGTCATACACATCTGGATGAGGGTGAGTAAATGATGAGATAATTTTCATTTTTGAGTGTACTATCATACAATATGCCAGATTTTTCTGCATCCATTGAAGCACATAATATGCTGTTTGAAACATTTTAAAATCATGCTGTTAACATGGATCATCATGTTTTGCAAAAAGAGGATTCTGTGCCAGATTGACTGTGTGCTGTCATTGAAACAAATAGGGAGACAAGCCATGACCTAAAATATTTTCTGTATTTCTGTGCGGCAGTGGCGCAGTGGTATGAACGTGTGTGTGAAATGGTGAATGAGTCAACAGTGTAAAGCGCTATATAAGTGCAGACCATTTACCATTTAAGTTTTTTCAACTTTTGACTCAAATAGATATGCGTATCATTTTATTAGATTAGTAAATAATGAACAGTAGATTTATTTTCAATAATAGTCTCAGGCTTTTGGACCACCCTGTATAATATTTAAATATATTTTTATGTTTTAAAATGTACTTTTTACTCCTCAGCTCTTAGAGGATGTTTACAGTTGGTTCAACAGTCAGGATCCGAAAGTGTGGGATCCACGCTCCAAACATCTGCCAGCGTAAGCGTTCATTGTCAGATTATGTGATTTTAGTGTTTGTGTATTCTTGGTGAATCAAAATGTATATTCACAAATGAATACAGCTGCCTAAATAAAGTCATGTAATATTAAATATGTTTGTCGTTTTTGTACAGCGGTGTTTTATAGAAATGTTCTTTTTATAATTTATTGTATAGCAATGTTAAAGGGTTATTTCACCTAAAAATTTTATTCTGTTGTCATTTACTCTGACAGAATTGGGTCTGCATTGTTTCAAAACCTATATGACTCGCTTTCTTTGGTAGAACGCCAAAAGGAGATGTTAGTCAGAATGTAAGCCTCAGTTATCATTCACTTTCATTGTACAGTACAATGAAAGTGAATGTTGACTGAGACTTGCATGCTGCCAGAATTTTGAGTAGATTATGGAATGTCAATTTTGGATGAACTTTCCCTTTAATTTGTCTCCAGCAGACCTTTTGCATCTTTGATAATCACATACGCCCATTTCCTTCCTGTACCCTCCCTTGTGTTACAGTGGGATGCTTTCACATGCTGTGATGCCACCAAATTATGAACATGTTTATGCTCAATGGCGTGAGAGGGATGACTGTAGTAAGGCGTTGGACGGCACCCCACATGTGACTGAGGGACACACTGATGTTAAGATAGGAGAAGAACCAGATCTATCCACACCTTTGGGCCATAACCAAAGTCACTATATGGACATGAGAGCTTTAAGACTGAAACTGAAAGGTAAATAAACACCGGCAGAATTGAATGTCAGTAGTAAGCATTATGGGTGTACATATGGAAAACTGTGAAAGAATAACCCTAACTCATGATTATGGTGGATTGTTTCAGGCAAGAAAGGTCGATTAACTAAAGCAGACCTGGACACAGGTTGGTCAAAAGAAGACAAGAGGCAGTGCGTTTTGTGCCAAAAATATGGTGATGCTAAGGCCAGTGTAAGTAATTTAAAGACTTCATTTCACAGTGAACTCATTAACTGTTCTTCTGAACTTGAGTTTTTGAGATCTGAAATGTTATGCAGTAAAAACTAAAAAAGCTTAAAGGACAAGATGTGCTCATGTGCACAGAAGTAATATTTTTGCCCCACTGTATTTGTAACCTTATAGTAGATGTAACAGCTTGTTAGTGGATTTTGGGGGATGGTAATATTGTAGTAGCATTCTATACATCAAAGTATGAAAGGTATTACTTTCTAATAACATCACTTTGGCACGGTTTTGTAATGGTGCATATGAAGTGAAATTTTTCAGGTACCAGTTAATAAAGTTAGCAAATACACACCTAACTGGGATGCAAGTAAATTGATATTAGTGTCCCTAAAGCTGAAATGACACCTTTTGTATCATATACCTTACTCTTGCCAGGATGCAGGGAGGCTGCTCTACCTAGGGCAGAATGAATGGGCTCATGTGAACTGCACCATGTGGTCTGCAGAGGTGTTTGAGGAGGATAATGGCTCACTTCTGCATGTTCATAGTGCTGTAGCACGAGGACGTCTGATGGTATGCACTTATGCACTATTTCTCCCCGATGTAGCTGAAATTTAATCTGAGCACAAAATAAAAATTGAGCAGAATTTTCCATTATGTTTGCGGATTACCTGTATTAACCTGAGCATCAGATGTTCACACATCACATAAGTGTCCCTGTATGTTGATATCAGACACACTTAAGAAGATCCATAAAGTTCTTGCTTGTGTACATAACCGCTTTTTAACAATTTCCAATTGGACAGTGATTTCCTTTTTAAACCACTTGTAAACAACTAATTTTTGTTTAGCGTAGTGTTTGATTGACAGGTAAGGGGTGACACTTTGCATACAGGATGAGGCATTTACACATCAAATGTGATGCATTCAGATGCGTTTTTGACCAAATGCATATGTGTTTTTTTATGATCCGATCACAAAACCTTTTAGACCCCCGTTTAGACCTGTGTATAGCGCTGACCACGTGTGATCTGATCACCAAAAATGCATCTTAATACCTGGTGGAAATGGGATCATAGATGTAAGAAATATGAAATTTTGACTCCTATAGTATTCAGGGATGCAAACTACTCCTTGTGAATCAAAACGTGATTCATGCAGATTTTAATAATTTTTTGTCGGGTTGGGAGGGTTAAGTGTAATTTATCAACATAAGTACTAGTGGTTGGCCAATATATCGCCGACTGACTTTTTAAATTATCAGCATAATCCAATAAATTTTCACGTTTGGCCAATTTCTTTCTTGAGGGTTCAGAAAATCGCCTGTTTGCATGTGAAGCAACTGAGACATGTAAATGACCAGTCATGGTTCATTTTATTATGTGCCATCGTGTTACTACAATAATAGACTGGTGTGCTACACAGTGTCATTTAAACATGTTTGAGCTCATAATGTTAAAGTGCTTGCCTGTTTGCTTCTCCCTCTCTCTCCTCAACAGTTCCCTGTAACTTTTAAATGTCTTGTTGAATGATAAAAAGGCAAATATGAGTCAAACTAATATCATAAACCATCTGCAAATATGCGCATATCTTGTTTAAATGGTAATAAACCAACCTCACACAACTTCAGCAGATCCAGCATTCTGTGGAGCACAGGTTCGAATCTTCCTCTGAAGCACATATTCTAACAGTCTCTCCTCATCAGTTCCTTGTAACTTTAAAAGGCAAATATCAATAAAACTTCTATTATATACAGTCTGCTAATATGCAGATATCTCGTTTAAAAAGTTGTCACTCACGATCCTCACAAAAATCCAGCTTTTTCTTCCCGTTGAGCGGTCATCTAATATCTTCCTCTCAAGCGCATATTCTATCAGCCAGAATTAAAATTCAGGATCAGGAACAAAAGTTCCTCTCATTCACAAATCATGACAGTCTGTCTGTGACAATCCAAGTAGGCGACCCATGCTGTTTAAACTGGAAGGAGTTGTGCTGGATCCGCATGAGTGTGTGAGTACATCTTCAAGGCTGATTCCGAAACCAGGAAAATGCTCCTCCGGAGGCTGTATATGGAGGTTCAATGAAAATAAGGTTCTTTTCAAACTGTTTGGAGACCAGTTTGCTTAATAGTTCCATTCATTCAAAACAGCTGTCAATTAAGCCATTAAATGATTTGGCTGCAATGTAGCAATTCAACACCCTATGTTTTCAGATGCAGCCCAAGGTAAAAGTGCTTCACGTGTGCTATAAGGAAATGTCTTATTCATTATGCACTCTATTTACAATTGGTTTGATTTGGTATTCTTTGAGTAAATGCGATGCTTGCTGGACGACTACTGTGTGTACTGTTATTTCCTTCCTCCTAATATATTATCAATTTCTTCATGTGCAAATAATTTACTAAAATTTGATGACTAAACAGAAATCTGAAGAAACTGCTATCTACCATTTAAAATACAATATAATTTTGTGAAATTGAGTAAATATAGTGCAAAATAAGAGTTTATTATTATTTTAACTATTTTATGTTTGTTATTTACACTATTAAATTGTGTGATAAATCTGCATTTTATCTGCCTTTCGGCCACCCTGCTCTCTGAATATCAGCATCGGCCATTAATAAAACAATAAGTACTCCAGAAATAGGTGAGGTAGCTCTCTCTACACTTGCAGTCTAGACACACCAGAACTGGGTGGTCTTAATTATTTCGGGAATTGTACATGAGCCGCAGAATGTGATGAAAACAGATTCTGTGGTGGACTTTAATGTTGCGGAATATTGAAAGTAATTTTTTTATTATAACAATGAATACAACATTTTCTAAACATTTCATGCTATTTGAGAGATCTGACCACATCTGTTTAGATTCCCGTAAAAGACTGCATAAGCAATGGCACAGCCATGTACACAGTCTTTATTTGGAAATGTAAGCACAAAATAGCCATTACTATAGTTCTCAATTGTATGGCTATATTTTAACCACCATTTTAATTATGTAAAATGGGAGCTTTCAAAATAATAAGAAAAAAAAACATGCCCCAGTACCACCACATTAACACTATCCCTTTTCGAATCCCTGATATTCATCAGAAGAAGCTTTATTGCCAAGTGTTCTCACTTTTTTTTTTTTGGTGGTGGAAGAAACATTACAGTGAGAATATAAAGAATATAAAACATAGAATATAAATCAATATAAATATAAAATAATATACAAATATATTACAAGAATATAAAACAAGTTAAGTCCCTTACAAATAAAAGGACATGTAACAGAATGGCATATGTGCAGGTGGTAATGTATGTGCAAGGTAGGCGTATGTACAGTTATTGAATAAAATTTGTGAATTTACATATGTACATTATATATTTATTTACATTATTGCACTATGGGGGAGTCCTGAGGCAGTTTAATTGTTCACGTGTAAAATGGCCTGAGGGTAAAAATTGTTCTTGTGCCTGTATATCCTGGCGCTCCGTGCTCTGTAGTTCCGGCCAGAGGGCAACAGTTCAAAGGAGGAGTGGTCAGGTTGTTTGGTGTCCAGAGTGATTCTACCTGCACATTTCCTCACTCTGGAGACTTAAAGATCTTGGCATGGGGGGCACCAATAATCATCTCAGCAGTTCTGACTATCCATTGTAGTTTCTGTCTAATTTGTTGGCTGAACCACAATCAGTTATAGTACACAGGACAGACTCAATGATGGCTGAGTAGAACTGAATCAGCTGTTCTAGTGGCAGGTTGAACTTCCTCAGCTGGCGAAGGAAGTACAGCCTTTGCTGAGCCTTCGCAATGGAGTCTATGTGAGTGCCCTGAGAGTTGGTTGAGCCCTGGAGCCTGCTATATACATTCATATTTGATCTGATAAACTTTTTAGATTGTCTTTGGTTACTTAGATATTATATACATAATTACTTAAACAGAATGTCTTTGAGTAATGGTTTAACTAATTATCCATTATCCTGTCCATAGCGTTGCGAACGATGTAACCGAACTGGGGCAACAGTCGGTTGCTGCCTTACTTCATGCCAGAGCAACTACCACTTCATGTGTGCCCGTTTCCGCAACTGTGTCTTCCAGGATGATAAGAGAGTCTTCTGCCACAAGCACCGTGACCTTTTAAGTGGAAAAGTATGCTTTCAGTTAATTTGCTTGTGGTTTAGTTATAGTCTTAATTATAAATATAAAGGGGGGGGGGGGTGCCAGTGTTGGTGCCTTGCATGGCTGATTTGAGAGAACACTTTTTGTCTTTAATTTGCCAGATCATCTCTGGTAAAGGGTTTGAAGTACTCCGCAGAGTTTATGTGGATTTTGAAGGGATAAGTCTTCGCAGGAAGTTTTTGACTGGGTTGGAGCCGGAATCGATCAACTTAATGATAGGTTGGTTTTTTGTTTTAATGTTACAAAGAGATAGACTTACAATATTACATAATGTGTGAATGAATAACATAATTTTGTTTTGTTTAGGTTCTTTACTTGTAGAAAAGCTGGGAAAGCTAAGTGAATTATCGGCTTGTCATGGAAAACTTTTCCCTGTGGGTTACGAGTAAGTTGCTTTTGATAACATCTTATTTTTGAAAGAAAGCCATTTGTCCAGATATAATAGTTATAGCACACTTTAATTTTTTCCGCTTGCTTGCATATTAACTAAGACTATTTGTTTTTAGATGCTCTCGCTGGTATTGGAGTACTGTGAACCCACTTTATCGCTGCAAATACACGTTTCGTGTTAGGGAGGTCCGACCACCTGTTCAGGAAAAACCAGTGGAAGAGTTGCTTCACCAGGGCGGAAATTTTACAATTGCCCACAGTCCATGTGCCCTGTCAGGTAAGTTCAACTTTATGCTTTTGCCTACCAAGTGATGGTTTAGAGATTTTGGGGTTTTTATAGATCTGCTAGGGCATGGTCCTAGCAATGCCAAAGTTCATGGGTTCAATTTCCAGGGACACGCACAGACTGATAAAATCTATACCTTGAAATATATACATTGTAAATAATTACTTTAGAGTAAATCATCTGCCAAATGCATAAATATGAACAAATATGGGATGACAGCAGAAATATTCATATATATATATATATATATATATATATATATTTATTTATTTATTTATTTATTTATATTATATACTTCCATTAGAATCTAAAAACGCGGAAGTGGAATTGACCTCCACATCTTCCACATCTGCCTTTGCCAAACCGTACCTTGGTGTCCGTCCCAAAATGCCATCTTATCCTCAGAACAGAAGACCTGCTGGAGGACTGTACAGACCACTGCCTTGCCCTGGTAATCAAGATCAAATAAGTGAAATAGTATTACAGCTATAATTTTAAGAATGTTGCTATTTGAATTTTTCTTGTTAACCATTAATATGTTTTTCCCAGGAGCTGCCCCATCCAAGTCTCACCACATCTTGACCATCAGTGATTTGGATGACACTCGAAGGCCACGACGGCATAGTCCACACTCCCAGAATAGTGGTACCCGCAGTCACGTGACCTCTCCCACTCTTGGGTCCCCAGCGGGCCCAATTGCATCTAGAGCATGTGGTTCCCTCCACTCGAAGACCTCCCAGCCTACCTCCCCAGTGTTCCCCTTTGGTGCTACTGAAAACCTGCTGACCTCTTCATCAGCTCGTCCCACTGGTCGAAGTGCTTCCTCGGTTCGGGGTCCTGGAATAATGATGCCTCATTCTACCTCAGGACTGTTCTTACAGTCCACATGGCAAGGTGGCATCGGCAGCTCCCCTTGCACCACCCGATCCCTCACCTCTCCCACCCACCTCTCCACAAGATCACAGCCTTTTGAGTTCAATCAGTTGGACTCTCTAGAATTTCCACACAATTTTATAGCATCACCACAAGAGCATCCAGCAGAAAATGGTGCCTTGCCATTTGTAGACTCTTTGGGTACTCAAAACCCTTACACCTCCTTCCACATGGAAGCAGACTTGACCATAGCGCCTGAACTAAAAACTGAGCTTGAAATTGAAGAAACTGTGCTGAATGAGGGAGTTGCTATGAACTGTAGTGCGCAAATTATAGTTGAAGGTGAAGACAACCAGGATGACTTTTGGGAGCCAGATGAAGAGAAATCCAAAATGTCTGCCAACAGATTGTCTTGTACTGTCAACCCGAGGGAAGACTGGGGTAATAGTTCCTCTGATGAGGACATGGAGAACTATTTCAATTTCACTCGCACTGTTGTTACTTGCAAGGCTCAAAGGGATGCCTCTCAGACACCTACATCTCCATCGTTGAGGCATATTTCCCAACTTGATGGTGTAGATGATGGGGCAGAGAGTGACACAAGCGTAACTAATAATGATAAACAGAGCAAGAAGTCGTCAAATCAGGCCCAAAAGCCACACAAATCACCTAATGCTGAATCACACGAACAGACAGCCAGCAATGGGCTATGTTTGGCTTTTCCAAGTCCTGTCTCTGATATTTCATCAGTTGGCTGTCGGTTAGAACCTTTGTCCAACTCTCTTGACACTCATTCCTCAGAGGTTAATGCTAAGCAAGATTCCTTTGGTATAACTCCAACATTGCAGCCAGACCCTGTGGCAGGTATACTTACACAGGATGCTTTGACTAATTTTGTTGACCCAAACACAGCATTTTCTACATATGGTAATGATTACCAAGCCACCAGTTTAGGTGTTGAGCCAGAGATACCCTTGTTCCTTGTAAGTTGTGATCCACCTTCACCCAATGCACATTTCACAGAGCTGGTGCCAGTTCAGGAAGATTCTGTTAGTGACCCCCAAGAATCTATAGACTCAAAAGAAATATATTTGGATCCTAGTAGTGGGCACTTTGTATCTTCTATGGATGGCTCTACAGTTAACGCAAACCACTTTCCTGAGGGTGTTCCCAACCTTTCCACGTTGGGCCCAGTTAATGGAGTTCAGACGCCACTGCAGCAATCTCCTGTTCCTTCCTCAGTGTTGCCCAAATGTTCATCCTCCATTCTCTCTTCACAAGTTCCTTGTCTAACATTCCCAAACCTGGCACCTTTGTCAAATATTCCCCTGTACCCTGTCCAAAATCCTGAGGGTAAAACAGTCTTGCCACCTCTGGAGAGTTTCAGAACCAAACTACATCCACCCACAGACCCAAGGGATTCTTCCCCAACAGTTCCTGGAGGGGCAATGCCCTGTGTTTCCACAAATTTGCAGCAGAAACCAGAGTCAATGCTCTCTGTGCCATCAGCCACTGGTATGCCCCTTGGGACATATGGGCCAGTTTCAGGTACAGTGACTGTTCCGCTGTACCCCACTTACTCACAGCCTATTGGTTCTACAACAGTCGCTGTAGTTTCCTCATCCCCCTCCGTGACCTCCCAACCGTCCATGCAGTGCCAACCAATGCCTTCTGCCATTCAGCCAGCCTCTGGTCCAGTTGTCATGAATGGGTACAGCAACATGCCTATGCAAAGAGAAACCGCCTCAGGACGAACGATTTCCATAAATTTTTCAACCCCCAGATCAACGTTGGAACCCCAACAACCATTGGTTACCCAAGCTTTACCAGGTCATGCTATTCTCACTGTGAAGGAGGTTGGTGGACCCAATGTGGATCCTACTCCACATGTTTTACTTGTTAATCGACTTGGTCAGATTTTTGTCAAGAACCCCGAAAGCAACACCTTCCAGCTGCCATCTCCAAATTCCCCATCCTTCAATTGTGTCACCCAAATTGCCAGCCTCTTGCAAAGCAATGCCTTTTCGGCAACGCTTGCAGCAGCTGGTAACTTGCCCACAGTTGGTGGTGCCACCATTCCAATCCAAGTCCCGCAAATTTTGACCCCAGTGGTACAGACCTCTAATACCATTACCCAGCTACTCACTACCAGTAACAGTGGAACCGCTTCATTACCGGCAGAAGCTAAGAAGCCACGTAGGAGTAAAAAAGCGTCCGCCGATGGTTCCACATCAGGAATAAAGAAGCCTCAGAATAAGAAAGAGTCTTCCACACCTAGGAGGATGAAATCCGCTAGCACACCAGGCTCCACATGCAAAAAATCTACAGGGCAAACAACAACTTCCTTGGATACATCTAATCAAGCAGAAAGTGCCCAGGCTATTATCAACCAAGCTATGGCTGGCTATTATGACCCCAACAAGACTGTTTCCCGTATTCTTAGCCCATCATCACCTTGTAACTCTACCCCTGTTGGGCGAACTCAAACAACTTGTTCTGTAGTTTTAACCCCAGATCTCCTTGTCGAACCAGAGACAACGACTTCCCCACCAGCTACACCAGGAGCAGAACTTCGACCAAAGCAGGTTCGAATGAAAAGAGTGTCCTCCCTCTCTGACCGTATTGCCACCAAGAAATCAAAAGCAGACTTTTTAGAGCCAGACCACTCTAGTGGATTGGAGGAACCACGCAAGTCAAGCGCAGTATCTGCTAGGTAAACAGAACCAGTTAGCATTCGTTGCGATCTAAGGATATTGTTGTTACTCTCAAATTGCATGGAATCTTAATTCATATAGTCCTTTTTCCCATTGCAGGTATGGAGTACGCATCAAAACACCAACTGTCAAGGGAATTCTTGACTTAGACAAGCTAAATGAAGACCGAAGTAGTGACTCTGAGAATGCAAGGTAAGCCATCAAAAGGAAAGGGGGTAATTCAGAAGGAATTTCACTTTGTCTCATTTCAACATAAACAATGTCATGACTAAATTACTCTTAAATGATATGTGGCTAGCAGATTGCTTCAATATACTTAAGCATTTTGACTTTCTGTTTTAGGCCTGGGCCTTGGGATCGTCTTTCAATGCCTCGAAGTGGAGACAGTAACAAGCCAGCAACTTGGGATTCTGCCAACCGCAGTGCACTAACTGAGTGGAACAAATACTCAGGTATACTATTTTATTCATTTTATACTTGTTTTATTTAAAATGTATTGTCAGTTCAAGGTATTTTAATTAAATGAAACATTGATGTTGTTAAAAGATATTCTTAATTCTTGTTAGGGATGCTGTCCTGCTCAGACGAGGAGATGCCTCCCTCAGAGAGTGAAGAGCAGAGTCCTCCTAGCCGAGACCAACCCCACCTACGCTTTGAGATTATTAGTGATGATGGCTTCACTGTAGAGGCAGACAACATTGAATGTATGAGGTCATGTCTTAAATCTGTTTAACTCCTATTCCAATTTTGCCCGTAAAGTTTTCCGGAACTTCTTTTATTTTAGCATTAGATTATCTCTATTTCTCTAATCTTAGAGCTGTCAATCGATTCAAATTTTTAATCAAACTAATTACATGGTGTCACGATTAATTAATCGTGATTAATCGCAAATACAAATATTTGCTGAGAAAGCCCCTCATATAACAATAATTCAATATATAATCATGAAATTATACATAGTTATCTTTAAATATTTCAAAATTAATATATATAAATAAAAAATATTCAGATAATTAAAATGCTTTACATTCGTGTGGCAGAAGAGTTAATCATTAATAAGACAATACAAAAAGAAGCTTTAGAATACAATGTATTGTTTACTACCATATTATTGAACATAAGTCAATCACTGGCACACAGTTCACAGCAATTCATTACACAAGTGAATTTGTCAATCAGTTCGAGATTTGTTATGAGGGCTTGTTTAAGGACACGTCAATTTACACCTGCATCAGACATGCTTGTGTAGTGTCTCGGGTGCGTTGCGTCATAAACATAAAATTTTTAGGTCAAGTTAAATATAGTTTAATACTTAGAACACATCTTGAGATTCCTTAAAGTTGGAATTTGCACTCCAAGTGTTTTGAACACAAGAACGTGACGCTGTCATGTTTGTATTGTGCTGTCTGCTGGATGGTTGTTTTCTTCACTGTATAAACTGCATGTTTACCACACAGCTGAAATTTCAATTACTGCCCTCTGGAGTAAACATTTCTCAGGAATCTTCCTTATTACAATCTGGGGGCATTGCAATTAATTGCGGTCAATTTTTTAACGCGTTATTTTTAATCAAATTAATCGCACTGAATTAACGCGTTAAATCGACAGCTCTAATATATATACATGCATGTTTATGTATGTATGTAGAGATATATACTGTGTGTGTGTGTATATATATATATATATATATATATATATATATATATATATATACACTACCGTTCAAAAGTTTGGGGTCACATTGAAATGTCCTTATTTTTGAAGGAAAAGCACTGTACTTTTCAATGAAGACAACTTTAAACTAGTCTTAACTTTGAAGAAATACACTCTATACATTGCTAATGTGGTAAATGACTATTCTAGCTGCAAATGTCTGGTTTTTGGTGCAATATGTACATAGGTGTATAGAGGCCCATTTCCAGCAACTATCACTCCAGTGTTCTAATGGTACAATGTGTTTGCTCATTGGCTCAGAAGGCTAATTGATGATTAGAAAACCCTTGTGCAATCATGTTCACACATCTGAAAACAGTTTAGGTCGTTACAGAAGCTACAAAACTGACCTTCCTTTGAGCAGATTGAGTTTCTGGAGCATCACATTTGTGGGGTCAATTAAACGCTCAAAATGGCCAGAAAAAGAGAACTTTCATCTGAAACTCGACAGTCTATTCTTGTCCTTAGAAATGAAGGCTATTCCATGCGAGACATTGCTAAGAAATTGAAGATTTCCTACAACGGTGTGTACTACTCCCTTCAGAGGACAGCACAAACAGGCTCTAACCAGAGTAGAAAAAGAAGTGGGAGGCCGCGTTGCACAACTGAGCAAGAAGATAAGTACATTAGAGTCTCTAGTTTGAGAAACAGACGCCTCACAGGTCCCCAACTGGCATCTTCATTAAATAGTACCCGCAAAACACCAGTGTCAACATGTACAGTGAAGAGGCGGCTGCGGGATTCTGGGCTTCAGGGCAGAGTGGCAAAGAAAAAGCCATATCTGAGACTGGCCAATAAAAGAAAAAGATTAAGATGGGCAAAAGAACACAGACATTGGACAGAGGAAGACTGGAAAAAAGTGTTGTGGACAGATGAATCCAAGTTTGAGGTGTTTGGATCACAAAGAAGAACGTTTGTGAGACGCAGAACAAATGAAAAGATGCTGGAAGAATGCCTGACGCCATCTGTTAAGCATGGTGGAGGTAATATAATGGTCTGGGGTTGCTTTGGTGCTGGTAAGGTGGGAGATTTGTACAGGGTAAAAGGGATTCTGAATAAGGAAGGCTATCACTCCATTTTGCAACGCCATGCCATACCCAGTGGACAGCGCTTGATTGGAGCCAATTTCATCCTACAACAGGACAATGACCCTAAACACACCTCCAAATTGTGCAAGAACTATTTAGAGCAGAAGCAGGCAGCTGGTATTCTATCGGTAATGGAGTGGCCAGCGCAGTCACCAGATCTGAACCCCATTGAGCTGTTGTGGGAGCAGCTTGACCGTATGGTACGCAAGAAGTGCCCATCCAACCAATCCAACTTGTGGGAGCTGCTTCTGGAAGCGTGGGGTGCAATTTCTCCAGATTACCTCAACAAATTAACAGCTAGAATGCCAAAGGTCTGCAATGCTGTAATTGCTGCAAATGGAGGATTCTTTGACGAAAGCAAAGTTTGATGTAAAAAAAATCTTATTTCAAATACAAATCATTATTTCTAACCTTGTCAATGTCTTGACTCTATTTTCTATTCATTTCACAACGTATGGTGGTGAATAAGTGTGACTTTTCAGGAAAACACAAAATTGTTTGGGTGACCCCAAACTTTTGAACGGTAGTGTATATATAAGTACGTACATATGTATGTCATGTATGTATGTATGTATGTCATTATGTATAGGATGTATAGTTAAATTCAGAAGTTTACATACACTTTGGTTGAATTCATTAAAACACGTTTTTTTAACCAAAACACAGATTTAATATTAGCAAACTATAGTTTTGGCAAGTAGTTTAGGACATCTACTTTGTGCATGACACAATTTATTTTCCCCACAATTGTTTACAGACAGATTGTTGAACTTTTAATTGACTATCACAATTCCAGTGGGTCAGAGATTTAAGTTCACCAAGTTAACTGTGCCTTTAAGCAGCTTGGAAAATTCCAGAAAATGTCAAGCCTTTTGGCAATTAGCTAATTAGTTTCTGATTAGCTTCTGGCTAAGGTGTATGTACATTTCTGACTTCAACTGTATATATGTCATTATATGTGTATGTATCCTGTACATATACTATGTTTTTTTAATTTGGTCTCAATTCCTCACAGTGGCTTGGACAGCTGTTATCGAGGGAGTTCAGGAGGCCCGTGCAGTTGCAGGTCTGAGGCAACTGTCTTTCTCTGGGATGACAGGGGCTCGTATGATGGGAATGCTGCATGATGCTGTAGTCTACCTGGTGGAACAACTCCAAGGGGCCAAACGTTGCCAGCGTCACACCTTCCGCTTCCACAAGCAGGCCAGTCAGGACGACGATTTACCCATCAACCCAAGTGGCTGTGTTCGCTCTGAAGTCTACCTGAGGTCAGTTCTCATTTTAGTGTTAATTTAGTACATTACTTAAAAAAAGAAAAAAGTGATAAATTAATGATTGATTGCTGTGTACTGTAGGCCACTGCCAGGTTCAATGATAAGTAAATTAAACAAACAAAATATTGACTTCTAAAGCGACTCTATGTAATGCCTATTCAATGCATTACACTGCAAAAAATTGTTTTTTTTCCTTGCAAAATTACATGTCTACATGTTACATGTTATTTGCATGTCAAGCAAAATGGCATAAGATATGTGTTGTTTTAAGAGAAATTTGACAAAATTAAGTTAACTGTAGACTTAAATAAGAAATCAGCCAGTGGGTTTTGTTTTGTTTTTTTACACCCCATTGGCTGACAGTTTTCTCGTTTTAAGGATTTATCTTGGTAGATTTGGTTAGATTCATCTCAAACAAGACTTAAAATCTTAAGGAAGTTTTCTTGTCAAGTAAATGAATCACATTTAAGAATGTTTAGATATTTTTACTGGAAAATTAGAAAAAAATACTTTTCTTGAAAATCATGTTTTTGCAGTGTATTGTCTTTCATTTGGAGGCTTTTATCGCCCATGTTTATTTGAATAATTAGACGATTACAGAGATGATTGTCCATATTGCATCAGCTTTTCATGAGAAGGTGTCTGGTAAATGACTTATAACTAATGACTAACAACAAGGGAGTGGGTGTTGTCTAGATGTAGAAAAATATTTTGCGCACTGCTTGTGGGTAAGAAGCAGATGTATAGGGTAGTTTGGTTGTGCTGTGTAACTGTCTTAGAAAGCATGACCACAATGATGTTATCTAGGAGCAAATATTCTGACACAATTCTGATGTTTTCATAGTAAAGCTCTGAAAATTCACCTACTCTTATGTGTTTCACAGGAAGTCGACCTTTGATATATTTAACTTCCTGGCGTCTCAGCACAGACAGCTTCCTGACACTGGCCTGTATGATGAGGAAGAGGATGAAGTTCTTCTCAAATCGACCAGGCATGTATTTTTCTTAATGAAAGTGTAAGTTGTGTTTCTCTCATGTGGGGCAGAAACACACAAGCAGTATGAACTCAGCAAAAAAAGAAACATCCCCTTTTCAGGACTCTGTATTTTAAAGATAATTTGGTAAAAATCCAAATAACTTTACAGATCTTTATTGCAAAGTGTTTAAACAATGTTTTCCATGCTTTTTCAATGAACCATAAACAATTAATTAACATGCACCTGTGGAACGGTTGTTAAGAAACGAACAGCTTACAGACAGTACGCTATTAAGGTCACAGTTTAAAAAAACGTATGACACTAAAGAGCCCTTTCTACTGACTCCACCAAAAGAAGGATGACCAGGATCCCTACTGTAGGGGCTATTGGTTGTTTAAATACATTTTACTATCAGAAATAATTAATAATTAAATTATATAATAGAATTTAACTCATTAAATTCTATCTTTGGGGCACCACTCTTTGACGAGAGAAAAATTATAGTAAATTACTAATCGAGTCTCATAAAAATCCACCCTGAAGTTTGAGTATCTTAATTATTAATCAAAAAAGGGGAGGAACTAGTCAAATTATTGCCATATGAATCTAACCGTAATCTAATTACAGTTAGCTTCTAACACCAATAAAATAACAATACACTCAGGTAATGTGAGAGTTCTTGACGTGGCAGAGGCTGGCTTTAACATTATATTCAAGCAAAACAACCAGGAGTACTTATTATAATATAAAAAGATTTATTATAATCTAGTAATGAACACCACCAATACTATCTGAATAGAACACAAAACATGAGGAAATCCTAACTAATACAGAAGCTATTTACTAGTTTGTGTTTGTGTGTGTGTGTGTGGGGGGGGGGGGGGGGGAACAAAATGTGGAGCCAAAGATCATTTAAGTGAGGGAGGGAAGGAGAAAGGAAAGATGGCTGGATCAGTTCCAGAGCAGTGGAGCTAATACCTCTTGAGGATGTGATTGAGCGGACATACAAAGGAACTGACGAAACAGGCGGGAGAAATTGAAACACCAGGAGACATAAACCACGGCGCCGCTTACTCCATGATTATCAGAGAGAGAGAGTAAGAGCGAACAAAAAGGGGTTGACCAAATTGAGGGTGACCGCTCATAACAGTGGGACTGAATTAGTGGGAATTCAGTGGGACTGAATTACTAGTTCAGATCACTCATCAAAACAACATTTCACCCAAAATGACGATCTCATAGATCAAAACAGTTAAACATACAAAATAATACTCAAAACATCAACATTTAGAATCAAATATAAGATTAAGTTGCGCAAGAAAAGTCACAGATTCTAAACAGAATCTGCCCAGATAACAAGCCTTACTTGGGAAGTCCTGTGTGATTTCAGCAGGGTTGTCCGTTCAAATTCCTGTAGCGTTGAGCGAAAAAACATGTCTCCGCTTTATTTCTCGGGTCTGGTGATGGAGAGAAATGCAGGAGATAGTCAACATTGAAAGAAAACAAGGAAAAGAGGATCTGGTCACCTTTTCAATTTCCAAAATAAATTCATTGTTGTCTTGCATTGAAAAATGAATGAACCGGTTATTATAATTACACTGGAGCAAAGCTAAGTTAATCTTATTCTACCATGGCCAATTGGTGAGGTTAGAAAAACATAGTCTCTTTGTTCTTTGTCCAAAAAGGAGGGAAAAATCCTTCAGAATGTGCACAAATACAGATGTCTCTTTAACAGCCAGCTGGAGCTTAGCACCTAGAAATTGAGCAACATCTGTCTGCGGTTTTATTGAAAAGAGGGCGTCATCGGTCGTAGGCTGCTTTCGACCAATGGCGTTTGAGACTGGGTCCATGGGTGGGACTTCACATCCAGCTGTGATACTGTGAAGGACCCTGGGAAACTGAGTTCAATGTCTCTCCTTTGATTATAGAACAAAGGGCCGTGCGGTTTCTACCACCATTTTGATTGGGTTAAGGCCCTAAACTGCTCATCTGTGTGAATGTGCCTTATGCATTCTGCATGGAGGCATGAGGACTGCAGATGTGGCCAGGGCAATAATTTGCAATGTCCATACTGTGAGAAGCCTAAGAAAGCACTACAGGGAGACAAGAAAGACAGCTGATCGTCCTCGGAGTGGCAGACCACGTGTAACAACACATGCACAGGATCGATACATCCGAATATAACATAGACGACATTGTTGGCAATGATGTTTGGAAAGGACCTGCCTTACAACAGGCCTACAAGCCCTCAGTCCAGCCTCTCTCAGCCTATTACGGAGAGTCTGAGCACTGATAGAGGGATTGTGCATTCCTGGTGTAACTCAGGCATTTGTTGTTGCCATCCTGTACCTGTCGCGCAGGTGTTATATTCGGATGTATATTGTCCCCCACATACAGGAAAACATTGTTGCTCTTCTTCAGATAATAAAATATATAAGAGCAGTACACAAAGACCAATAAAATTAATAAAAAAATAAATAAAATTAATGTCTACATTAAAATGAATTATAATGTATTTAAACATTTAAAAATAAAGCAGTGAACAATAATGGATTACAATGAAAAATAATAAATAAAGGAGTAATAAATAATAAAGCAGAAATAAATACATAAATAAATGCATAAGAGCTTTATGTTCCTTTAAGACTTTAAGGTGCTGATGGTATTATCATTCCTCATGGTGTAACTTTATTGGTGTTATTTTAGATGATTGATAAGATTAATAAATGTTCTTTTAACTCGTTTTAAAGGCGTGCAACAAGTTTGGAGCTTCCGATGGCTATGCGCTTTAGACATCTGGAGAGGACATCCAAAGAAGCCGTTGGTGTTTACAGGTGGGTTAACTGATTTTTTTTTTTAATCATCAAATGTAGAACTGAGTCATAGTTTCAGTTCTATCTTTAACTCAATCTTGTGGAAATTATCACTTTGCTTGTTGAACATTTTGCAGAAGCCACAACAGGATGATGGCATGTTTGAAAGGGCAATAGCAAGGAGGAAATATTGAGCTAATGTTGCTTACGGCCAGTCCCCAGCATGAATTTAGATTTAGATTAAATGCAAAAAATACAGCCATGTTAGAAGTCAAATATGCCTGAATTCTTCTGAGCACTGAGTTCACACAAGGTCTTTGAGGCAGGCTTAAAAATAGTCAATGTATTTGTACATTGGAAGCAACTCAAGGTATTCATGATGTTTCTTTGGAATCCAGTCTACAAACCATTTCCACATTCTTGGTGGTGTTAGGCTTAACATTTTTATTGATCTAAATATTAGCCAAAATAAACCTTTGCCCCTGAATGTCTGCTAAAACAATAATGACTCTTCCTAATTTATCTTTAATCTGTTTGAGACATTTGAATGGTTGATGTTTACTTATCAATGTAATGACTCCCCTGCTCTTACTTGAGCCAGCACTAAAGAAAACATGTCCACCCCATATCATACATACATTTTAACTTTCTAAACCTTGCAACTTCTTTTGCAATTGCTGAAAGCAAACATTCTTTTAAATTTAATAATAATATATTCTTGGACAGGCTGAAGCTTTTTTCTTGCTGGTTTAATTGGTGTTGCTTGTATTTGTGGGTCAATGAAATCAAGTCACATTCATTACTGTAACTCATTTATGTCTTAGGTCTGCGATTCATGGAAGAGGCCTTTTCTGCAAGCGGAACATAGAAGCAGGAGAGATGGTCATCGAGTATTCAGGCATTGTCATTCGTTCCGTTCTTACAGACAAACGAGAGAAGTATTATGATGGCAAGGTAAGTGGAAAGGCACAGATTTCTAACAGAAATTGTGTATTTGTGATCTCAAAATGATTATCACCGGGTTAACCAACACAAATTTATTTCTGAAAACTCTTTTTATTATTTTGACCAGTTGACATTTTCTGCAATAAATGCTCTAAATGACAATATTTTTATTTGGAATTTGGGAGAAATGTTGTCAGTAGTTTATAGAATGAAACAAAAATGTTTGCTTTACTCAAACGCATACCTATAAATAGTAAATCCAGAGAAACTGATAATTTTGCAGTGGTCTCTTTCATTTTTTCTAAAGCTCTATAAATCAGTGGATTCACCCCAAACCAGAATTTTGGATTATTTGAGTCAGGAGTCTGAATATTGCTGTTGTTTGCGCTTACCACCTCTTCTTACGCTGTTCTTTTAGGGCATTGGATGTTACATGTTCCGCATTGACGACTTCGACGTGGTAGACGCCACCATGCATGGTAACGCTGCACGCTTCATCAACCACTCCTGTGAACCCAACTGCTACTCTCGAGTCATCAACGTGGAGGGTCAGAAACACATAGTCATTTTTGCCTTACGGAAGATATACCGTGGAGAGGAGCTAACGTATGACTACAAGTTCCCAATAGAAGATGCCAGCAACAAGCTCAGCTGCAACTGTGGAGCCAAGCGTTGCCGACGCTTCTTAAACTAAGGAAAAGTTGCAGTGCAACTTCACAACAACGGAGAAGACGGGTAAAAACATTGGAACAAGGCTTGATGGGTGAAGGGCATAAGGTTTCTCTGAAAAGAGTCAGGTTTAATGGAATCACCACTTCAGTTTGGAGGTCCATCAACAAGTCTGACGGCACATATAAAGAGATTTTGGGAGAAACTGAAAGGAAGACACCAACTTGCAAGACTAGCAGCTCAAAAATCTAGTTTTTTGTGGGGAGGCAACAGAGAAATGGAGGGCTAGCATTTCTCAGCAGAAAGGAACCATCGAACAGCCATTGTGGATACATTCATGTGCTTCATGTTTTCATTATATTCCAGCCAATCACTAGATGTTTAGTCCAATAGAGCCATTAATCCAAGAGCAAATGTGGCATGGGAGATAATGGGTGAAACCCTAAGATAATGGGTGAATACATAACCAGGGCCCCTCTAGAAGATTTTACACTATGCTGCATCCTTTGTGGTTATGTTGTCATATTGGGGGAAAAGATTTCCTGTTTTGAGTCTCAGCCTTACATAGTCATGGCATGTTTTTTTTAGTAGTTCATAAGCAGCAAAGTACAAGCAAGTATGGCACAAATATTGCAAGAATGTTGTTAGACGTTGGTTGGCAGAGTTGTAGTGTAATTTGTGGCTAATTTTGTGACTCGTGGCAGCTTTTTACATTTTCAGTGGGTCTTTTTAAAAGCTTAGAGAAAGTTTTCAGCAGGGCTGTTCCAGCAACCAATCACCTAATAAACCTTTAAACCTAAAACAATGAATATCCCCCTACCATTTATCCTCTAGCACATGTTAAAGAGCTGGATTCTCAAGCTCATGTGCTTGAGAAACATTTTATAGTGTGGACCACATTGTGTGAAGAAGCTAAGTGGCAGTCAAGTTGCTAATGATATGATGTAAACATATAATTGAGATCTATTTTCTATAGTTTTAATTCTAGATCACACTTGTGTTTAGCTGAGAAAGACTTAACACTGCTCAGGACAACACTGTATAACCCCTCAGTATAACCCATCAATCCATTCCTTGTGCATGGTAGTAATGGACATGTTCACTGCATTTCACTGGTTTGTCTTTGAAGCATCTTTGCTTGAAAACCCCTAATTTGTAGCATTTTTTAAAACTATTTATTTTAAAGTTTTCTTAGCATTTTTACAGGCAGGTGTTAACCTATTACTTTATTCTTTTTGCAAAAGCTTGTTCTTCGTTTTTTGTGCTTGTTGTGTGGTGTAATGCTGTATAGGTGTTTTTTTTTTTTTTTTTTTTTACTCCTAGTCCACTTGAAGGCCTCCATGGTGCTAAGCCCTAACATGAGTCCTGAAAGGGAAACAACTTAGTTCCTCTGACTTGTTAGAGGACCAAAAAAGTACATGCTGTATTTGCTTCATCTGGTACTAAACTAGCAATTATGCTTTCTAACAATAGCATTGTGCCCATACATGTCTATGGGGTCTTTATAAAAGCAAAGCCCATACTGAATATTCAGACATGACGTTTTAGCCTGTTTGTGGTTTGTTTGTCTGAGGAGTTCGTCTTTCGCAAACAAGAGCCTTGTGTCAAATGGAAATCATGCTTGGAGAGTATATAAATATATGTATTTTTTGTTGTAAAGTAGAGCACACTACTTAAGCTAGTTGTGATGGCTAAACACATCCTCTTTGCATCACAGCTTTAGAAGCTGTGATGACATCATGCAATAAAATAATTTCTTTGCCACAATTGTACATACAATTGGAGCATTATCTTGGGATTTAGAAACTGCTTAAATGTGTCCTATAGATATAGGCATTTTTACTGGTGACTTACAAAATCTCATTACTGCATTATACTGTGCAGCAGAAATATATCTTAATATATTTATAGAAGAGTTATTGAAACAACAGATGGTAACCTGGCACTCAGCACCTTTTGAGTTGGTTCACTTCTCCATGCAGAACAATCAACAAGCTGATGTCATCGTTCATTTCTCAGAGTATAAAAGATTGCTGTAGGAGTGTTGTATTTATTCCCATTTGTCTTTATGGGTATTAGATACCCATAGATCTGTGCTTTGTATGTGACCAAGGTCTTATCGGAATTTTCTTCAGGGTTTTTCCTTTGTTTTTAACCTTTTTTCCGTTTTCTTTTTTGGAACATTGTTTGAGGATGAGTTCTTGCAATGTGGCCTTTTTAAGAGGTGATGTTTTGAGACAGCTGTATTTTTCTTTTATGTCATGGTGTTATTTGTTGGTTTTATTTGGCTTAGTAAGAGCAGTTACCGGAGCTCACACCATGTGAATTTCCCCCCCCCCCCCAAAATCCCATTGACGTCTTATGCTTTATTCCTTTTACGAACGATCTCAATCAAGAACCTGACATTTTAATCAAACCTCCCCAGACTTGCAAGGATTCTACCTCAAGCTGTTCAGGCAACGTTGAGAAATACTAATGCAAAACTAGGTGAGAATAAAAAAAATCGCTTGGTCTTTACTGTCATGCAGAGTTGGCTTGTGTGCAATGAAGGATGGAAAGCACTAGTCAGGACCTTCTGTGATGATGCGCCTCCCAGAGCTTATTGGGAAAGATGTGTCTGTTCCTGTGTAGGTTATTTTAAAAACGTGTTGGAAAAAGACTTAAAAATTGAAAAAACTTGTCTTTGCTACCTTGTACAAATAAACCCTAAGTTTGTAAATAGTTGTATACATATTTCTAAACCTGTTTAATTTTTCTATGCACTTTTTTTATTTATAATGTTTTTTTGCTTAATAAAGATGTACAATGTTTGAACAAAGGTTAAGATTTATTGTGATCTTTGGGCTGAACATACAAAAGCACAAGTTGTTCGGATGATCTCATACAATGTAATGCCAGTAATATTAAATTCATAGATTCATTTGTTTATGTGCCAAAATCCTTTGTCAAGCAATGAAATTTATAGATTCAGAACTTAGAATTGTTCCATGATATAATATTTAGGACAATGTTCTGGAATATGGAAATTAAATAAAAAGTTAGACTTTTTAGTCAAATATTATATGATTTATAATCATAAATGTATTACAATATATACTAACAAAATATTTATGAAAATATTTTGTTGTACACTGTAATAGTAATTTAACAGAATAAAAACAATCATATTTGGTTATTCTTAATAAAAAATATTAATTAAAAAAAACATTTTAACAGGGCTACGTAGTGAGATTTTAGTAAGGATTACAAGATATATAACATTAATATGCAGTGTTATGCAGGGGTGGGTCCAGAAGTGGTGGCAGCGCCCACCCCACATAGGCAGTATAACAGTGTTCCTCCTCCGCCGACACCTGGGTTACCCATCCCGTCAAACGAAACTCAGCTGCAAACAATACCCCACTCGGTCAGACTAAATTACTACATAAATTTACTGCATCGACTCCAGCCACACATCGGTTTGCAATTACAAAACATTACAGACTGAAATACCCCCTTTTTTTTTTTTTTGCCTATTTTTTTTTTTTTTGGTCTAACCAAAACATGTTTATAGGTTCACTGTATGTATTTATCATCCTGTGCTTTAACAACTGTCAAAGAATACTGAAGTTAACTATGATATATGCTATTTAGAGGAGTATATTTCTTCAATTATACAGACTTAAATCAGTTTTCACCTTTGGCAGGGAGCTTTGCTAAAATCTCCACTGCATCATTGCGATCTATGCTGTTTAACAGCCCAGCAAGGTGACCAACAGTCCAGTCTGGGTTCTTTGTGACGACACCCTCCAAAACAGCAATTAAGGGGCTTTTGTGGTCCTTCATGGAATAAGCATAGTTGATCCAGGCAAAGGAAAAGGAGCACTGGGCAGCAAGGTGA
Organism: Moxostoma hubbsi; assembly: GCA_032164185.1. Lineage (NCBI taxonomy): Eukaryota > Metazoa > Chordata > Actinopteri > Cypriniformes > Catostomidae > Moxostoma > Moxostoma hubbsi. The sequence goes on along the minus strand of JAVLUX010000030.1, from coordinate 31,243,151 downwards.
CGCGTGTTCTTAGCACCAGAGATGTCTGGGTCCAACACCAACACAAGCTCCTCGAGAACATCCAGGTTGTTCAGCACTGTTTTCAGAGGAGCATCCTGGACCTCAGGAGCTAGATGAATGGGAATGAAATCCCCAAAAATAAATTATTGTGTCTCTCTCTCTCTATATATATATGCAGTTGAAGTAAGAAGTTTACGTGCACTTCGGTTGAAGAAAATAAAACTCCATGATAAGTCATTTATCCAACAATTGTTTACAGACCGATTGTTTCACTTTTGATTGACTACAATAAATGCACTGCAAGTCGCTTTGGATAAAAGCATCTGCCAAATGCATAAATGTAAATCCAATATGTGCCATGTTCACTGTGTGTATATTATCATGAAGAAAATAAGCGATATGCAGGTCTATTAAGAAGAGAAAATATGTTTTTTTGTGAGTTAAAGATGGATCGAAGTGAACATAAATGTAAGAGTGTGTAATCCACTATACACTGGAATTAAATACATATCTGATTGGTCTATTTTGGCTTGTTTTCCAAAATAATATCTATAAATCCAATGTACATTTACATTAGGAGCTATACTGCATCTGCATTTTTATATTTGTATATAAAACATTGTTATCAGAGAATGTTGAATACAATATATAATCAGGGCTTGACATTAACGCTTGTCTTGGACAAGTGGATTTTTGAAGGGCAAGTGAAAGAGAATTTTACTGGTCAGACTGATTAAAATGCCAATGATGAAAAATAGCCTGCTATATTTGTGATAGGCTAGGCCTATCACAAATCTACAGATTCCAGCATTGCTGAAGCACCCCCAGATCATCATCGTTCCTCAACCAAATTTCACAGTGGGTGCGAGACACTGTGGTTTGTAGGCCTCTCCAGGTCTCTGTCTAACCATTAGACGACCAGGTGGAGGATCGGTGATGATCTAGGCGTGCTTCAGCAAGGCTGGAATCAGGCAGATTTGACTTTGTGAAGGACACATGAATCAAGCCATGTACAAGGATATCCTGGAAGAACTTGCTTTCTTCTGTTCTGACAATGTTCCCCAACTCTGATGATTGGTTTTTCCAGAAAGAATATGCTCCATGCCATACAGCCGGGTCAATCAAGGTGTGGATGGAGGACCACCGGATCAAGACCCTGTCATGGCCAGTCCAATCTCCAGACCTGAACCCCCTTGAAAATCTTTGGAATGTGATCAAGAGGAAGATGGATGGCCACAAACCATCAAACAAAGTCGAGCTGCTTGAATTTTTGTGCCAGGAGTGGCATAAAGTCACCCAACAGCAATGTGAAAGACTGGCAGAGAGCATGCCAAGACAAATGAAAGCTGTGATTGAAAATCAGCATAATTCCACCAAATATGAATTCCTGAACTTCCTAAGTTAAAACATTAGTGTTGTGTTCTGAGGTCTGAAAACACTGCATCTTTTTTGTTATTTTGAGCTGTTGTCATTTTCTGCAAATAAATGCTCTAAATGAGAATAATTATATTTGGGAGAAATGTTGTCAGTACTTTATAGAATAAAACTAAAATGTTAATTATACTCAAACACATACCTATAAATAGTAAATCCAGATAAATTTTGCAGTGGTCTCTTAATGTATTCCAGAGCTGTGTGTATGTATATAATAAAGAAAATAAAGTCTATTAGATAAACTTATAAGCCTTAAGATTTTGTGCATTGTGACATTATTTTCAGGACAATTTCGTACAATTCTGATTCATGCTAAATACATTCTCATTACTGTAACATGAAAATAAATATATTTTAAAGGATTTATACATGGTAGCATTTGTTGTACTGCCTTTAAAATTAAATTGATTTGGATTTTTTTTTAACTCATTGTAAAACAGTATTTTTACTGTAATGAGTAAAAAAAAAGGCTTACAGTAATCAGGAAGATAATTCAAGCACAATACATCAATGAGAACTGGGTACGAATAGTAGATTTTTCAATAGACTTTTTTACTTTTGTTTGGTGACGTGTGACCTGGACGTTTCTCAAAAGATTTCATGAGATTCACCCTAATGAAAAATCACGGCAGGAAAATTCTCTCTCTCTTTTTTTTTTTATACTCACCTATTATGTTATAGGAAGATGCAGTCATGTGATCATTATTACAGTTCTCTTTGATTACATTGTAGGAGGTGGATTGAGTAATTCTCATTTTTGGCAGGTATTCCCGAATTGCACCATTACAGCACTTATGTTCTGTTGAAGACAAGGGAAACATCTCTTGTGGGATACATACAGTACTGCTTTACAGCAACAGACAAGACATTGTGATGCAACAATTATGAGCATAAAATTGCACTGAAGGAACTTTTGCAAATTCTCAAAGCCTTTACTTTATAATGTGGTTACAGTAGAAGCCGTTAACAGTCTTTAGCATTAGCAAGATTTTACAGTATGTTCCATTTTGTAGGTACCTTACATTTACATTTATGCATTTGGCAGACGCTTTTATCCAAAGCGACTTACAGAGGCCTTATTACAGGGACAATCCCCCCGGAGCAACCTGGAGTTAAGTGCCTTGCTCAAGGGCACAATGGTGGTGGCCGTGGGGTTCGAACCAGCGACCTTCTGATTAGCAGCCCTGTGCTCTAGCCACTACGCCACCACCATTTAAAAGGGTGCCTAAAGGCTTTCCATATGGTTACACTAGTGTGGCAATCTGAAGAAACATTAAAAGTCCTTTCTACACTTCTGTCTCCCAAACATTAATAAATCCAATGGCTGTGTCTCGCTTGGAAGGCTGCATGCTAGGTAGGACACATCCTTTGAAGGCTGCAGTATACCGAGTGTCCTCCTTTAAACGAGCCTCATTTAAACGAGGCGGCCTTCCGCTGAAGCAAAGAATTTTGTGTGCGCACGAAGGATACACCTCATGCATCCTCCGAATTCCAGTGAAAGAAGGTCGCATTCAAAGGTTGCATTCGACAGCCTCGATGACGTATGCAGCCGAAAAATGCAACCTCTGAAGGATGCATCCTTCCAACCGAGACAGCCAATGTTTAATATAGGACTCAGTACTCAATTTCCTGTTTCAAGCCTCCAGAGAATGCTCGACTGACCTTTGTTGAAATGTCTTGTCCTCCACCTCTTAATAAACAGTAACAGACATACTAGAGTGAGGGCTGATAAAATCCCTGCACATATGGAGATCCCTGCAGAGAAGTACATAAACAAAATATATCTTATTTGTAGATTATTATAGGTCTATATGACATCTAAAAGCTTTAAAACGTCTAAAACTAACTAGACCAACACTAATACTGATATGTAAAACAGTACCTGTTACACTTGTAATATTTGGATGATGGGCAACAGAGTGAACTGAACTGAAAACAGAAGTAGTTGGATTGACAGCAGCGATGGTTGGATCAGCCACAGAGGCTGTTGTCGTAAAAGGTCCACTTCTAGTCTAAAAAAACATACTTTTACACCATTAACGGCATGTATTTATTTAAGCTTTAACTATGCACCTAAAATCTTTATTTGGAAAGATTAAGGAAACATTGAAGGTATATTCTGGGTTCAATAACTTTAACTCAGTCGTCAGTATTTGTGGCATAATGTTGATTACCACAAAAATTAATTTCAACTCATTTCTCCTTTTCTTTAAAAAAGGAAAAATATGGGTTACAGTCAGGCACTTACAATGTAGTGATCGTGGCCAACTCGTAAATGTAAAAATACTGTTTCAAAAGTATAGAGACGACCCACAAGATGTAAACAACACGTGTGCTAACATGATTTGCTTACTATCCTTTTCAGTGTCGCGTTATTTACAGCGTCACAACCTTGTTGCCATGACAACATACAATGCTATAAACTAATGAGGGTAAAATAAGTGCCTGAATGATTTGCATGCGCAGAGTGAGATTTGTGAAAGTGTAAATCAAATTGCAAGCTAAATTTGTTTTGCGTGTGCACAGAATATTTTGTAAAGTTGTATATCAAGTTGCAAGCATAAGAAAAAAATACGAGCGGTACATTAATGCTTTGCATAAGTGTAATTGTTTAGGTGTTGTGAATTATAATTTCGTATTAACACAATGTAAACTGACTTTCCTTTTTCGCGCTTACACTTTTGCCACTGTTTTTGCACCTAAACATGGCCTAAAATATTGCAAACCTGCAATCAGCAATATAAAAGCAAAGAAAGGGTGTCAAGCGCAGCAAAATTGATTGACAGCATAGAATCAGACTGTATGTGTAAAATAAACTACTGCAAACGTGTAAATGACATAAATATTTCCCAGAAATTAACCGATATCTGTTCTGTCTTACCTTTTGTTGCGTTCAGACTTCTGACACGAATTTCTCACTGAAAAGAGTTTTTCAAGCGCGAGGGGGGAGGCGGGTCTACCTGCTTCTAGTAACCAATCAAATTAGGTTTCCTTGACCAGTTTACTCTGATCTGATTGGTTTAAAAACATAACAGACAGTTTCGTCTTCATAAGTCTCAGCGTCGTTCCTCTGGGTATCTTTCCTCTTAAATATTAGTAATATTAAATTTTAAACCAAACTATTTATTTATATAAATATGATTCTCAATCTGGTTTTCAAATGTTTCTTCTTGTTACTGTTTATTATTTTAATTATATATTTTTTTTATTTGTATTATCATCGGCATGGCAAATGGGTGGATGGATCGATACAATTTGCTGGTATCATACCAGCAATCATATTTATATCAAAGAAGGTGTCGTTATTGACTAATATATTACTTATAATAAAAGTAAAAGCATGCATATAGATTTACACTCACTGAGCAATCTATTGGGAACAATATGGCCTAAATTAAGTGTCTGACTAGTTCTTCTGCTGTTTTAGCCTATTCATCTCAAGGTTTGACGTGTTGTGAGATGCTATTCTGCTTTTTTTTTTTTTTTTTTTGGCACCATTTTGAGTAAATTCTAGAGACTGTTGTGATCAGCAGTTACAGAAATACCCTAAGCAGCCCGTCTGACTCCAACAATCATGTCATGTTTGAAATCACTGAGATCACTTTTTTCCCCCATTTTGATGGTTGATGTGAACATTAACTGAAGCTCCTGACCCGTATGCATTGCACTGCTGCCACATGAATGTGTGATTAGATAATCACATGAATAAGTATCTGTACAGGTCTTCCTAATTAAGTGCTAGGTGAGTGTGCGTATTATATGTATAAATTATGTATATTTAAACTAATTTAATCTGAAAGAACAACTTAATATCACTACCAAAACAAATATGTCAATACCAAAACAACCATAGCTTGTTCGGTAATTACAAAAAATGTTTCGGTATGAACTGTTTGTGTTTGGCAACTCAAGCTACTCTTGCCCTTATATTTTAAAATATGAGCACAGTAAAATTCTAGACATTACTCATTCGACTTTACAACACTGTTATTTCAAACTGTTACAATACGTCTACTCACCACATGGTACAGTGAAAGGAAATGGCATAATTTGTCTTCCTGGTCATATAGTTTGGGGTGTAGCAATATTTTGCTTTAGTCCAGAGAGACTTTTTGAAGCCAAAAAAAACACAAAAAACCCCACATTTTTCCTGCCTTTTTGTCAAGGCAGAAAACTCATCTCAACTACATTTCAGTAGGACTTGACAAGGTGCATTATGTTTATGTGTTTAAAAAAAAAAAAATAGGACAAATTATTTAGGTGTTTCATTTTTAAGTGTATTTTTCAGGATTAGATTGGGGGACATGTGGCACCCAATAGAAAATAACATTTAAAACACGTTTTTTAAAGATTTGTTAAGTTATTACATAAATTATTTCTATTGCCTCTGTTAGAACTCAACTTGACTTTTATAAATATGTCACATACACAGAAAAGCACATAATAGTACACAAATATACCAAATAACCATTCATTTTTATGTAGGCTATATATGTTAATACAAGATAACGTGTAAATGTGAACATTACTACATTCATATTAGCTACAATGCTTAACAGTTTATTGCATATTATGAATTAGTTTATTAGATAGAGTAACAATAAATTATTAACAATGTTCATAGCCTAATAAAAGGAACATTAATGACACGTATAGATACATATTTAACATAAAGTTACCATACCATTGTTCTTAGCAGTGTATTCTACACTATGCCAGCAAGAAACTTACCCATATATACATTTTGTAAGTAAGATGTGGGACTATAGTTACAACAGTCCCAATTTAAATGGAAAAATATTCTGACACATTTTACAAACAGTATGAACTGTATATAAACATAAATTAATTTTAGAGATCAGGCGCATGTTTTTTTTTTTTTTATAAATTCACAGTATGCCAACCTCTTCAGCAGGGACGTCACTAGGATTGGAAGGCAGGGGGGGCTTAGCCCCCAGGGTATTTGTAACTTGTGTTTGCAAAATCATTGCACTCACATCTAGAGCTACACTTATGTCAACAACCAGTCAAGAAACCAAGATGTTAACAAGTAAAACGTGACAGACATATCCTCTTCTTCCATTTCTACTCTGTTAAAGAAAAGTTACTGTAATGTTGCTTTTAGACACATCAAAGCTGCATGGGGGCATTTACTTAGGCCAGACTTTGCTCCTGATGAGTTATTCTATAAGCAATGACTTAAATGCTATCTGTCTGCTCATGTAAATGTATGATAAAGTAATTACATTTAGGTAACATCTACGTATTTATTTAATTTATCACAGCCAATGAATGCAGAAAGTTAAATTGGTATAGCTAGCATATATAATAAATATAATAATTTAGTTTAGGCTATGCATAGTGCCTAGACCTGCCAACACATGCGTATTGTTATAAGAAAACAAAACAATCCTTAGACCTATAGACCATTACTGACCTCAATCACACCGGCTCCCTCAGAATCAACTGGCCTGCCAATCTCCTGCGGCTGCTTCTCTTTCTCTCTGCTAAAATATCTTTGAATATCCATCTTATCTGCTCAATGAATTGAAGGTAATAGCATTAACAGAGACCCTATGACATTTAGTTTTCAGTGACAACAACATTCTATGGGGATTGATATTGTTTTATATGCCTATTATAGAGATAGGTTATATTATTGGCAAAGAATAAAGAGTTGTGATTAGCTTGCTAAGTTAACCATTTCTTGTATTTTGCTTGTTCACACTAGCTAGACTACAGTTTTCCATAGCAAACCAAAATATCCCCTTTCCTTTACCTCAAGAAAACTTAGCTAAAGGTAAGCAGGTAATTAAAAACAACGTACAATTTCACTCTGTATCACGACACTTTCCAATCTTCCTTTCACCATTAGCGTATCGGAGTGTGTGGGCGGGAGGTGCGTGTGTATCGGTGTGTGTGGGCGGGAGGTGCGTGTGTATATGTGTGTGTGGGCGGGAGGTGCGTGTGTATCGGTGTGTGTGGGCGGGAGGGTGCATAGCGAGTTCAACTTCAGACCAAACTAGAGTAACGACGAGACGAGATGAATCCTCCAGTTACTTGCAGCGCTCCGGTCTGCAACGCTCCGAAAGCTGCCACAGTTCACACCAATGCAACGAGACGCTGCGGTGCATCATCTAGATAGCACAACGACTCTTTGTACTTCTGTCCGACTTCCGACTTTTCGGCTATTTTTTGTAGCTGGATTATATATATCATTTGTTGCGTCTAATTCTGAATGAGGATACAGTTATTGATAAATCGAATTGTTATTGTTGTTCTTATTATCATTTAGGGGGGCTTAGGAACATTTTGGGGTAGCTTCAGCCCCCCTAAAATAGGCCTAACGACGTCCCTGCTCTTCAAACACTACTACACCACTTCTTGAGTAAATTCAGGCCAAAATAAAAAAAAATAAAATTTTTTTTTTTTTTTTTTTTTGCGCTGAACACATAGTTTTACTACAGTAATATTGTAGTAGTTATTGTGTGGTAACTATGGTTTAACTAAATACCATGGTTAAACTAGTTACTGTAGTGAAACCATGGTTATTTTTTGTAAGGGGAAACAAAACAAAAGTCTAACAATTTTCTGTTTAGGCTATTAAAAAAAATTATGTCTTGACAAAAAAAATATATTAATTTAAATGACCCATTTTATCCCAAGTAATCGCAAAAAAAAAAAAAAAAAAAAAAAAAATATATATATATATATATAAGTACTGGTATTGTTAACGACGATATTAGACTTGAAAATATTGGTATCGGAACGAAAAGAAAATAAGTGGTATCGCCCATCCCTAGTTTTATGAGAAGAATTATTGTAAAAGCTTTTATAAAAATTGTAAACTTCACATTTCTGCCTTTAAACCTTCTAAAAATCGGCCCCATTCACTTCCATTGTAAGTGCATTGTACTAACATCGAATTATTTTTGTGAAAATCAACATTATGCCACAAATGCTGCCAGCTGAACTTCACTCGTATTGAACCAGGATGGTTACGTTAACATTTTTAGTTCTCTGGTTTAATGTAGATACGTGACAGAACTGGTTGGGCTCTCCTAAATCCATAATCTTAGTATTTCAAAGCTCAGAAAATGCTCAAAAAGTTTATAGCAAGCTCTATTACCGTTATCACTGTGGTCTTCACTTCTGGATCAATGCAGCCTCCGTGTAAAACCTGCTTTCTAAAAATAAATATGAGGATTCCTCAGTAAGGAATATCAAATAAAAAAAAATACAAAAAATGCCTATAAAGCAAACAAGCAGACAACAATAAGCGCTTAAATCTGAAGCACACATTGTGCTTTGTGACGTCTGAATCAGAAGAATGTGGGCTCCTCCATCTTTGGCATATTAGAACTAACTGAAAAACAAATAGTTCTACATGGAATTTCTCTTGGTGCATAAAGAAAAATGTAAACAAAACAAATTAAATGGAATCAAGGAAAGACATTTTTAATTCAAAATAAAATACTTACCCTTCACTGCAGCAGACGGTATCAGATTCGGCGCTGCAAACTGAAGCAGCCAACAGTGGCGGTGCGCAAAACCCGCATTTTTGGCAATCAATGAAAGATCCGTTATTAAACGATCCGCCGCTGCATCTATTGTACGGTCTTTTGAGCTGGTCTCCCCTATCGCTCAATCCACAGTTTGGACTGAACTCGAACCCTAAAATAAATAAATAGATAAATATTAAATAACTAAATATTATAGACAAACGGTGATGTATTTTGGTAACATTTAGTGTAGAAATAATGCTTGAAGAAAACTTACCCTTTTTAATCATAAACCTAGTCTCACATCGCTTGCATTTATAAAGGCCAGGATCAAAAAAAGAGTCGTCTAAACACACTTCTGAGGTCATGACTATAATGTGCTGCTATCTTACCTCACGACGCATATAATCAAATCTGAAGCAGCAGCATCCCTAAGATTATATAAAGCTGTTTACCACTGAAGGGGGAGGAGCTGAGTTAGTCGTTCTATAGCCTGGCTGCAAATAAACCAATCATAGTTCAGCATTACAAATTCAGTTTTAATGTTCCACTTGATGAATTAGTGGTGGACATGTATGGTTATGGCACTTTTTGTCATATTTTGTTGTTATGTTGCCTATACCTCACCCCAAGATAAAAATGTTGTCATTATGTTCTCATCCTCATGTTGTCCCAAACCCCATATGCTGTTCATATCTTCACACAACTCGTTTGCATTATTGTAATACAGCTTAGAATCACCGCAGCTGTCAAGCTCCAAAAATGAATAATCCAAAAAAATTATACTAGCCCATATTGTGTGCTATATTCAGCCCTCTGAAGCCATACAAAAGCTTTATACACTTTTTCCATACATTTATTTTAAGATTTACACGTACACATTTTTTGTAATTTTGTTTTTTGTCCTTTATAAAACGTGAAAGATGTAGTCAGCGAACTTTTGTTGTATGGATCATAGCTGCATAAAGATTTCAAATTTCGCCTTTTGTGTTAGATGGAAAAATAACAGCATGGTTTGGAATGACATGAAGGTGAGTAGATTATTACGGGTCATTTTCATATTTGGGTGAACTGTTCATTTGTAGTTTTATTATACAAACGTATCTACATCCCAGTATCAAGTGCTGGTGGAAAATATGTTGTTAACTACATAGATATCTATATAAAGGCTAGATATCTCGTCCGTGCGGCTGGCCAATGGAGGTCGACGTCAGCACCTGGCGGCCATCTTGTCACAGGCAGCTCGCTCACTCGTAACATTGTTATAATGGTGCATGTACTTTTTACATAACCGTAACTTGCTCAATTTTCTACCGATTTTCAAACGGGTTGGTTTGTTATAAGTGTCAGAGATGTAGTTATAACACTGCACACTTATGAATAACTATAACCATGGACTTCTACATGAAAATAACACTGAACAGAACCGATAGGTGCAATGAATATACACACGCACAAGGTATTTGTTAAATCATTATATAGGCTACTAAAACTCAGTGTACAGAATGGTAACATGAAATATCCATATTATAAAAGTATATGTATATTACTATTATAATAAAAATTTAATTATTACAAAAAGCTGAGACCTTGTAGTTTCTTAGGAAACAATCAGAATAATTGTGTGAAGTACTGGCACAGTTATAGAGGCTAGAATATTGTTTTTTTCTTTCTGCCGGATAACAAGCATCTCTGAACTGACCACATTTCAGCCCTCTTGGTCACTTGATATGACTTTAGAAACACAACTGAGCCCTAGCACTAAGTCTTGTGAAGCCGTGTGCAAAGGCAGATCAATACAGAATGAAATAGGAGTACTTGATTTGCCAAGGTATGCTCATGCGTTTTGTAAAATGCCCTATGGAAACTCCCCATAGGACTTTTGGTTACCCAAAATGCATACTGATAATAAAAGGCTTACTGTGTAGAAACCTCTTGGTGTAGAAGCATAATCCTGGTCTCAAATGAAAGGTAACATTCTGAAGTTTCTTGTAGACTATTTGGACTGTACGTCAGGGGTTCTGATATAGAATGTCTACACAATATATGGAATAATTACACAAAGTCTATTTTAAAGTATTATAAAAGTGACATTTATTTCCATTAAAAAAAATAGGTACAAGATTCCCCTTTACAAATATACAAAGAAATGCTGCATGTTGAAATCCCCACCCTGTGCAGAGAACTACACTACTGTGGAGGTATACACAGAGGACAGAGATAAAAAACAAAAATTACCCAAAAAAACACAGCTTGGCTAATGCCCTTTGAAAAGGACGGTTTTATTGAGCTTCTGTCGCATGTTGTTGCTCTGTAAGCTAAGGTTTGTCATTTTCGCAATGTGATGCAGCCTTATCTTAAAAAACAGGGACACAACTAACGTTAACAGTGTATGGTGGTGGTTGTCTATGCCATACTGCGTTTCACCGATGTGCTCCCCGAGCACAAACACATCCTCTGACCCTATCCTCTTCCGTACAATGTACACGACCTCAAGCAGTTTGATGGGCTGTGATCGTCTGGTACTTGTTGAAGCCTGACGAATGACCCACTCTGCTGCCCTGACAACCCTCACTGTGCCTTCTGATGGAATCACCAGACCTCCATTGAAATTCAGCAGGTGGTAGCTCTGGTCCTTGATGGCAGATGCAGCGTCTGTCACCAGGCTGGCACGGCAGACATCACAGGACAGCTTCTTCACAGCCCGTCGCACAACAAATCCTGAAATTTGAGTTAGTATAATAATATTATAACTTATAATGGGTAAGGACAAAAAATAAAAACATAAATTATCATATGTTTGGGGTAATTGTATGCATGCATGTATGTATGTACTTTAGAATAAGACAACCACACATAACTACTTATAAAAATGTGTCCAAAAGAAACATTCAGCGATTGTGTAAACAAACTTCTAAAAAGCTTTGGGTCAACAACAATCTTGTAATACTATTAACGTTATGTTATAGCCCCGCTGTTCCTGTGTAACAGGACCTGTATTGTACATACATCCACTAAGTAACTAACAATTATCCCAAATATAATCATACTATTGTCATATCTTACAGGTGAAAGGTGATCCCACGGGCTCTCGTTTTGAGACAACGGCGATTGGAGCATCCGTAGGCTGCACAAAAGTCTGGCATCTTCTCTTATAAAGTCAGCGATTTCCTGTATCATAATGTGAGATCTTTTTAACAAACCAAACCGAAATCATGTGCAATTTAAGTTATATTGAAAAGAAAGAGCAATTCTGCCTCTCCCACTGATTGCTAAAATTGCTGGGTAGCAGCTAAACTGTAACGGTAACGTTACTAGTTCTCACTCAAAGCTAACGTTACTTGTTATTAGCCAGCTAATAACTACAACCACATACACAAATATTGTAATTTAGACAAAAGATTAGTTGTCATAAAATCGTTATTGGTGTCAGTAAAACCTATATAATTGAAAAGCTCGATGTGGTCTCAGCCGTGAATCACAACTAAAGTTAACGTTATGCTGCAAGATTAAGTCGTTTTTCGAAAAGAAAAGCTGCAACTTCAACATGTTTAAACACCCAGTATTATAGCCACGTTAACAACGTTAGTAAGAAACCAAACCGTTTGTAAATCCGGCAAGATTTCAGCGAGATAAGAGTATTTGTGTTCGTGCTGATCACTCACCTAACATCAGATACCACAGAGTCCGCCAGAAAGCCTGCCTGTGACAAGATGGCCGCCGGTGATGACGATAGAGACTCCGCCGTAAGACATCTAGCCTTTATATAGATATCTATGGTTAACTAGCCCAATGGTACAATCATCTCCCCTCTCAGAATGATGCAACCTGATAGAGAGCTAATCATGGTCATTATATGGATGCCTACCAAGGGCAATATGCCTTTACAAATCTGTCCTATCCACTGTAGACACCTGGAATAAGATAAGCAGATAACCCATAACTTTGATGTCCATTACCGTGATGACCAGGTTTGTTCTCAGTACTTGCAAGAGCAGCTACTCACTGTCCAAAGCTGTAGCTGGAATCACCGTCAATGGGTATTTGGGCGGATATTGGAAAAATAGCTATATATTAAATGCTCTGTCTATTTTAATCATACTAGTTATCCAGACTTGGTTACTGTGGTAAAGAGCATGGCTAGTAGTCCAATCAAACTGAGAACCGATGAAAGGAAATGGGCTGTTTTATTCCCTTAAAAAAAAAGTCTGAAATCCCTGCTTTCTAAACATCAAGACATTTGTACCATCAAAATGTACTTTTCTACTGTTGAACATAGAACAAACCATTTCAGAATTAATACTGGATTACTGATCCAAATTATTGGATGTGTTTTTGATTGATTAATGTTACTTGTTGATTGGGTTGTTGTCATATTAACCAAAAATAGATGGTTTCAATTAAACTGAAATATCAGTCCATAATAATGTTAGAAAACTGAAAATTGAGTTTTCATGCAAAAACACATTAGTGTGAATGCAGACTTTATGAAAAAATATATTATATATATATATATATATATATATATATATATATATATATATATATATATATATATATATACACTACCGTTCAAAAGTTTGGGGTCACATTGAAATGTCCTTATTTTTGAAGGAAAAGCACTGTACTTTTCAATGAAGACAACTTTAAACTAGTCTTAACTTTGAAGAAATACACTCTATACATTGCTAATGTGGTAAATGACTATTCTAGCTGCAAATGTCTGGTTTTTGGTGCAATATGTACATAGGTGTATAGAGGCCCATTTCCAGCAACTATCACTCCAGTGTTCTAATGGTACAATGTGTTTGCTCATTGGCTCAGAAGGCTAATTGATGATTAGAAAACCCTTGTGCAATCATGTTCACACATCTGAAAACAGTTTAGGTCGTTACAGAAGCTACAAAACTGACCTTCCTTTGAGCAGATTGAGTTTCTGGAGCATCACATTTGTGGGGTCAATTAAACGCTAAATAATGGCCAGAAAAAGAGAACTTTCATCTGAAACTCGACAGTCTATTCTTGTCCTTAGAAATGAAGGCTATTCCATGCGAGACATTGCTAAGAAACTGAAGATTTCCTACAACGGTGTGTACTACTCCCTTCAGAGGACAGCACAAACAGGCTCTAACCAGAGTAGAAAAAGAAGTGGGAGGCCGCGTTGCACAACTGAGCAAGAAGATAAGTACATTAGAGTCTCTAGTTTGAGAAACAGACGCCTCACAGGTCCCCAACTGGCATCTTCATTAAATAGTACCCGCAAAACACCAGTGTCAACATGTACAGTGAAGAGGCGGCTGTGGGATTCTGGGCTTCAGGGCAGAGTGGCAAAGAAAAAGCCATATCTGAGACTGGCCAATAAAAGAAAAAGATTAAGATGGGCAAAAGAACACAGACATTGGACAGAGGAAGACTGGAAAAAAGTGTTGTGGACAGATGAATCCAAGTTTGAGGTGTTTGGATCACAAAGAAGAACGTTTGTGAGACGCAGAACAAATGAAAAGATGCTGGAAGAATGCCTGACGCCATCTGTTAAGCATGGTGGAGGTAATATAATGGTCTGGGGTTGCTTTGGTGCTGGTAAGGTGGGAGATTTGTACAGGGTAAAAGGGATTCTGAATAAGGAAGGCTATCACTCCATTTTGCAACGCCATGCCATACCCAGTGGACAGCGCTTGATTGGAGCCAATTTCATCCTACAACAGGACAATGACCCTAAACACACCTCCAAATTGTGCAAGAACTATTTAGAGCAGAAGCAGGCAGCTGGTATTCTATCGGTAATGGAGTGGCCAGCGCAGTCACCAGATCTGAACCCCATTGAGCTGTTGTGGGAGCAGCTTGACCGTATGGTACGCAAGAAGTGCCCATCCAACCAATCCAACTTGTGGGAGCTGCTTCTGGAAGCGTGGGGTGCAATTTCTCCAGATTACCTCAACAAATTAACAGCTAGAATGCCAAAGGTCTGCAATGCTGTAATTGCTGCAAATGGAGGATTCTTTGACGAAAGCAAAGTTTGATGTAAAAAAAATCTTATTTCAAATACAAATCATTATTTCTAACCTTGTCAATGTCTTGACTCTATTTTCTATTCATTTCACAACGTATGGTGGTGAATAAGTGTGACTTTTCAGGAAAACACAAAATAGTTTGGGTGACCCCAAACTTTTGAACGGTAGTGTGTGTATATATATATATATATATATATATATATATATATATATATATATATAATTTGTTGCTGCGGTAGCCCATCTGGGCTGTGAGTATTTCATATTAATGTGATGAATATATCTATTTTTTTTATTTATTGTAAATTATGTTAGTTACTGTGCATATACTGTTTATGTTTGCAGGGCTGAGTAGCTGTTTTATTTTTAATAACTTTTACATTGTGTTATCTGTCCCATCTAGGCTGCAATTATTCAGACATGAATAATGTGTTGATTATGAGTATATCATTATGATTTTGTGTAAAATACATTAGTTCAGTGCCAATAACCAATTGTGTGCATGTTATAATGTGTTTGCTTTGTGTTACAGGCCAAAGTTTGAACCAGACAAAGCGCCTCAGACCTCTAGGATGTCCACACCTACAGAAAAATGTATGGGTGTGGACATGTTTCATGGGAAGGCAGATGCGAGGAAGGACTTATCCTGCACAGGCGTCCGAGACATCTGTAGATTAATTTCTTAGGGAAGAAGACCCTGATTTTTAGTAAGTTATAAATGTTTTTGAAATTATACAAGTCTAAGTTTTACTTCGCTTTTTATGTCACAACTTTAACATGCTGCAAGTATTCAGACATGAAGAATATTGTGTTGGTCATGAGTATATTTGTATTTTATGTAATATATATTTCAGTGCAAATTAACCCAAGGGTGTGTATATAAAACCATTTTTTGCTTGTTACAGCACAAATTCAGCTAATGATGAGCTTCCAGCAGAAACAGAGTGGTCTCAGGAATCCATCAAGGAGGCAGACGTGAGGAATGTCTCGTTCAACATGGGGATAACAGAATGTGCTGAGACACGGTGGCATGGCATAGAGGAGGAGGATGAGTAGCCTGTCCTGCCAACGTTCCTTCCAAGGAGAAACCTCGTTCCACAGCTCGCAATGACAGGATGTATTCACCACTGGAATGGTTGCAAACTCTGTTGTAGAGACCGTTGCTAAAAACACAAACGACTATGCAGCGATGAGAGCTGAAGCTGGGAAGAAATTCTCCTGGACCCTCTGACTGTGTGTGATCTTCATGCATATTTGGCCATGATTACCTACATGAGTCTCCATAAAAATCCATAAAAGTGCTCCTGCCATGTATAACATACTGTAAAATTAGAAATTGGGGGGTAATTTTTCTTTGTTTTAACCTGTTTTTGCATTTGGGCACTTGGATTCTCCAAAATAACACTTGGAGACACAAAAAAAGGACCCTTTGCCTCTCTTTAGTTGCAGTTCAATAGCTTCTGTTTAGAAAGGGTTAGAAGGGAAATTTTTTTTTTTTTTTTTTTTCATTTTCTGCCACCTGATGGAATCAACCAAAACTTTCAGAACTGAGCTACACCAAGTATGTCCTGAAAAACACTCTTTTTATTTACATTTTGCAACAAAGAAAATCCAAAAAGAGTTTTTATAATATTTTGAACATCTACAAATATTTTTTGAATATTTAACATATAATTTTTTTATTTGAGGGGTTGTCTTTAAAAAAAAAAAGAGAGAGGCCAATCTTTTGCATTTACTCCATTGTGTGTGTAAAGTTAGCGTTTAAAATCGGGTAGGATAGATTTAGGCAGAAATCCAAAAAAATGGGAAAGTGTTTAAGGACTGTAGTGCAACATCACATCCATCCCTTTGTTTTAGAAATGTAACTTTGTAAAGGGAAACTTTCATGTACTTTCACTCAAAGTATTAGGATGTACGATTAGATTCATACATAACTGGAAAATCAATTTTCTCTTAATTTTATTAACTTCAAATTATAACTTTAGCATCAAAAATTAGCAAAGTGGAAATGTCCACAAAACTTAAAAGAATGATGGAAGACCTAAAACTTATTTGTCCTCAAATGAACCCAGTAACTGTTTCCTTGTGTTGCATTTGCTTAGTTTAATTAATCCATCAGCCTTGGTGGTTTCTTTCTGTTCTCTCTTTTGGGATATTTGTACTGTAGTGATTCTGTTGCTCCTGAGGTTTGCGTATGTCATCAGAACTGTAATGCATTGTTTCAGAGGTTTTAGATGAGAGATGTGTCTTGAGATGATGTGCTGTCTCATTGAACTGTGATCATTGGTTTATATGACTTTGTTGGGTTTTGGTTTCAAGGATGTCATGAGTTTCCTGTTTTTCTTTCTCAATAAAGTTCAAAATCCCTACGGTAAACTATGCATGAGATGCATTCTTCCTGTTGTCTGCATATTTTTTCATCTTCTTCTTCTTGGAGCTATCTGTGCGTTAACGTGTTGTTAACCACTGTACTTTTTAAGGCAGGTAATTTGATGTTGATGGGTCTGCCAAACAGTAGTTCAGTGGGGGTCATCCCAGTAGTTTGGTGAGGGGTTGCTCTGTAATTTCTCAGAAATTTTTGGGGCTCTTGTTTCCATTCTTTTCCTTCAACAGTGGCAGTGGATGTTGCCTTAAGGGTTCTCGTGAATCTCTCAACTTCACTGTTGACTTGTGGCCAGTAATGGGTGATCTTATTTATTTATTGACCTTTATTTAACCAGGAAAGGCTTGAGATTACAAATCTCTTTTTCGAGAGCGCCCTGGCCAAGATAGGCAGCAGCAAGTCATTTCACAGTTACAAACAGACAACATAAAACAAATAAAAAGTCAGAAAATACAATCAAAAACCTAACAAAACTAGTTAAAAACATTGACGGGACAAAGAATCAGTCTCAAAAGCTTTCATCAATGACTTAAAAACACTTTTTAGGCTACCTTGTAAGGCATTACAAGCTGATGGAGCAGAGTACATAAAAGTCCTTTTGACAACATTAGTTCTAGCATTAGGGACAGTTAGTAAAATAAGGTCATATTAAGGTCAAATTAAGGTTAATAACAGCTACTTTTTAAAATAACACAAATTCACAAATACGATGGGAGAAAACCCAGAATAGCTTTACAGATAAAAAAATATGCCAGTCACTGAGCCAACAGGTGCCTAGAGATGGCCAGCCAACATTTTCATATAAAGTGCAATGATGAGTAACAGTTTTGCAGTTTAGAATAAATCTCAATGCTCCATGGTAAAGGGTGTCACAATTTCTACATTTGTAAAATATATAAATATATCAGTCACAATGCTAAACACACACACTCAGAAATGAAGGGGTGAAATGATCTCTCACACACACACACACACACACACAGGTTTGCAAAATAAATATTTACTATAGAAAGTTTGAAATTACAAAATGTTTACTCTGATTCTTCTGTTTTCTTCTCAAACTGAATTTTCTGAAATTTGCAGTTAATTTGTGTTACTTGATTTTAATTTTCTTGACAATATTTTGCATTTACTTTGAGTTATTACATTTTTATGTTTGAAATAAGTTATTGGTAGACAAATGCTTATTCTGTGTCTTCTCTTTGTAACACCATGATCAGGTTTGATTGCAAGCATAATGACATTAACTGCAAAACTGACACCTCCAATAAAATGTTAAAATGCTTAACTTTGACAAATAACAGTTTCATAATATCTAAATATATATTCAAATGCATATATTGTTATAAAATATAAAATTAGATCACAACTACATCTACTGTACAACTACAATGTTACATCAGGCGACATCTACTGGCTTTAACTGGTATGACATGGTTTTCAAGTCATGTTATTTATATTTTGTTCACTAGATGGCAGCAATCTGCCAACAATTTATGACAAATTTCTAATATTTTCTTCATGTTTCAACTTATAGAAGTGTAGGTTTGGATTTATTTATTTTTTCTTCAAATAATTGATTATTTGTATATGCAAATTAATGGTAAAATTTATATTTAAATAAGATACAAATAGCATAAAATCCCAAAAGAATGCTATTCTTCAGGGAAAAAGAAATGGTATCGTCATTATCATTCTAAAATAAATAAAAAAATAATCACATTTGACACTTCTAGTCAAACATAACCGCAAATGTCAAAGGGAGGTGTCATTCATCAATACCATAGGAGAGTTAAGACGAAAAAAATCATCCCAGAAGATGTTTTAGGAAAAAGTTGTGCACCCAGACATGTGTTTTAATAATTTTCATAATTTTAACTTTGCATACAAGTGAGTTTCCCTGTTTCCAGCTTTTTCCCAAACAGTTCACTGCAGCAAAGGTTATTGAGCAAAATGTAGTTTAACAGGAGTGCATTTGTTATTACTAATAATTTCCTGAACAATGATTTGTTGTGGAGATCATTAAAAGCTTATTATTTTGCCATTTTTTTGATTGGCCCATTTTGTTTTTTTGTTTTGTTTTGTTTATTTTTGTTTATCATTCACTTGTATTGAATGGACATACAAAGCTAATGTATTTTTCTAACAATCTTAATTCATGTTCTGCTGAAGAAAGAAAGTCACACATCTGGTATGGCATGAGGGTGAGTAAAGGACGAGAGAATTTTCATTTTTGGTGGACTATCCCTTTAAATCAAAAAGGGGAAATTCCAAATGCAATGAAATTCTGAAATTCATATACATTTTTCAGTTCCAATGTTTTTTAATTATATAAAATGATAATAAGAGTTTTCTGATAATATAATAATTTTTTGTAATAATTTGTAATAAAAATGTTTTATTAAACAAAAAATAAAAAGTGTATGTATGTAGTAAGTATGAATCCTAGTGGTCTCTCTTGAGAGCCTCAGTTACCGCTTATCTTTGAGAAAAGACCAATGAGAATTGGTGAACAGAATTTGCATGCCACTCCCCTGAACATATGGGTATAAAATGAGGGAAGTGTGCATCTGTTCAGACATATTTTTTCTTTGGACCCGAGCGGTTGTGTTTCACGAGCTGAGTAAAACCCACTGCTGTTCCACTCACCTCTAAAGAGCATACAGTATAAAGAGCGCAGTTGGAAATTTCATTTCAGCGGCTTTTCTCTTCTACTGCATGCCTCTACGCCCCTGAGCACTTCGACAGCCCTCTAAAAGAGTATATATATATATATATATATATATATATATACACACACACACATTGACGTTGAACATCTTTTTAAAGACGCATCTTTTTAAAGATGTCCTTCCGTCTTTGTGTCATTTCAGGATGCGGTCATTACCTCTCCGCTTCTGATGGCCACGGGTGTCAGAAGCAGAGAAGGACATACCATGTGAGCCTCACCCCTTCCTGCCATCACTTATTCAGCCCTTGGACAGACCTCTGTTTTCTATGGCAGGAGTCCCCCTACAGCAGATGTTCAGATGTGTTGTATTTACTATGGACACCTCCCAGTTAGGCTGGGGCTCCGTGTGTAACTGGCACGCAGCCGCTGGCTCCTGGATGGGGCCCCGGCTGGGTTGGCACATCAACAGCCTAGAGTTGCTGGCTGTATTTCTTGCCCTGTGCAGATATATGCCATTGATCCAAGGCAAGCACATGTTGATTCTCTCAGACAACACAGCGACAGTAGCATATATAAATCACCAGGGCGGCGTTTGCTCTCGTCGCATGTCGCAACTCGCCCGCCATCTCCTCCTTTGGAGTCAGCAGCGGCTGAGGTCGCTGCACACCACTCATATCCCGGGCAACCTAAACACCCCAGCAGACGCAATGTCACAACAGGTAATGCTCAGTGGAGAGTGGAGACTCCACCCTCAGGTGTTGGACTCCACTGCTACGTGTCACTGTGTGGTGATGACTAATAGCAGCCGTGCCAGCCAAACATCACTTCAGTCTATTACGATGGACTTCAGAGGATGAACTGAAGCCAACTCCAACCATAAGACATGGGATACTTCATATGACATTGCTTGAACCTTGGATTTAGGATGGACCACACCGAACCTCACCGAAATTACCGGCCAGGTTGAACTGCGATGCACCTAACTAATCTCTGCCAGCATCACCTCGGTCTAATGATGGACTGTATTCTTGAAATGGAATATATAGACTATTAATTAATTGCCAACAAAACCCTTCATCAGTCAACTAACAAAGACAATTGCATCTGTGTGAACTTCTGCAGTTAATCCAGGATGGACTTTAAAAGACATAAGTCATTAATCTTACAGTTCATACAAAAGCTTTGTTTAAACACTGACCCTTGACACTTACATAGTTTAATCATTTTAACTTGCACAATACATATGTAATATTGGCATTATATTCACCCCCACAGTGAGTCTGGTTTCTCCCAAGGTTATTTTTCTATCTTATGGAGTTTTGTGTTCCTTGCCATAGTCGCTTTGGCTTGCTCACTGGGGTTATAAATACAATTATTATTTAATTACTTATTTTTAAACAAATTCACAATCGTATTTTATCAAACTACACAATGATGACTCTAAGACATTATAAACTTTACAGTTTTATCTTCTGTTAATGCCATATATTCTGTAAAGCTGCTTGGAAATGATGTGTGTTGTGAAAGGCGCGATACAAAATGACATGGGTTGACATGAAGCCACAGGTGTGTTTACTTACCCACCCAAGCAGCCCAAACTCTGGATATGCTGACCTACTGACCCAAATGTCTTGCCATGGCTCAACCAATATGGCATTTCAACAAAGAATGTAAGCAAGCAGGCACGTGCAGAGGGGGTGGCTTTAGAGTCTCGAGCCCCTGCCCTTTTTTAATAAACCGAAATTAATAAACACAAATTTAGGAATAGAAGAGATAGTTACCCATTTTAATAATACATGCACTTTTATTTTAGACTCTGTCGCCCCATTTAAATTTTCAAAACCTAAACTTAGGACAGAACCTTGGTTAAATAGTAATACACAAGCTCTCAGACAGGATTGTAGGAAAGCTGAGCGTAAATGGAAAAAAGACAAATTGCAAGTGTCTTACGAACTCATGAAATACGCTCTATCCATTTACCAACATTCTATAAAAGATGCAATAAACAAATATCTCTCTGAAGCAATATCAAATAATTCTCACAATCCCAAAATTCTGTTTAATACAATAACTAGAATCTTCTCTACTAGTACTAATTTAGGCCTTGATGCTACACCTGAGACTTGTACAGCATTTTTAGATTTTTTTATGGGTAAGGTGGATCCCATACGATCTAATATGACCATTGGTAGTCTTGACCTCTCTGAACAAGTCACCTGCTCCGCTCTGTTTGATCGGTTTGAACCAATATCCCTCGCAGATATTATGGATATAGTGCAACAGATTAAGCCGACCACCTCCTCGGTTGATGTTATTCCCACCCGGCTCTTTAGAGAGGTGCAGGATACAGTTGGCTCTAGTGTATTGGCCATTTTAAATAGCTCACTGAACAGTGGCTGTGTTCCGTCATGCCTTAAGCAGGCAGTGATTGGGCCATTTCTCAAGAAGCCTAATTTAAATATGACCGATCTTAAACATTTCAGACCCATATCTAAACTGCCTTTTTTATAAAAAATCTTGGAGAAAATTGTCTTTAATCAGTTTTCCCAATTTGTCTCAGGTAACAATATTTTAGATAAATTTCAATCAGGTTTTAGATCGCAACATAGCACTGAGTCTGCACTTCTCATGGTGTCGAACGATTTGTTGCTCACTCTGATTTCCGGTAAATCTGCAGTTCTAATGTTACTTGAATATTACTATGTGAGTGGTGGTGGTGTAGTGGGCTTAAGCACATAACTGTTAATCAGAAGGTTGCTGGTTTGATCCCCACTGTCACCACCATTGTGTCCTTGAGCAAGGCACTTAACTCCAGGTTGCTCTGGAGGAATTATCCCTGTAATAAGTGCACTGTAAGTCGCTTTGGATAAAAGCATCTGCCAAATGCATAAATGTAAATGTAAATATCAGTGCTGCATTCGATTCCGTTGACCACACTATCCTTCTTAAACGCTTAAGGGATGAGGTTGGCATCAAGGGCACGGTCTTAGATTGGTTTACATCATACCTCTCAGATAGGACTGTGAGGGTTACAATTGGAAATGTTTCCTCTTCTACTGCACTGTTCACTTGTGGGGTACCCCAGGGGTCCCTCCTGGGACCCATTTTATTTTCTCTGTATATGCTCCCTTTGGGTTCTATCATGAAGAAATATAATATTTCATATCATTGCTATGCTGATGATGCTATATATTCCTCTTAGCTCTGATTACTCTTGCTCTGTGCTTCTAAAATGCTTTTAGGACATTAAATGCTGGACTGCACAAAACTTTCTCCAATTAAATGAGAGCAAAACTGAGGTTGTTGTGTTTGGTCTTCCTGGTGATGTCTCTGCTATCACTAGGAACCTAGATACACTGTTTCCAAATGTTCATCCTTTTGCAAAAAACCTAGGTGTGATTTTTGACTCTGAGCTAAATTTTGGAAAATAGATAAATGCTGTGGTGAGGAGTAGCTTTTTAAAATTAAGGCAAATAGCCAAATTAAAACATCTGCTCTCATTTAAGGATTTGGAGACAGTTATCCATGCCTTCATCTCATCTAGACTTGATTATTCAAATGCACTGTATATGGGGCTAAATCACTCGTCTTGTATCGCCTGCAGTTGGTCCAAAACGCAGCTGCTAGGTTGCTTACTAGTGCTAAGAAGAGGGAACACATTTCACCGGTTTTAGCATCTCTCCACTGGTTACCGGTGCATTATAGGATCCATTTAAAGATCTTGTTATTTGTTTATAAAGCCTTAAATGGTGTGGCCCCTTCTTATCTGTCAGAACTTCTGAGCTATCAACAAACCCCTAGAAGCCTCGGATCTTCTCACAAATTACTCCTACAAATACCACGCTCTCGCCTAAAGTTTAAAGGTGATCGTGCTTTTTCTGTTGCTGGGCCTAGACTATGTGTAGACGGTCCTACCCGTTCCGCTCTGCACGGGACTCGAACCGACGTCCGGTGTGGGAGGCGGGTGCGCTAACGAGGAGGCTAAAGGCTACAGCCTCTAGCGTCAGTCGCTAGTGCACCTCTTGAGGTCAGGAGAGTGAGGTTTACACACTGCACAGCTATCTACCAGCTGGTCCCTGTTACATATCGAACAGTATACCTCTGGACGTTAGGCCTGCCACTTTCATTCCAGTTTTTAAATCACGCCTGAAGACATATCTGTATTCCTTGGCATTTACATGAATGTTTATTGTAGAATATATGGGTCATTTCATGTTTTGTGTTATTCTATTTTATTTTTATTTTTTTTAATTAGTTTTTATTCCTCTGTGTCCTGTTACTGTTTTCATTTGCATATGTACAGCACTTTGGTATACACTAGTGTTTTATATATATATATATATAAATAAATTGACCTCGACCTTTTGCTGAGGTCCCCCTCAAAAGCCACCAAAAATGAAAGCTTGCACACCTAAATTACTTTTTTAAGGGTGTAAAAATGTGTGAATATATTATGATGAAACTACGATGCATGGATTATGAAATGTAATAATCAATTACAAGGAATATAATAATACCCAATGAGTTACAGAGACTGTCTCAGATAATATGCACACTCTCGCAACAGAC
The DNA here is from genome assembly GCA_032164185.1 of Moxostoma hubbsi. Taxonomy (NCBI): domain Eukaryota; kingdom Metazoa; phylum Chordata; class Actinopteri; order Cypriniformes; family Catostomidae; genus Moxostoma; species Moxostoma hubbsi. The sequence continues at coordinate 31,218,581 of JAVLUX010000030.1, read as the reverse complement.
ACGGGGGCATGACTGAGAAAACAAATGCAACCTTTAAATTAAGCAAGTTTAGTTTGGATTCCTGCTGCATTGTTCTTAAATGCATTCGTCTATATAAGCAGAATAAGATTATTTTTGTTCTTTACTTCATCAACTGGGATATATTATGCATATTGTGGAATATTTGGAGAATACACTTGGAAAGATAGAAGATATTGTACTGCAGCTATACTTGCGATCATTATTCATTAAGGCTGCTGTGTCTTTTAAAAATGCAAGTTGATAACTTGGCACTAATATGAACTACAACAGTTGGCCATTTTGTAAAGCATGTAGCTCACATGATAATGGTAGTTATAGTCCATAATTAGCATTGTGATAGCAGCATGTTTTTTAAAAAACACTGTAGCTTCAAAATTATTATCTGAGGAATTACTGTGTGTAATTTATGCTCTAGGACAAAAGTTGAATGCCTCTTTGTTTATTTTACTCATAGATTAAAAAAACTGCAATTATTAAAACCCGTAGGAAATTCATGAGGCAAGCCACAACCCAGAATGTTGAAGGAAAATTATGGGTTCAATACAAGTTAAGCTCAATCAAAAGCATTTGTGTCATAATATTGATTACCACAAAAATGTATTTTGATGTGCTCCTCCTCTCTTTAAAAACAAATCTGTGTTACAGTGAGACACTTACAATGGGGGCCATTTTTTGAATGCTAAAATTTAAACTTTTTCAAAAGTATAGCCACATGACAAATCTCTTACTAAACTTTTCTGTGTAAAGTTATATCCCATTTTACTACTTCATTGCCAAGATGAAGTAATGCCAACGAACACTTCAATACATTAGTTTACTAATTTAATAAGTACTTTAATACAATTATAAGCTTCACATTTCTGTTTAAACCCGTCAAAAAGAGGCAACTATCACTTCTACTGTAGCCTAAGTGCCTAAATGTAATTAATTTTTTTCTAAATACATTTTTGTGGTTATCACCATTATGCCACAAATGCTTCTGATTGAGCTTAACTTGTTTTGAATCCAGAAAATTCCTTTAATTGTCCTTTTAATTGTGAAAAATCTAATTGGGTTTTTGGACCACAACCTGATCTGCTCTTTTGCCAGATACAGTATTGGAGGCCCATGTAGGCAAATTTCGTCTGGCCCTTGGGTACGTTGATGTTTTCAAACTTTTCTATTGAAAGAACTGTATGTTCCTCAATAAAAACAAGGGAGCAGCTGTTGAACGTTGTTGAATTATGAAATATGTCATGTTGTAGACTTCTACAAATACTGATTTGAGTGATTTTATAGCATTTTTTTATTATATTTTAAGTCATCTTGTGGCTATCTTTTGCTAAAGCCTCCCATTGGGCCCAGGTAAAATTTTCTCCTGTGCAAGAAAAAAAAAATATTTAGAGGACAATGGCACCAGCTTGAGGTCATATTGTGATCTGTTGTAGAGTGTAGTTCTTATTCACACTAGCACCATCTTTTATTTTTAATGGGAATGACAACGAGGCTGTGAGGGATAGACTTACCATCTCTTCAATGGCACGAATGGTATAAAGCTGTATAAAGTTCTTAGATCACATCAGATTTTCCACAACTCATTTTGTCAGGAGTTCTTTGTATACTGAATGTTCTTGGACAGATATTTTATCAATGTTTTGCCTTTGAATGACACAAAACCACTTTAAACCAGGCCCGGCTCCATGGTGGGGCCTGGCCCACCCAATCAGGAGATTGGCACACCCTGACCCCACCCCCCATAACAACCAATCATAATATTGGTGTGAGGTTCATTTCAGCTCCAGATTTTCTTTTCTTTTTCTTTTCTTTTTTTTAAGCGTAGACTGTCGAAACAATAGCCTTAGCCTCATTCACCTCGTTAACTTAACGTGCTGAATGACAAAGCAATATTAATAACAATACTGTCATTTTAACAGCCAGTGTACATGTTACTAAACACTTGTACATTAAACAAAGCACAACATGCAAAGATTTCTTATTTCGAAAGGACAAAAGAAAAGCACTTTTGCTCACCAGGACGCAGATACCACCTCTTCCATTTGCGGCAACGAGGTTAGAGAAATAGTCAAGTTCAACGGCATCTTCGGATGGAGTCAAAAAAAACACAATTACACCTACACAAATATGCAGCAATTCTGTCCCAAATGATTTAAACAAGGCAAATCCTCATCAGCCGGAGGGAGGGAGAGATGTCCACTTTTTGAGTATCTGTACTTTACTTGAGTACTATTTTTTTCTGGAAACATGTGACTTTAACCACTACATTTGAAAGAAAAATATCATACTTTTCACTCCACTACATTTCTATAAAGGTCCTCGAGTAGAAAGTCGTTATTCTATAGCAGATATGAAAATCAGTAGATGATATTTTTTCTTCTTCTCTAAAAACGTGATAGTTTTTTTTGCAGGTGACAGACAGCCTATCAGTAATCACTTTGTAGGGTCATGTGTCGTGAAGTTCAATGATTTCCAGCATTATTTGAACACTGTTCAGTTGGCAAAATGGAAGACGCCAGTTCCTCGGCACAGTGCTCGCACCCTTGGCCATACTTAGAAAATGTGTTCCAATTTTCTGAAAATGTTAAAGATTAATTTCGTTTTAAATATTTGCTTTGTTTGCCTAAAACAAACCATATCACAGCCTTCAAAAACTCGCCGTCCAACCTGCGGAAGCATATTGAGGTACAGTATGTATACTTTTAATTTCTTGTGAAAGCTTGAAATTATCTGTGCTTTAGAGCTAAAGTTTCAGTATAATAATCATTTTTTATGCATTTGCCCACCAAGTTGCCATAGCCTTGTGCATACACCGCTAACGCATAGGTAAGGTTCGACAATGACGTTAATTAGCATGCAAAAGCGTGAATTCAAATGTAAACGAGCTTAAGAGTTAAATAAGTTAATATCTTTTAACTTTTATATTTTTTGGTTTTTGTTGTTGTTGTTGTTGTTACCTTATATAATTACTATAGTTATGTGTAGAGCTGCATGATTAAATCATAAAAAGATCACAATCTCTTTCCTAAATGATAACGATTCTCCTGTCTATTAAACCTTTGACAAAAATCATACCGGAACATTCAAATCTGCGTTGGTGCTGCTGCTGATACAGAGAGATCATGTATAGGTATGAAACAGCTTCATAAACAGTCTTTTCTAGTCCTGGACTTACAGCCAAAGTGCACGGTCATGTCTGTAATTACAGCAATTTCACTGTCCGCTTGACTAAATAGTGGATGAATGTATATATACAGACATGTGCACACTGCCAGAGCTGTGTGAGAACACTACCATGCTTTTGTGGGGCTGGATAAGAGTGTTAAATAAAAAAAAATGAAGAGGATTATGGATTTTTTGTCAATTCAGTTGTTTCATTTCTATAGGTTTTTTAACATTCTAAAAGCCCTTTATTCCACAGACACGACAAGCTAGTCAGTGTATTCAGTAGGTTGTTTCCGAGGCATAAGGTATTGTAAGTCTTACATACAAAAATAATACAACGTGTTGACATACAAAAGGAAATTTACATTGATAGTTAAGTACTTTGCAAACCAAGTAGGTACTTCTGTACTTTTACTTAAGTAAATATTTGTCATTACAACTTTCACTTGTAATGGAGTAATATTTGACCTGTAGTATCTGTAATTTCACTCAAGTAACGGAGTTGTGTACTTTATCCACCTCTGCTAATAATATATTCTTTTTGCAGTTGATGTACATCTAAAGGCGGGTACGACACACTGTATGATTTTGGCCACGATTCTGCCGTCTGAGACAAATTTCGGGAATCCTAAAGGATTTCTCTTGTCGCAGGGCAAAATCGTCAATCTTACAACGATCAGTGTGACACGTTCACAGACGGCCGATTAATAGCCTTTGCGATGATCATCAGCCAGTGGCGCAGATAGGATTTTTTAACTGGGGGGGACCAAGCTGTCAGCAAATGAGTTACTTTGCGTAATTTGGGCTAATGATTTTCACTAAAAAGCCATTGGGGGATTCTTATCCTTATTCTTATGATTCTTTGAAATCATGGATAAACAATAATGAACAAAGGTAAACAAAGGCCTACCTGATCAACACTAGCAATGCATGATCAGACTCTTATTTGACTAGTATGCCAATCACCCACCAAAACTTCATCGGGTCACTATGAATCTGGGGGGGTCATGTCCCCCCCGTCCCTAGTGCCGTCTGCGCCCTCGTCATCAGCACCCGACAAAGTACTGGCAGTGTCTGAAATGTATCATCATAGCCGTACAGTGTGACTGCTATTACGACGACCAGATGAGATATTCCGCTCCTCCCTCCACCGAAAGAAACCTCCCCCGCGTTTGCACCTTCACAACATTTGTGCCTAGTTATCACTTTACTCAAGCACTTTCAATGTCTTTTCTTCTTTTCATTTTATATCAAATGTTTTAATAAATAAATAAATAAGCAGAAAATACTTGGAGAAAAATGTAACACGTCAGCAATATGAAAGCATTATTCTCTGAATTAAATAAATAGCTTACAAAACGAATATAAATAAATGGTAGCATTTTCTCGTTTTTTTTTCTTTACATTTATCATCCATTTTCTTTACAACATTATTATAATTACTATTTTACTTTTAATAAATTTACTTGAAACATCTGTAAATGTCTTTAGTTAAGATTCACACCACTCCGATTTTATTTATAAATAAATAAAATAGAGAGATTGAACAAGTTATACTGGTAAGTATTTATGGGACGTTTTAATCCAAATCCGCAAATACAGTTGAATACAATTCTATAGAAATCTACGTCATTTGTGTGCATCATCCATTGGGAATTTGCAAGCATGATATATTATCAGCCTTTATGAATTTTCTAAATTTTGCTTGGCCTATAGGTTACTAATCTAAAGGAGGAGAAAAATGTACTATAACCCACCTTTTTTGTTTCCTCCAATGTGAAGGGAGAAGTTTGTCATTTTCCATGCCACAAGTCTTTTTATTTCCACAAGCTCATTATTAGTCTACCTCCTGCACTCACGTTTATTCTCAACATCTGTAATTTTCTGTATTTGTGATCAAGCTGTCTTTTTATGGGCCTATTTGACAAAAATCATCTTTCTTGTAAATGTTAGCCTATATGCTCGTCAGGGGCGAGGCTAGTCCCTTTTTAGGGGTGCTTCAGCACCCCTAAAAAGGAGCTCAGCACCCCTAAAACTTGGAGTAAGAAATGTTGTTATTCTAAAAATTTTGTTCGTCTTTGACAAGGTTAAATAATGTCCAAAACATACTCTGTAGTTTGTGGTTTAAAATGTATGTGTTAAGGATGAAAATGAAAACATCCCCGCTTAGCAAATGGTATCATCCTCTTCTCTTCTTCTACTTCTCCTCTATACCTGCACCGCGCTCAGCACGACCGTCATCCAGCGCGAAACACACGCAGAGTGAGAACCCGTTATGTAGTGTTGTGAATCTACTAAATTGCTCCAAAGCTGTGTCTCACACTTCTTTCCTTTTATCTAGAGTTGTTCCGATTCCGAAACCATATCGGTGAGTATTGGAGTCAGTATCCTGAATCACCATGGTACACCTATAATAAGTGTTTATTTTCGGACTATTTTAGTCCAGCGGGTCGCCGCCGCTGTGGAGTAGCACAGGACCTGGGTGACTCGTCCATAGTCATAAACGGAGAGAAGTAGCGCCGGTTACAATGTTCTTCCACAAGACGCATGCAGTTCTGTTTATTAACTGCTAGAGCGTGAAACAAAACAGCAGCGCGACAAATAAACTGCGTACCTGTGTAGTGTGTACGTGTGTCACTGTTGTTAAAGTTTATCGTTAATATGATACTCATTTTAATAATCGGGAGTCATGTAAACATGACGTCACGTGCGTCTTTTCTGGTCAGTCGTCATGGAAACATGAAGCCCTGGCGTTTGGATCAGAGTAAAAACAAACGACATATCACTGTGTGAAAACACTCACTGTGGCTTTTTAAATGAATTGTTATTCATTCCTAGTTTTATATCTGTTATTTTTCAGTTGTGGCTGACTATCAAACTAGACAATAAAAGAAAGTTGAATGTTTTTCTTTTGCTGTATTTATTCATTTCTCACACACAGAGGATTTAACCTGAACCAGGCTTAACTCCTGAACTTCTAGCATTACACACACTCTCTCTCTCTCTCTCTCTCTCTCTCTCTCTCTCTCTCTCTCTCTCTCTCTCTCTCTGTGTGTGTGTGTGTGTGTGTGTGTGTGTGTGTGGACATACGACAGTTCTTTAAAAGAAAAAAGACAGATTCAGGTGAGAGACTAGGGACAGTCCATAATGACCTCTGTCTTGTTTTTTGTTTTATTTGTTCTTCTGAAAAGTGTTAAGCTAAAGTAACAGATAATGCAAACCAGCTATCTGTTGTTGTATCAAATTACTTATCTAGGCAATGGTCCCCTGCTTTTATTTTTTATTATTTATTTCAAACCCACAATGGAGAATACAGCTTCTCTTGTGAAAGGAATTTGTGATTTAAAAAAAGTTTCTAAACCCAATAATAATAATAATAATACTGGATATTTTATTTTTTTTTTTGCTCTTGATGTGAAGCTTGTTTTATTATTATTTATTGATGACTTATATTGGTTTATGAAAGTTCAGACAGGCGTGCAACCAGATATGTTAGAGATGGCCATTTGTAAATAATTTACAGAAGATGAATTACATTTTGTTGTCCAAGTTGTTTACCTGTTACTTTGTTCAATGACAATAAAGTTGAATCTAATCTAACCAATCTGATGACTTTTGATACAAAAGGAGGCACATGGAGTTAACAGTCAGGAAAACCAGATGAGTGAAGAAGGTTTTGTGTTCGTTACGGGGGGCTGTCTGTGTGAACTCTCACAATTAAGCTGGTGTTCTGAAAAGGTCTATAAAAAAAAAGAAACAAAAATCTGGATTTTGGAGTTAGTTGAACCAATGTTAAAATGATAAAGTTATTTTTCAATAGACATATTTTTTGTTTTTGTGTGAAAAGAGGGTGGGTGGTGGCAGTGGGGCTCATTGGGTGCTCAGCACCCCTAAAGCTCTGACCCTAGAATCGCCCCTGATGCTCGTGATGGAGTGGTATTGGAGCAACGGAAATGCTGATGTCCCGACGTTCACAGAGAGAAAATATATGCTCCTCTGTGTTGGGCAAATTTTGCCGTTTCGCTTCTATTCCGCAACATTCCCATAACGCGAGTCACATTCACTGATCAGGACGATTGGGACCACAGTCGGCTACGATGTATATTGTGAGGTCTGACATAATGTTGCACAGTGTGCCATGGCGATATCAATAGTTTCAAAGAAATCTGCTTTAGAAAATTACTGACAAATTTGTATGGTTTATTATAATGCTTTTAATTAAAATATGGCATATTTGTGTAAATAGATCACATAGTGAGTACTTGGATAAATGGTACAAATTTCATTGTTTCAAAAAATAAATAGCTGTAGCTACTATTGTGATGATAATACTGTCTGCCTTATAGTAACTAGGGGATAAAATATTCACCTAACTTCAGTCCTCCAAGAAATCCAATCCAAATGCCCTTTGTAATGTATGTGTATTATATATATATATATATATATATATATATATATATATATATATATATATATATATATATATATATATATTTATTATCATATTTGAATAATGGCTTTGTAAAGAATAAAAAATAACAATTAGATTCATAAAATGTATACCAAAAATACAAATCTTATTAAAAGTTTAAATAAATTCCCATTTAAACACATTTTAGCCTGATGGACTCAAACATCCAGTGGCTCTACAGGCAGCTGAAAGCAGATGCCACCATCAGGTGTGGCAGTTGTACAGATATGTGCTGCTCAGACTCCAGTCTGGTGGGAAATCTTGGGAGGGGTGATTCTTCAGGTGCTTCTGCATGGTTGCTAGACTGCTACAAAACTCCAGACACAGGGTGCACTGGTAGGGTGTGGCACCGCCATGTGTACGCAAGTGCTTAATCATAGCCGAATAATCACGAGAACGTTGGCCACACAGTCTACATTCAAATGGTTTCTCGCCTGCAAAAGAAAGTGAGAGATAACTGAGCTTGAGGGTTAATATAAACAATTTGATGATATGTAATGACACTGTACAGTCAGCTAGTTATTGCAAAATAAAACCAGACCGATTGAACTTTAATCATCCTGAAGGGCTTTATTTCACAATAATCACTGGTTGATTGTATATAAAGTACTACTACATAGTTGCTTACCAAGTAAATAAATTAATAGACATGAACTATTGATGATTGAAGTTTAAATGATTACATTTTTGGCATGAATTTCATTCTTCTGCGGAACATTAACAAAGATATTTTGAAGGAGGAATGACATCTTTTTGATGGGGTACTTTTACACTGCATAAAGGACTTAAAGGCAGCATAAAAGGAATCAATATGACTCGAGTGGTTTAATCCATGTCTTCTGAAACTTTAAGAAAAAAAAGCAGTATAGCCCTAATGAGAACAAGCACACTTGTCAAGCACTAGGACACAAGAACAAGCTTCTTGTTCTACAAAGCTATCATATTTCTTCAAAACACATGAATTAAACCAATTTTTCTGCTGCCTTTATGTACTTTTTGGGGCTTGAAAGTTTTGGACACCATTGACTTTTATTGTATGGACAAATACATAATTTACATCAAATATCTTTGTTTTCTGTAAAAAAAAAGAAAAAAAGAAAGAAAGTCAAATGAGTTTGAGATGCCATTAGGGTAAATTATGAGAGATTGTTCATTTTTGGGTGAACTATTCCATGAATTATACATTTTAGCAATAGTTATACACACACACACACACAAAATAATAATATAATAATAATAATAATAATAATATATATATATATATATATATATATATTCTTTATTTATTTATTTTTTCCTGCAGAAAGCTGCAATTGACTAATCAGAATCAAATATTGCAGAGATTTGTGACATTTATTGAACCATAATGATTTAGTCCCGTCCCCCAAACCCCCCGGGATTATAGAATCATAAACTTTGAGATGTACCTGTGTGTACTCGGTGGTGTGTATCCAGCTGGTGTTTAAGGCTGAACCTCTTGCTACACTGTTTACACTGATAAGGTTTCTCTCCAAGACCCCTTCTGAGCGAACGCAGAGATCGCCTGTCCCGTCTACCTCGTCCACAAAACTTACACCTGAAAGTCATCACTTCCGAACCTGCAAACAGGTGATGACAGAAAAAGAAATGCAAGTGAATAACTTGTGGATTAAAAATTGATGAATCAGCTTTTATCACGTTAGACCATTTTTTAATTCAGTTTCAGAATAGCCTAAAGCTGTGAAATTTGTATATATGTGTACACCGATCATCCACAACATTAAAACCACCTGCATAATAATGTGTAGGTCCCTCTTGTGCCACCAAAACAGCGCCAACCCGCTTCTCAGAATAACATTCTGAGATTATATTTTTGTCATCACAATTGTACAGAGGGGTTATCAGAGTTACGGTAGACTTTGTCAGTTCAAACCAGTCCTGCCATTCTCTGTTGACCTCTCTCATCAAGAAGGCCTTTACATCCGCAGAACTGCCCCTCACTGGATGTTTTTTGTTTATGGCCCCATTCTAGAGACTGTTGTGTGTGTGAAAATCCCAGGAGATCAGCAGTTACAGAAATACTCACACCAGCCCATCTGGCACCAACAATCATGTCATGGTCCAAATCACTGAGATCCCCTGGACTGGTGGAGGATGGTACATTTGCTTGGCACTGGTACTGCTTGAAAGCTTCACTTTATTTAGTTGACCAGCTACTGGGAAGCTTGCTTCTAAAACAACCAGGCCAATTAAACTGTTACACTTGTGTAAAATCACCATGCAACTAACTGCTTTATGCAGCACAATGAGCTAGTTGCTAACAGTTAGCGGTTGTGTTATTGTTTTGGTCAGTTTGTGTCGTGTTCAAGATGATGTCACGGCAGTAGAGGCGGTGCAAATATGACAATCATCCTATAATCCCACCCAAGTTGAGGCACTAAACTGCAATGGAAATGCAAGCTCAGAAAAGTAAATCGAGTAGACTTGAGGCGAGTTGAACCGTAACGTGCCGTGGTAAAGTGCCATTAAACTGGTACACTGTCAGGATGATAGCAAGTGATTATAAAGCTCAGAAGCATTCAAATAAAACATCAATTATCAGTGCAATTTCAGCCAAAGCACAAGCACCAGTTTTCATCACAATGGTAAAACCCCAGCCAAACAAACACTACTTTGGGAAAATTATAAAACAGAACAGTAAACATGAACAAAACTGTTCTTATCTTGCTCAGAAATGCATAAAATAACACTTAGTTTCTTTATTTAAATTAATTTAAGACAAAATGTTGTAGAATTGCGTTGCTTTAGTTGAGTTTAATTAAGTTAAGTGAGCAACCTGCAAAAGTCCTTGTTTTGAGTGCTGGTAAACTTTCCCCCCCCCAACACATTTGTTCAAATGTGTTTAAAATTGTCTAAGTGTTGTCTAATGTCTAATTTGATTGTTCCATTCTGCTAAAACACCAGTTAACCACACATTAAAAGTTTAAGTGAAAGTGGACTTGTGAAGTTTGCTAATAGCTGCAAGCAGCAATGTGTGGGCAAGCCCTTTAGCCACCAGATATGTCAAAGATGAAGACATTAAGGCATGACTTTCTATAAACCTGTTTACTGTCGGCTTTAAGACATTAGAGTAGGATTTTTTGTAAAGCTCAGTTCAGAACAGCAGAGGTACATGTGTATCCCTTACACAAATCTAGAGGTCTGGCCAACTTGCTGCAAATTTACCACTCATTATTTTTACATGCAGTGAGCATGTAATTGTGATTTGCTGCATGTTATTGCCAGAGGTTTACAGCTCTTCACCGGTAATGGTGAACCTGATGCAAACCTTTGGCAACAATGGACAATTGAGTGGCTACTTGCAAACACGTCTATGCAAACCTGTGGCAACAATGAAAATTTTGCTGCAAAGCTAATTTGCATGTGTAAATAATGAGTGACATGTTTGCATCAGGGGTTTGCCAGAACTCTCAATTTTTGTAAGGGAAGGCTTGCCTATGTGGGATTCGAACACCCAAGTACAAAACTTTGTGAATTTTTTTTTAGAGCGAAGTAGTTTTGAATTCAACCTAGAATTATCCAATGTAGAAAAGCCTACATAGAAGTAAGCACAAAGAACAGATCAAAGGACAATAGAAGCACACATTTTAAAACCATCCATTGCTGGTTACGAACACCAGACTTTTGGACCTGTGGTGCAGAGCTTTAATCACTGCACCACCCAGTTGTGTTGATGAAGAGACATGCCAAGATAAATCAGAACTGATTAGCACACTAAGCTAATGTTGTCTAGGGATAGCATTGTAAACATTGGCAAAACAAAAGAAAGAATAGCTTAGAGTTAGCATGCTATCCGATTAGCATGCTAAGCTATCATAGCATGTAGTATGATAGTCATGCTAAAAATAAAAATTTTCTAAACTGCTCAGGTTCCCTCAGGACATGATGCAGGTGACAGCTACTAATTTTCATTAAAATTCGACAAAGTGTTCAACAGATGTCACTTTTTTTTTTTTATCAATATACTGTATATTTATTTTTCTTAAAAATTTTAATTCATAAGTTTTCCTTACATATTCAGAATGCTAAAACTTTGTTTATTCCAGGTAAAAACAAAACTGTAAATCCCAGAATTGCTATGTGGTCTCAGACAAACCTGATGTTTTGTACAAAGGAGTTTACATGTTCAGTGTCACAAATTTGCTTACATGTCATTGTTTCATAAGACCTAGAAATAGGGCAGAATCCTCAGCACTTCTTCATTTTCCATCATAAATGCTTAGATACAAAAGTGTTGTCGCAATCATCCTGACACAGTTAAACTAAGTACTTGTCAGGTATGGGCTTACTTTAAAAATCTTCAGTTGTTTGATCTGTTTACATCTGTTTACATCTTCAGTGCATATACATAACATGGAAATTTGTAATAGAAGAGTTTATTCATCTAAATGTAAAAACGACATGGAAGACCAGATTTGAAAAAACAGATGGAAAAGTGATTTATGGTCAAAACTAAAGTAACATGAGCTTTGGCAGCGCACAGCCAAGGGGCCCAATTTTAGATAAGCACATCCTGTAGCAAAACACTCTTGTCGTGAGGCCTAGTTTATAGCTCTCCCTATCCACACACACACACACACACACACACACACACACACACACACACACACACACCACATCCTCCCCTGTACAGCTCAAAATGTGAAAAAAAAGCATGGTTAACACTTTCTGCCTTTATAATCGTAAAGAACTAATTTGTGACAATCAAATGGACAAATGCAAAGTCCTGTAAGTTTACACTTCTGAGCATGCTAAAGACAAAAGCAAAAATACATACATGACCACACACACACACAAGCACATGGAGATGCACATGTATGTATACACCCACACATTCCCACATACCCTGTACTCTCTCTCTCTAACCCATGATTTAGCACAGTTACATTCTGCTGCAGCAACTTGCGCTTTGCAGCACACATTTTCGGTTTAAAACAATAAACACTTGCGGAAAAATCGTAAGGATTCGTATTATTTCTCTAAATTTGGCTAATACATTTCTTATCATAAGATTTGTTGGATTTTTCATTTTTTATGGTCGTTTTAGTGTTTAGCGTTTCTGGATGTAGCTTTACAGAGAAAAGGTTAGTAAGTGATATTATCACACTAAACTCATGTTAATACGCATATAGTTTATGTCTTGTGGCTATACTTTTGGAAAAGTCGTAGTTTTAATGTTAACGGATTGGCCACATTCACTTCTCAATGTAACCCATATTTTTGCTTTAGGGACAAGTCAAAATATTTTTTTTTGGGGTAGTGTATCCAGGGATTTTTACATTTTAAGTGTAAACTTATAACACAGTACTGGCTCCGCTACACTGTTTTCCACATCAGAGTGAAAGTGGTTAAGTATCCAAATCCTTTTTGGGGCCACTGTATAGCAAAACCAGCCTCAAACAGCATTTGTCCATTATATAGTCTCAAAGTGATAATATCTCATAACAATGTGTTACTATCATTCTCACCCCCAAAATACTCAGACACACACACAAAAAGTCATATGCATGCTTGCACACATAAAAAGCACTCTAACCCCAATTAGGATGAAAAAAAGAACAACTCAACAATTCTCTTTTGGTACTGTATACAAACCACCATGAAGCACAGAGGCAATCGACCGCAGGACTGTGCTGATGTGCCACGACTTAGAAGCCACAGTTTTCTATTGCATACATCTTTACACCCCAGTTTAGAAAAGGTGAGGGGTCAGATATATCAGTGTTTGGACAAAAATATTTGGACACTTAAGCTGCCTCATTACCATTTTTTGACTGATAGTTTGAAGTACTTTTTTTAATCTAAAACGTTTAAAATTCTGCTGTTGATTTCCCTGAAAGTGTAAAAATTGTGGCGCTTTCTAAACATTGCTCTGTTTGTGCGCATCCCGACCATACCGACACAGCAACATTCGCTCAACCAATGGCACATGGGACGGGGCTATCTGTTTGTCTGACCAATGTCACATGGGGAAGCATTCGGGAGACCTGTTTGAAAACAACTGTTATTTTTGCAATTCCGATTTGTGACACTAGCAGTGCTGAAATTATACTTTAGATTTCAGTTTTACATTACTAAACAATAGAATTATCGATTGAAATTTTTTCTTTAATATATATTTCGGCAAACAAACTAAATCAAGTTTCTAGATTTAATTGATTTCAAAGGAATCAAATCTTTTATATCATATTACATATCTGCTTGCCCCCTTGACGCCTATTGTAGATACATTCATTAATTTAGCATTTAAAAAAAACACTGTCATTGTTTCTACTCTCTATGATGCTTTGTTTTACCATTGTCAGCGGAAAGAGGCGATGGACAGCATCTGTACACTAGCTTGCTTTCTACACTTTGAAATATCATACACAACATTTACATCCTGTTGCATGCTTATATTCCTCTGATCTTGAGGATAAGCTCAACTACGACAGCTTAGCCATGCATTCTTTTTGTGTGCATGTGTGTGATTATATATGAGTACCCAAGCGTGCATTGTCTTTAAAGGATAGGATAAGTGTAAAATTCTAGTGTTTGCACATAAAGTGACCCCAAAAAGTATTTGGCCAATTAAGACATGTTTAAAAATGCATAAATGGCATTGTAATTGAAAACAAACCAAGCAAACCAGCAAACAAATGACGCTACAGGTTTGTTTTATTATTATTAGAATTTCCCTTTTTGGATAGTGTCAAGGTCCTAGCAGAGTAAACATAGGTGTAGCTCATCACATTAACCCTGGACATTTTTTACTTTTTTTGTCTACATTTTAAACAGTATGTATTTCTTAGAATTTCAAACCTAACAAACTTCACTTTTTGGAAAATATTCTGCTTGCAAAGTGTGCTTGTGCTACGTATATTTCTGTAAAACAAATGACACTTTGCTTTGATATTTTGTTAAGTAGAGCAATGACATTCAAATGTTTATTAAGTGTAATTTAAGTGCCCAATAACATTTTGGGGACCTTGTATATGATTGTATGCACATGTGTGCTTGTGGACGACATGCTACCTGATGGTGATGACCCAGTCACCGGCCTCCAGGTGTTTTCCAGGGCCGGCTTACCACAGTGTCTGCAGCATATCTCCCTCTCCTCTTGTACCTTTGGCTTCCTGTGGAAAATGTCGTAATTTTAATTCTTATTCAAAGATGCCCATGTTTTCCATATCAAGTACAAGTGATGATTACTTTGTTCATCATGGACAAATAACTTGAGACACTTGACAAACTGAGCCATTGAGTGCTCAACAGGTGTTATTTTAACCACTTGCTTGATCTGGTCAACAAACACCTTCAGGTTGGTCACACTTCTATGCCTTAATTTCCACAAATACTGGGGTTTTGCTGAAAGGTGACAGACCACAGCTAATTCTGACCAACAGGTATGTCAGCGAGAAACCCACACATTTGCTAATGCACAGAAGTTTGCAGCTCATCTCATCTCAGAGATGCAGCAAATGCATTAATTCAAATGCATTGTGTTGGTTTGAGATCTTGAGAAATAAGTCTTTGCACATGTACAAGAGCGATCGTAAGAGAAGAATTTGATGTGTCTCAGGAGAAAATATATATAAAAAGAATATATGTGAACAGATGTGTGTACACTACAAGCTCAAAGTCACATATAGACTAACAGTCAAATGTTTGTACACCCCCACTCATTCTGTATTGTAATTATATGTACAATTTTAGAATAATGGTCAAGTATCAAAACTATAAAAAGTAAATATGGGGACTATGTGCAATGCAAGATAAAAGGGTTTAAAAAGCTATAAAATCTTATATTTTAACTTCTTCAAAGTACTTCCTCAAAGCATAGATTACAACTCACATTCTGGGCATTATGTCAAAAATCTTATTAAACTAATTTAAACAGTATTATGTGCCCATGTACGCAGGGCTTTTATTAGCTGCTTGTCTTTCACCATCTAGCTCAAATCATCCATTAAAAAAAAAAAAAAAAAAAAAAACTTAACTAAAATAAAATAAATGCATACAAATTTTGTTTCGTAATGAGATGCATACATAGGCATGTTTTTCATGTGGCTACAAAACTAATTACAAAAATTTCAGCATCAGATTTTTGATCAAAACATTTCAAAGATCGTAAGACACATACTGTAAAGAGAGTCAAGTGTATCCTAGTGAACAACGCACACATGTTCTGCAACCAAACATTCGTCATTGCCCAGCAGCAAGCAGTCGCTACTTCTCAGACTTGTCAAACGCATTGAGTTTCAAACCCGGTTTTATCAAATGGTTAAGAAGATCCATTTAGACTTACATCACCTCCTTCTGTCTAAAAACTACCAAAACTGCAGGAATCAAAGGGTTTTGCTTTTAGGTAGCAGGAAACAAAGCATGCAAACGATGGCTTCCTCTGCCAGAGAAAGCAATCTGTAGTGCATCTACAGTGTGAGGGAAAGAAGATCTGAATGTATGATATCCAAATATTTAGACCCCCACGAGATGAATGCAAATGAGCACCAATATGTATAGAAAAATCTAAGAAGTAGCACTAATATATTTGCCCAAAGTGCATTTGTAGATTTCACATAATTCCAGATGTTTTACAATGTTTACCTACCTATGAAATGTGATTATTTCACGATGTATGTTGGTGGTTTGTACTGTTTTTCTGTATGCCAAAAAAAGTAAAGGGATACTTCTGCATATACTCTCAGTTATTTCATTATTAGCAATAATAAAAACCAGAATAAAGATCTGTGATTGAAGGGGCACCTGTTTGAGTTTGTGTGTGTAAGAATGTAGGGAGTGGAACAGATTTTGCCTAGAAATGAGACTGAGATAAAACGTACTGCACTGGAGGTGGAGATGACTGACTTTCATGTTTGCTGTTTGTAAAGTCGGGGACAGTCGGGGGGGCTTCCCTTGGTTCCAGCCCAGATAGTAAGTGTTGTGTTCCAAAACACTCCACCGACATATCCAGCATTTACAATACAGTGTATACTCTTATTAACGTGGTGTTTCAATGCTTCTATTATGAATAAAATTGATTTTTAATGACTTGGAATACTTAAACAGTGACTCACAGATTATTATGATGATTAACTATGTATTATACCTCAAATCACAGTCATTGATCTAAATAATTATATTACACATACCCGCAAATGTTTTTAAAATTTAATTTATAACACTTAATAAATGTCACTTAGGGTTATTCCTCTGCACCTTAAGAGATGGTTATTAGTCCCCTAATTTTAATTTCACTTTTATAAAGATAACTGATGTGGGAGAAACAGGGGGCTGGTTGGGGAAAATATGTCTGTTGGAAAGTACAGAAAGTGAAGGGTATCACCTACAGTGAGACTCATTAATTGACACATATGCACACACACACAGTATATGCACGCATACTCAGGTATGTATATAAGAACTCAAGCACACACACAAGCACATTGAAAAAAACACAATTGGTTATTAAAACCTGAGCATATATGCTTAAGTAGAACAGACAATGGTCATAAATAGTTGTCTGTATATTCTCAGTGTTCACATATATTCACATAACATTTAATAAATAAGTCTGTTTTATTAACTTAAAATTTTCTACAGTATGAAGCTAAGTGGAATCTTTAATTGCACTTCATTTATATATTTTTTATTTGAAAGTTTTAATAAAATAAATGAACATGCAAAATCATAACTCATTTGCACAGTTGTAAATCATAGTAATGTAGGCTATCTTGCACTTTAAAAAATATTTTATAACTGAGGCAAAGTTAGCTAATGCAAAATCACAAAAATCTAAACTGGTAAGCAAGGCCAGATTTAAAAGTGTTTTGTAAATTGTTTTAAATAAAACAATGTTTAATGAAAATTATAATTGTATTTTTCTGACATGAATAAAATGCTGAGAATCTTACCTCTCTTGATCGTCTGGGCCGGATCCTTTTAAAGCTGCTTTGGTAGAGGCATTTTTCGGTCTTAGACCAGAAATAAAAGAACTGTCTTGAGTCAGTGTTGGAGAGTGTATGAGCGGGTGATAGGGGTGAAGCAACCCTGTGTAACCCATAAGTGAAGAGGACACCTGGGGCTGGAGCGACCGATGGAGGTTGGAGTACATGGGTGTGGGGTAGGGGTAGGGGTAGGCCAACATGTGCTGGGAAGCTCGGAGAGAGTGAAAGGTCATAATTTCTCTACAGTTAAACAACACACTTCGAGATGGGCTGAAAGGGGGCAAACAGAGACGAGAGGACGGAGCTGGAACGCAAGAGGAGATATTGGTTTCTCTGGAGGATATAAGTGGCAGAAGAGACACAGGAGAGCATCTTTTCTTCTGTGGAGGTGGAGAACTAGGGATATGGGGTGAGCTCTTATGAATTCTTAGATCTTTATTAGTAGGAGAAATGTCTTCTTCTACAGAACAATCATTGAGGTCTTCATCCAAAAGGGGGGTTCTTTTTGACAACTGAGAGTTTTCGTACGTTTTGTCATCTTTGAGTAAAACGAGTTTCCGTGTTTTATTTTTGACCCCTTTTCCGTCCACTTTGTCAGGGGTCTCTGGGCCCCAAAGTTGTGCTTCACACTGCTCCACCAAAGACTCAACTTCAAGGTACCGAGCACCCCTTAACAGCTCTTCCAAGTCATCTTTGGGCACCTCCACCGATTCGCTGTACACATAGTCCAGGATCTGTTTAAATGTATGGGGAGAGATGCTATCTATAGCACAGCTGTAACCTGGACCAGGACCACGTTGATTCGTTAACTGACGTTTGAGTCGTTTGCTAGCCAAAGCGAGTACAAGAGCATGTGCTTTAAACGAAAGGCCCTCCACAGTGAGAAGAGTGTCACAAAGGGTCCCTGCTTGGCGAAGCTGCTCTGTCTGAAGTAGAAAAGGTACGTGGTGAGGGTTATTAATGCGGATCATCTTCACTCAAAAGTGGAGAAGGGAACAATTACGAGTAAAAGATGCAGGCGCTGAGAGGTGATCGGGTTTAGTGTCGCACTGCAAAAACTCATTTCAACCTTCAAAGGGAAAAAAACAAAGGGTAAGCTTTTCATTGGAGACATAAGGAAACATAGTCAATGTGAAAGAGTTTGGAGAGACAGAGAGAGAAAAAAAGAAAGAAAGAAAGAAAGAGAGAACATTGATGACAAAACTTTATCGGTATGAATTTCTTAAGAAACTTGAAGTGCAAATTCTATTACAGTAAAAGTGGCAAATGGCATAATTCCGATAACAGAACAAAATACTAATTCTGTTACAACATTTACAAATGTCACAAACATGATAAACACAAAATTAACCCTTTGTCATTGAACTCCTATTGCACACATTATGAAATCATATTTTTAAAGAAAAAGGTTTATTAACTTTTGTTGCATAAAATTAGCCTAATTTGAAAAATCAAAAACAAAATTAGAAAAATAATTTAGCGTCATAATTGTAGATATGTTGCTTGGAAGCAACATTGTGCAACAATGGAAAAAATATATAAATTGAAAGGTTTTTATTTTTTAAATATTTAAAGTGAAAATTAGCAAATATGGTATACATTTAGTAGATGTTAAAATAAATGTAAAAAAAAATAAATAAATAAATAATTAACCCCCCTCACCCCAAAAAATAGCAATGAACAATGCTGTTAAACCGTTTTATTACACTCAATTTACTGTGATTCACTTCATCTTCTACAATGAAATAGAATTGTCTTGTAGGTAACTTTTACCTAAATTTAATATACCATAGATTTTAAGCAAACACTTAAAAATAAGTGATTCATTTATAAGAGATAAATAATGGATATTCCAATCCCCAACATTTTCTATATTAGCTGCATGTTTGGCATCACTGCACAGGTAAGCTTTATCCATTCCACCGCTGCACAATGTTGATTCTAGGCAACAAACACATTTAAACAATTTTTATAACAGACAAATAAAAAATATGACCTTAAATGTTTAAAAAACAAATGTGCTCACTAGCAAATCTGGATTATATTTTTGATGGGTGAAAAAATGCTGTTCTAAGTGCAGTTTTCTAGAGCAAAAATGTGCAGCCATCACGCCAAAGACACTAAAAAGACCGCCAGGATATATTTGACCAAAAAAGGCATGATGTAGTAAAATAATTAAAGTCATCCTTTCATTATTAACCATTTTATTGCCATTTTACAAACATCAAGTCCTTATTTTAGTTAAAGTCAGTCATTCTGCTGGATTTCTAATAAAAACAGACAATTAATTAGCCAAGTAAAAAACAAACAAAGATATTATTTGGATTATTCTCCCAAATTTGGCAACCTCAAATGAAAGTAGCCATTGCCATTCTGTGAGATCTTTGATTCAAAATGATACAGCGAAAATCAATCTCTAAGCATCTTACATCCTTGGATAAGAAGAATATTTCTTTTAAGCTAACAAGATAAAAATGTAATCCTAACCTGTATCATGACCATTTAAAAATGCACTACATTTTTAATTCAAACTTGCATTTCAATTTAAAGATGTAAAATGAACAATAACCATTTTATATTGCAAAAAGCGCAAATGTCTTTCAGAATGAAAGACCGAAAGAAAGATTGAAAGATCGATAAGCCCGAAGACGTAAATATACTAGGCTATTATACTGAATTTCAGAGTTTGTGAAAGACGTATTGAGATGAAGGGTTTTTTTCCTCATTGGTGTCAAAACACCTCTAACCTACTTTCAGCCATCAGACAATCTTATTCACAAAATGAAAGTCTGGCGATGTTTAATGTCTATCTCAGAATACATTCAACCTTGATCTGGAATTGCATTGTCTTGGTGCACCAGAGAGCGGAGGCGGCCATGTCTGGCCATGTGAGGTAAGGGCATTTCGCGTTTTCGTATCAGCTTTGAAATTCTGTGATGAAGCCACAGAACTCCTCAGAATGTGAAACTGTGACTAATGTTGGTACGCTGAGGCTCATAAGAGTTCAAGTTTGTTTGATCAACAACATCAGTATCAAAGACCATACAGTAGGTCGGTTTAGATATGCATCTACTGTAGTAGCATTGTGATGTGGTGTCTGGTGCTGTGCTTGATTACAGCGCAGAACATCGATCAATTGAGAAGAACTCGCGGAAGAGTATGATTTCCTCGCAATTGCACAGACACTGCTAGTGTGGTGCTCGCGAAAAATCGATTTCGATTTTCGACCTTGAAGCCTGTACAAAAAATGCAATTTGAAAAAAACTGTCAAAAACATACATATTCACCTATAAAGAATCTACAGTAAAAATGCAATTAATAATTGTTTAATTCTTAATTGTTTTTATAAAAAACAAAACAAAAAGACAATGAGCCCCTTTTAACAGAACATAGTAATTATCTCAAATTTCTGTAAGCGATAAAAAATGTATCTAAAGATTTTAACCCTACCAATTGTTTTGTTATCTGTTTTTCAGTATGGCAAAAAGAAAGTCGAAGAGTATCGAATGCCTGCAAAAACAAATCACTGATACGATCACTCCCCCTCATCGCAGACGCAATGATGACGGATTGTGTGGAAAAAACTGTACTGAAATGACGATGCTCAATGTTCTTATTACTAGAATTGATGCTAAACTGGCATAAAGTGAGACACACACACACACTCACACACACACACACACCACATACACACACACCACATACACTCAAAATTATTCAGACACATTAATAGTGGAATATTATAATGGACAGCTACTTCTTTTTCATAAATGTTCGGAGTTGTCACACTCATAAGGAGTAGTTTTCTGCCCTTAGCATTCAGGTGTTCTGCGACCAAATTATTTAATGCAGAATAATCTTGGCTACAAACAGACTCCAACATGTGTCCTTTATTTCTTTGTAGTATTAGCCTGTCTATGCATATTTATCTGGAAAAAAAAAGTAATGACAATATTAATAGTCTAGTGAGTCACATTATTAAATATTAGTAAAATAAATTAGTCAAACTACTTTTTGGAGTTGTCACACACAAAGAATAGTTTCCAGATTTATATTCATGAACCATACAACTTAGAATATGTAACTCCAAATATACTAGGCTGCAAACATAAAAGACTTCGTCTTTGGTCTTTTTCATCTTTGTTTGAAGTATTAGCTTGTGTGTGTGTGTGTGTGTGTGTGTGTGTCATGTTATAATATTCAGCGTTGCGAGTCAAATTACTGTATAAAAATAATTTGTCATATTACTGTACTTAAGCTATACTCAATGTTTTATAACTGCACTATTTTCATAAATGATGGGAGTTATCCCACATAGGGAGTAGTTTCCAATTACCGCTTTCAAATTTCTGGTGGTCTGGAACCAAATAACTAATCACAGATTGACTACAAACAGTACAAGGTTTCTTCTTTAGTTCTTTACGGCTTTGTTTGTAGCATTAGCATGTGTGTGCACATTTTTCAGAGAAAAAAAAAAGTCTAAAGAGCAATGTTTGAAGAAGCAATATGTTTCCGTATTAAATATTAGTTAGACACCTTACTGTACAAAAGCTACGCTGTAGGCCTACACTTTTTCATAACTGTTCTAATTTCACTAGAGTCGGGATGCGGCACACATAAGGAGTAGTTTCCAGTTCCCACTTTCACAATTCAGCGGTTCTGAAACCAAATAACTATATACACAATAAGATTGACCTCAAACAGTACAAGGTTTCTTCTTTGGTACTTTACGGCTTTGTTTGTAGCATTAGCTTATGTGTGCAAAAAGTAGTCATGAGCAATGTTTGATGTTACAATATTATTAGTCTACTTGAGTCATAATACTGTTTTAAATATTAGTTGTTAACATTACTGTATTAAATATTAGTTAGTCACCTTACTGTACTAAAGCTACGCTGAACATTTTTTCATAACTGTCCCAATTTCTCAACGTATTGAGACATGACACACATAAGGTGTAGTTCCAGAACCAAATAATAAATGATCGAATAAGATTGGTCCTTTTCGGCTTTGTTTGTAGCTTTAGCTTGTGTGTGTGCAAATTTGTCTGAGGAGAAAAAAAGTCTGATGATGAGCAATGTTTGACGTTGCAATATTAATAGTCTAGACTAATGATTCATATAATATAATGCATTCAATATTTGTAAGTCACATTTCTGTTTTAAATATTAGTAAACTTGATTAAATACTGTACTAAAGCTACTCTGCTACTCCAAATTTCACAACCGTTGGGAAACAACACACACACATTAAGTTGTTTCCCACTTTCACAATCCAGATATTACCTAAAAACATAAATCAAACAGATAAAACGTTCTTCTTTTTGTCCATTAGAGTTTAGTTAAATAGTATTAGCTTGTAGTAAAGCTTGTAGTCTGACAAGCCATTTTAATGTATATTGTAAGTCTGTATTAAAGCTATGCTGTAAATCCAGAACAATATGCCGAGACCACTACAAAAAATATAATGCAAAAATGAATTTACTGCATTCATTTAAAGATTGCTGCCCATTGAAAAGGCCACCAGCCTGAACGCACTCACTTTACTTTTTGCTCTACAAATGTTTTTGTATGTGAATGAAAATATGCATTAATAATCTCCATAAAATATGCATAGAGAATTATATTCAGCTTAAGTCATAACAGAAGTCTGAAATGTTTACACACCATTGCATATACTTTGTTGTATAACTATTGCGACCACAGTTACACTAGCAACTAGAAAAGACTAGAAATGACACAGAAGCAGAAACAAGGTAAACGTGGTGCTACAGTATGTGATTATTGCACATTTACCATTTAAAATGCAATATATTGGAAACTTCCAATAATTAGCCTACTTGTTTTTTTTTTTAAAGTTTTGCAAAACTATTTCTGAAACAGACATCTTTTTTTTGTTTAGCGATTGTCAGGTCAAGAGCGTTGCAGCAAAAGATCAACATCACCAGTTCCTATTCTTTCTTTGCCCACTTCTTCTAAAGCCCTAATGCAGGTGAATTCTCAGTTTAGCGTAAGAATCAGTAAAATGAAACTGAAGACACAATGTAAACGCATCACAGAAAATGACAGCAATTTCTGTAGAACTGTGTGCAACTGACTTATCCGCTGTGCAGTCCTTTGAATGTTTAAAGGTGAGAATATTTCAAATGACATTTAGGTTACACTCTGTCCCATAACCAAATTGAACCCTTCCAATCACTGTATGAAGGTACAGCAATAAAATGTAACAACTGTAGTCCTAAAACAGGCATTAGCCCTGGTCATGACTATATTTGAGCTCTATCAAAAACATGTCATGAACCTGTAAGGAAGATATGTACAAACACGCTTCCAATAATTCACAAGCAGGTGATACGTTTAAAAACTGCACAAGTGCAATGGTCAGGCCCACAAAGAGACAATAAGAGGCCCATGAGTAACAGGGGAAAACCTGTCTGCAGTGACGCATCCTCTCCGGGCCTGAAGACCTCAACGCACAATCAGTCTGTGACACTTGCGCAGATGCTTTTGTAATCAAAAGATGTTTTTCCAGATATAGAAAGCACAGAGTGATGGGGGAGGGTAAGATATAGAGAGAGACATCAAGAAAAGACACAAGATGAGAGAAAGAGATGACACAAGAGGATGGAAAAGAAGAACCTGACTCACAGAAACTTTTAAATACGTACCTATGCGCTCAAAGAAGAGGCTGCATCCAGAGGTGAACAAGTGCACAGTGACACATTAACGCAGATTGCGACCTCAACCAGAGGTGTCATCAACCAGCAGATATGTACATGTGGGTGAGATACAGCACGGCCACCACTAAACTCTTGCCAGCCCCTCCCCTAACACTTCAGTCATGTGTGATTGGTCTTTTTTCTTTCCTTCACTTTTTTTTCCATCTTTAGAAATCTAGCCTATTTGTGCTGTTGACTTATTACTCCATCATAACCTCTACACATTGTCGCTGATGACTCTGGAATTAGTAAGGCTATGTAGAATTTAGCTAATTGGCCATACTGAAGACTGTAGTACTTTATGTACACGGTAATTGTAAAAAATGTATACGTTTATGATGTAATCTGTGGAAGTTTTTCTATATAATGGTATACCATACTTTTAGAAATATGCTCTGGTTAAGCTCAGTAACTTAAACTTCTATAATTGATTATTTACACAATGGCAAGAAAGTTAAAGAGATATTTTGGATTCAGTACATGTTAAGTTAAATTGACAGCATTTGTGGCATAATGCTGATTACCACAAAGATTAATTAAAAAAAAAAGCAAAAATTTAGGTTACAGTGAGGCACTATGAATGGGGCCAATCTGTAAACATGAAACTACTCAATGTTTCCAAACTATAGCATTAAGACATAAAAATATGCATGTTGAGATGATTTTAGTGTGATAAAATTGCTTACTGACCTTTTCTTTGTAAAGTTATATCCAATGTTACAACTTTGTTGCCAAGACGATGTAATATCAGTGACAAATAACTAGAAGTTAATTCGCTTAAACAGTAGCCTGCAGCAAAAACTACAGATCAAATAATAGCCTGCACTGGTTTAACAGAAGTATTAATGTAAATGCTTTTATAAAATTACGAGTTTCACATTTCTGACTTTAAACCCTCCATCAATTGGCCCCATTCACTTCCATATAAGTGCCTCACTGAAACCTTGATTTTTGCTCTTTTTTTTTTTTTTTAAAGAAAAAAAGAGAGGAGTCGAAAGGCATTTTTGAGGCAATCAACATTATGCCACAAATGCTGTTGATTGAGCTTAACTTGTATTTAACAAGTAATACTCCTTTAACAAAATGGAACCAAACAGAATGAAAATAAAGTCCTTATGTTAGACATTGCTCAGAGAGACATTGTCATACCCAGATGGTGCGATCCAAGGGAACGTACATACTGATAAACACGGATATACCGAATACACCACATTCACATGTATTCATTGTGTATTATTTACATTCATATTATATAGCACATTGTATATTTACACTTCCCCGTCTGTTGCTCACTTTGGCATTGTGTCGAAGAAGCGACACTAGGGGCTGAATATGCCTCTGATCTATGAAAAAAGGCCAATGAGAAGTTGGCAGACAGTATTTGCATACCCCACCCCCGGACATACGGGTGTAAAAGTGGGGAAATACGTTGAGTTCATTCAGAAATTTTCTTCGGAGCCGATGGTCGTGCATGCAGTCAGCTGTGAGTCACACCTGTTCCTGTTCCTGTTTCTCTGACGCTCTGCCTGCTGTTGGATCTACGGCGCACTTCAGTGGCTTTTATCCTTCTCTGCACAGCAGTGCAGCTTGCCTCTGGGTGCTTCGACAGTGCAGAAAACTTAAAAGAGTTTATTTAAAAGAGCGATTTTCTCTATAAAAGAGAATTTTCCACTAAAAGAGCATTTACATAGTGGCGTTGAACGTCCTTTTCAGGACGCGTCTTTATAAAGATGCCTTTCCGCCCCTGTGTAGTTCCTGGATGCGGTAGAGTGCTCTCCGCTTCAGAAGGCCACTTTTGTCTGCTTTGTCTCATGTGTCTTGTGTGTCTGGGCAGCGATCACACCAAGGCAGTGTTCGTGGATATTTCATGTTCTCACTGTGAGAGCATGACCACGGCAATGTTGCGGCCGCGGCTCGCTTTCAACAGAAAGCACGCCCCTCCAGCTGTGCAGGTGCCCATGGAGTTAGACTCAGCCTCAATGTCAGCACATCTCACCAACGAGCTGCACAGTCGGTGCTGGAATGCCTTGCCAACTTCAGGCACAGATGTCCCCTTAAAACTTTTCCAGAGGCTCCTGGGGCATATGGCATCCTGTGCAATGTCAAGGAAGACGAGGAACAAAGTCACCCTAGTGGCTCCCTTCTGGTCCACCCGGGCCTGGTTCTCAGACCTCGTACTCCTTGCGACAGCCCCTCCCTGATGAATTCCCATGAGGAAAGACCTTCTTCTCAGGGACGGGGCACGCTCTGGCATCCGCACCCAGACCTCTGGAACATCCATGTCTGGCCCCTGGATGGGACGCGGAAGATCTAGCTGGTCTACCACCTGCCATCGTAGACATGATCAACCAAGCCAGAGCCCCCTCTACCAGACAACTTTATGCCCTGAAGTGGTGCTTGTTCACAAATTGGTGCTCTTCCCGGGCTGAAGACCCACAGAGGTGCGCGGTTAGGTCAGTGCTCCTATTTCTGCAGGAACGGCTGGAGGGGAGGATGTCCCCTTCCACCTTGAAGGTGTATGTTGCTGCTATTGCGGCCCACCACGACGCAGCAGATGGCAAGTCTTTGAGTAAGCACTACGAAGGCACCCGGAGGTTAAATCCTTCCCGACCAGGCCTGTTCCCCTCCTGGGATCTCTTGGTGGTTCTCGCGAGCCTTCAGAGACCCCCCTTGAGCCGCTAGAATCAGTTGGACTCAGGGCTCTCTCTCTAAAGACGGCCCTGCTGATCGTGCTCACGTCCATCAAGAGGGTCGGGGACCTGCAAGCGTTCTCTGTCAGCGACACTTGCCTGGAGTTTGGTCCGGCAGACACATATGTGATCCTAAGACCACGATTGGACTATGTGCCCAAGGTTCCTATCACGCCCTTTAGAGACCAGGTAGTGGACCTGCAAGCGCTGCCCCGGGAGGAGGCAGACCCAGCCCCTTCGTGGCTGTGTCCGGTACGTGCTTTGCGCACCTACTTGGACCGCACGCAGAGCTTTAGACGTTCTGAGCAGCTCTTTTACTGCTTTGGTGGACAGCGGAAAGGGAACGCTGTCTCCAAACAGAGGCTTTCCCACTGGGTGGTGGATACAATTTCACAGGCCTATCACACCCAGGCCATGCCCCTCCCTTGCAGGTCCGAGCACACTCAACAAGAAGTGTTGCATCCTCGTGGGCACTGGCCAGAGGCACCTCCCTGGCAGATATATGTAGAGCAGCGGGTTGGGCAACACCTAATACCTTTGCAAGATTTTTCAATCTCAGGGTTGAGTCAGTTTTGTTTTTCCAGTGTTCTCTCAGGTCCGAGCCGGTAGAACTCAGTACACGCTGACGGACTGACCGGGTGGATAGCTTGCACCTAGCGCCCTTTCCCTCTGCCGAGGTAAAACTGTGCGCTTTCTCTCCCAGGAGATCCCACTCATCGACACTTTTACCTCCCCCTTCCTGGGCAGGTGTGGTCTCCGAAGGGTCTTTTCCCCCTGAAAGAATAGGAAACTGGGTAAGACCCCCTTCCTTCGATGCGTGTAGGGGCCCCAGCCGTTTCTTGGTCTATGCGGAGAAACAGAGAGAAAAGTGGCCCAGCTAGGCTCGGCCCATTCCCGGGTTGGCACGCATCGCCTTGTTCCCCTGTTTAGGGTAACCAGAAGGATTCCGATGACTTTTATGGGGCATTGGGGAAGGGTACGTGTAGTCTGACACAGCAGAACACGTACAGGGCTCAGCGAAACAACGTTGAAGTGAGCGACAGATGGGGAATGTCTAGGTTACGTATGTAACCTCCATTCCCTGACGGAGGGAATGAGATGTTGTGTCCTCCTGGCCACGTTGCTGAGACGAGCCACTGTTGTGGCCGGACCATTTCCGGCTCCTCACAAAAATCCTGAATGAACTCGACGTATTTCCCCGCTTTTATACCCGTATGTCTGGGGTCAGGGTATGCAAATACTGTCTGCTAACTTCTCATTGGCCTTTTTTCATAGATCAGAGGCATATTCGGCACTCAAGAGAGACCCCTAGTGTCGCTTACTCGACACACCGTCTCGTTCCCTCCATCAGGGAACGGAGGTTACATACATAACCTAGACATTTGTCCCACTTCTCATCATTAGTTTTTGGAACCCTGTCAATTTGAATATTATTGTAATCCAATACTGAATGATAATATTACCAATAATAATTAGAACTATTATTATTAAGATAAGACATTACTATTGTTTAATAATAATGATGATAATAAAAACAATAACACAACAATAGTATTATTATTATTTTTATTGCACAACAATTGTAATATATTTTTCTAAGAAGTTCTGTAATAACTCGAACAGGGTAAAAAAAAAAAAGGCTGATTAATTAGTAAACATACTAAACTGTTTTTTTGAAAATGTAAAAATGCAAAAAGTTTTCTGTGAGGGTTAGGTTTAGGGGTAGGGGATAGAAATATTGTTAGATCCGTATAAAATCCATAGAAGTCCCCACGATGATGTAAAACAAAACTAATATGACACTATCTAATATGATTTGATCTTTGACCTTTTCATGAGTAGGGTCTAAATTCCTCTGCAGTGCCCCCTGGAGTAAGTTATTTTTGCATGGGACACTGCACAGCTGGCAGAGGGGGCAGAGCGTAGATAAGTAATTTTTTTTTATTATTATTTTATTAAAATTTTTCATTTCCTGTCATTTAAAAAAATGTATACAATATAGTAAACATGTGAATAAATGGGTTATGTCAGCTGTACTGTTTTTGTTTTTATTTATTTAGTTATTCTAGATTTAATAAAACAAATGAACAAATATTATGTTTGTATGTGTGTGTGTGTGTGTGTGACAAGTGCTAATATAAACAGACGTGGATGCGTACATCGGATAATCACGCTCGATCAGCATGTTTTCACTGTGAGTATACAAGTTTTAAACTTTTAGCGTAATGCTTTTTTGATCTCTTTTAGAAAACGAATCTATTATATTCCTGAAAAGACTGTTTGAGTTGCTGTTAATGAAAACTGCAGCTGCACCTTATCAGCAGACATGGCTGCATGCACAAGGTCATCTCGTATATAAGATGGCTGTGTATATCCAAACTGTAAACTGTTATTGCATTACTTTGGTGACAATTTAGCTGTTTGTTACATCAAACTAACATTATGTGCTTGAAAAGACTCTGAGTAGCTGTTTGTGTGATGAATGTCAGCTGCTACTAATGGCAGCACGCATCAGAGGAAGATCTCGTTTGATGTATTGACTGTGCGTATAAGAGCCGTACATTTTTTATCATGGTATTTTGGACATGCGTTGGATGTACAGTATGTATGTATATAAAATAAACATATTCTGTGGATCATATAAGACTGTATGAGTAACTGTTTGAGCGAATATAAATAACAGACGCTTGACTAGCGTAGCCTGTGTCAGCACGATAGCCAATTTGAATCTTGCAGCTTGTAACGTAAATGGCTGTTGCAGAAACACATATGTGTGATGCTACTCTGCAGGGCCCAGTTATCACATGTGTGACATGTATGAAAAGGTTAAACATTTTGTCATTTTTTTATCTAATTTATTAAGACATGTATTATGGGGCCTTACATGAAATGTAAGAAAATGTACATAGGAATGACTACTATGCATAAAACTAATAATAGTAGAATACGGTAAACACAAATTTAAGCCATGTAAACAGTTAAATCATTTATATCTTTGTAGGTCACAATTTCTTATTTATTAAAAATAAAATTCTCAAAAAGGCCCAAATTAGTAAATTCTGAGATTTTTTTTCACGTTTCTAATTTTTTCAACCTTAATTAATTTTTTCTGCCCACTCTTACCAGTGTTCCACACGTGCAAAATACCAAGGGAAGAGCATAATGAAGAGACCTGTTACTTTGGCCACAACTGAAATGTTAAAAAAATAAAAAATAAATAAAAAGTTGAAGACTTCTCCTCGCCTCTCTGAAGCATCCTTCCTCTAAACACTTGCACATTCACACATGCATCTCCCAGTACTCACCTCTGTGATACCACAGCGATGATAATCACATTTTGCAAAAGTATTGCATCAAAGGCTCGTGGGCAACTCAATGTGCCAGATAAGAATAATTCCATTAAGAAAATGAAAGTGAAGTTGCGCAAATTGTTATGGAAGATAGCATATTATCAGTCATCAGTGTGGTGGCAAGGGATTATCACCTTATGATGCACAATTCTTCAAACGATCATGGAAACATACTTTTTACACTTCCCTCACACAAGGATAGGCCTGTTTTCAGACTGTCTTGGAGTCTTTACACTGGTTCAATGGGGTCCCTAGCAGTCACCAACCAGCTACGGTCACTATGTGAAGAACCAAGTGCAGTTTATTTACAAAACATGGAAATCCAATACGTGAAACAAAAAGACCAGACTACAACTTGAATAAACTATGAAATGAAACCATGAACAAGAACATGAAATAAGAGCTACGAATAAGAACATGAACAATAACAAGACCAGAGCTTTGGGTAACCACATGACGAGACTAAACTAATGAACGTAAGATACTAAAACATGAACCAATGACACAAGACTGATAATGAGTTAACAAGACAATAAACTAATAAGGAGACACATGAACATGGAGGGATCACATGACCAGAAAAGAAACAGGAACAATTTTCTAAATAAAAAGACATGAACACAAAACATGAACAAAAACACATTTAAACATGATAGACAGTGACGAGGGAGTGACCTCCGTGGCCATGAACCCTGCTGTGGCAAGCTCGGAGGGTGGAGCCGTGGCATGCTCAGGGGACATGGTGACCTGGCATGACGGGATAGGATAGGATAATTGACAAGGTATGGACGACGCTGGCTCGTCGACCATGGCTGGCGGCTCAGAAGCGGCAGCCATTGTGGGAGTGCCGAGTCCCTCATCAGTCACTCGCACAGTGAAAGACGAACTGCTCAGCACCAGGGCATAGTCCTTGAACTGAGCCAGAATCCATTGAATTTTGCCTCCAGGCATCATGGAGCATAGAGACTTATTCAAGCAAACACAAAAACAGTGAGAGCGACATCACTGAAGTTCACCCGGTCACAGTCCACATAACTCTATGACTCCTTTGACATAAACACAGATGCTGAACTGCTGGGTTCATTTTGTAGGTCAAGTATTCTGTAATGTTGTAGGCAGGCAAACAGGAGCGAACAACAAGACAAAGACTAGATGTGAAGAACCCAAGTGCAGTTTATTTACAAGACGTGGAAATCCAAAATGTGAAACAAAACAAAGACTAGACTTAACATGCATACAACTTGAATAAATATGAAATTAAACCATGAATGAGAACATCAAATGAGTGCCATGAATAAGGCCATGAACAGGAGCTACAGAGCATTACACAACCACAATACTTGACAAACGATAAATGGCAAACATGTGGGCTTAAATACATGGACATACAGTATCTCGCAAAAGTGAGTACACCCCTCACATTTTTGTAAATATTTGATTATATCTTTTCATGTGACAACACTGAAGAAATGACACTTTGCTACAATGTAAAGTAGTGAGTGTACAGCTTGTATAACAGTGTAAATTTGCTTTCCCCTCAAAATAGCTCAACACACAGCCATTAATGTCTAAACCGCTGCCAACAAAAGTGAGTACACCCCTAAGTGAAACTGTCCAAATTGGGCCCAATTAGCCATTTTCCCTCCCCGGTGTCATGTGACTCGTTAGTGTTACAAGGTCTCAGGTGTGAATGGGGAGCAGGTTTTTTTTTTATTTTCAAAATAAAAGACATGAACACAAAACATGAACAAAAACACATTTAAACATGACAGGTCCCTTAGTTAAACAGGATTATTTTAAATTCTTAATCCTTTAGCACATTATTAGCATCTATAATTAGTTGCATCTCTGAACATGTTCTAAAGGCAGAATGACAGTAGACTTTTACGTGCTAAGTATTAAAATGATATCAATATAAGTAAAAGCAATGCAATGGCACCAAAATGTAATTGGACACATAAGCCACTAGGATTGAGAGTCATTGTGTTAGCTAACAAAATATCAAACCAATTAGCATTTATTTTTAAAGAAAGCACATAAAACACACACATCATTTTTTAAGCAAATCATTTTATAAAAAGAAGCTAGATTTTAAATTTAAACTTTTTCCCCCTGGGACTGTGCTTTCCTCGAGTGTGTGTTTTCTTCTTCTTTTTCATTATTATTATTATTATTATTATTATTATTAAATCCCCCTGGGACTATATGGATATGGTAAAGGGTGTATTTTCTTCTTCTTCTTCGGTTTCATTATTATTATTATTTTATTTATTTATTTGAAAATGCGTATTTGATTTTGATTATCTATTACAATGATATTTCACATTTTAAAACGTGGCTTAATGTCCAAATCCTTTTTTTCGGATACAGTACATTCTACTTTGAGCAAATCAACATTTATTTAAATCTGTGTAAGTGTTCACAAAATTAATAGTGAACATGTATTAAGAGTAAGCTTTGATAAAATTCCATAATAAATGGTGATTTGGCAATCCACATTCAGTCTACAAATGGGCTTCTCTCATGTTCTGGAAACGGTTACTACATGAAACCACAACTGAGAGAGGTAGCCTGTAAGCCAACTACATGCATATAACGGTCTTCTCAAGCCTTATATTACTTTTATGACACATTTAAATGAGTTTAGGTCAGGTTTTCTGTTGTTGTTTGAATTGATTGAGCATTGATAATTGTAAACATTTTTGGTTTAAATATATTAAATATGTTGCAAAATGTGTCTAAATGTCATTTGAATTGCTATCAAGGAGTGAAGAGATTAACAGTCTGATGTGTTTGCAGATACACAGTTAAATCTTCCAAAACCTTTCTATTATATTATAGAATTTTAAAAGTGTGAACACATATATGATAGGGTTACAGTTCATTCTATAGTAAGGGGTTAGTATACAGTTTTGCTGGTAGCTCATTTAGCAGTTGCTGCTTGAATGGTTCAGTAATTTCCAGACTGGTTCCCCCCCCCACCCTTTGAACGAAATGTTTTGCATACTGTACGCAACGGTTCTCACAGCCACACGAACATGGTGATGCACAGTGAAACTGTACTACAACGACTGAAACCTCTCAGGGAACCTAAATCACCTTGAAAATACACTACTCTGCACCTATCCTCTTCTGATGTGTTTACCCCCCCCACCCCACCCCTTCATAAGAGGGTATCCCCACCACAGTCGGCGTTATCAACAACGTCAACAATAAAAATATTGTTGACAAAACTTTTTGATGTCAAATATTCTTTTGATCTCATTTAATATAACATGAGATCATATGAAACCCAAATGATGAGGAGGCCTGCAGCTTGAGTTTCTGATAGAGGCAGGAAGAGAGGAAGAAGACACAGCTCACAGTCCAGACGCACTCCAATATTTTAAAACAGCTTAAAGTGATGTAGATCGCAAAGTAAGGGGGGAATTATACAAAAATAAGAAATAAGTAAATACTGAAGCATTGTTAGAGCATCTAAAACGGAAACACCCACGTGGTATATCTTTAATGCATTCTTCATTAAAGTTTGAATAATATGGAAGCAGGTCATCTAAATAAGAACAAACAGTCAGAGCCACTTCTATAAGTCATGTGAATTGACCCAATCTGATCGAGAAAGAAAGTGCTCTCAGCTAGTGACAGATGACACTCTCACACAGAGGTGCTGGTCTCTCATGTGCATTTGCCATAGCTTGAAAAGATAATGAGATGGCATGTGATGTATTAAATTAAAATATTTGTGATGCAGGGTGTATCGAGGGGAATTAGGCAATGTACAGCTCTTTTAAACAAATAGTTCACCCAAAAATGAAATTCTCTCATCATTTGCTCACCGTTGTGCCATCTGAGATGTGTATGACTTTGTTTCATCTGCTGAACTCAAATGAAGATGTTTAGAAAAATGTATCATCTCTTTTGATCCATACAATGCAAGTGAATGGGTGCCAACATTTTTAAGCTTCACAAATCACTTAAGTCAGCATAAAAGTAATCCATAAGACCCCAGTGGTTAAATCAATATCTTCAGAAGCGATATGATAGGTGTGGGTGAGAAACAGATCACTTTTACAATCTTCTTCTTGTGTTTTTGGTGATTCACATGCATATCGCCCCCTACTGGACATGGAGAATAATTTCAAGAAAAAAAAGGACTTATATATTGATGTTTCTCACCCACACCTATCATATCGCTTCTGAAAATATGGAAGAAACTCATGGTCATATTGATTACTTTTATGATGCCTTTATGTGGTTTTTGGAGCATCACAATGTTGGCACCCATTCACTTGTATTGTATGGACCTACAGAGCTGAAATATTATTTAAAAATCTCCATTTGTGCTCTGCAGAAGAAAAAAAGTCATACACATCTTAGATGGCATGAGGGTGAGTATATGATCAGAGAATTTTCATTTTTGGGTGAACTAACACTTTAACTCAAGGCACAAGCTTAACTGTCGGTTAAAAGCTGTCGATTAGGCTAATCATTGGAATAAATCTGAATAGTTTTGTTCCAAGAATTTTTAGTCAATTGCCAATTATCAAAATAATTGTTATTTGCCCTATCTGTGGGGCTACTCTAGGAGGTTAATTACTAGCCCAAAGCAAAACAGCCCACCTCAAAGTAATCTCCATGATATTTGCCTTCCTATAGTCCCTGCCAATGTAATTGTAGTGTTTTTTTTTTTTTTTTGCCCATGATAAAATCCATCAAGATGAGTAAATCTGACGTTTTTAAGTACTGTACAACAGCACACATATCCTCAATAAGTCCCATTGAACTATCACTCATGTCCATTGTAATTACGAGTTCATTACAGACAGTAGCGAGCACAACTATTTATAATTCTGTCTTGACAATCCACTTATACAATTACTTTTATTCTGTGTCCTACAAAGCCACACACTCCAAGAAAAAACAGTGTAATGAGATGATTTATTCCAACACTGAACATGCATTGTAGCTCATTTTAAGCATGAGATCATTTTAATCACAGCGACAACCAGGAAGACGGACTGTTCCGAGACTAGCCTTACAAAAACCACTGTCGGTGCATGAGTAAACTTTTACTGTTTAAATAAAGAGTATAGTGTGCAAACTGTGCACAATGCATTTAAATGTCATTGCAGTACAATCAGAGAGCAGAAGACCAACTGTTAAGTGAACAAGGGGGCTTGACATTAATATCAAAAGCCACAGGTTACAGATCACTCAAGACATTAACATGTATTGACACTTCCACGCTCTAGATTTTGACCACTACCCACATGTAGCTGAGTCACTCTGAAAACAACGGCATCATCTGTGAAAATTAATGTGTGAATGTGAGGTTTGATGTGTACATGGGTAAAATTGAGGAGAGACAATGGGGGGCTTCTGAGCAAAGTATTTTTACAGTTCTGTGGAGCTTAGCAAAACAAATAGTTTTTGCTACAATATTATACAATTATTTTTTAATATTTTTATTTTTGGCTGAAGAGGTTATGTCGGTGGTCCCTGCTAAAAAAATAGATTCAGCATAATTCCGTCTCATGTGTTACTGAGAAGAAAGGGGGATGGAAAATGACTGGGTGGTCTAACCCTTTAATTAACTAGTACAAACCCAGTACATTAGATCATATCATATTGGCATTTGCAGCTAACTGTAAGATCACACAAGCAGGTCAACTCTGAAGTGCTGATCGACCTCAATGGCTTGACTATGTGGGCCAATTTTTAAGAAGCTAGGAAGCTGCGATGTGTGAACAGTAAAAGTCCAATTTGACTCAACAGAATTAAAACATTCAAAAAAGTTGCAGTTTGCAAGAACTGTAGAAGAAAAGAGAAGGAACCAATCAAATTGTCATCTTCCAGCAAGATGAAACAGGTACGAGTCATACCCACCTTATGTCTTATATCTTTTTGAAATGTCTAGACCCACTTCTAAGGGTCCTGAAAAACCACAACTATAACATCTCTGCAGTGGATCATCAGTTCTCAGAAACAATTTCGAACAGCCCCCCTTGGTGTGATAAGCTTCCTGCAAAGAAATGGACTGACAAAAGCAGCTTCCAGCCCTAGTGAATGGTCTCAAATTGTAATTAAGCCAAGGTGCATTTTTGTTTAATTATTTTGATCTCCTTTTCTCCCAATTTGGAATGCCCAATTTCTTAGTAGGTCCTCATGGTGGCGCGGTTACTCAACTCAATCTGGGTGGTGGAGGACAAGTCTCAGTTGGCTCTGCTTCAAAGATCGTCAATACACGCATCTGATCACGTGGCTCGTTGTGCATGACACCACGGAGACTCCGCATGTGGAGGCTCATTCTACTCTCCACGATCCACGCATAACTTGCTCCATGCGCCCCATTGAGAGTGAGAAATACTAATCGTGACCACGAGGAGGTCACCCCATGTGACTCTACCCTCCCTAGGCAACCGGGTCAATTTGGTTGCTTAGGAGACCTGGCTGGATTCACTCAGCACGTCCTGGATTGGAACTCGTGACTCCAGGGATGGCATTCAGTGTCTTTTTTACTCGCTGAGATTTTTTTTTTTTTTTTTTTAATATAACCGCAAATGGAAATTATGGATGGGAAATGGGCAACATGATCACAAGGGTAGTCGGCAGATTGTTTCAGAGAGCTCCAGTACCACATTATGTTGTAATTGTAACTAAAATTAAAACCAAGATGTATAGGCTGACTATCAATAAGGATTCTTTTGATAGTGATATATTTCTGTCATGTTTTTGTCCATTAAACTGAGCTTTTATTTTGGCAGGATACTAAGTGAAGCCGGTTTATGAGCTTCACACCTCCGGAAGAGCAGGTCGCTACATGACCCAGTGTGATTTTAAACCGCAAAAGGCTGCTATTTAATTGACTAAATATGTAGTCTGCATGTGCACATATAGACTATATACAGTATTTATTTAATTAAAATGCAGCATTTGTTGTTTAATAAATTGCACTTGGACACATCGTGGATTTAATCTGTGCACTGAATGTTTACGTAATGACATTCGTACGTTGGCTTGAATCGTTTTTTTTGGTATAGGAGCCTTTTTACACATGTACCGTGTTCGATCACAGTATGTACTGTATTTTATATAGAAGGCACATATCTGCTGCCAAAATGGTATGTTCTTTTAGGTATGCATGAGAGTAGTATGAATAGATTTCAGACATACTTCAGCCGGGAACATGGGCATAGTCTCGTGACCCTTATATATGAAGTAAAAAAACAACCACGAAAATGGTCCACTCTGGTTTTGATAAAAAAGCACTACATAACCATTTCGAGTCGAACCAGATGTAATAAGCAGAGGCTGCATAAAGCTAATTCTCGGTCACTTGCCTATTGTTTAAAACATTGACAGATAATTCCAAATGATGTCTGTCATTTTGTAAGATAACAAAGATGAAAAATATTTAAACCAAGCTCCTTTTTTATTATTATTATTAATCATCTTTATGAGGTTCATATCTCATGTCGTGCTGTGAGTGTATGTAAAGGAGGTAAAGTCAAAGTGTTAATGCAGAAATAATGCCATAAATCTGAAGATTTTTTAAATGGAACCTATGATGAACATACACCCTCTTTTTCGAACATTAATAAAGCATCCAGTCAGGTTTCTAGATTCCCTAAATGTCCAGGATTTGACCGTTTTCATATTGAAGTTCTCAACAAGAAAATCAATGAAATCTAGCGCATCATATTCATATATTCTCGCTATCTCTGCATGCTGTATGTCTGTGTCTCTCTCTTTCACATACACATACAGGGCGCGAGAAGCAAGTGCTAGAGTCCAATAACGTTACCATGCAGGTGTGTGTGTGATTTTGTTCTCATCTATTCAGGATTCCCGTCGAAACCTAATCTCCATACGTAGACATTAGTGAGAAAGTGATTTATGTTAAGTAAACACAGACTGTTCTGCCGTTTTTGACTGTTGTTAGTGATATTATAGTGGTTGATAATGGAAGTAAGATGCGAAACGTTAGTCTGTTGCATCCGCAATGGAAGAACACGCTAAGCATAATGGGTAATTTCACTGTCTGTGAAAAAGGTGGATTGAACATTATGATGATGACAATGGGACTTTAGACTACATGTATGCCAAATGTTATGCACTTATTACTTGGACCATCTCCAAGCTTGGTGCCTCTTTTAATACATATTATAGTGTAATATGGAGAAGTGGAAAGTAATGCGGTTAAAGGAATAGTTCAGCCAAAATGTAAATTCTTGCATTATTTACTCACACTTATGTCATCCCAGATGTAACTTTTATTCTTCTGCTCAATGCAAATTCAGATTTTTTGAAGATTATATCAGCTCTTTTGGTCCATACAATGCAAGTGAATGGGTGTCACAATTTTGAAGCTCAAAAAATAAAAAAATAAATCACATAAATCAGCAAAAAAGTAATCCATAATCTCCAATGGTTAACTCAATGTCTTCAGAAGCAATATGATAGGTGAGGTGTGGGTGGAAAAAGATCAATATTTAAAGGAATAGTCAATATTTAATAGAAATTATTCTCCCTACCCAGTGGGGGGTGATATGTATGAACAATGAGAATCACCAAAAACACAAGACTTCTAATGTGAAAGTAAAAGTGGACACCGACTGAGCAGGAAGGAGAATCTATAATGAAAATTGACTTAAATATTTATCAGTTTCTTATTCACACCTATCAAATCACTTCTAGAGACATTGATTTAACCAATGAAGTCATGGATTACTGGATTACTTTTATACTAACTTGTGTGATTTTTTGGAGCTTTAAAATGTTGGCACCCATTCAGTTGCATTGTGAGGACCTGCAGAGCTGAATTATACTTCTAAAAATCTCAATTTGTGTTCTGCAGAAGAAAGAAAGTCATACACATCCGGGATGGCATGAGGATGCATAAATGATGAGAGAATTAACATTTTTGGGTCAACTAAGACCTTAGTAGGGACCTGCATTTCCCTACATTTACTGAAAAATACTTGCCTTAGTATGTCTGTCAGCCAATCAGAATTACACATTTAACATATCTTTGGTTTAACACATCTTAAATTACTTGTTTTATTTGTATAACATCAATAAATATTATTTGCATAAATGTCACTGAATATTTGTCAGGCAGATTTGCAGGACTTGGACAAGAGTGAATTGACAGCTATAACAATTTACTTGGAAGAACAGCTTCCAAAATGACTAAGAGAAAATGCATAGATGACAAGCATTTCTTAGCTACCACAGTTTGTCACCAGACAGATCTCCGTAAACACAAGCTAGTGAAAAAAAGCAAAGAATGTAAGAGTTGTGGTTGAGAGAAACATAGAGTGAGAAATAGAGAGAGATGACAGAGTGAGTGAAGGAGAAAACAAGAAACAGTTTCAGTGAGCACTGAATGTGTCATGAATGAATCTTGTACGGGGAAATCTCTAGCTGTAAATTATCATGAAATTCGCTGTAATTTGTGGGTTTCATGAAGCGAGATGAAGAGACCAATGGAGACCAACTTGGTTACTTGTCAGAAATTCCAATATAATGGAAATGTGACTACTAAATATAGTTTTCCATTTTATGCTGAAATTAAGATTTTTCTTTCAATACACTGTATTTTGATGTTTTCTGTGGTGTGGCCTAAACTTCAGGTCAAAAGATGTGATAAGCAGCACATAGTTCCTGTTGAGTTTGCAAGATAACTGTTATATATTTGTAAGCTGTACAGCACTAATAATTAAGCAAGGATCCAGGACCTTTAGGAAACATGTCATATCATCATAAACTAGAGAATCATCTGACAGTAGATCTAAAATCTGTCCCGGAAAAACTTCATGTATATATATATATATATATATATATATATATATATATATATATATATATATATATATATACACACATATATATATACACACACACACACACACACACAACAGTCAGTTCTGGTCCTTGAATCTGATTGGAAGAGACGTTCCATGAGTACTGACATTTCACACCATCAGCACTCGGATGCTTTATGTGTGTATCACGCAGCTTGTGTTCATGCCATTTTAAACTAATGTGGAAGAGCAGTGCATATGTGTTAAGAGCTATATGTGTCTCTTTACATTTATTTTTGTGACTTTATAGATTTTAGCCAGAAGGTGGCAGCCAAAGTCCCTTTTGTGTGTAATATGAGCCAATTAGCAGGTGACGTGAAGTGAGTCAGTGTTTGCATTCATCAGCACTACGTGATCGCTCGGATTACTTCTAAAGCTAGGAAATAGCTGTGATGAGCCTTAATGCTGAAGTTGTTAGTTTAAAGCTATTTCCTAGCTTTAGTAGTAGTAATACAAGCGATCATGGAGTGCTGTTGTATGTAAACACTGAGTGACACTGACTCACTTCACGTCACCAATATATTATACACAAAAATTGTCTTTTCCCTCCACCTGCTGGCTAAAATATGTAATTCACAAAATTAAATGTAAAGAGACAGATAGCTTTTAACACATCTACACTGCTCCTACACTTTAGTTTAGAGAGGCATGTACACAAGTGGAGGGATACTCACAGTAAAGTCTGAGTGCTGATGGTGAGAGACCATCAGTAACATCTCTCGTCAAATCAGATTCGAGTACCGGAATTAACTGTTGCACATATATACATACACATGTACATACACACACACATACATACTGTAAACGGTGCTGTGAAAAAGAATTTGTCTTTTTGTTTTTGTGTATATCTCATGCTAAATTCTCAACAATTCTAACAAAATCTATCATAAAACAGGAAATCTGAGTAAACACAAAATGCAGTTTTTTTAAATGATAATGTTATTTATTGTTATTATCCAATAACTGTGCATGTGCACAAAAGTATTTTGTGTCTCATCTCCAAATTTATGAAACTGCATTCATAATGGGGTTCAGCTGGACTAGTCACATCCAGGCCTGATTACTGACAGCCCTGGTCAATCAAATAAACACCTAAATCGACCTTTTTCAGCATCACGAATTTGGCCAAAGAGGTTTCACCTAGTAGCACACTATTCCAATTCAAATTCGCTATTTCAAATGTTCTGGGACTCCAAAGAACCAAAGTGAGATCCATTATCTCCAAATGGGGAAAATTCCTCCAAGAGCACAGCAACGACTCATCCAGGAAGTCACAATTAAGCCAAGGACAACATCCAAGGAACTGCAGGCCTCTCTCACATCAATAAAGGCCACTGTTCATGACTCCACTATCAGAAAAACACTGGCCAAAAATGGAATTGGAAGGGTGGTGAGGTGAAAACCACTGCTAAGCCAGATCATTGAGGCTCATTTGAATTTTGCCAAAACACACCTCGATGATCCTCAAACTTTTGGTAGACTGTTGAGTCGAACGTAGAACTCTTTGGAAAACAGGGGTCCCTTTACATCTGGTGTAAATCAAACACAGAATTCCACAAAAAGAACATCATAACTACTGTCAAGCATTATGGTGATTGTTTTATGTTCAATGTTGATTGAGGATTTAAAACTTTTTTCCTGATTTGTTCTATTTTTGGGTATTTTTCATACTTTGAAAAATACACCAAAATAGAACAAATCAGGAAGGGGACAAATACTTTTTTACATCACTGTACATATTTTATATATAAACCTCTGAACATAGAGCACATCAATGGCTTTTCTTTCATCTGTTCTTCAAAATGTAATCAAGTGTGCTTCAAACACTCATCTTTGTTTCTAACAGCATTTCTTGTCATTTTTCACTCCAAAACGTCATACAGGTCGCCCGAAACAGTGGCAGGTAGATGAGCAAAATTACCCAACACTGTGCATGAAATAGCCGGATATGGTAGGTGGCGGGTGCTAATTTCATACCCTAATACATACCCATCCTTACAATTTATAAACAATTTGTAAGGATGGATGAAGTTCCTGAGGGAAAAGTTCCAAGAGTGTGCTGGAACATGGAAAATTATTGTTCTTCTACCACAAACATACAGTAAGATGCACATGTCTTAAATTACAACTGTTTGATGGCTTAATGCCCTGAGTTATAAAAGCCTTGTCAAAACTCAGACGTCAACAATCTGGAATTACTTTTCACAAATGGTCTTAACAGTTAATGTTTTACTGAGCTTGAGCGGTTTAAGTGTGGCAATGAAGTCAACTTTTAAGATGGGTTGACTTGTCAGTGTCATCTATAGACTCGTCGTCATAGCCGAAGGGGTTCATTTAAGAGGAAAATACATATCTTTGTCTGTCTGTATCCATAGGTAATACAATAGTTAGTCCAAATAGAGTGATTATTATTTTTGACAGATGCAGTCATTTGTAAGCGCATTCTTCAGACATGTTAACCTACTCTTCAGTACTCAAACATCTCAAATAAATGTGGTAAATGTGTTTTTTGTTTTTGTGCGAGTATGAATGATGTATATTTTTGGTGAACAATGAACATGCAGGGAAATACCTCCAGTCAATCTGTAGCTCTGGGAGACACTACTGTACCTTGTTCAGTAACTTCTCTTCTGGTTCTGAAGCAGGTCAGGGTGTGGTGAGCGCTAGCATTTCTGAAGAACCTGAAACTTACACTGCAGCCATGAGTTGGAGTGGGTGAGTTGGAGGTGTTTCCTGAAGAAATATTCATATCCTCACCTCTAAATTTAACATGGTGGATTTACAGCCACAATTTGCATTGTGGGCTATATAGACAATTGTTTTACACAATTAAGTGTCACATGATTAACATCAAAGACATATTGACTCAATGGAATCTATTTTGAAAGGTTGTTCTATCACCTTAGAAAAGGTTAGACATGATATAGATGTGATATGTTTGGCCACTGACAAACATTTGTCATTGCCACTGAAGTAGTGGTTAAAGCAAAAAAAAATAAAAAATGACAAAAAAATGACCATATCACTACTAATTCCCTTAAGCCAGGCAAAAGATCATGGGTTGCACTATAATGACTGCAAATAGTGAAATTCAATAATTTCTTGCAACAAATATCATGTTAAAATACTGTACTATATTTTATCCTTGACAAATATGGATCCAAGTATAATGTAACTAAGCCATTAGTGGGTTGACTTCCCATAAAAGTGTAAACACTATGACTCTGTGGTGCTGTCAAAACATTGCTCTGTTTGATTGCCCCGACTAGCCAGAAATAACAGCCAACTGATGGTGTAAGTTTGGGGGTGGAGCTATCTGTTTGACAAACCAATGTCATATGGGGGCTTGTTCGTTAAGGGTTGCTACATATTTGTTTGTCTCCAAGAAGCATGACCTACTGTATTTATTTTGATGTTGTTGTTGCTTTAAAGCTTCTTAGGGTGTTTTCACACCTGGCTGATTTGGAGCATTTATTTCAGAACATGGTTTGGACTGATTGCAAACAAACTCTGTAGTGAGAATTAGTGAGAATTACGGCTGGGTATCCGCACAGATGCCCAGATTCGATTTCAATTCACGATTCGATTAATTAGACATTGAAAATTCAGTACTACTAATTGGGGAGAT
Source organism: Moxostoma hubbsi (assembly GCA_032164185.1). Taxonomy (NCBI): domain Eukaryota; kingdom Metazoa; phylum Chordata; class Actinopteri; order Cypriniformes; family Catostomidae; genus Moxostoma; species Moxostoma hubbsi. Next base: position 31,174,713 of record JAVLUX010000030.1, on the reverse strand, counting down.
GTTTCTAAAGCTATACATGGAACACCTGATGGTGGGAACGAGATGTTGTGTTGATGTAGTGACACTAGGGGTCACTCTTGGGAGCCCCAAACTTCTCAGATCTTTGAGAAAAGGCCAATGAAAATTGGCTAGTGGAATTTGCATGCCACTCCCCTGGACATACGGGTATAAAAGGAGCTGGCTCGCTACCACTCATTCAGGTTTTGTGCTGAGGAGCCAAGACAGGGTCCCGGACATTTCAGCGGGTAATGCAGTGTTGTAGCATGGGGGACACAACATCTTGTATACGTTGTATACAACTAAACTGCATACTCATGTGATGTCAGTGTCATTGTCTCTTTCAGATTGAGCTGCAGTCGCTGGTACCAATGGCAAAATGTGATCCAGGCAAAAATGGGGGCTGTTTAATTTTGTTCAGTGTCCCAAGGGCTTAAACTGTTTTCTAGGATACTTGCTAATCTTGTGTTACATTTCAAGTTTTTTAAGCTTTCCTTATCTTTCCAATTAGAGTCACTCATTTGTGACTGCTTCCTCCATTATTAGGCAGGCTATCATAATGTTATTTCATTTGATTTATATAACATATAACGGAGAAGATCGGAATTGGTGCAACATGCCTTTGATATGTGCAGTGGATGATTTGTCATTGTAAATACAGAATACAGTACTTGAAAATAAGAGATGGGAATAACACTTGAGAGTGAGACTTGATTATTCTGGATAATACATTTAATCATTTTATTTATTTAATGTTAGTTGCTATCATTTTTATTCCGATCAATTCTGTTCTGTTTTTTATGTTTGTCACAGGGAGCATTCAGATGCTGTAATATTAAGTTAAATAAATTACTTAATATATCACACTTAAATTGTCATCACTGAGATCTGTGCTGTTAGAGATTCAAGTAGTTTTGTATATTATTCTTTTATTGCAGTTTCACTGCAAAAATTCATTTTAGTGTTCAATAAAAGGAACATTTACCCACAAGCCTTTTTTGGAAGGACTTTACCTATCTGTCTGAGGAAAAGGACTCCAAAGTGAGGATAGAAAGAGTACATTAACTCATCACCATGGATCATTAAAAGTTGAATGATATCTCACAACATATTAATGAAGACATGCTTAAATAAAATGATTTAAATAAGTTGGGATTTTACTTATCCATAGTGCTACAAGTGGTCAAATAACAGACAATAGTGTTCATTTAATGTTCATGAGGGGAAATAAGCCATTAGTCCCATGGTCAGGGACTGTTTATTAAATGAAATAGCGACACAGAATAATCACCTCAAGACAGGTTCTGAAATTTTTATTAAATCAGTTACTTCTGCAGGTTTATTTCAGTCACCAAATTATAGACATATGAAATTAAAGGTATAAAAGAAATCAATGTGGACTGCTTTTTTTTTTTTTTTTTTTAGCTAAAGTTTGCTCTGTTGTATTCTAACAGAGTAATTCCTTCTTCATTGAATGCGGTTTTCAGCAGTGTGGACTGGCCATCGGGAGAATCGGGACCTTTCCTGGTTGGCGAAACGGGGCAGAAGGTGCCGCAATAAGTTGAAATGGGCCTCTGTGTTATGCCACACGGGCCATGACAGGCTGAAGAGGGCTGCAAAAACAGCACCGCGATATGCAATAAAGGACGGCGACCATTTTGGGCCAGTTTTCATGTAAAATCCTGTGCTGATTTATCTTCCCATTCCACCCCTGGTATTCAGTAACACAAAACTAATAAACAATTATTTTACAAACTGTAAACCTTTACAAAAATTGGAATATTATACATACATTAATCGACACTGAAATCCCTTTTCAAATTAATTCTTCGTACAACTTGAATCATGACGGTGATGCGCTTTTGTTTTCAGTTCCACCTCAATGGGCATGTCAGGATACGTTATGATTTCCTGAGGCAATGCAGGCCTCAGTCGTCTTTTGTCCTTGCTACAATGTATTGATCACCCGGGCCTTATTCTGATTTCCTTGGTGAATTTGCTAATTTTTTATCAGATCTTGTAGTTACTGTAGATAGAGCATTAATTTTTGGTGACTTCAACATTCACATAGATAATGAACATTATACAATGGGATTAGCATTCATCGATATTCTCAACTCTCTTGGAGTCAGACAAAATGTAACAGGATCAACTCATCGCCATAATCATACACTAGATTTAATTCTGTTATATGGAGTTGATGTTGATAATATAGAAATTCTGCAGCAGAGCGTTGACATCTCGGATTATTACCTCGTCTCTTGTATGCTGCAATCAGCTAATTTTACTTAATCTACACCACGCTATCATTCATATATCTTTCGACCACTAAAGATAGCTTCACTAATAATCTTCCAGATCTATCTCATACACTCAATAAACCGCAAAGCCCAGAAGAACTTGATGAAATAACAAAAAATATAAATGCAGTCTTCTCTAGCACTCTTGATATTGTCACCCCACTTCGATTAAAGAAAATTAAGAAATAAGCCCTGCACCATGGTACAATCATCACATTCATGCTCTCAAGAGAGCAGCTTGGAAAATGGAGCGCATATGGAAAAATACAAAATTAGAAGTATTTTGTGGTGCATGGAAGGATAGTGTCTGTAGTTACAGACAGGCACTAAAAGTTGCCAGGTCAGCATATTTTAGTAAACTCATAGAAAATAACCACAATATTCCTAGATGTTTATTCAGTGCTGTGGCTAAATTGGTTAGGAATAAAGCCTCAGCAGAACCAGATATTATGTCACAGCTCAAGAGTAATGACTCCATGAATTTCTTTACAGATAAAATTGGAATTATGCAATCATCTGTCAGAGCACCTCTGAAAACAGTGTCTAATAATTTTCCTCACAAAAAATAAGCCACTACAATATAATTTGACTCTTGATGGATGTACCGTTACATCATCTTCAACAGCGAAGAACTTAGGTGTTATATTTGATACCAATCTGTCCTTTGCTGTTCTACAAACATTGGTAATTTTATTTACATTCTTCCACCTAAGAAATATTGCTAAATTAAGGCACATGCTCTCTGTTGCTGATGCCGAAAAACTAATTCATGCATTCATGACCTCAAGACTAGATTATTGTAAAGCATTACTGGGAGGATGTCCAGCAAGATCAATAAATAAACTTCAATTGGTTCAAAATGCAGCAGCCAGAGTGCTATTGAGAACCAAGAAATATGATCATATTAGCCCCATTTTATCATCGTTACATTGGCTACCTGTTAAATTCTGTATTAATTTAAAAATTCTGTTAACTACGTACAAAGCTTTGAATGGTCTAGCTCCACAGTACTTAAGTGAACTTCTACCACGATATATACCAACACGTTCATTATGATCGCAAAACTGTAGCCTGTTAATAGTTCCTAGAATATCAAAATCCACAAAAGGAGGTAGATCCTTTTCATATTTGTCTCCTAAACTATGTATAGTTCGAATAGAATAGTCTCCCTAACACTTTTCGAGATGCAGACGCACTCCCTCAGATTAAGTCTAGACTAAAGACTCATCTATTTAGCCAGGCATACACCTAATTTATCCTCCAACCCACAATTAGGCTGCTTTATTTGGGTCTGCCGGAACCTGAAACACTGATCATGATTTAGAACTCTGCAATAAATTGAATGGCATCTATGCTTATATTATTTTATTTGTCTCAACCTCGGGACTCCTATCCTGAGGTCACCAGGATCCAGCTCCATTCCAGCTTCGTGTTGGACTCCACTGCTACGTGTCGCTGATTGATGACTAACAATTGCCAACAAAATCCTTCATCAGCCAATTAACAAGACAAATGCATCTGTGTGAACTTCTGCAGTTAATCCAGGATGGACTTCAAAGACATTGGTCATTAATCTTACAGTTCAAACAAAATCAATGTTTAAACACTGACCCATAACAATTACTTAGTTTAATAATTTTAAACCATGACTTTAACTATACATAAGTAATATTTACATTATATTCATGATGTTAGTCAGGGTGGAACTGGCCCCCCACTGTGAGTCTGGTTTCTCCCAAGGTTATTTTTCTCCATTAATCAACATCTTATGGAGTTTTGTGTTCCTTGCCACAGTCACCTTCAGCTTGCTCACTGGGGTTTGTTACATCCTAAGGGACGTATATTACATCATTGTGATAGTGATATGTTTAATGTGGTTTATTGTGTTTTGTGTCTCCCAGTGTATTTATTTGTCCCTTGTGCTCTCCATTTAAGCAGGATAATGAGGCCCACCTGTTGCTCATCACCCATGATTGGCTCAGCCTAGGAATGGAGAGTATAAGAGCCCACAACTCTCTTCATCAGAGAGACACACACAGAGAATATTTTCTCCTGCATTAGTAATTCTATCTCTCAGTCTCAGCTTTTCAATTGTTGTTTGCTAATGTCAGTAAGACAACAGTCTTGTCAGTTGCTTTTTAGTGGAGTTGATTAACAGAATTGTCATTTGTAGTTGTTTAATGTTTATATACCTTTTGGATAATGCCTTAGATGAATGTGTATCTTCTACAAGTTTTTTACCCCAGTTTTATCTAAAAATGGAACCCATTTAAGTTGTTTGTGTTGTGGGACTATTTAGTAGGGAGGTGGATGCCATTTACTTTGAGGCATTCTGTTTTCTCTTGGTTATTTATAGAGCGGGAGATAGGGAAGTGATTTGTTTTTTCTTTTCCTTTTTGATAGGTAAGTTACACTCTAAACCACTTTTAAGAAGAATGTCTTTTGTTTGTTATTTTGGCCTGCTCCACTCCAGGATCACTTTTGCACTCTCTCTAAAAAAAAACAAAAAAAACATTTGTTACCCACCTTCCCATACTCCTAGACCTAGGAAGGTGTGCCGTAACAGGTTATTAATACAATTATTATTTAATTACTTATTTTTAAACACCTAACAATCATATTTTATCTAATTACACAATGAAGATTCATCGACATTACAGTTTTATTGTCTGTTAATGCCTGTCAAAGCTGCTTTGAACTGATGTGTGTTGTGAAAGGCGCCATACAAATAAAATTGTCGACTTGAAAGAATTAGACATTGGACAATAGATACTTGGGAAAAGAATGTTATGGATCTTAAACCCATTGAGCTTTTATGGGATCAGCTAGACTGAGTAGTGCCCGATAAGACAGCCACATCTATGGCAAGTGCTACAGGAAGTGTCGGGTGAAATGTCACCGGAGTATCTGGACAAAATAACAGCTAGAGTGGCAAGGATTTTTTGATGAGAATTCTTTGAAGTAGTTTAAGAAGTTCTGAACACTTTTTTTCAAATAGTAATTGTTCATATTATTAATGTCCTGACTATACATTGTGATCAGTTGAATGCCACTTTGGTGAATAAAAGTACCAATTTCTTTCCATAAGATCATAAACTGTGCATAATTCCAAAATTTTGGCCGCCAGTGTATATTACCACTTGCACATGAACATATGCTATTCTATGTAATATGTTCGCCATTTTGTTATGGATATTTATACCTTGTTTTATATTCAGTGTCTCACTGTGTTTTGTGTGCATGCGCTTGCTTGTTTGTTTCTCCTATCACCAAAAAATAATTCTTGTGTATGTGAGCACACTTGGGGTTCTGAGCCCAAATTAGTGGGGGGAAAATGAGTTGGGTTGGGGATAAAATTAAGCAAATGCTTTTTCGTTCTCTTGCAAAACATTGCATTATTGTTTTCGTTATGGTGTAGCATGTAATGTGTAATGGTTGCCTTTCCATTAATAAAGCAGTAAATGCTTTATGTGTGGTGACTGAATGTTTTGGGCTTTAAAATTCGCAACTCCATTTTAAATCATTCGTATTTGTGTATGGAACAACCCTTTAGTTTGGCCACCATGAGTAGTTCCCTGTGAAGGCATAATTTATGATGTTTGGTACAAGTGCTGCATGATCGACTCCTAACACAATTGTCGCCATCTGCTGGCGTAGTTTGGGAAAACTTGCTACAATATAAAAACTATCGTTTTTGTAGCATATATATATAATTTTTAAATTGCATTAAAAGCCTTTGCACTAAGAAAACTCCAGATGTTGCTATAACAATCCCTGGTAAGTTGAAATGACTGAATGCTTTAAGTGGACCTCTCATCAATTTGGTCAATAGTGGTATTTTATGTAGCCAGCTTTATCGTAAGATAACAAACAGATCGTTAGATTCTAAACGCAGTTAGCACTTGGTTGACATCAAGCTCTGCTGAAGCCTGATAACGAGCCATTCATTTGAATCAGGTGTGCTGGAAGAGGCGAACGTATAAAACATGCAGGGCAAGGGGTACTCGAGGACCAGGGTTGAAGACCACTGATCTAGAACACCGGATCTAGTATTACAAAGAACAGGAGTTTAAGATAATGGGTGGGGACAACCTTTAGCCTCTCACTGTTCATATTGTAGAATAAAATGTTTTATTGAATGCAATTGGTTGCCTTGTATATTCTGTACTATTGACCAAACTCCTTTCTTCACTTAAATTGAGCAGTTGCTGGTGTGATTGATATTTAGATTAGATTTCCGCCAAGAACAAATCAATCAATCTGATTGGCTGATGAATCTGACAATCTTGCTTAAGATACCTATTCTCTGCAGTGTTGAGGGATTCTGTAGACATTTTGAAGGCTTATGGGGGTGGAGCTCAGACTCACTCGCTGCTTCGGCTAAAACGCTCCACTTTGGGAATGCGATTTGTGAACCAGTCACACTTTGCTTGTAAGCATCGAGGAATAAATTCTGTCCGAGTGGATAAACAGCCTTTAGCATTGGTCGCTAGAGTGCCTCTTAAGGCCAGGGGAGTGAGGTTAAAAGCATGTTTGTATAGTGAATTCAATAAAAGTCTGATATTCTTAATAGCTTAAATAAAATCATCTAATCTCCTCTTGTATTTGATGAGGGTACATATTTATTTTTTAATCTTAAATTCTAGCAATATACAGATTTAAAAATGAACAAAATAATGTTCTGCCAGGTTCACAGTGCAGCAGCAGATTTTCAATATTTTCACAGCTCAGATAGAAATATAATAATAAGACACTGCAAGGACATCAGGACTCCATAACCCCTGAATAATTAAGGGGATATCAACAAGCATACACGGGAGAAAATCAGTCTCTCATTCAGGTACTCCAGATAGTCTGATCAATCCAGGCAGCAATGGAAGGCATGGGCAAAGACTTGTGGAAAATGAGTTTTGCAAGTACCAACAAAAAAGGATGAAATGCCGACCTGACTTTACACAGCTTACAAAAGAAAGGGCACAGTATACCCACAGTATAAAGCTGAGCTCCCCATAAAGGAGCTTTGATTATAGGCAAGGCAAGTTAATTTATATAGCACATTTCATACACAATGGCAAAGTGCATTACATAAAAATGATAAAGAAAATACAAGATAAAATACATTTGAAATCAAATTAAGAACAAGAAATGTAATGAAATACATTAAAAAAAAAGTACAAAATTTTAAAAAATGTAATTTTTACAGAACTTCCTCATTCCCACTGTTACTTGGTCTTGCTGGATGTTGGCACCCTATTGAAAATATATTGCTCAATGAGTACAAAACTGTTGCTGATAGAATTGTAGTTTAAAAGAGGAAAAAAAGAAAAACAATTCTAGATGTAACTAAAATGGCTTAATCTATTGACAGATAAAAGGGTACATTATATTAAGACCCCCCCGCCCCCCCCCCCCCCCCCCCCCCCAAATCTTAAACAAAGGTAAGACCAAGCAAGGAAACTCCTTCTTATAATATAAAGGCAGCTAAATATTAGTAAAAGTAAAAAGACCCATTTATATGGTGTGGAAAAAAAAGTGTCAATGTGACATTATTACGGTGACTACTGTTTGTTAGATGTTAAAGCCTGAAGAAATACATTATGAATTCAGTTCAAATGGATTTATGATCTTTTGGAAAGCAGAATTAAACGTTGGTAAAGGTTAACTTTTCTTTTTCTGCAGACTCCCAAGCACACCGTTGTGGTCCCCTAAAGGTCCCCGTACCCCAGTTTGAAATGCTCATGCAGACTTTAAGCTTAATTCGATTTTTTTAAAATTACTTCATGGCACAAATCTTACAGAAAACAAATATTTATATCATTTACATAACTTCAATAATCTAAAAATATAAGAAAATATCAAAATATATCATGCATTTGGAAGATCCACTACCACATGATGAAAAAAAAAAAAACATGACATTTGCATGAAATGACAATCATAGCCAGTAGGTGGCTACAGTGAGCAGCACATGTTGTCCAGTCTCTGAAACCAATGTTTACAAACTTAATTTCTAGATATTATCACAAATTAAGAATTTGTCAATCTGGAGCCGGTTGCATAAACATAGCTATTAATTTCAGACTGCATCTAACAATTAGTTTGAATAGCTAAAGACACCATAGAAAGCCAGTTGCATAAAACAAGCTCACATTTGTCTTTAGTAAGACAGTCTAATTTGCATTGCATTGTGGGAAAAGTAAAACACTGGACAGCTTTAAAATATGTCAGACAGTGGACACTCAATACAGTTTTCATTTGCTGAAAATATTTCCTTATTAGAGGACTACAGTGCTTCAAAATTGATTCTAATGAACAAATGTAGTGATTTTTACCCAAATAATAAAAAACGCATGACATTTTGTTACCATCGTTAAAGTGAAAATCTCAACTCAAGCCCCTTTGGCTCAAACTGGCTCAGCCAACAGTTATTTCTCATGGCAACATGGAATGTAAACAAAAATTAGCCTAAGGGGGTGCACTGTGGTCTTAAATTAGTCTGAGCTCATTTTTATACAACTACTAAAAAAATTAAGTCCAACATTTTTACTGAGTAACTAGTCTAAGACTAGTCTAAAACAGTTTTATGTAGCCGCCCCCTGGTCTAATAGATTCACAGTACTATACCTAAATGAGTTTTATGTCCCTTGTTCTATGACCTACAGTTTTCTGATGGAATACACAAGAGGCACAACAAAGAAAATGGCTTTTAGGCTTGGGATTGATGCCTTTTTCACGCATTGATAATAAGAAAATATTCTCGATTGAATATCGATATATATATACAGTATCACATAAGGCTGCTCATTGCACAATAGTCTTTTTCTCTTAAAATATTTTCTCAACGCAACTTTAATAAAGTGTAGGCGGCAGAGTAAATGAAAGGGGGTCGCACACCAGATGCATCTGGAGGATGAATTGCCGTGTTCTAAAATCTGAAAAAAAATATTTTCTATGAAGGTACATATACACCGCTGCCACTCGGCATCTCCGGAGGCTGCTAAAGATTCTGCAGCGCCATGGAGCTCATCTGTCATAGTTTTCCATTAAATTCGACCCAAATCATTAGCAAAAGGACAAATATTTTTACTCTAGCCATCACTGGATGATATATTGTGTATTAATGTACAATGCCAATTCCGAAAAAGTTGGGATGGTATGAAAAATAGTAATAACAAAAAGAAGTGATTTGTAAATTATATTCACCCTTTGCTATATTGACAGCACTACAACTAAATATTATATTATGATTTACCTTGTGAATTTCATGTATGTTTTCAAAATATACAGTCATTTCAAATCAGATAATTGCAGCATGCTCAAAACATGTTGAGTCAGTCTAGTGTTTACCACTGTGAAACATCACCATTTCTTCTAATAACACTTATTAAGCATTTAGCCACAAGACACATTTGTTAAGTTTAAAAAGTGGAATTTCCCCCATTCTTCCATTATGCAGGTCTTTAGCTGCACAGGGTCTTTGTGGCCATATTGTGCACATAATGCACCACACATTCTCAATTGAAGATGGTCAGTCTGCAGACAGGCCAATCTAGCACCCACACTCTCTGACAAATCGGCCAGTATGAGGTTTGTAGTTGTCCTGCTGAAAATTCCAGGATGTCCCCGAAAAAGACAGTGGTGGATGGCAGTATATGCTGCTCCAAAATATGTACATATCTGTCTGCATTAATGGTGCCCTCACAGATGTACGAGTTACCCATGCCAAGGGCACTGACACACCCCTGGCCATACAGACACTGGCTTTTGGACCTGACGCTGATAACAGCATGGGTGGACATTTTCCTTATTGGCACGGAAAACACGATGGCTGTGTTTTTCAAATACTATTTGAAATGTGGACTCATCGGACCAAAAAACACGGTTCCACTGTTTCCAGCAGTGCTTCTGGACAGTGTTGATGTATGGCTTCTGCTTTGCATAGTAAAGTCTTAACTTGCATCTGTGGATGCAGCGGCGAGTGGTGTGGACTAACAAAGGTTTACTGAAATAATCCCAAACCCATGTTCATGATATCCATTACAGATGAATGATGTTTTTAAGACAGTGATGTCTGAGGGATCAGAGATCACGCGCATTCAGAAGTGGTTTTCTGCATTGCCCTTAAAACAAGATTTGACCAGATACCCTGAATCTTTTAACTTATATATATTGTGCACTGTAGAGGGTGAAACACCCCAAATCCTTCCCATTTGTCTTTGGGGAACATTGTTCTCAAAGTGCTGGATTATTTGCTGAAGCATCTGTTGACAAATTTGTTGGCAAATCTTGAACGATCCTTGCTCTTGAAGGACTAGGCTGTTTTTGGAGGCTCCTTCTATACTATGACACGATTGCCTCACCTGTTTAACATCTCCTGTTTCACATTGACTTGTCAAATTGTCTTTAATTGGCCCTGTCTAAACATTTTTGGAGCATGTTGCAATCATCTGATTTGAAATTACTGCACATAAATCAAAACAATAATATTCACAAGGTAAAACATAATATAATGTGTAGTTGTGTATAATGTGTACAATTTACAAATCACTCCTTTTTGTTTTTTTTATAATTTTTCATACTGTCCCAACTTTTTTGGAATTGGGGTTGTATTTTTCATATAGCCCACACAATATATTTCCAGTTACAAGTTTGTCTTTTTTTGGTTTTACAATTTGAATGAAACCTCTTCAAAGCTCAATACAGAGACATTGCTTTATAACAGTTTGCTCAGTTACACCAATTACATACACTAACCTAAAAACTCTTTAACATCACTTTGTTCATTCTTGAAAAAGTACAAAAACAGTTGTAACTTATGTGTGTATGCTTCCCGTGCAAGGAGCTCTAAAATACCAGTCATGTTTACATCACCCCCTTGCGGTCTCACCACGCTATTATGCCAGATAACTAACACAAGTGAATTGGAATGCATGCAAATTAGGCTTCTTTTTTAAATGTCGGCTAATGTTAATATATCGATGCCTCAAAAATATATAGATAAAATAACGTTCTGAAAAATAATCTAATAAATCATTATTTTATAATATGCTTAATGACTTTTATTAATTTTCACTCAAAAATCATGATGGCAGAATAAAAGTTCATAATTACTAAAGTTTGAGACATGTAATTAAATTTTTTTTAATGTTGCCACAGTTTTCTCTTACCTTCTTTAATAATCAATTTGTTAAAATATTATTTAAAATTATTTTAAAAATTTGTATATGCAACATTATCATTTAAAGTCACACTTTTATAGATTGCTTACCAGCTCTGCCTTTATCCACTATGCCAGACCACACGTTCTGAGCACTAATCTGTGTATTGTAATCCTTGTATGAGTTTCAGCACAGATGCACAAGTATATGAGTATAAATAAATTGGCCCTGACCTTGACCATCTATTAAATTGTTTGATGGTCTTTTATTGTTTGTGTCTGCATTTAAAAAGTTAAACAAGGATAATATGCCCTGTGTTTTAAACATTTTAAAGCAGCATATTTTATTCGACATTGTGTGACTTGAAGAGATACGAGTTAAAGTTATTTCCCTATCCCCAATAATAGGATACAAAGCAATATTTGACTTATCTTCAATATCAGTCTTATCTTATTGTGAATTAAGACAAATTTCCCTCTTAAAAGAAGAATAACCACAAAACCACTCAGTTTGATTCTGTGAGGCAGCAGATGCCCTAACCCTATCCTGCAAGGAACCTTTTCTCCCATTGCGTTCATGCCCAGATTTTATTTATTTTGTTCATGGTCCAGAGGTCTTTTTTTTTATTATTCATGGTCCTTTTTTTTATTATTATAATTTTTTTTCATTCATGGTCTAGGGCTTTTTTTGTAATTATTATTATTCAAAGACCAGGGCTTTGGTAGGTCAGTGGAAGACTGATCAGACATCTGCATTTATTTTTATTTATTTATAAATGCTTTTTGGGGTTGCATGTGTTTTCCTGTAAATGTATAGCTGCTAATCGGCTCACACAGACATGGACTTATCTTGAAATGACCCGTTTCAATGATATTCATTAGACTCATCCAAATGTGACATTGTCCATGTATAAAGCATCATATCTCAAAAATAGTCTTACCTTGATTATTCACACATATGATCTAGAATTTAAGGGGGGAAAGCATTAACGTCAGTGTTAAGGCAAAATGCATAAACTGTATATTGTTTTTTTGTTTTTGTTTTGTTACAGTGTACTGAATACACTAATACTTTTCCTTGTTTAATTTACATTACATTTTTTTAAAAGCTTCAATGTAAATGTACTTTTTTATATAAATTATTATTTAAATAAATCCTAAATCAATTTCTCAATGAAATTATTATAATTAATGTAACATAATTGAGTAATAAAACTGCAGAGTATCAGTGAACAATAGAACCACTGACCCCGTGAATCTGAGAATATGGGAACAGTAATGAGAATACTTAAATTAACATATTTATCTTTTGATTTTTCATACTTACCAATACGTTCCATCCCTTCAATATGCCAAGCTGTAAAAAGTAATCATATTAATACCATTATGTATTCTGTACAATAACAAATTATTAACATACTGTAAAATCACATTATAAATTGTAACCAATTACTAATCATTATAATATTACAATAATATTATAGTATAAAATCTTATTCAAATTAGATTATGAAAGACCATTATATCTGGTCTATTACTAAAACTTAAAATGTGCATCTTACACAAACTATGTAGACCGATAGCCCAGCTGAGAGAATTCCGAAGCATATTAACAGTATCAAATAAAGCCATTGTGAATCTGAAGAAAAATAATACGAGAAAGAGGAACAACAATATAAAAATAATAAAATATTACGCTTAAACCAAAAAAAAAAAAAATATTATTTAAAATATTTAATTATTGGCATAATTGCTGTTAAATAGTATACTATTAATAAAATAGTTTAATACAGAAAAATGTGATTAAGGAAAAAAATCTGGATTTCAGCATTTTGAAAGTTTAAATGACAACCACAAGCAAAAAGATCAAAAGGCTTACCACAATTATTTCCTTCAGTATTTGTAAGGAATTCTTCACCTGATGTTGAACCACTTTGTTTTGTGTCTACCACTTAAAAGAAAATCCACACTCAATTTAACAACACTGTACAATTTTAAGCAAAATAATCAGCTGAAACAGTTTTGTATTCCTAGCAAACTATAGAGGAATGCTCTTCAATGGTGCAGGCTGTATTTTTCTTTATTAGCTTAAGGAATAAATGAATCATCATGGCTGACAGCAAATATGGCATATCTATAGTGGCAACCATAACCAAAATCTCTAGCCCTTTGCATGATGCAAACCAATAGCTGTCAGTATAAATCCAAGGCCACTTTTCTATCAAAAAAAAAAAATCTGAATTGGTTAAACCCTGACCTTTTATGTTGTTTATTACTGTGGACACCCGTAAACACTTTTTTGAATAATCCTTTATACTGTACTTTGTTTTACACATGAATGTACAAGACGGTAAATGGCTGGCTTGTTCTGTCTCTGGATTTTCAAAGGAATGCATGATTTTTACGTCCCCTGATTATGTGCATATAATAAACGAATAAATGAAATGATAATTTTATTGAAATTTACATGAAATAACACTCCTTGCTGTGGTGTAGCAAACATACCTGTAGGTGTCACATTGCATTTTAGTTCTCCTTTGATGGGCAATTTCTCATTTTCCTTGATACATTTAGTAACTGAATGGAGATAGAACAGGTGTCAGTATTTATGTATTTGCTATTAAAATGTACAAATATTGGTTGTGATTTTTATTTAGTTGATTTAATAGATTGTCATTTATTTATTAGTCAAAAGACAAAAACTCTTATTGTTCCATTGTAAAAAACAAAACAAAAACAAGCAAACTCACCACTATGATCGAATTTGCAACGGTAGTTGTTTTTTTCAGTGTAGTGCTTCATTTCACATTCATGATCCTTACACAGGTATTCAAATTGTGTACAAAATATAGAACCAGAACATTTAATTGTTTCTAAAACAAAGTTGAAAAATCAAAGGATAAACAACACTGCGATGAAAGGCATCCTTTATAAAGTATCTTAGAGATTTAAATAAACCATTGGACTATTGAGGGCATAATTACTTAATTTGAGTAATTTGAGAGCTGTTACAAAACATTTTTTTAATAAAATGTGAATTTCTTAATCTAGCTGTATCAGCAAAAACATTCTACTAATCTCCTTAAAGTACGTTTTACTATAATGTCTCAGAGAAAATTGTAAAACATTATACATACTTTGTTTATATGTGCAGTACATGTTACCAAGCAGAGTGTCAATAAAATTGGTAATGTTAGCCAGTCTGCATTCCTCAGATGAGCTGCACACATGTTTATTTGAAGTGTCTGTACATTGCAATTGTAATGCTGGAAAACATTACACTGAAAGATTATGACATGTAGCCATATATTGTATATCTGAAAATAAACTGCATTATTTCATGTAAAATAATGGTAAATATATTTACAGAAACAGAGACATTATACTTTTCTCTGTAACTTTACATTAGTGAGCTCTAGATTCTACATTTATGCTTTCATCTGTAAAATGACTAACATGTTATGACTGAATGATTTAAGGTTTTAAGATGGGTATGACAAGTAAATATATAATTCTAGGCTGCTAACTGCTGCACTACATATGTGTGTATATATATATATATATATATATATATATATATATATATATATATATATATATATATACACACATTCCGTGGAATAATGTACAGATTTTGCTGTTTCGGAAGGAAATTGGTACTTAAATTCACCAAAGTGGCATTCAACTGATCACAAGGTATAGTCAGGACATTACTGATTTAAAAAAACAGCACCATCACTATTTGAAAAAAAGTCATTTTTAAAGTCATCAAATCTACACAGGCCTCATTTCCAGCAGCCATCAATCCAAAAACTTATCCTTGAGTAATCATGCTAAATTGCTAATTTGGTACAAGAAAATCACTTGCCAATATATCTGCTGAAAGCTATTAAATGATGCTTAAGAAGTTTGTCTTTGTTTGTTTTTGAGTTGCCACAGTATGCAATAGACTGGCATGTCTTAAGGTCAATATTAGGTCAAAAATGGCAAAAAAAAAAGAAACGGCTTTCTTGAGAAACTCGTCAGTCATTCATTGAGGAATGAAGGCTGTACAATGCTTGAAATAGCCAAACAACTGACGATTTTCACAAAAGGTGTACACTACAGTCTTCAAAGACAAAGGACAACTAGCTCTAACAAGGACAGAAAGAGATGTGGAAGACCAGATGTACAACTAAACAAGAGGATAAGTACATCAGAGTCTCTAGTTTGAGAAATAGATGCCTCACATGTCCTCCGCTGACAGCTTCATTGAATTCTACCCGCTCAACACCAGTTTCATGTACAACAGTAAAGAGAAGACTCAGGGGTCCAGGCCTTATGGGAAGAATTGCAAAGAAAAAGCCACTTTTGAAACAGAAAACAAAAAGGAAAGGTTAGAGTGGGCAAAGAAACACAGACATTGGACAACAGATAATTGGAAAAGAGCTTTTGTGGGATCAGCTAGACTGTAAGGTGCGTGAGAAGTGCCCGACAAGACAGCCACATCAATGGCAAATGCTACCAGAAGTGTGGGGTGAAATTTCTTTCAACTTGTAATAGTATTTTTTCATATTGATAATGTTCTGACTACACATTGTGATCAGTTGAATAAAAGTGATCATTTCTTTCCATAAGTGCAAAATCTGTACATAATTTTTTTAGGCTGCCATATATATATATGTTTGTAATCTGAAAGGAATAGTTCACCCAAAAATTTCAATTCTCTCATCATTTACTCACCTTTATGCCATTCCAGATGTGTATGACTTTCATTCTTCTGCTGAATGCAAATTAAGATGAGAATTTCTCATCTCTTTTGGTTCACACAATGCATGTGAATGGGTGCCCAAATTTCTAAGCTCCAAAAATCACATAAGTCGGTAAAAAAGCAACCCAAATTACTTCAGCAGTTAAATCAGTATCTTCAGGAGCAATATGATAAGTGTGGGTGAGAAACAGATAGCTTTCACATTCTTCTTCTAGTGTTTTTGGTTATTCACATTCTTAATTCTTCTGAAAATGTGGATTAAAACACTGGAATTTTTTAATATATTTTTTACTTTTATAATGCACTTATGTGCTTTTTGGAGGGTCAACATTTTGGAACACATTCATTGGTATTGTATGAGGACTACAGAGCTGAAATATCATCATTTGTGTTCTGCAGAAGAAAGAAAGTCACAAACATCTGGGATAGCATGAGGGTGAGTAAATTATGAGAAAATTGTCATTTTTGGGTGAACTATTTATTGAAGTGACTATCCCAATGCCCAGTTCCCTTCTAAACTCTACCTGCATTGTGAGAGCTTCAGAAGGTTGAAAGGTTTGGAACTAACCTTTTTACTTAAATTTTTTACTTTTCTGTTTGAAACAACCCTGCAACTAGGCTCCCATGATTTATCTCCCTTGTGAAGACATCATATACAGTATGCCATTTGGGACATGGTGCAAGTGTTTGACAAAGAGAAGTATGTCAATTCTTTGTCAGATTATACGTCAAAGAACCTATCAGTTTGGGTAATGGGATAAGCAAGCCGATTGGCAAACAGACTACATGTTTTAAGGACCTATCAGCCTGTGACCCTGCCTCATGTAGTTTCATGACTACACTTCAAATAATTGATGTATTATTTCTCTTCCCCAATTTCTGAAAAAATAAACAGAAACACTGAACTTAAAAGACACAAGACTTACTGTTACAGTTTGTTAAGCTGAAATTCTGTATGCAAGTATTTGCCAAATTGCAGTTTTCCAGATGTTCATCATTTTCAGTGATGCAGTTTATGGTCAGCTGTTTAAAATCTAGAATGAAAAAGATGATCTTCATATTTTAAAGCCCAAACATCATCCAGGTTTATTTTGAGATATATGTAATCTGCAAAGTCTGAATATTAGAAGAAATGCCAACATATTTTATTATTATTTTTATTGACAATTAGCAAGTAGAGGAATGTGAGCCACACTTTAATCTTACCAGACAGATAAAGGGAAGCTCTGCAAAGAAAGATAAGGAGGCAAAGTACTCTCATTCTGAACTAAAAGCAAAAAAGACATGAACAAATTATATTTATAGCACCAAGATTAAAGCTACTTCATGTCACACAAGTCAGTGTTCTATTGACAAATAAAAATTGCATTAGAGTACAATGGGTCTAAAGGCCCTGCGGGGTAAAAGGCTCCATTGATTTTATTTTCTACACTAAATAGCATCAAAAACTACCACAGCTCTTTCTTAAACACCAAAAGTTTCCTGAGCCATGGGATCTTTGATCTCAATGTCCAAAGGTTTATTTTGGAGGCAATTTGATCAAATTTTTTATATTTTTTAAATGTTGCAAATTTATGTAGCCCAAATGTAAATCCCTGAAATTAACACATTTCTTTTAAGACAAAATACTTACATTTTCAGATATGTTTAAGGTTAATAAATCAAACATTTTTCAATCTTGGCCAACCGTTTTTGAGATTTTGGTCTTTATCCATTCAAGTAGATAGGAGCTGCACTGACATAGAGTGCCGAGAACATTACAAAGATGGCCGACAGTGGACTGACTTTTCTTCTTTTTTTTTTGACTGTGGACTGACTTGCTAGAAAGACTTTGGTACATATGTGTTTAGTTGAGCGATTTTTAAACTGTTCATGCATTTTGTTTTCTTCTGATTGCATGCTTTGCATCCGTGCAAGGTGGTTGTGGTTTGTGGTGCTCAATTGTTGTTTTGTATATGTGTCTTCCAGCATAGCTACTTACAAGTACAGATGTGGAGGACTACCAGATCAAGAAAACAATGCATTTCAGACCATTGTTCCTTGTGTTGTATTTTGTTTTTGGTAAGAATTATAATTGTGTGTGTGTGTGTGTGTGTGTGTGTGTGTGTGTGTGTGTGTATATATATATATATATATATATATATAAAACATTCTTGCATATATCATTATTTTAAGACATCAGTTAATTGACATTAATTTTGTCCTTTTGCATTTTTACCATGTCTTTCTTGACTTTAAGGTCTTGGATTTGCAACAGTGCAAGTAAAGCAATTCTCCACAGGAAAAAAATATCAAGTGGGTGATTCAGCAACTCTCTACTGCAACATTACCAAAGATAAAGAAATCGTAAGAGGTTGCACAATGATGTGGGAAATTTGGGATGAAAATGAAAATGACAATATATTTATCTCAAAAGTACCAAAATATAACTACAGAGTCAACATAACTTCTCAAGGCACTTTCAGCTCCTCCATGATCATAAAAGACCTAATGGTTACGGATACTGAAAAGATATTGTGCACAGCAACATGTTTTGTAGCTGAGAAGATCCGATACATCACTGGCAACGGGACAATTCTTACGGTAACAGGTGTGTTTGAAAATAAAAATAAATAAATATGATATTGGATTTTAATAGCCTATAGATATTTACATATTAGCGTACCATGGGCGTAAAACGATCAACTGACAAAATATATTTTTCCCATTTCAGAGCAAGAACCAAATCTTGAACTACCATGGTTGAAATACCTTATTTTCTCCATTAATCTTCTGATTTTCACCGTTGCAATGGGAATATTCATACTGATCGTGCGAAAAAGGAGTAGACGGAAATTACTCTTATAAGACCTCCAAGATAATTCATATTTGACAAAAGTAACCATCCCATTTTTTAATTAAGAGACTGTATTAAAATTCATATATAATAAACAATGTATACAATCAATTTATTGTGTCAATAAAGTAAGGTTTTATTTGCATTTCCACCATGATGCAAAACGAAAGAGACTGGTAGATGCCATAAGTGCAAATCAAATTCAGCTAAAGTTACTAGACAGGACAAAGAGCAAAAGAAATAGCATACATGACACAAAAAGCTGTTCTCCAACAGTGCTGTTGTATAGGCAACTAACTTACATCGCACATCTTTTAAATAGTTTTATTCATGTTTATTACTCAATCATACAAATCGAAACCGAAAGCTGAGCAGATCAAACCGATCTGCTACATTTGTTAAGTATCTAATTTTTGATTAGCTTTCTTATTTACTATGCAATAGCCTTTTTTTTCTCACTAACATGAATTACATATTAAATAAATGCCTTTTGATGTATTTTTTTTATGAAATTTTTTTTGCATGTTAGCAATTAGCTTCCTCGATTTGGATATATTCAACCTACAGTAGGCTATATGAACATATCAGCGAGGTTTGCTTCGACTATAAGCTACCCCGGTTACGAAGGCAACAGGTTTGACATTTCAAAGTAAAAAATGTTAAGGGATTTATGGCATGCAAAACTAAAATAAGTTGACAATATTTGCAGAGATCGTGCATTGGTATTCCATTAACAAATGAGCCCTGACAAACAGCTTATTTCAGTTTAAATAAACAGCGTTATACTGCATCTTTTTTTTTTTTTTTTTTTTTTTTTTTTTCAATTAACATCATAAAAATCCTTTGTGTCATATAAAGTTATTCTAAACAATTTACCAGTGTGTTGACTGTCTGTCTTGATAGTTGCCGATAATGAAAGTGAAATGTTAATCTTTCTAGTGGAGTGGGGTTTCGAAGGATATCAGATTCCAGTAGGAATAGGATATCAGTAGGTTTTTGACAGACACACTAGGATAAATAGTAGTTGACTTCACATATATAATTGTTGTGGATTATCTAAATATAAAAGATAAAGAGTTTTTAATTGATTGAGATTATGATCATATTTCTAAAATAATAACAGACACTTGTTTTGGTGTCAGTGAATTTTTCAGAGGAAAATGTTTGCTCAGCTATCAAAATGGGGCATACAGTATTCTACTGTTTTTTATTTTTTATAGAAAGCTGACTATAATTACTATAAACTAACCCTAATCTACACCACAAACCTAAATATAACATAAAACGTTTTTCATTGTTAGAATTTTAAAGTCCTTAAAAAGACCCTAAACTGTTGCAACAAAATTGAAGCTTATATAATTTGAATGTATACAGTGTAGCATCAAGCAGCTATGGTGTATTTCTTAGAAAATAATGTAGTCCTTAGAAAAAAGGTGTTTCTGTCATTCAGTTACATCCTGACATATATTTTGATAAAAATATAAGGTGTTTATTTTTAGGTGTTTTTGTGTGATCTGTGATAGCAAGTCCCAGTGAGTAGCTTCCCTAAGACTTTTGCCGGTCCGAACATAGAATAATTTGAACTAATTGGCTAAAATAGAGGTGAGTTCCAGATTTCAAAATTGGGGAGGGGGGGTAGTTATTTAGAGAAGAAAGAAAAGGCCCGTAGAGGTGTGTCGAAGTGCGACGGCGCGTGAAATCCCGTGTTGGGTATATAATCAAGAAGTTTAAAATTCCTGTAGCTACAGGTGGTGTTAGATTAGATTATTTATTGCAGTGTTTTGACGGAACCCGGACTGAGCAGAAAACGGGGAATTGTTGAACTCTGTGTGTGTTTGAAATAATGAATAATGTGCATGACTAACTGTGTTGTTAGTGCCTGTGTACTTACAAATACTAATTGCTCTGGGTTTGTGTGTTTATTTGAATGCATGATTCTAGTGTTAATGAAGTATTGTGTGCAGAGGCGGAGTGGAGCAGAGAATCAGATACAATAAAGAAATGCCCAAGAGTGAAATGGGACAAATAAACTGAAATAAAATTGACCGAGTAAAAAGACTGTTGAAAATTAGAAACAAGTGGTATCTGATTCTCTGTTATTTCCTTGCCTTGCTCTCGCTCACTGGTTGGCTGACCGGACAGCCCCCTGGGAGGGAGAGAAAGAGAAAGGAAACTTAGAATAGAGAAATTAAATAATTGGAAAAAAGATAAAGAAAAAGGTTAAATGTTTCCATTGCAGTGAACAAGACTAGGGAAAATGCAGAGGCAAGCAAGCTTTGTAACGGATGAAGGTCAACACAGATCCGAAGACTGGGAGAGTAATTTGAGAAAAGTACTGATAGAAACCAAGGGAATTAATGACCATTTTTGGAGAGAAACAGAATATGTTGATCACACAGGGCAGAGGAGACCGTTAACTCGGAAAAAGAAATTGGAGTTATTGAGAGGCTTGACTAACATTGTAAATCTGGCAGAAATTGAACAAGAATGGCCTTTTGTGAATTGGAGAGAAATTGTGTCACGAAACATTTGGCTTGGGCCATTTGTAAAAAACATAACCAGACTTTGTCAGTCAGGTCATTGGGAGGACTTAGAGACTTTTGAGGGAAAAATGAAAGTATCAATTAAGGAGGTGGCGATCCCTTATCTTAGGGCTGAAGTAGCCAGATATTGGGAGACATTGAGGAAACCAGAGGGGGAGGGAGTAACAATCTTAAGGAATGTAACCTTAGAGGTTTCAAACAGAATAAGAAAAGTGCAGAGAGAGAGCAGAGTGATATTCAAAAAAGGAGTTAATGGTGAACTTGTGCCAGCCACCACAATTGAAGGGACAGTGGGAGTATTTGAAGTGAGAATTTGCCTGCAACACCCCAAAGAAATAAAACAAGTGTGGCTGGACATATATGAAAAACCTTGAATAACTACTAGATGGCGGGTCTAGGATGGGGAAACACATATATATGCATTAAGTACATGTTAGAGTTTAGTACATGCTGTTTATATAGACATTGTTAATGATGCATTACTTATGTAAAAGCAATGTATTACTCATGCTGAAATGAATGTGTAACTAGATTTGAAAGCATAATGCATGATAAAGTTTTAGGTAGGAGAATGAATGTATTAGTCTAGACATTTATAATCATGCTGTATGTATAAGAAATAAGCAATGTACACTCATGTTAACTAGCTTAGAATTTGTAACCAAGCTGTTTGTATAAGCAAATGATGTATAACCATGCTTGAAGAAAAAGCCTTGTAATTCACAAAATAAGATTGTTTGAAACAAATATAAAGCATGAATAAATGAATAGTTTTTGAGAAGAAATAAAATGAAAACTATAAGCAATAAAATAAGAGATATAAGCAAATAAATAAAATGGAAGAATAAGAAAAAATGAATTGGGAAAATAATAAAAAGAGTGAACAGAAAGAAATAAAAGATGATAAGTAAATATAAGGAGAAGAGATAATAAATAAAATAAAGTATAACATAGATAGATATATATACACAAACAAGTATTAGTTATAATAAAATATTGGCTCTGTCATTAAGTTGGACACTATCCAAAGTGTAACTGATAAGATTCAGATAAAAAAAAAAAAAAAAAAAAGCATAGTTAATTGTCTCTCTCTCTCTCTCTCACACAGTATGCTAGAGACCGAGTGCTGAGTGAGGAGATGTGAGAAAGGGGGGCTGACTGAGTGTTGAACAAGGAGGCGTAAGGGAGGGGTTGACAGAGCTGATTAAGAAACAGGAAAGGAGGGGCTGCTAAAACAAGAAGAGGAAGCTGTAAAGGGAGGGCTTTGAGCACACATAGAAAGAGAAAGGACTTTTCTTTCCTTTCTCGGTTCTCTTCCTGAAGAGTTAAAAGGAAAGATAATAAATAATAAGTTAAGACAAATAAGAAAATAACAAATAGTGATGAATAATAAAGGCAAAAGGAGGAGGGGAAAAAGAGGGAAAGGTATAATGCATAGAAAAGAAAGAGAAGACCTGATCATGATTCTTGAACCCATATATTTAGAACAATATGAACGTAATTAAATAAATATTACTGTGAAAGCATGGGAAGAATGCCAAATAGAATTAACCCCATGTTTCACCTTTATACACTGGGCAGGCGAAGTAATTGGAACAGGTCGAAGGTACACCGTGGGAAGATCCTGGAGCATTGATTTGATAATCCTGAGAGGAGACATTATCTGGATACAAAATAATTCTTGCCTGGTGGGGCTAGAAGACGAACCAACAAGGCCACTAAGCAGAAAGCAAGTGAAGTCGGTGCTGAAGTATTTAAGAAAAGTTAAGAAACATTCGTCAGAAAAAGTCCTCAACCCAGAAAAAGCCCAGGGGAAGTCAGGGGTCGGATACTTTTAGTGGTCCTCGTCTGAACAGCCTGGTGAAGATTAGCATAATAGGTTAAGAACGCTCTGGGTTTAAAGAGGTACTGAATTTATAAAAACAATAAACATATAGGGATAACAAAATGGCACCAACACCGATAGATCAAATATGCATGGAGTTTCCAATGCATAGAGACGTGATAAAAGAAATGTCTAAAAAATGGGAGAGAAGAACAAAAGGGCTGAACACAAAATGGCCAGCAGAGGGCACATTTGATGTGGGGATATGTAGGGAGATGGAAGCACTAATAAAAAATCATAAACCAAAAGATAAGAGCCAGGTGAGGATAATGAAACGTGATAGGGAACTAATGATATTACAAATGTTCAAAACCAAAGGGATAAAAATATTGAAACAGGAAAGGGAAGGGAAGAAGATGGATGAAGAAAAAGTGGAAAGGCCGCCTCCCTATGCACCACCAATGGAGATGGAAGAAAAGATGCAGATGCCCCTGGTAGGCTTCAAAGGAGAACTCCAAGTGGAAGGAGAAATAGAAATAAATGAAATACCACAGACAGAATCACAAGAGGACCTAATGAAGTCACCCCAGACATGTGTATATCCAGGGCTGTTGGGGCTAAACAAAGACAGTGATGGAGACAAATCAGATGGCAGTACACCAAGTGAAAATAAACTACAAGATGAACTGGGCGGACAATGCAGTGACATAAAGAAAGGAATGCTGACAAAACAAGAAATTAGTGAACAAGTAAAAGACGCCTGTCATCAGGCAATGCAGGAAGGACTGGCAGAATATAAAAAAGGCAGGAAATGGAGTGGAAAGAACAAGCAAGGGCCAGTGGCATCAAAGAAGATCTTGATCACAAGACTGGTGAGACTGAAGAGTTGATACATTTCGATGATGATGATGATAATGAGACGCAACTGGCAGAAGACAACGGTGTGGCAGTGTTCAAGCTGAGCAATGAAATACAACAAAGAACACAAAGGGAGCTACAAGAACTCAGAAGCAGGACACAAAGACTGTCTGAAGATATGAGAAGTGTAAAACAGGGAACAAGATCAAGAAAGCATGTTTTTCCAGATCTAAGCGCAATGGGCAGCAAGTTTAAGGGAGCGCTAAAACAGGCTTCAGGCAAGTTCTATCTTGAGAAAGTGCCCGAAGAGTCTGAAGGGGAAAGGAAAAGGAGAAGATCTGAAAGACTAATCAACAAGAATAAGGCACCTAGTGACTTCAGTGAAGAATCATCAGATGACGGCGAAGAGAAAGAGACACCGCAAAGAAAGCAACTGTCTAAACGATTCGATAAAACAGTGAAAAAACAATGTCCCATAATAGTGAAAGGAGAATACAACTGTTATGTACCCTGGGCTAACAGAGACCTTGAAGGACTATTGGCAGCACTCCCAAATATATACGAAGGAGCAGGAAAATGGATCAGAGATGTTGAAGAACGAACAACAGGGAATAATTTAGCCCTAGGAGACATCAAAGCACTTCTTGCCAGATGTGTTGGAGGGAACAAAATGGTGGAAATATTGGAAAAAGCAAAAATAGAAAATGCAGCAGTAAGTTCAGAATATGATGAAGTGCCATTCAACGAATGTTGAAATGATGTATGGGCCGCACTGACAGAAGAATTTCCCACCAGTTTAGATCCAAAATCCATAAAAGGAGAACCGCTGGGAGAAACAGAAAACCCAAAAGCCTACATTGACCGCGAAATAAAAAGATGGAAACTGGAAATGGAAAAAGACCCAGAGCAAGATCCCTGGTTGACAACCATGTTCTGAATCTCCATAGTGGAAGCCATGCCTGGACCAGTAAGAGATAAACTAGAAGATGTGGTTGGATTAACTACCAAACCCTCAAAAGAATTCTGTGCATATGTGGTTCATGCAGTGGAACAACACAGAAAAAATGAAGAAAAAATAAAGCAACAAGAAAAAGATATACGCAAGAAACTGGAGCAACTACAACTAGAAGAACTAACAGGAAAGAAGAAAAAACTTCAAGCAGCATTGAAAGAAAAAGAAACATCCACCATTGTAATGGCACCAGTGAATACTGCACCACAAGTTTTGAATGGAGCACAAGCCCAAGTGACTCCAGGTGTGCCAGCTGCACCCATGGCCTCATGTGCACCACCTGTGCCCATGTATCAACCTGCACCAGTTGTCCAGACAGCATCAATGATTCCTACACCTAACGTTCCAAATTTGATGCCAATCCAGGGCCAGATAATGCAACAACCTATGCCAGCAATGGTGTATAACTTCCCAGGTCAAATGAACAGAGGATGGAGCCGACAATTTCAAGGGGGAAGAGGAAGAGGACGAGGAAGACAGAACTATGACAACAGGCAAGCATATGTAT
Source organism: Moxostoma hubbsi (assembly GCA_032164185.1). Taxonomy (NCBI): domain Eukaryota; kingdom Metazoa; phylum Chordata; class Actinopteri; order Cypriniformes; family Catostomidae; genus Moxostoma; species Moxostoma hubbsi. The sequence goes on along the minus strand of JAVLUX010000030.1, from coordinate 31,148,927 downwards.
GCTGGGGGTGCAACCAAGTGGGACACATGAGGAGAGAGTGTCCAGTAAATCCTTGGATACAGACGAACCAGGCAAATACTGAAAACTGGCAGCAAGGCCCACAGCAACAACAACAGCAGCAGCAGCAGGCTCAAGGTCCACTCAATCCATGGCGTGGACCACCACAGGGCTACTAGGGATGCCCAGAGAATCCTACGGGGAGGGGTCAGCTTCCAATGATATCAACTGATGCTGATCAAGAACCTATACTGCAGGTTAAAATAGAGGGCAAAGTAACACCGGTCATGTTAGACACTGGAGCCACATTCACGTGTATAAGTCCAAATTATGCCTCTCACCTCCCCCAGTCTGGAAAATATGTGAAGACAGTAGGATTCTCGGGACAAACGCAGTTGATTCCAATGACGGCTCCAGTAAACATAGAAGTCAAAGGCAAAGCAGTGAAGATTCCAATCTTAATATCAGAAAACACGCCAGTGAACTTGTTGGGAAGAGATGCTATATGCAAAATGAATTTACAAATATGGTGTACTCCAGAAGGAATCTATATAGATGACAAAGGGGTGAAACAAATGACAGTGACTCAACAACCAGAACCTCAGTATCAACAAGCAAATGTGTACTGGTTGGGAGATCTAGGACAAGAGGTGAAAGAAACAATAGATAAATGGGGAAAATACATTAGGGCACAGTTAGGTGAACCAAATGTGCCAGGAGCAGAACATCATTGCACACTAATGTATGATGAAACAAGAAACACAGATTTGGAGAAAGAATGGCTGAACAAAACAAAACAGCATAAAATCTCATTGACATCGAAATATATTGTTGTAGGACAGGAAGGAGCTGCACTTAAGGTAGACAACAATGACTTTATAGACACATGGTTTCGGATACCAGAGTCTGTTCCACATGTAACAATCTATGTGAGCAAGGGCAGGGAGCAAAAAGACTTAGGACAAATGATGAAAAGGGCAGAAAGGGTACAATGGAAAGGGACAGAGAATCCTCTTATTATGGAATCACCAGACAAGATGTACTTAAAAATCTTATGTACGACAGAAATGGTAGGGACGCCCAAAATAGTAGTTATTGCCCCTGCAGAAAAGCTAGATTCAAAAATGATAGAGCTAATGGCAGAAATGGAAAAACTGGTACCAGCACAATTATGGTCACGACATGACACAGACGTAGGGTTAGTAGTGTCTGCGAATCCGATTCAAATAAGAATAAGACCAGGGACACACCCCCCACGAAAGCGGCAATACCCACTAAAATCAGAAGCAGAATTAGGGATCAGAAGTACTATTGATGGATTGCTTGAGGCAGGTGTGCTAGTTGAGACATCAAGCTGTTGTAATACACCTATACTACCGGTAGCAAAGGCAAACAAGACGAAATGGAGATTAGTGCATGATTTAAGGGCAGTAAATGAAATAGTTGAGGATTGGCCAGCAGAGGTGCCCAATCCACATACACTAGGGTGCATCAAATTTGAATGGGAAATTTTAATTTCAAAATATCAATTTGGCTGGCATTGCATTTTGTTCCAATTAACATAAAAATGACTTTTGCAAAGTTTTTAGGAATTCCATTGAGATTTAGGGGTGCCACCTAACACATGTACTTTGGCGAAATTTTGAAAACTGTGCAATTTTTAGTCTAATTGCCAAAAGGATGACCTGGAAATGTTGAGTACAGTGAACTTTTATACAGTAACATGTTCTATAGGGTTATCAAAGTAAAGTAAGTTGTTTGTTTGCCCTTTGGGCAACTTGGGCATTTCTCAGAATTCAACTTTCAAGATTTTCCATTCATTTGTCCTATAGAAAAAATGAATGGAGGTCAATGGGACGTTCACGTGGCCTTACTCTGATTTTTGTGCAGCAGTGATGGATGTCGGACACACATATAAAGTTTAATGACTTTATTGTTAAACACAAGGGGTGATACTGACACACTTAAAAGAACAAACCCTCTCTAGTGGCTAACTCACTGGCAACTAATAGGGCCTAATGGTAAGAGTTGACACTAACTAAACTTCAAACTTAATTGCTCAGTCTGTGCCAGAGTCTGCTCCACTGAGCAACATCAGCAGGGAGACAGAGAGAGGAAATTGAACCTGAACTCTGAACCTAGCCAGTGCGTCTCCCCCCAGATATGTCTCCCCACCCGCCACCCAAGAGTAACCTTCCTATTCAGGGATTAGCTTGCGTTTGCAGCGGCAAAGGTTTGGCTGTTGGTTGCGGTCATGTTCAACTGCCTGCAGCACATTCTGCAGGTGCTGCTCCTTCCTTGCCACTGCGACGAAGTCAGATGTGAGCTTTACGCCACGCTCGGCACAGTCATTGACCATGTTCATTGCACGTATATTGACCTCACTTTTTTTGAACGCATCATTGGTTGCCCATTCCTTTACATCAAGAAACATAAATTCTGGATCAATGTGCAGCTGGTGCATCCCAAACCAGCAATCCTTATTGGCGAGGTCAGCCAAGCTGGTGGTTGGCAAGAGGGTGGGGAACTTTGGCTTGCCAAAGCCAGTGCCAAAGCGCTGCTCAGGGATGTGCATGGGGAGATCAGCGGGCTTGTGCTCCAAGATCGCTCTGGCAAGTGCACGCTTGTCATCATTGGGGACCTTGCTGCTGAAGAGAGCCAGGGGCAGCATCTCACCTGTCAGGTACCAGCGATGCCTCTCCAGCGCCTTGATCGCTGATGCTGCAATGCACTCATCTACAGCCTTGTATGCCTGCAGGTTGTGGTAGAGTGTCAGGTCATTCCAGGCAGCATCTACAGCTTTATCACAGGTCAACCACCACTTTGCATAGATGTGTGTAATGAAAATGGCAAATGCCCGAATCTTCGGCACTTGCTGCCATGTGGTGATTGTGCCCTGGGGAAGCAACGCAATGTGCTGCTCCATCAAAGCCAGCTTGAGAGTATAGAGCAGCTTGGCCATCCATCGTGCCTTATGGAGTGCTCCCGGTCGTTGGAAGGTCACTGCAGTCTGCTCTTCACCATCTGCATCCAGAAACACAAGACACAGCTGGACAAACTCATGATAGTCATCTCGCTTGTGGTCAGTGACTTCTTTTGCGCACCTGACAAGTTCAGCACGTAAATTGCCCAGGAGTGGTTGCTCGTTGTTGCCAGGAATGTAGCAGGACCATTGGCTGCTGGATTCTTGTGGTAACAGGTTCCAGTTCTCTCTCAGACGTGTGAACAAGGTAACCTCTGGCGAGCGTGATGACTCCACCTTCAGGTCTGTGAAAACTTGGTTCAGGAGGACCTCACCAATGTGGTGCCGGCACCCAGACCAAAGCAGTGGTCGGCCCAGTGAGAGCTGTATGGCAATGCAGGCTGCTGTGAGATGGCCGGTGTTTGACGCAGTGGTGTCAAATGCCATGTTGACAACCTGGTCAGCGCAGCACCAGTCCTGCAGCAACTTGCATGCCAACTGGGCAATGATCACTCCACATGCCTCATTGGTCTGCTTCTTATATGCCGGGACACCAAGCAGTTTCAGCCGCTCTGCATCTCCAACCACTACTGTAAGACGCTCCTCCAACTGGCGCACATTGCTGAGCATCGGAGTTAACTTGCTGTCCCAGTGTAGGGTGCACAATGGAGGTGGTGTCCACTGCTTGTGCTGTTCCTCACTGATTGTCTCCAGCACTTGGCGTCTTGCTCGGTCAGCTGTTGCGTAAGATGCAGAGAGATGTGTACATTCACCGCCTGACTCTGCAACAAGGCCACGCGTGAAGGCAGCCTGTTGCATTGGTGACATCTTCAACCTTGTAGCCAGTGACACGACACTTGGTCGGCTAAGGATGTCATGTGGAATGAAGACGTTTGTTCCAGTCTTCTTATGCTTGTGGGATGGTTCGCCCTCAGATGGTGGATAGACTGTGTTAGTATCCTCCTCTGACTCCCCATCACTCTCCGACTCCAAGCTGGACATTGCAGTCATCTCCTCAAGCTCCTTTTCACAGCGGGACTGCCTGGCTGCTGCGGCAGCTTGACGCTCCTCTCGCCGCTTCACTTTGAGCTGCAGATTTTTGTCCAATACACCAAATGTGGCCACTCTGTCAGTCTTCATGCTGGCCAAGAAAGCTAGGTCTTCTGGGTTATCAATCAGCTTTTCAACATTTGGAGGCCACAGCGGAAATGTGGCATCAAGTCTGCACTCCATTGTCTCCAATTGTTTCGCTGTAGTCTCACTGGAACGCTTGGCCTGGGATATTTTCCGCAGCTTGTTGTTAGCATTGACTAAGTCTACCACCTTGTGGCACGCACGCTTGTCGCTCACCATTGGGATGTTGGCTTTCTTGTAAAATGGCCGCACCTGCTCCAGGACAACCTTGGCTGCCTCAAACTGCGACAATGCTCCATTTGCACCAGGTTTCATGGCAAGCATGCAGCGTAAGATCTGACGACCAGTTGGCAGTTTGGCGCCGGTGATGATGCTATCCTCACTGGTGATGCTGGGCCCAGACCAAAGACCAGGCTGCGACTGCTAGTCTGGCAGGGACCAGTTGGTGAAGGCAGCATCTTAGGAGAGCTGGATCCTGGGGTGTGTTGTGTTGTGCGGTGCCTGAGAATAAAAGGATACAAGCTCAAGAAAAGTGTTTAAAAGCATATCTTACCATGCTTAATATCACTCAATTATGATAAACCATTCTTGCATAAGCCTCAAATTTTAGCTGTACAAATTCTAACTTCATCATAACTTACCGTTACATCACTACCAGAGTAGCTAGCTGTGCTTGCAAATATACTTGTATTTAAAATGTTAATTTACTGTAACAACTACAATGCTACTCTCAATAAACATGAGACATCTATACTCTGAATATGACATTGTCCACTCTAGAATATTGTTGATGTTAAGCTTAATAGCTTAGCTAACATAGATAGCTAACTGTGGTTAGAAAACTGTTGCTAGCTAACGTTAGCTAGATGTAATGAGCACCAAATACCTATAAATATGACTTAAATGACTTATGATAAATTGTTTATTATGACACAATTCCAGATATTACAGTAATATGTAATAATACATACCTCAAACAGACAGATCACCTCAGTTTTCTTGAGCTGTAGTATTGTTTACCTCAGATCTCCATGGCGACCATTGAGCACTGTTAACCACTTTATCCAACAAAAACAGATGTGTGGTGGCACCCCTAAATCATCATGTACTGGAAAAATATTTTGCATGTGTTGTTTCTATATATATTGGAACACTTTTAGCACCCAGCCATATCAAAATTCAAGAATTGTGTTTTTTGATGCACCCTAACATACACTGTTGACTAATGTTCCCCCTGCTGCTAATTATTTCACTGTGATTGACTTGTGTTCTGCCTTTTTTAGTATTCCTCTAGCAGAAGAAAGCAGACAGCTCTTTGCATTCACCTATCAAGGTAAACAATTCACATACACGTGATTACCACAGGGGTTCAAGCATTCCCCTCATGTGTTCAACCAGGTATTAAAAGCGGACCTAGAAGATCTTAGAATTGACAGCACATTAATACAGTATGTTGATGACTTATTGATCTGCTCACCAACACTAGAGCAGTGCCACCAGGACACAATTAAAGTCCTTACAAAATTGGCTGAGGGAGGACATAAAGTGTCCAAAGACAAGTTACAGTACTGTTTACCGCAGGTGGAATACCTGGGACGAATTATTGCACATCAGACCAAGGCAATATCGCCAAGCCAATTGGAAGGCATAAGTAAAGCACCACAACCGCAAACTGTGGGACAAATGATGACCTTTTTAGGAATGACAGGATTTAGTTCAGACTGGATAGAGGATTATGCTATTAAAACCAACCCCTTGCGAGCATTGATGAAACAGACAGGACAGCAAAATCTTAGAAGTAAGCTAACTTGGGATGCAGATGCACTAGTGGCCTTTGAATCACTAAAGAAAGAACTGCAAACAGCACCTGCTCTAGCCACACCTGACTACACTAAACCATTCCATTTGTATGTAGCAGAGAGAAAAAGTGGTTATGCCTCAGCAGTTTTGATGCAAGAACTCTGTAGTGGTAGACGAAAACAACCTATAGCATATTATAGTGCAAAGCTGGACAGTGTAGCTCAAGGATACCCGCCATGCTATCAAGGGTTGGCTGCGGTTTATTTTGCCTATGAAAAAGCCTCCACAGTGACTATGGGATACCCAGTGGTGATCTATGCTCACCATAAGATAATAGAGCTAATAGAAAATGGAAAGTTTGTACTAACGCAAGCAAGATGCTTAGCATATTCAACACTGCTGACATACCCGGATGTAACTATAAAAAGGTGTATCACTGTTAATCCAGCAAACTATGTTCCCTTGGAAGATGAAGGAACACCACATGATTGTGTGGCTAATTCGTTAGCCTTCACACGTTTGAGGCCTGACCTGGAATCAACACCAATGGTCGAGGCAGAAGTAGACTACTTCGTTGATGGATCCTGCTTTAAGGACCACTTGTGAAATCATGCTGGATTTGCAGTGGTAAAAAAGCAGGTGACACTTTTGTGCCAGTTGTGGTTCAGCATTGTGAACAGCCATGCTCGGCACAACTGGCAGAATTAAGAGCGTTGACCAAAGCCTGTTTGCTTGCAAAAGATCAAAAAGTTAATATATATACAGATTCTGCTTATGCACATGGAGTGTGCCATTTGTTTGGTGCAGTGTGGAAACAAAGAGGGTTCAAAAAGAGTGATGGGACTCCAATTCAGCATAATGATCAGATAATTAAATTGATTTCAGCAATGATGCATCCAAGAAAATTGGCCATTATCAAATGCCAGGCCCACAAAAAAGGTAAAGATTTTGTTATAAGAGGTAATAATGCTGCAGATGAATTTGCACGAGAAGCCTCAGGTTGCAAAGTAGCGATAATGGCTCCACAAGTAATATTGCAGGTTCAGCCAAATTTAACAGATATAGCACGCATACAACAACAAGCTGGTCAACCTGAGCAAGCACAATGGCAACAAAGGGGGGCGACAAGGGATGTGAATGGAGTATGGAGGACACATGAAGGGCTGATATTGGCTCCAGTAGCACTACTTAATATGCTAATTTCTGATGCACATGGATTTGACCATTGTGCAAGCGGCGAGGTAATGAGAAAACTAAAACAGCAGGGCTACTGGTCCCCATATTTGCAAGCCTCAGTAGACGAGTTCTTAGCCAACTGTGAAATTTGCGAAAAACACAATGTCAGGAAAGGTACAACTGCACCTATAGGACACATACCAGCACCGGAGGGACCATTCAAACATTTAGTCATGGACTATGTGGACATGATAAGACCAGTTCGAGGGAAAAGATACATGTTAGTTATAATAGACAGATTCAGCAGATGGGTTGAAGCTGTGCCCTCAGCAGATCAGGGAGCACAAACAGTAATCAAATTTCTGACAAGAGAAGTTATCCCAAGGTTCGGCATACCATCACAAATTAGCTCTGATAATGCCTCAGCATTTATTCAGAGAGCAGTAAAAACAGTAATACAACAGTTACGAATAAAACAACGGTTGGGATGTGTCTACCATCCGCAGTCGCAGGGGATGGTGGAGAGGGTTAATGGGAACCTCAAGGCAAAAATTGTGAAAATCTGCCAGGAAACCAGACTTAATTGGGTTGATGCACTCCCGCTAGCATTAATGAAGTATCGCATGCAGACAAACAGAATCACTAATCTGACCCCACATGAAATGTTGACAGGGAGACCAATGCCAGTGCCTTATCTGAGAGGACCATATGAGGGTCCTTCATTGGAACAGTTAGAAATGGAACTGAAAGCATATATGAAGCAATTGACTACCATACATGAAAAAATCTGTTCGCAGGAACAAAGGAGAAATCCTAGACAAGACGAGAATGCACCTTGTTCAATAGTTCCTGGAGACCTCGTGTACCTGAGAGTGTTTCGGAGAAGGTGGAATGAGCCCAGGAGGGAAGGTCCTTATGAAGTAGTGCAGGCAACCCCAACAGCTGTAAAGGTAAGAGGCAGTAACACGTGGTATCATTTAAATCACTGTACCAGAGTACGCCGAAGAAATCTGCCACACGATCAAGAACCTGTGGCAGCCGAAGAAGAACAGCAAGAACAGGCCCAAGAACCTGGGGACGCAGCAGATCCACAGGTACCGGCTACAGCATCTGAAGAAAGTGAAGTGGAAGTGGCAGAAGGAGAAGCGGAAGTAGAAGAAGGACAATCACACGTAGGGGAAGAGCACGCTGAGGCAGAAAGAGAGATTGAGGTACGTGCCGCAGCGGAGCAGGAAAGCACAGAAAGTGAGACGGAAGTACATGTCGCAGAGGAACAGGAACCAGAAAGTGCGGAAGGAGAGGCAGAAAGTGTTCATTTTACTGAACCAGACACAGAATCATCTGAGGGACATGAAACAGGCCGGAAAACGCAGCCGTTGGACGAGGTGTTGCGGGAGGCAGAAGAAAGACTGGACACTCAAGAAGGTATTGGTGTGGATGATGCTGTTACTAACATATTTGGAACAGATATTGCCTCCCACACAGGGCCTACCAGAGAAACGATCCAGGAAAGACCAGAGCTCTCAGATGCAGGACCATCACTACGACCATGGTATGATGAATATCCTACAATCGACACATCAGAACTTGCATTCTATTTCCCAGACTGAGCAGGGATTACATAGCTTGAAACAAGAACTTAGACAGAAACGAGCACCTGGATCCTGGCCCAAACGTCCACCTTATAAAGCAAAGCAATACAATCAGCCTACAAAGATATCTGAAAAGATACTTAACCCACATATGCCGGAACAGATCGATTTAGGTAATACTATGGAACCCGCAGAGTCAGTGGGAACAGAGGACTTGTTACTACATGCACAACAAAATGACTGGTACAAATGGGCTAGATATACTGCTAAGCAAGCTAAAATGACAAATTGTATAATGTGCTCGCCCTCTCCGCTAACAGAATTGATAGTGGTTCCAAATCCGTATGACTATAAGCATTGCGCTACATATTATGCCAAGAATTGTGGTGCATCGGATAGACTTGTGTTTTGCCCAGCTGAATGCTTGGCATTGTTGAGTAATCCGGACTATGATAAATACTACGATGAATATTATGTGAAGATAAGGTGGGGAGTTGACTGTAAGAAATTTGATGTACGTGTGAATGATAAGAAAAAAGAAAGCCCGTCGTTATATAAAATAAATCGAAAACTGAGGTACGAATGCTTTAATAAAACTAAAGGGACAAGAAATGTGGGACAATTTAAGGGAAACTGCGCAGTAATATGGCATTTAGATGCAGAAATGTACCTTAATGATGATGTTATCCGGTTTAGTGGGCCCCAATTTGCAACAGCGACATTGGGACAGAATTTTACTGTGAACATAACTCCAGAATGTTTGGGTGTAACTATTGGCAAATGCCTTACAGGATGTGACAATCATACTCTAGTATCACCTGCGATAATGCTACATGCAGAACAAACAGAGACTATAGCAGACTATTTTTGGTTATGTGGGGGAGATCAATTGAAAACCGCACTACCTCCAGATTGGAAAGGATTGTGCGCTAGAGTAAGGCTAATACAAGAAGTAACTATGGTAGAATGGGACCCCTCTGATTTCCTATCTGCACCAAAAACCATAGTTCATAACACAGCAAGGGTGAAGAGAGCATACACCCCAGATCGTGAGGTCTACCTAGATTCAATTGGCCAACCAAGAGGAATACCTCATGAGTTTAAAGCCAGAGATGAGATAAAAGCAGGCTTTGAATCGATACTCCCATGGGTTACAATTTACAAAAATGTAGAATGGATCAATTATATTTTCTATAACCAGCAGAGATTTATAAATTATACTGATGAGGCATTAAAGGCGTTAGGAGATCAATTAGCAGCAACTAGTAAAATGGCATGGCAAAATCGTCAAGCACTAAATTGGTTATTAGCAGATAAAGGGGGAGTATGTGTTATGTTTGGAGTAGATTGCTGCACTTACATACCAAATAATACATCTCCAGAAGGAACCTTTACCCAAGCAATGAAGAAACTGCATGACTTGCGCACAGAAGTTAAAGATAATGCAGGGCGAGATCAGTCGTTTGGGAGATGGTTTGATGATCTTTTTGGATCATGGAAGATAGGGCTCATGAAGATAGGGATAATAATACTTGTAGGAGTGACTTTATTTAGCTTATTGTTCTGCTGTGTTATTCCCATTCTAAGATCTATATTGACTCAAACAGTAGCTAAGCAAATGGTGACTGTCTCAATGATGCCATCGGGAACGAGTATAGAACCCAGACAATTTTACTTAGGGCAAGGCTTAGATGAACTTGACGAGTTTTGAAAGCCATTGAAAACAATACTGCAAACACAATAATACAAGAGAACCTGAGTAATTAACATCTTTTCTCATGTGATTGTTAAAAAGGGATATTTCTTGGTAATTGTACTTTCCTTTACATTATGAATATGTTCATTGTTTGTTTATTATTCTGACATCTTTTTGTTCTTTTATTACAGTTATCAATTGATTTAATAGTATAGAGGGAGGTTTCTGTAAAACACCCTGATTGAGTTAATCAAGTAGAAAATAGTGGAATTCCTACTTATATTTCAATATGTATGACAACTGTTACTGTGAGTATTTGCCCAGAGGGAACAAGAATGGCTACAACAAGAAGACATAAAGTATGGAGTGACGAGCACCTCAGTGCTTAGCTGCAAGAGCAAATAGACTCAACTGGTGGTTTAAAAACCCGCTGTCTGCTCCAACACACCACCAGATAGCACTTCAGGCTACCGGAAATGTCTGTGAGTTCCTCTGGCACCGATGGAGGCATATTACTATATCAGTTATTCTAGTAATTGTTAATATATCTAAACAATATGTAATCACTTATATTCTACATCACGCAAGGCTTTACAATTTTATGCACATGCTTAAAACACAAAGTTGATTTGTTGACACTCTCCCCGAGGACAGTAATAGCTAGAGGATTGGGTTCTTTTACTCCTTTCTAGCCAAATGTGGAAGGAGATGTTTGGACCCAAGTTCTGCAGAGTGCAGCCCCATGTAGACAGTATTGGATAAAGAAATTGCGTGGCCTATTTGGGCCACATGATGGAATAAGACAGGCTGGCTTGTGTGACTGCACTCTGGTCGAGTGAAATAGGGTGTGAGACTTTTTGTAAGTCTCAAAGGGGGGAGATATATGGTGTATTTCTTAGAAAATAATGTAGTCCTTAGAAAAAAAGGTGTTTCTGTCATTCAGTTACATCCTGACATATATTTTGATAAAATATCCTTGATACAGCAGTATTCTGACATATGTCCTTGATGAAGGCTTTTATGAAATATTGTTTGTCTAATTAAACTGTTTGATGTATCTCTTGCAAAACACTTTTAATAAGTTAGATATCTCTTATATGACATATTTTGACGTGGTGTCTGACTTAATGTTGAATGTGTGATAAGTATTTTCAAAGCTTGCATTTAAAGTCATAATATTGTGTGTGAACAAAAGAAGCCGCCTCATTTTTAAGGGTACACTGAACTGTAGGTCAAGGTAAAAGGTATGTGCTGAGGACACGGCTGTTTTTCTCTTAACACATGTTTCTAAGTTTAAAGCATTTTTTCCTTGAACAGTGACATATGTCAAAAAATGAGGAGTTACCAGCTGTATATGAAAGAAATATGTTTTTTAAAAATAGATAAGTGAAGGACTTTCTACCAATATTTAATTAATGAAGAACAAAGAACATATTGGTGGCGAGGGAAAGAGACAAGGCCAATGATACCATTGGCTAGAGATAATGAGTAGAAAGATAACAAAAAGGTATATAATTGGGGACTTAGAAAAATGAAATCAGAACAGACAGCTGACTGGTCTCATGTAGTTTGTTGGTGTTCAATAAACTATAACTTTGACATCTGGAACTTGGGACTCCGAGAGTTTTTCATTCATCGTGAATATTCCACGACACAGCTCTGCAAACTAAAGCTGTGGTTTATGTTGTTTAAAAAGTTTTGTTAATTGTAAGGAGGAAGTTATGTATGACACTGTGGCCATTAAAAGTTCTGTTACCTACACGTCTACGTGCCTCCTTCCACAGTTTCATTGTCTGTTTCAAGGGAGTTTGCCCAGCCTTTGGAAGCAAACACCGATACTACCGTGGGGTTGAAAAACCTTGATACAGTCACTACTGAGGTAGATATGGTTGAAAGTGTCAATGTAGTCACTGGTGAAATTGAGCAGCACACTGTTGAAACTACAGACACAGCGGAAAGCACAAATAATCAAATTACTGATGAGGTAGTTGACACAGAAAAAATGGCAGATGATTAAGTTTTTAAGACACCCCAGAAGAGAAGACTAAAACAGCGGCACACTGTGAAACAGGCCAAGAAAGGAGATTTTTCGGAGTTATGTCAGAACGACACAGAAAGCGAATGAATATGAATACATTTTCACAAATAGTCCAAACTTTAAATCGATGGAGACCTCTGGTAGAGTATATGGTGTAGACGATATTAAGATATAGTTGAAAAGAACAAAGAATGTGCGCAAAGTTCAAATCGATAAATATTTTCCAGACGTGAAACAGTTTGTAGAGAAAGCAAGGCTTTTTAAGGCTGAAGGACACTACACTGATCAGGAAGGTTATTGATTAAAGAAAATCTTTGCAAAGATAAATGCTCCTCACTGAATTTAATGGAATTGCGCAATCAGTACATACTCTTTATTCCCTCTTTCCTTTTTGCCTCCTTTTTTGCTGTTAACAGTATGGGGGATGTGTGTATATAGTATCCATTAATTTAAATGGGGCTAGGAAAAGTATGAAAAGAGCACAATTATTTGAGTTAATGAAACAAAGGAATTTAGATGTACTGTATGCCTTCTCGTATGAAGCTAATTCAAATGATACACTCTTTTGAACTGCTCCATGTGTGGAGAAATCTTCATGGAGATCAGAGGCAGTATACCTGGGCTTTTGATAATATATATATACTCCAATCTTTAAGGCAATGTTGGGATTGCACAACAACTGAAATCAGGCAGTTTTGCCAGCAATATTCTTGTAATGTCACAAGGGGTATAATGAACAGAATGATGTCACTAGAAAACTATATACTTAGTCTCCAGGAGCAGTTTCAGTGAGATCATAACCCGCATGTGTTTGAGACTTTCAGAGTATAGAAAAAAACTCATGGAGTGTGGAAAAGCACCTGTTGTAGATGGACTTTCAATTGAATTTTGTAAGTATTTTTGGTCAGAAATAATGAAGGTCTACTGGAAGTATTTAATGAAAGCACAAAGGAGGGTCTATTGCCTTTGATTTGTCATATGGCTGTGCTAACATCATTACCCAAAAATGGGAACTTAATATAATAATAATAAAAAGAACTGGAGACCAGCCTTGTTGTTATTGACCGATTACAAGATTCTTTCAAAGGCTCTGGCTAACAGACTAAGTAAAGTGTTAGGCCAGATAATACATTCTGACCAAACATGTTGTGTACCGGGGAGACTAATCTTTGACAATATATATGTTGTCAGGAATATCCTAGATATTGGACAGCTTCTCAACTTGGATACAGGCTTGATATCACTTCACCAAGAGAAACATTTTTACCAAGTTGAGCATTGTTTTTTATGGGATGTTTGGAAGCTTTTGGTTTTAACTCAAATAGTTGGTTTTAAGTATTGTCTGTGATGTTGAGAGTTTACTTAAGGTCAGTGGTGACTTATGTGCTCCTTTTAAGGTAAAAAGATGAGTTAGATAAGGTTGTGCCTCGTCCGGAATGCTGTATACACTAGCAATAGAGCCCTTGTTAAGTAAACTGAGATCAAAATTAAGTGGGGTGAGCATTCTAAATTGTGAAACTTCTTTTAAACTTTCATCTTATGCTGATGACATTGTGGTTTTAATAAAAGGACAAAGTGATACACATTTAGAAATCGTAAATGAGTTTAGAACCTTCTCATCCACAAAAGTAAACTGGTCAAAAAGTGAAGCCCTGTTAATAGGGAGGTGGACAAACAGAGAGCCATGTCTCCCAGATAATTTAAGATGGATTAGAGGAGGTCTTAAATACCTAGAAGTCTTTCTATGTGATGAACTCTTTGTAAAAAAGAACTTTGAGGAATGTGTTTGAAAAATTGAAAGCAGGATTTCTAAAATGGAGATTCTTACACCCAAAACTGTCTTACAGAGGATGGGTATTGGTTATAAATAATTTGGTAGCATCCTCACTTTGGCATTCCCTGGCTTGTATAGATCCACCTGTTAAAACTTTGCAAAAGATCCAGGCAATTCTGAAAGATTTTTTCTGGGATGAGATGCTCTGGGTTCCTCAAAGTGTTCTGTATTTACCCAAGGATGAAGGAGGACATGGAATCATTCATATTCAGAGCAGAACAGCGGCTTTTCGCATGCAATATGTCCAAAGATTTCAGAGCGGACCGTTGGACTCAAACTGGAGAGCGAAAACTTCTATAATTCTAAGGAACTTTGAAGGCCTAAGCTTGGATAAAGCCCTATTCTGGATGGACACAGCAAGAATTAACTTCTCCAAGTTGCCAATCTTTTTCAGAACCTGTTTAAAGTCTGGACTTTGAGGAGGGGCAATTATACTGACTCTCTTTTTTTGCTTTTACAGGAACCCCTAATTCTTTGCTCTCATTTGGATGTGTCATATTAAGGACATTCTCTTGCTCTCATGGAAAGGTTTAACGATGCTAAGGTTATAACTTTAGAAAACTTGGCTGCACTTACAGGTCCAGCCTTCTTAAATGAGGAAGTAGTTGCAAAAAGGCTAGGAATGAAATCGGTCCAGCAGGGGGGCGAATTACTTGAGAAATGGAAGGCATTAATCTCAAGAGAAGAGATGGAACTGTTAAAGGATTTCTGTTCAGGTATGCTAAAACCCAACTGCCATGAATCTTTTCCAAGTTTTACTGTGACTGCAAATTAAGAAAATTGGTCAGGCATTTTTCTGCAAATGAAAGAACTATTGCTGGTGGGTTCTAACCATACAAAGGGCAAAGAAATATATAAGAGCTTTGTCAAAGCCTTGAATAAAAATGCTTTAGATAAAAAAGTTGAGACTCCATGGAGGGGAGAGCAAGGTCTGGATGATGCTATAAGACAGGTATGTCCAAACCTTTTCAGTCGGCGGTCAAATGCAAGAAAAAAAAAGGTGCCGCTGGCCTCATCACTGTAATAATAAAGTACAGAATCTACAAGATTGCAACTATGCATAACCTTTACATTGTATGTTTAATGTTATGCAAGTTTAGATCATAATTTGTGCTCAATGGAATGCTTGTGTAGACCCTACATGTAAATAAAGGATACGGTATTTCACTCACAAGGAACCTATAATGGAACAGTGATCCTACAGAGGATGTTCTGGAAGAGTATATTTGGTTCTCTGTGCATGCTCTATGAGCTCTGTTCAGTCACTCACACAACAGCAGCTCAGTTGTATGATGTGAGGTATCGGAAACATTTTTACAAGAACATGATTAAAGTTTCTAACCTCATGTCAATCCTTTAATAAATGTATAATTTTTTCATCGGGGTGCTTCATCCTTGGAAATAAGGAGTATTCCAAACTCCTGTTGAACCCTGCCAGTGGATGAAGCTGGTGATGACATAGAACGCACTAGTGGAGACGATGCGCTGTGAATAACGGCTGCATGTGACAGCATAAATTTTATATAATTTCTCCATAGCGGGACTAATTCTGTTCTATGTCCAAAGTCTCTCGCGGGCCGCATCGGAGCAGCCGGAGGGCCGCAGAACTTTGGACACCCCTGCTATAAGACCTTAGTTGAGAGCACTATGTAAGTCACCACTGGCAAAAAAAGTGGGATATTTACAGTGGAGACTTTTGCATAGAGCAATTGCTGTTTTAAATCCAAATGTGAGCTCAGAATATCCCTTCTGCTCTATGTACGATTTTTTTTTCATGCTTTTATGGAATGTTACAGGTTAAAACCCTTGTTTGATATGTTATAAAGATTATTTAATGGCTTTGATGAGAATTTCTCCTTAAAAGTTATCATTTAGGGGTTTAAATATACACAGAGATGGAAATTTAAATGTCAGATTTTAAATTTTCTATTGGGAGAAGCTAAAAAGGCTACTTATGTAAGCAGAAAAAAAATTATTATACAATTGCTTATAAACTTAGTGAAGACTAGAATAATGGTTAATTTTCTGTATTTGAAAGAAATGAAAGACTTGACTTCTTTCGACACGATGCAGTGTCAGAATGGAGTGTTTGTAAAAACGTTGATGTTCTAGTGTTCAACAATTTTTTTTCTCTCTCTCTCTCTCTCTGTTTCAGTTTTAAGACACTTTATTTACTTGTGCCAGTTTTGACAGAATTCTGCGTGCAGGGTTTCAATTGGATGCTTTTCCCATTTGGTGAATGCTTGATTTGAATTTGTCAGTGGACCCCACACCTTACTGCCATACAGAGCAATCGGCTCAATCGCTGATTATAATTTTTTTTAACCAAACTCTAAAAGGTACTGTATATCTCTGCGAGCTTTAACTCCCAGTTAATTCACTGCAGTAGTAAGGTTTTCATTAGAAGTGATTTTTAATCCTAGATAATTGTAGTGTGATTAGTGTGTTATTTGGTTATTTCCTAATGTGAATATTCATTGTGTTCCCTGGGATTTTGATCTTTTCTGGAAGGTCAGGATTTTAGTTTTATTGAGGTTTCCTGTCAGGGCCCAGTTCTGTCAGTATTGCTCCAGCAGGTCCAGGTTCTGCTGTAGACCCTGTTCAGTGGGAGACAACAGAACCAGGCCATCTGCATACAGCAGGCATTTGATTTATGTGTTGTGTAGAGTGAGACCAGGGGTGTAGATTGCTCCAGACTGGTTACTAGTTTGTTGATGTAAATGGTAATCAATGTTGTGCTTAATTAGCAACCCCATCTCACTCCACGTTCCTGGAAAATAAATCTTGTTCTTATTGTGCTAATTTTGACACCACATTTACTTTCAGTACACATTGATTTAATGAGGTCACTGGTTTTACCTCCTAGGACACTTACAATAAGTTTGTAAAATAATCAGTATTGCCAGATTGAATCAAATGCTTTTTTGAAGTCAATAAAGCATGCACATTTTTTTTCCTTTATGCTTTTGTTTGACAAGATGTTTGTAATGTGTGATTATGGTCAGATGTATGGTATTTTGGTAAAAAAATACCATTTGACTTCTGCTCAAGACATTGTGTGTAGCGATGAAGTCCAAAAGTCTTAAATTATACTACAAATAATTTTTCCCAGGTTGCTACTCACACAAATGCCTCTCTAATTATTCAGGTCAAATGTATCTCTATTTTTAAAGATGGGTGTTATCAGTCCTTGATTCCAGATATCAGGGAAGTAACCTATACTAAGAATAACATTGAATCATTTTAGAATGGCTGATTGGAATTTAGTGCTGATATATTTTAACATTTCATTCAATATCCTATCTTTTTTGGTATTAAGAGTTTTAATTTTGTCTTTAAGTTCCTTTTCAGTAATTGGAATGTCTAATGGGTTTTGATTATCTTTGATTGCCAATTCGAGTACTGCCAATTGTTTCGTTATTTGATTTTGCTTTCAATTTGTGCCAGTTTCTTCTGTTCTAATGTTTGGAAATGGGTTTCCCATATGTCTATGTTTTGGATTACTAATTCTTCCTTGTTAGTGTTATCAGGTTGTTCCAATTGTGCCAAAATTGGGTTGTATTGGCTGACTTCTCAATTATTGTCAGTTACTTTTGGGTGTATTGTGCTTTTTTGGTTCTGAGTGTATGTTTGTATTGTTTTAATGTTTCATAGTAAAGAAGGTGAATCTCTGTGTTATTTGGATCTATGTTTTTGATTAGATAGCATTCTGAGTTTTTTTTTTTTTTATTACAAATAAACTTGGTCAAACCAATTGTTGTCATTTTTAGATATGTAATTTTGTCTTAGTTTTAAATTTTAACTGTTTTGCTGATTTCTCAAATATATAATTTTAAACTTTCACAGCCAGATTAACACCATATTTAGTGTGAGCATATGGTATCCAGAAAGGTATCTATGAGCAGTTGTATTGTTTGGCTGCTTATTGCTTTCTGTTACACATCTTTGCTGTTTTTACCCATCTGTAGGTTTTCTGATATTGTACAGCTGTTGGGCTGTGTGTTATAAATGTTAGTCCTTGTCCTTTTGAGATACAGAGTAAATTGGCTGTGATTGGACAGAGGAGTTACTTCTCTAACAGTAAATGCTCTGAGAGTTAAAGGATCTAAGTATAGAAAGTATGCTTTGCTTTGTTTCTGTATCGCCACATGTCTCTCTCTGTCTGACGTCATACCCCACCTCCTTGTTTGCTTATTATTAGTCCATTTGACTCACCTGTCCCCTGTTAACCCATTTGATTTCTCTCCCTATTTTAGCCTCCTCATGTGTGATGTCCAGTGCTAGTTCGTCTTGTTTTCCAGTTGTTCTTGTATGTTTGTTGGTTGTGACTTCAGTTGGGCCTGTTTCGTTTCAGTCTTGTCTCATCCCAGCCTGGTCCGGTTGGTCCAGTGCCCTGTTTTCCTACTCCAGCCTGAATACCCTTATTCCCCTTCAGGGTAGTTTATGTTTGTTTTTACCCCTCGTGGGAGTTTTGGTTTGTTTTTTTTTGCCCTTTTGGTTATATTAATGAATCCTGTTCTTTTTTTTTACTCTGCATTTGGGTCCTCCGTCTGTCTGTTTCCTGACAATTCTGTTGTCTTGTGTAATATTTGTTTATTGATTTTGTCTAATCTGTATACCAAGCAGAACATTTTACATTAAAATATGTACTTACTGTATATTATATTATTATCAATTTGATTAAAGTACAACTTTAAGCAAGTCTGCTGGGAGTTTGGCCTCATCATGTAGTAGGACATCAATAGAGTAGCTCCTTAGCAGCTAGCCAGCTGGTTTAAATAGTATTAGCTATGCTAATGAATGAATGAAACCTCTTAAATTCACCTCAACATGTCTTTTACAGTAATTTAACCCACCATGGGCAATAGAAAGGTCACTGTTGTAAACAGTGTAGTGAGCAACACTGTCGTTGTTTTTGACCCCTATTAGGCAGTGGTACACTGTAGTCTGGGGTGAAGTGCATTTTATTTATATTTTTATAAATATTTTTGGAACACTGCGCCATGGCACTGCAGGACACTGAACTGATGGATATTGAAAGAGAGAGAGAGAGAGAGGGGTCGACTTTAATGCCTGCCCACAGAGATAACTGATAGGTCTACTTAGCACAAAGAGAGACCAATCAGGATGCTCTCAAGATTTATCATTCAAATAGATGTACTGGCATGGTAAAAAGAGACTTTACATTGCCAAAGCGTAGTTACAGTAAATATATATACATACACATTTTCACACAAATACACACAGTAAAAGAAAAAAAATCTATGTTTTAGAATATAATAAATTAAAGGGAATAACTGTCACTCTCTCGCTATGTCTGTCATTCTCTCTCTCTCTCTCTCTCTCTCTCTCTCTCTCTCTCACTTCCGGTGTGATTGTTGAGCGTGACAAGAGTGGTGCGAGTGTGCTTTGGAGCTTGTGAGTTAATCTATACTTTTTTTCTATTTTTTATTTTCTTTCTTGCTTGATTTATTGTTAGCAAGTTTTGTTTTTTTTTTGGTTGGGCCGCGTGCTACCGTCCTTTCTTTTTCGGACAGCATGGCGGTCCCTCGTATGCAGGGTTTGGGTAAACTCACGCGGCGCCATGGAGTGAAAGTGGCGTCCGCGGTGAGCGTTGAAGATTGTTGTTTAGCTGTAGGAGAGGTTGTGGGGCATGTACATATCATGTCAGCCTCCAGAATGAACAGTGCCACTGTAATTTTTCTTAGCTCTGTGGAAAAAGCAAATGAGCTGGTTGGGACTGGAATAGTCATTAATAATCTGTTTTCTCCCGTCCTTCCACTTTCCATGCCATCCAGAAAAGTTTTACTTTGATCCTAAAAGATGATGAGGATCTGGATCTATCACTGCACTTCAAAGTTGATGATTTTGACTATGTTATCAACGCTACAACAGACAAGATGAAATGTTTCAATTGTGGGGAGGTGGGTCATTTAATTCGAGCGTGTCCTGACAAAAATAAGGACAACAGCTTTGCGGCTGATAACATTGCTGATGATACCAGCGAGCCGGTTGAGGCTGGACCGTCAAATGCGGCTCCGCCTGCGGCAGAGACAGCTGCAGCGGAGGACGGTGATGTTGAGGTTTTCCCTGCGAGTGACAGTAATATGATTCAGGTAACTGACCCCCAAAAAGTGACTATGGAAAGTAAATCGGGTGACAATGACTTACTGAATATTCTTTCTCACAAACCCGTCAATAAGACGAACACGCAAACGAGTGAAAGTACAGTTAATGCAGTGCAGCCCAATCTGTTTTGTGATGGCATTGAAATGGAGACGGAGCAGAGTCTTTTCAAAGTTCCATCGAAAAGGAAGAAGTCAGGTGTTGTTTCAGCTGTTAGAGCTAAAAAGACAGATGAGGAGTTTTCTAACGATGAAGACGGAATGGAGAGTGGCAGTGAGTCTTCTGATTCTAGCGTCAGTCTCTCTCAGAGTGACTTCTCTAGTTGCACTTATGAAGTGGACGACATCAAACTCTTCCTTAGAGCTACTAAAAACAAGAGAGGGGTGCGTGTTAATGACTATTTTCCCGAAATAAGACAGTTTGTTGATAAAACTAGGCTTTTTATGTCAGAAGGTTTATTTACAAATAAGGAGGTATACAGGCTGAAGAAAATAGTGAGAAAACTCATCTCTGATAACACTGATGAAGGTAGTGAGAAACCCCGACAGTCTGGCTGTTGATGTGATGTGTGTGTGTGTGGAGTGCTTCTGTGTTTCTTTCATCTCTTTCTCTTCTCCAAACATTGGTGACGTGAATATTGCCACTTTGAATGTTAATGGAGTAAGAGAAATGAGAAAAAGAGCTGAAATGTTTGAGGTGATTAAACAAAGAAAAATGGATGTTATTATGTTGCAGGAAACACATAGACTTAAGGAATGCTGCTGATTGGGCAATGGAGTGGGACGGGGTCTCTGTTTTGAGTCACAACACCTCATTTAGTGGAGGGGTTGCCATTCTGTTTAGTAAGAGTTTCAGTCCACACTCCTATCAGGTGGAAGAAGTGGTTAAGGGTAGACTTTTAAAAGTAAGAGCTACTTTTGGAATTTTTATTTGCGTTTTTATTTGTGTGTATGTCCCAACATCAACAGTAGAAAGAATGTTGTTTTTAAATACTTTGTTTTCCATCTTAGAAAAATGCTGTGTAGATGAATATTTATTCTTGGGTGGCGATTTTAATTGTACAGTGTCAAATTTAGACAGAAATCATGTTGAGCCACACATGCCTTCTCGTAATCGTTTAATCCAGCTTGTCAGGACGCATGAGTTATGTGATATTTGGAGACATTTTCATGAGACACAAAAACAATATACCTGGACTCATGTTCGTGATAGCGTGATTTCCCTGGCAAGACTGGACCGGTTTTATATTTTTAAGCACCACCGTAATATTGTGAAAAGATGTCTTATTACCCCTCTGAGCTTTTCTGATCACAGTATGGTGCAGTGTTCTGTGTTTTTAAACTCTGTTAAACCAAGAAGTGCATACTGGCAGCTAAATACTTCCTTGTTAAGTGACAGATTTTTTAAGAATACTTTTAAATTGTTCTGGGATGTTTTCCGAACTACAAAGGGATCTTTTAAGTCCTTGCGACAGTGGTGGGATTTTGGGAAAGCCCAGATAAAGCAACTTTGCTTACAATACACTCGAAACGTCACTAAAGAGACAACTCTTTGTATGAACACCTTGGAGACTGACATTTTAAATCTTCAAGAATTGGCTGAGTCAACTGGTGCCCAGGGTCACTTAGATTCTCTGCTAAACAAAAAAAAACACAGTTGGCTGACCTACTGGGTATTAAAGCACAGGGGGCTCTGGTCAGCTCGAGATTCCAGAGTATGGATCAAATGGATGCTTCATCCAGGTTCTTTTTCAACTTAGAGAAGAAGAATGGTCAGAGCAGAGCCATCCATGCTCTGCGATCTGAATCTGGAAGATTATTAACAAACCCTGCGTATATCCGTAAGAGAGCTGTGGTATTTTATGAGAGCTTGTACAAAAATGAACTTGGAACAGGATACAGGGGTGATAGTGAATTTTTTAATGACCTACCCCAGGTATCGGAAGAAGCCAATGCTAAGATCTCTGGTGCTCTGAGTATGGGGGAACTGTATAAGGCCCTCCAAGGAATGGAGTCTGGAAAGGTGCCGGGCATTGACGGTCTGCCAGTTGACTTTTATAAGTCATTCTGGTCAGAATTGAGTGAAGATCTGCTTGAGGTGTTGAACGAAATCTTGGCTGAAGGTCAGCTGCCCTTGAGCTGCCGCAGAGCAGTGTTAACCCTCCTGCCCAAGAAAGGTGGCCTTACAGAAATCAAGTGTTGGCGGCCTGTTTCACTACTCTGTAGTGACTACAAACTGCTCTCTAAAACCCTGGCTAACAGGCTAGCAGGAGTGATGGATTGTGTCATCCATCCTGACCAGACCTACTGTGTTCCTGGTAGGTCAATATTTGACAATATTTCATTGGTTCGTGATGTTTTAGAATTCTCCAAGATGCTACATTTAGATTGTGGTTTAATCTCATTAGACCAAGAGAAAGCTTTTGACCGTGTTGAGCATTGTTATTTGTGGAGGGTTTTAGAGGCCTTTGGTTTTTGTAAAAATTTTATTGATCATATTAAAGTTCTTTATAGTGGCGTTGAGAGTATTTTAAAAGTGAACGGTGGTTTATGTGCTCCTTTTAAAGCTCTCAGAGGTATTAGGCAGGGGTGCTCCTTGTCTGGTATGCTCTATTCTCTTGCAATTGAGCCACTTTTACAACAAATAAGAGACAAAATTCAAGGTTTACACCTGCCAAATTGTAAAAATAATCTTATACTGTCAGCTTATGCAGATGATGTTATAGTCATGATCAGTAGGCAAAGTGACACAGGTTTTGACATTTTTATTTTTATCATTCAACAATGATAAACCATGGTTCACAGGAAAACTCAGACAGCTTCGTCATGCCAAAGAGGATGCTTACAGCGGTGGGGATAGAGTCTTGTATAATCAGGCCAGGAACACACTGAATAAGGAAATCAGAGTGGCTAAAAGAAGCTACTCTGAGAAGCTGAAAAACAGGTTTTCAGCTAACGACCCTGCATCAGTGTGGAGTGGCCTGAAACAACTTACTAACTACAGGACTCCTACCCCCAACCCTGTGGTTGACCAACGACTGGCTGATGACCTGAATGTGTTCTATTGCAGATTCGAATGGCCCAATTTCACACCCCACACGCACTCGGACCTTCATTTCACACAAACATTAACACCTCCTGCAACCCCCTCCTCCCCCCTCCTGCTACACAACCTGCACTCAAGATCTGTGAAGACGATGTGTGCCGTGTCTTTGGGAAGCAAAGGTCAAGGAAGGCTCCAGGCCCAGATGGCATCTCACCAGCGTGCCTTCGCTCCTGTACTAACCAACTGGCCCCCATCTTCACTCAGATCTTCAATAGATCACTGGAGCAGTGTGAAGTCCCATGCTGCTTCAAACGCTCAGTTATAATCCCTGTCCCTAAGAAACCTAAAATCACAGAAATTAATGACTACAGACCTGTCGCCCTGACATCTGTGGTCATGAAGTCGTTTGAGAGACTGGTGTTGCCCCACCTGAAGGTCATCACTGGACCCTTTCTGGATCCCCTTCAATTTGCTTATCGAGCAAACAGGTCTGTGGATGATGCAGTCAACATGGGATTGCATCACGTCCTGCAACATCTGGACAGACCGGGGACATACGCAAGGATCCTTTTTGTGGACTTCAGCTCGGCTTTCAACACAATCATCCCAGCCATTCTCCGGACTAAGTTAAACCGACTCCCTGTTCCCAGCTCTACCTGTCATTGGATTACCAGCTTTCTGACGGACAGGCAGCAGCTTGTGAGGCAGGGAAAATTCACTTCCAGCACCTGTACCATCAGCACTGGTGCCCCCCAGGGATGTGTGCTCTCCCCACTACTCTTCTCACTCTACACAAATGACTGCACCACCAAGGATCCCTCTGTCAAGCTCCTGAAATTTGCAGACGACACCACTGTCATCGGCCTCATCCGAGATGACGATGAGTCTGCATATAGAAAGAGGTTGAACGGCTGGCTGTCTGGTGCAGTCATAACAATCTGGAGCTGAACACGCTCAAAACGGTGGAGATGATTGTGGACTTTAGGAGGAACACCCCACCATTTTCCCCCCTCACCATTCTAAACAGCTCTGTGGCAGCAGTGGAGTCATTCAGGTTCCTGGGCACTACCATCTCACAGGACCTGAAGTGGGAGATACACATCGACTCCATTGTGAAAAAGGCCCAGCAGAGGTTGTACTTCCTTCGCCAGCTGAGGAAGTTCAACCTGCCACAGGTGCTGCTAAAACAGTTCTACTCAGCAGTCATTGAGTCTGTCCTCTGCACATCAATAACTGTCTGGTTTGGTGCAGCTACGAAATCGGACATCAGAAGACTACAGAGGACAGTCCGGACTGCTGAGCGGATTATTGGTTGCCCCCTGCCCCCCCTTCAAGAACTGTTCACTTCCAGAGTGAAGAAAAAGGCTGGTAAAATCACCCTGGACCCCGCTCACCCTGCCCACTACCTTTTTGAACTGTTGCCTTCTGGCCGATGCTTCAGAGCTCTGAGCACCAGAACCGTCAGACACAGGAACAGTTTTTTCCCTCAGGCTATCCATCTCATGGACAATTAAATTGCCCCATTGAGCAATAATTATGTGCAATACACAGTTTAAGTCTATTTATATTATCCAACATATCCACTTCTGTCATTACTTACATTGCTCTGTACATAATATACTGTATTTTGTTCTTTATAATCAGATTGTTGGGTACAAATGTTCATTCAGGAATTGTCTTGGGTTAGTAATACTCCATTTGGGGACTTTCTTTGCTCTGCCCCAAGAAACCTTGACCCTGGTTTCTTTCATCAGCTTAGATGCTTGGATGGGAGCTTTAATGTAGTCCTCATGACACATACTGCACTTCCTACAACTTTGCATTATGCTGTGTTCAGTATGGGATATCTCTAAATCCTGTTGGTTTAGGCCTGACTTCTGCTGTCCAAATCTGCTCTGAAACGTTGCTGCAATACATGAACATCCTGCTGTTTCGATGACACCTAATTTTGCGACTAAAGCCCAATCCTTGTGATGTGACACATTCAGGCTTTGACTCGGCTCTATGTCTGCTTTTAAGTACACAATTTCCCACATCCTTAAAAAACACAAAAACAACTTTATTACTGTGAAGATATTGATAAGATTCCAAGTGTTTCAAATTGCTCATTGCCTTTCTGTCACAAACAGTGGAATCACAAAAGTAGATAAATATGCATATCTTGAAAACCGAAAGACTGACAGGACGTACACCACAATGACAACTCTTTACTTCTGAGGTTTGTTTACTTCTTCACAGAAGTAGAGATTGAAGTACCTTCCACATTTCATGCAAAGCACCATGGGGCGTAGGAGAAAGGTGGATATGTGAAACCAGAATGCGCCAGTTTGCATTGAATCTTGAGCCAACGAGATCATCATAATAGTTTGGAAACAGTGTTTTATTCTGTTTTAAATAATTTTATTGTTATTGTTTGTGTGAAGTTGATCTTATCAGGGTGAATTATCATCAACATTAGGTTTTTTTGCTTTGATCTCCTCGCCACTACACATAAAATTTCAGTACCAAGACATTCTTTTTTTTCTCTGATATAACCAGTTTGCTACACTTCAAATTTAGACTAATAAGAGGGCATGAGACATATTTCCTGTTGTTCACAGACTGAACTTTTTTACTTTTGTATAATGCACCTACAAGTAAAATATATCAGCTTAAGCTATGAACTTCGGCACAATCGTCTATTATGATGGACTTCAGGCGATGAACTGATGCCAACTCCAACCATAAGACATGGGATACTTCATATGCCATCGTCTGAACCTTGGATTTAGGATGGACCCCACCAAACCTCACCGAAATTACCGGCCAGGTTGAACTGCGATGCACCTCACTGATCTCTGCCTGCGTCACCTCGGTCTATTGATTGACTGCACTCTTAAAATGGACTACATAGACTATAAATTGCCAACAGAAGCCTTCATCAGCCAACTAACAAAGACAATCTGTGTGAACTTCTGCAGTTAATCCAGGATGGACTTAATCATTAATCTCTACAGTTCATACAAAATCTTTGTTTAAACACTGACCCTTGACACTTACATAGTTTAATAATTTTAAACCATGATTTGAACTGTACAGATGTAATATTGACATTATATTCATGATGTTGGCCAGAGGGGAACTGGCCCCAACAGTGAGTCTGGTTTCTCCCAAGCTTATTTTTATTATCTTATGGAGTTTTGTGTTCCTTGCCAATAGTCGCTTTTGGCTTGCTCACTGGGGTTATAAATACAATTATTATTGAATTACTTATTTTTAAACACAATTCAAAATAGTATTTCATCAAACTACACAATGATGACTCTTAAGACATTATAAACATTACAGTTTTATCTTCTGTTAATGCCTGATATTCTGTGTATTGTGAAAGGCGCTATACAATAAAAATGACTCGACAATCGTAAGACTTGTGTTATGATAATTTTACATTGCACAAATACACAACCACGTGTACAAACATGACAAAGTGTGGAGACTCACCAAGTTTTACCTGATCTTGTATTATCCGTGTTGAAATAGTTTACTATTTGTACAGGGATATAGGGGAAAGGAGGAGGCGAGAACCGGCTTGAGAATCTTTAACAAAAGACACAAACACAGACATGATGGTCAGCTGCCCGTAAACGATCTCTCTCTCTCTCTCACCACCGTCCGCAGTCAGCCTTTATCCCTCTCGGAGGCTTGATTAGCCTGATAAGGGACCAGGTGTGTAGCATCACAACCCGGCCTGCCTGCCGCCCTGTTACATTCCTCCGTCGTTCTCTCAGGCTCGGGAGCCCCCGGCATGATGTACACCCTCCCCTTTCTCTGGGGGAGGGCATGCCCTATGCCCTGTCTGCCAGCAGGTCATCCCCACCTTCTGATTAGCTTAGAGCCTCTTCAGGGTGGGACCAAACAGAATGGGTTAAAAGATCAGGCTTGACAACTCTTTGGTTTTTAAACACATTTTTTTATTATTTTCTGGGAAGTCCCGAGTTCTCCCTTGCAGGAGTCCTTGCTTCCAAGGCTTCCCCTGGTCATTCCACCACCAATCTGGCATCCACGATCTTCAACAGAATTCCAAAACAAAATAATTTCTACAGACACAGCCAATGAACAAAAGCAACACAACTTATGCAAGTACAAACCTCCAAACTTCCGTTGAAAGTGCTGGTGTTTCATTAATTGGGTAATGAATTAATTGGGTAACCCGATCTCAAATTGAGGTAAACTAAATGTATTGATGTTTCTGAAGGCATGGTCATAGAATCCATGAAGTACATTTTTTCTGTTACAGATAATTCCTATTCATCTTCTGTTAAAGCTCACTTACCAACCTGTGTGAATGTATTTCTATTTGTGTTTGTTTAGTTTTATGTTGATTAGTTCAAAAATTCTTGTTTGTATTCACAGAGATGTTGAATATTTTAAATTCATATCGGTCCCTTGCAATCTGCTGATCCTAAAAGCTGTGTGCTCATAAACAGTAGTTCAATCTATTTGTGATATTGTTATCAATGGCCATGAAAGTAGTGTAACTGTAAGAACTAATCTTGCATCCCGATCAACACATCGCTTCCCGAAGACTTTGATCAGACGTAAAAAAAATAATAATTTAAAGTTTAGGCAGATTTAAAAACTGATATTGATAACAACTTTGATGTTCCTTTAGCTCTTTGGCTTGGAGAACATGACGGCTGTTTTTTTCCAAAAACTATTTGAAATGTTGACTCATTGGATCACAAAACACGATTTCACTGTCCTACTTTGCATTTCAGATGAGACCAAGACCAGAGAAGTCAGTGGCGCTTCTGGACAGTGTCAATGTGGGTTCTGCTTTGCATAGTAAAGCACTTGCATCTGTGGATGCAGGAACAAATGGTGTTGACTGACAAAGGTTTACAAAGTATGCCATGTCATGATGTCCATTACAGAGGAATGACGGTTTTTAAGACAGTGACATATGAGTGATCAGAGATCATGCACATTCAGAATTGGTTTTACAAGCAGGGCAACACCAAACACACACACTACCCGGACTTCGTTTGCTTGGCTGCATAATCAGAAATAAAGGTAGATGAGCCTACCTGCAGTCCTGACCTGTCTCCAATTGAGAATGTGTGGTGCGTTATTAAGTACACAATATGGCAATGAAGGCCCTGTACAACTGAGCATGTGACAATCTACATAATGGATGAATTGGAGAAAATTTGTCTTCAGTGCCTAAATGCTTAATAAATGTTATTAGAAGAAATAGTGATGTTACACAGTGGTATACACTAGACTGTCACAACTTTTTTGGGGCATGTTGCAATAATCTGATTTGAAATTAGCATATATATATATATATATATATATATATATATATATATATAAAAATTCCCAAGGTAAAACAAATATAATGTGTACATTCAATATTGCACAGGGTGAATAGAGTTTTCAAATTAATCCTTTTTGTTTTTATTAGCATTTTCCTTACTGTCCCCACTTTTAGAATTGGGGTTGTATTTCCTTTAAATTATGGACAGAGATGTGCTTGCAGGACAATGCTTTCAATTCATGTTCTGTTTACGATTACACCACACACACACATATAAATAGCAACAATGAAGCTTTTCCTACCCTGACAAATACAGATTGTCCCTGTAGTTGTTAAAAAAGTCCATAATCAAATTCTGTGGGTCATTTATAATTTGATTATCATTTTAATGCAAGAACAACAAGTAAAATCAGTTTACAGATTACTCGCTCTTATAATCCACGTCAACTGACTGAATTAAAACATGACACATTATTATACAATCATATCCAGAACATGTTTTTGGTAAATTTCAGAATTATTGGCAATCAAGTTTATTTCTCTAAATTGGTTTCAGTAGCTTAATGACATCTGAAACACTGACCAATCCTGTGAAATTCTATGAAGCACCAGTTTTCCAAATTTCCAAACTAAAGTTAACATTATTAAGTGGAACTTTGAATATTTCAACATGCAATTTATCATGTGACAGATTAAATTGAAGCATATTGGATGTTCAACACATTCCTAAATACACTTAGGCTAAATGTGTTCCCATCTTATTGGCTTTCACTTTATTTATTTCTTGAGTAACACATTTGACAAGTTATTTTGAAAGACTGATGACCTAAAGAATGGACAAGAATTAATTCATTTGGATACAGTTGTGCTTGGTTTCAGACCCCAGTTAATTAGTCTAGTTTTCGAGCATGATGTTAGTCAGACATGTTCATTGTTTACTCCAAATCTATATAATCACCCAAACTCCAATTAATATTGACTTAAATAAAAAATACATATAATTTAAACACAGCATTGAAAAAGGCAATAATGCAGCAGTTAAAACATCTGTAACTTTGTTTACATTTCTATTGGTTTAGGATAAGAGTGGGAGGGGTTGTCGTATAGAGGAGAGGGTCATCTCAGCCAAGAGAAGATATACACACACCCATCATTTTTTTTCTCTACATAATACAATGTCTTAAATGTTCCTGATGCTGGTAAGAAATCTTGATAAACCCTTAAATACGGAGTCATAAATTAGGGCATCAAAGCACATCAATGGAAGCTTGAAACTTATTCAAATTCAGAAATACTTGTCGCAGACTGATCAAGAAAACAGCAGGTCATCCAAAATGGTACCAACAAACCATCCCAATTAGTTTTAAGTGCCATGAGAATGTGGTGCCATATCTCTAATTCTAACCTGGAGATTACTAAATAAGGACTTTTGAACATATATTTTTCAAATGATGTTATATGATACTTATATGTAGAATGTTTATGGAAGCTTATATTTATTAACATGTTACATAAATGTGAGAGTATTAGAGGATAAATGAAAGCTCTATCCTCTGGGTTATTCTCTGAAAATATTTTGAGTATCTCAGGCACTTTCAAGTGTGCCAAAAGAAAAGGAAGACCCAAAGGCAATGAAAACATATATATATATATATATATATATATATATATATATATAAAAACATGCCATAAGGATTAGTCTCATAGATTAGGGGAAAAAACAGTATATTAATTAACGGCAAGAAATGTGCTAAAATTTCACAGGATGAAGTGGTTAAGAGTTTGGTTTGGTTTATATAAAAAGTGTGGCTTTGAAATGACGAAGTGGAAAAAAACACGTTTAAAAATATACTGGGCCCAAATTTTGGTTTCACTTTTACTGATATGTCATGTAATATAACAGAGAATGATAATGTTTTCTCCTCAAAAACATATTCTTCATTTAAACAAAAAGATTCAGAGCAACATATGTTCTCTCAACATCAGGCTAACAGTAAAATTGTAGTGTTTATTTTATTATCACTGCGACAGACGCCCAACATTTCTATCATACTAGAATTGAAATACATTGGACAGACAACTTATTATCCCTCTAATATTAAAAAAACAAACTTGACATAATTTTCAGGAGTGAGTGACCTTTAAGTTCAACCAGTCTTTGAACCAGAACTGGTCATTCAAGTTGTACCAAGCCTACCAACTTTTAGACATGACAATAAACTAGTTTCACACAAACCCTCTCTATATGTAAATGAACTGCGATGAACTACTATATGAAAACTGAGCGCTTAGCAAAGCTAACTAACTGCATTCTAGAAAACGCTGTGGTGTGTTAGGAGGAACGTGAATGGAGTCTATGTCTACCTAAGATACATTCAGTCAGAAGTTACTGTGTCATTTTCTTGTGCTGGTTTATACAACAGTCCGTTTTCATTCAGCCATGTTAGGAAATGTTTCTCTCTCGGTGTGAGCAGCACAAGCTCATCTTTTCGTCCACACATTGCATCGATACAAATGAATGATAGAAACGTCTATTTTAGTTACGTCTTCAGATATGTACATGTCATTGTTGCACTGTGATATTTTCATTTTTATCAA
The DNA here is from genome assembly GCA_032164185.1 of Moxostoma hubbsi. NCBI lineage: Eukaryota > Metazoa > Chordata > Actinopteri > Cypriniformes > Catostomidae > Moxostoma > Moxostoma hubbsi. Next base: position 31,117,630 of record JAVLUX010000030.1, on the reverse strand, counting down.
AAAGCAAGAAACAGGACCAACACAAGTACGTTATAGCATCATACACCAAATTTTGCATGCTTTTTCTTTATGCTTATGGACTTCAGATTACTTAGAATTTACTTTTAAAGAAGCAACACCAGAAAAATATTTCTATGCTTTTTGGATAGTATTGTTCGATGAATGTTTGTGGTACATTTAAAACACTGATTCAGATTGACAGCTCTTATTGTGTGACTAATGATCTACCAGAATGTCAGATGGTTATCTATGAAAACAAACTTTGTTCTTTCATAAGTCTATAGTCTTGAAAATGAGATTAGTCTATAATTAGGTTGTCTAAGAGGGCCTACACTCATTTTCCCTCCCAGGTTTTCGTAGTGAACTCAAAAATAGATTATTTCATTCATATCACACTTTCACCAAGAGCATAACTCTGCTTTGGACATAGAAACAATAAAACAAACCAATCTTGAACAGGTTTAGCTTTTTTGAAACCCACAATTCATGGGAATCATGTGGGACACCATTCTAAGATTTTAAATGGCATTTAAGAACACTGAACATGCTTGGTGTGGCCAAACCCTCACAAACAAATGGAAAAACTGGGGATGAGAGAGCTTTATATGTTCTGCTGATTCTGTTATCAGTTTTCTCTCCCTATTTACGTGCTGGGTCTGTTACATTTTTAACATCGGTCATATAGACATACATACAGTACGAGGGAGAGGGGGTTGCCATGGAAACCCCAATCAAAAAACAGGAGGCAAGGGGGAGGTCATGGCTTTGTGACTGTAGACCACTCCTCAGTTCATTTGCTCGAAGAATTTATAAGTGGGGTTTTCGTAGCCGTGATTCTGCATCTTATTGAGCTGTCTTTCCTCTGGGGTCAGCATGGGGTCAACCTGCTCAGAGAGAGAAAAAGAAAGAGATTAGGAGAATTGTTTAAAATGGAGCATGACTGTTAAGAAGTTTGGTAGATTATGAACAGACACATATTTGCCAATCAGAAACAGGTTAACCTTTAGCAAATCTGAAATAACTAAGGCAAGCACATCTGAACAGGCTTCCCATAAAAACATTATTTAAAATGGATTCTTGCACATTTGGGCGACCAGTATAAAAACATACATTTATGAACGTGTAAAATAAATGTTCCCTTTACATTCAATTTTTTTTACATGGCTCTCTGGGACACTTGATTCTGTTGACTCCCAACTTTCAGAAAGTCAGATTTCTGGAAATCCTATCCTATTTTCTCAGTGGAAAAATAGCTGTCCAAGCTGGGGTATTCCTCCCTATTTCGTGGTAACAGGTGCACAAGAGTTATTCACTATAAAAACGGCAATCTCCTCTTCCATTTTGAACAGTATGTCCTCTCCACTGTGGAAACTCCAGTAAGAGGTTGTTGTAGCTGGGTTTCCATCAAAATGTTTAGCATTTTTACTGCGCATTTCTGAAATTTGACTAAAGAAAATGCAAAACATTGTGCGTTTCCATATAACTGTAAATGCGCATTATCTTGAGGGAGCCCGCATTTTTGTCATTGAGCAGCAGAACAACCTCTTTGCTTCGGGGAGAGTTGTATTTTTAGAGGCACGCATAAAAGTAGTTGGATGGAAATGCAGCTTGTGTTGAGCCTTAGTGTTGAAGTTGTTAGTTTAAAGCCATTTAAAGCTGTTTCCTAGCTTTAGTAGTGTAGTAATAATCAGAGCGATCATGGAGTGCTGATGAATGAAAACACTGACTGACGCTGACTCACTTCATGTCACCTAACTGGCTGACAAAAATAAATGTAAAGAGAAACATATACAGTAAATCTTAACACATATGTACTGCTCTTACACTTTAGTTTAGAACGGCACAAAACAAACAGCATGAGTGGATCATCTCTCATCCAATCAGTTTTGAGGACTGGAACTAACTGTTGTAAATATTTATATGTTTATTGTTTACAAGCATAATTTTTACTATTTGCAAGTATTTACATTTATGTGTAGAAAAGGTGCTAAAAGAGTACTATCTCTTAACGAAAACCAGCAATCCAGTGTTTCAGTGTTTTTTGGTTGAGCGCACATTAACCACCATTTGTGGTTACATCGAAATGTTTCTATTTTGTTTTTAATCAACAATTGACTGTTACCCAGCAAAAAGGGTATTAAAAGAGACATTGTTCAGTGACAAATGGATTATGTGGATTTGACATTGGACACAAATTAAATGTATCAAGTCAAAACAAACTTTTACTCTCAATAACTTTCACTGTATATTGAGGGAGTAAAACTTTTTTTGACTTGTTGCGTTTAATTCTGAAATCTGAAAAAATGAACATTTACCAGCCAGTTGCAAATAAATAATTTACACATTTTTGTAAATATATACACTACAATTGCCATTTTTGGTAAATTTTCAGAATGATTTACTCGCATCATGGGGTAAAATGTGAAAAAGCCTGTATTTAACCAATGTCATCACATTAAGAACCACAAACAATACATTGTAGCTAGAAGAGCCCTCATAGGGGCTATACTCCAAGTGAGTGCCTTGGACTTGCTGCTTCCCAAAACAAGCCATTTTAGCATTTCAGCTGAACTCTCACCTCTACTATGCCATGGCTGATGGTTCCGTATGGCTTACGGCGGACTAGCAACAAGCTTATAACCATCACCATGGCAATGGCCACAGAAACAACCAGAAGCCCCACCATTGCACCACGGTTAAACGTCTCTAAAACATCTGGCTGCTGTGGTAAAAGAGAAGAAGCATTAAAACACATTCAACTTCAGGACTCTTTATTTTTATATTATTCATATATTCACATATCTTTATATTTGTAAGTAAAATTGCATCCCTCTTAGTTATCTTCCAAGTACTGTGGCTCTTTTCTAATTTTAGAAGACTCTTTTATACCTGTTAAGAGTTATTGCAATTCAGTCGGCCTATAATAGGGCTCTAAGCATATCTACTAAAACTTGGTTACGTGTATATGTTAATTAGCTCATACAGTACATCTGATCAGAAACTATTCTTAATGAACATAAATTAGAAACTCATGCTGATGCAGACATTTTCCAAGAGCAAAAGTAAGTAAAACAACAACTATGCTTCACATACCAACAATAAAGACATTATTTTAAAATGAAAGCATTTAGACACACACCAGCTCATCTCTCTGGATTCCTGGAGATTTGTAGACCACCTGCTTCAGTTCTACAGAGGTGTTGATCTAAGAAACACAGCAATACTTAGAGTTGATTATGTAAAGGGAAAATTCCAATGTAAAGTTTTAGCTCAGCTTGGCATAACAAATTATTACAGATTTTCTCAATCGCTTTGGGAAATTTTTTGAAACAGTCTAAACATTCTCATTACATCTGTAAGTGCAATTGTCACAACTGTTTTATGGGACATCACATCTATTGCAGGTCTGCAAAATGTAGTAACTCACCCAAAACATTTAATTTATGCTTAAAAACCTAGTTATTGTGTCGGTAAATTGGCCAATACCACCCAAATGAAATGTTTTTGCGAAACATTGCACATTTCCATTAACTGTAAATGCGCATTATCTTGAGGGAGCCTGCCTTTTTGTCATGGAGTAGCTGAGCGGCCTCTTTGCTTCACGGAGAGTTATGTTTGCAGTAATAAAGCAATTATACATTATGTTATTTAATACTGCCAGGAGACATCGCAGAATAAGTGCAATAGCTCACATCATGAGGGCTAAAATGGCTATTCCCATTCGCCGACAGCCTCCATATACCTGGGAGCGCCAGTGCTCAAAACAGTTCTGGTGGAATGTGAGGACCCACTTTAACGACGATCTGTGGGTGAAGCACTTTCGACTAACCAGGGCTAAATTTGAAGAATTGTGTGACTTGGTCTGGCCTTTTCTTGAACCAGCCACGTCAAGCTCTCGCACATCGTGTGAGCCGTACTGGTCAAAATGTTTAATGTTTTTTCACCATGGCAGTCAACCCTGTAAATATTTGTTATATACAAATGTAATTTTTGTTCAACTTTTTTGTGGACACTGACTACTTACTGTACTATAACTGAAAGTCATAAGCTCTTATTCAGCACACTGTATTTTAAAGATAATTAAAAAAAAATCCAAATGACTTTACAGATCTTTATTGTAAAGGGTTTAAACAATGATTGCCATGCTTGATCAATGAACCATAAACAGTTAATGAACATGCACTTGTGGAACGGTCGTTAAGACACTAACTGCTTACAGACGGTAGGCAATTAAGATCACAGTTATAAAAACTAAGGACACTAAAGAGACCTTTATACTGACTCAGAAATAGGGTCCCTGCTCATCTACGTGAACGTGCCTTAGGCATGCTACATGGAGGCATGAGTACTGTAGATGTGGCCAGGGCAAAAAATTGCAATGTCCGTACTGTGAGACACCTAATACAGCACTATAGGGAGACAAGAAGGACAGCTGATCATCCTCGCAGTGGCAGACCATGTGTAACAACACCTGCACAGGATCGGTATATCCGAATATCACACCTGTGGGACAGGTACAGGATGGCAACAACAACTGCCTGAGTTACACCAGGAATGCACAATCCCTCCATCAGTGCTCAGACTGTCCGCAATAGGCTGAGAGAGGCTGGACTGAGGGCATGTAGGCCTGTTGTAAGGCAGGTCCTTACCAGACATCACAGGCAACAACGTCACCTATGGGCACAAACCCACATTTGCTGGACCAGACAGGACCAGGAGTCGCAGTTTTGTCTCACCAGGGGTGATGGTCAGACTCACGTTTATCGTCGAAGGAATGAGTGTTACACCGAGGCCTGTACTCGGTAGGAATTTAAACAATTAAAACACATTCCCTTTCATAGATATTTATGGAATATACATGTATGTCTGATAGATTTTGATAATTGAATGGATCATTTGGCATTTGATGGCTCACACGATGAAAGAATGTTTAGAAGCTGTGAAGAGTAAAACAATTTCAATGAGAACTCATCAGTTTTGATGTCTGTGCATTTAGTTATTGTGTAAATTGTAGACAATGTAACTTACTTTTTGCACACCTGCCAAAATATGTACAATTTGCTTAAATAAGAAATTCAAATCTGGTGTGAACAAGAAACTAATTGTTCAGGATTTCAACTTAAGGTTATGAAAAAAAATTATTCTCATTAGAGAAATGAGCCAAAGCGATTGAGGAAAAACTGTAATTCTGCATTCATCTTTTAATAAGAAAGAGGTCTGATCATCTGTAATAGTAGATAACTCCCTCTAGTGGAAAACTGCTAAAGCATTTCTGAAAGCCTCCATGCTATGAATATTATTTTGCCTTTGCACTCCTTTTACTGAGTTACTCTTCCCTGAGTAATGCATATTCATTAGATGTGTTGTTTTGTATCTGTTTCAGAGCAGATTCTCCCCTTACCTTCTCTTCATACTCATAAGTTGGTGCTCTCTCTGATGTGGTATAGTCATACTCATCTACTGAAGAAACTGTGGAAAGATAGAAGATTGACCCTATAGTTATTTACACAAACATAGACAAGGAACTTTTAGCGAACATCAGAACAATCCATTAAATCAAAATTAAATAACAGGAAGTGTGAAAAAGAGTTACATGATTCACCTTTCTTATCACTGGGCTGGGGGTCTTTATTTCAGAAGAGAGTAAAAAGAGAGGGAAATAAAACATATTTAGCATAAGAAGACTTGTTTAAAGGTTTTTAAGGTTCTATAAATCTCAACTCAGTTACTACTCTACTTTTAATGTATGTGTCCTGCATGTCATTTGTTGTACCAATACGTGGAGGGTATGGGCGGTTCTGGAAGGCTCTGTCCTCTTCCTCTTCATCATCCTTCTCTTCCTCACTCTCAGCAGGAAGAAGCTCTTCAGTGGTGCGTGTCTCAGAGAAGGAAGTGGTCATGAGTTCACTGATGTCCCCCCTTTCTGTTCTCACTAATTCCTCTGCAGAGATAGATAGATAGATAGATAGATAGATAGATAGATAGATAGATCAGACAGACAGACACAAAGACAGACAGACGGATAGATGGATGGATAGACAGACAGACATACAGACAGAAAGACAAGACACACAAAAACAGACAGACAGACAGATAGATAGACAGACAGACGGACGGATAGATGGATGGATAGATAGACAGAGAAATACAGACAGACAGATAGATGGACGGATAGATGGACAAACATACAGTCAGACAGACATACAGACAGATAGATAGACAGACAGAAAGACAAGACACACAAAAACAGTGAGACAGACAGATAGATAGACAGACAGACGGACGGATAGATGGATGGATAGATAGACAGACAGAAATACAGACAGACAGATAGATGGACGGATAGATGGACAGACATACAGTCAGAGAGATAGATAGATAGATAGATAGATAGACAGACAGACAGACAGATGGATAGATGGATAAACAGACAGATAGACAGACAGACAGTTTGATAGATAGACAGACAGACAGACAGACAGACACAAAGAAAGACAGCCAGATGGATGGATGGATAGATGGACAGACAGACAGACAGACAAACAGTCAGACAGATAGATAGATAGAGAGAGTGATAGATAGATAGACAGACAGACAGACAGACAGATGGATAGATAGATGGATAGACGGACAGACAGTGACAGACAGACAGACAGACAGACAGACAGACAGTTGATAGATAGACAGACAGACAGACACAAAGAAAGACAGACGGATAGATGGATGGATAGATGGACAAACATATAGACAGACAGACAGACAGTCAGACAGATAGATAGATAGAATGATTGATGAAATATAACAAAACAAAAAAGTCTTACGAATTTCATTGTGAAGTTTCTCTGCCAAGCCGGGGACCTTATAGAGCAGAGCCAGGCTTTGATTCATCCTCTCCTCGATCACATGCAGGTGAGTGTACACCTTCAAAACAGAAATAAATTAACTTTTTATCCTATTTTGTTGCTGCAGCCTTTGCTGGCTGCAGATGTAACGTGATAAAGTGACCATTTCTGTGAAAACATGATGCAACAACAACAAGCGACGTGCAAGAAGACATTTCGTCTATAACTTAGTTTTTCTATTGTATTGTGCTGGGTAAACCAACCCACACTGAAAACTCATGGGTCTAAAATACTGCTACTCATAGCTGTACATTAAACATCATATATGTTCCGATTGACTGTGATTTTATTGCTTCGTGGCAGCAGAAATCTAGGACACACAGTCAGAATATTTTTGTTGTTGTTTGTTAAATAAATGGATGAATGGAAGGGTTGAAAGATATGAAAGTGGGATTGTGAAATGGATCAGTGAAAATGTAAAACCTGGAATTTCATCTGCTCTGCTTTTTGCGGGTCGGCAGACTCGATGTGCTGGTAATGACGCAGAGTGTGTCGCCGGTCCTTCTGCTCTGCAGCCATATAACGCTTCAGTGCCTGAAGCACACGCTCCGGCTGTGTTCATATGTGAGTAGGTAAAAGAGAGGCAAGTAAGAGTGTGGAGTGGAGGAGAATTAGAAAACCGCATTACCACTTTACATCTACATACTATCAGCTGTGGATTACAAAAAAGTTGACTTATAACAAACACTTATTGATTATGTAACATTATAAAGAGAAATATTCAGCCAAAAGACCTATACTGGATTATTATTACATTGAGCTTATATTTTAACAACAGTTATCAGTCATTGAAACAGACCTGCGGTGGGTCGCTCTGCACAGCGCTCAGGTAGCTCTCCAGGGCCAGTCTACGGTTATTATTCAAAGTGGCCACCACACGAGCCAGGTGTGTCTCCACCAACCTCTGCCTCTCACCAGCTACCTGCTCCTCAAGAGTCTGTAAAACAGACTGGAAGTGCTGAGGGAGAGAGTGAAAGAGAGTTTTGAGTTAATTCATCTGCAGCAACAGTAAAGCATTGCATTTGTAGTTTCGTATGTTCAGCGAATCCATTTTAAATGTCCAAATCTATTTTAAAAATTGATTCACTAGCACTATAAGTAGACTTGGGGAAAAAAATGTAATGCTACAAAAGTATATAACATAGCCCCTTTACCTAATGCATGACCAAAACTGCAACTACCGTAATTATATTACCTCATTCAATGCTTGGCGGTCTGACTTAGGAAGGTTCTTTGACTGGTTGTCTGCTTCTGCCCACTCCTTCATGATCTGTACAAACACAATTTCTTATTAAAAACATTTCAAATGTATGGATCTTATAATTATACACAAATCCTAAAAACATTTTCTCAGTGTTAAGTCCCGCCTCCTTAACCTCGTTGATGCGTTTCATTCGCCGTTCCTCCAGGTCCATCTTTGCACGCAGAAAGTTGGCATGTTCACTGTCATCACCTGGCATCTCAAAGTACACATCCACGCCATCTGTAGGACGAGGAGTGGGCACTGCTGACAAAGGAAAGAGAGAGAGAGTTAATTCATCACCAATCAATCAATAATTCAACCAATGAATCTATCGAAGAAGGAAAAGAGTGAGAAACTACAGCTCAGAGAGGCTTACTGTAAGAAGCATCAATGCAGGGAGTCTGTAAACTTTAAATATTCAGTATTATGTATTTAAGAGGATGCATTAAAGATGCACAGTTGTTTAACCTCACACATTCTGTTTAACCTCTGCTGAGTGTGTGTAGTGAGCTGGACAGGATTGATATTGTACATTTATCAGCCTCAGTGCTTCACTAATGAGCCTAATTCCTCTCTGGTGTAAAACATGGACATAATATGCTTTTTTCATATGCGGCGTATTACTCACCGATTTAAACAGTGCACAATATGACCTCTAGAGAGCTCAAGATATTATATTTGAGAATACATCCACCAGATTTATTGCTGTTTTGATAACTTCCACACTTTTGCTTCTGTTATTCTCTGTATATGTGCCATTGGAGGTACATTATTACAGAAATAAATCAAACCAGACTGAGCTGAACCGGTGGAGGTAGATTGTCTTTTCTCTGACCAAAGTCTCCTGTGGAAAAGCAACCCTTTTAAAAAAGTATCGTGGTGGCACCACGGTACAATGCTGTATGTGATAAAACCATGGTATTTTGATACCATTTATAGCATAGTACTGAATGACAAACATATTAATATTTCATGGTATTTACATGATGCTACAAGGTACTTCAAAGAATACCATGTCCTAAAAAAACAGCACATGTCCATAAAACATGGTGTTACCATGGTGTATGTCCAAACAACATGGTATTGTTATAAAAACATGGCATTACCATGGAGCATGTACAAAAAACATGGTATTATCATGGTAACTGTCCATAATTAATGGACAAAAACATGGTATTACCATGGTACATGTCCATATAATATGGTATTTTCATGGTACCTGTCCAAAGAAAGCATTATATTATCATGGTACATGTTCAGAAAACATGGTATCACCATGGTGTATGTCCAAACAACATGGTATTGTTATAAAAACATGGCATTACCATGGAGCATGTCCAAAAAAACATGGTATTATCATAGTAACTGTCCAAAATTAATGGATAAAAACATGGTATTACCATGGTACATGTCCATATAATATGGTATTTTCATGGTACCTGTCCAAAGAAAGCATGATATTATCATGGTACATGTTCAGAAAACATGGCATTATCAGGGTACATGTCCAGAAAACATGGTATTACCATTGGCTGTGTCCAGAAAACATGGTATTATCTCAGTATATGTCCAAAAAACAGTTTTATCATGGTACATGGTCAACAAACATGGTATTACATGGAACATGGCCAAAAAAACATGGTATTACCATTGTATGTGTCCAGAAAACACGGTATTATCATGGTGCATGACCAAAAAACAGTTTTATCATGGTATATGACCAAAACACATGGTATTACCAGGGTACATGTCCAGAAAACATGGTATTACCATGGTAAGTGTCCAGGAAACATGGTATTATCATGGTGCATGACCAAAAAACAGTTTTATCATGGTATATGACCAAAACACATGGTATTACCAGGGTACATGTCCAGAAAACATGGTATTACCATGGTAAGTGTCCAGGAAACATGGTATTATCATGGTGCATGGCCAAAAAACATGGTGTTGTCATGGTACATGGCCAAAAACACGGTATTACCATGGTATTTGTCCAAAAAACATTGAATTACCATGTTACATGCCCATAAACCAAGGTATCTCCATGGTATCAAGATCATCATAAGGTAACACAATTTTTTTTTCTTTGGAATAATGTAGACTGATAAATTGTGCACAGTAATACAAGGAATATATATCAAAATATAGATTGAGTCAACCTTAACTTCAGCCGACTTTAAAAAAGCTCAATATATTCATATATATTTATATTTATCAATATAAAATAACAGGTTTTAAACAGGCTGAAAACTCACAGTTGTCCATCCGTGTCTGAGGTTGGGTGGAAGCTTTAGCAGTCTTATCGTAATAGAAGTTGTCCATGTAGTCTTGGCCCTGGAAATGAGAATCAATGGGATACTCGTACTCCTCTGGGTCCTTTACTGTCGTAGTGGCTTCCTCCTCTTCTACTTCCTCTACATCTGCTGGGTCCTCGTCATTCCCTTCCTCCTCCTCTTCCTCCTCTGCCTCTTCCTCCACTACCTCCTCCTCTTCCTCTTCCATATCATCTTCCTCTATGTCAGTCTCAGGGGAAGGACTGGGTGTGGGTGGCATTGTTTTCACACTGAACAAGTGAGAAGCATTTGAAAGTAATGTTATGATGTTGGTATAAGGAAGTTACACTGATATATACATAAACACTCTTTTAACACATGTATGGTATCAATTGTTGGTCGAGATGCTTTTGTGGACCTGAACTGAATGCTACAGATTTTTTCAGCACTTCTATTTATTTCTGTTCATACAAAAGTTTACAGGAACAGATCAAATATGCATTAATTGCATAGTATAATGGGACAGACAACTAGTTTTCCAATGTGGTTCAGTTCAATATATGCATCTGCGCCCTTTTTTAACAGGTTTTCTAAATGTGCTGCATTTTGCTGTTTTTCAGCATCTTGCACATGAGCACCATGTTTTTAAGACATTGTCAGTTTTAAAAGAGCTTCAGTGGTTAAAAATGTGTCTTGAGACACCTGCATCTGGTTCCATTTTTATTTGTTTATTTTTTTACACAGAAATGTGTTTGGTCTGATCGGCCCCAAAAAGATTAATGGTCCACCAAGTTACATACCTGGTGGTAACTTTTTCTCCAGCCATGGATACAAGGGGTGTTTCTCCTTGTACAGCATCTACTGTCTCTGCCTCACCACGTCCACTTGTTCCAGCCCTGCCAGGGCAACACACATACTCCACCCCTCGAAAACGGTCACCACACGGCAACAGCATCCCGTAACTATGCAACTCCAGACTGTCAGCTGTGCAAGCCTAGAGAGGGACAGATAAGAGAGAAAGAGACAGAGAGAGATTAAAGAGGAAAGAACCACATTAAATCAAGTTTAATTTTGCCATGGAAGATGAATGACTCCAGCAGCAATGCATTAAAGAGTTTGAAGTACATTATTTCTTTTTCCTCCCTTTGCAATTGAGCGTAGGTGCTGGGGGAGAAATGACCTACAAAATTCATATGGGAAAACTCTAAGTACCAGCAGATACTGCAGAGGCAGATAGATTAGGAGATATAAGATAGGAAATGAAAATAAAGGGATCATAGATCACACAAGAGGGGGTGCATTTTAACATCAGACTAGCCATTAAAAATGTTAAGCTGTAAAAGCTGAAATCCAGTTTTAAATCTTTTTAGGCTATATAGATTTTATATTCATTTGTGATTTAATTCTTTTTTTCACCTCTTTGGCAATGTTGTGCCAGTACACGTAGCTCTCACAAGAGTCCATTTGCTCCTGGTGCAAGAAGCGACAACGATCTGGAACAAGGAGTGCCTCACTTACATATTCACCAACTGAGAGAAATACAGGGTAAAACATGATAAATCACAGTACAAATGACAGTTATAAGGGTTTGCAAATATCTAAAGTTTAAGAAAGGATGTAATTATGATAATCATTTTATACTCAAATAAATCCAAAGAAGACAATGCTAGATGAGGTTGATAATAGTGCAGAAATAGGAGATTAAACGGTGGTGTTAGCATTTTTGAGAATACCCACGTGGGTTGATGTGACAACATTGGGATGTGGGAACTCTTTGATATATGCACCATGTGAGCAGAAACCATGGACAAAGGTTTCACTGAGCTAAACATTTGCTTAGCATCACCAGCATTACATATTCATATTCATTCATGTACTGAGCCAACAGAATAACTTTTTTAATTGTGATACATTGCAGAGTGAATGGTATACAAATTATTACTATGCATAATACAAAAATCACATTGTCATATCGTGTCATGTCATATTTGAGTCTAAATAGACACACAACTTAAATAATTTCAGTAGTAGCCTACACCTAGAAGGCAAAAGATATATCTGTTCATGTGTTGTATTCTTATTATATTTTACTTCAATACGCAGCTTCTTTGTAAAATAGCAATCTCAAAAATTACGTCAATCACTGAAACAACAGACCCACCTTGAGAAACAAATAACATTTGTAATATGTATGTGTACACGCATAAGGGATCCTTATAATTCACCATTTGTGCTTAGAAAATCAACATGATATAGTACTTATTTGTATGAATAGCACTCATATATTCTATAATAAGGAAAACAATATGATGTAAACTTAAGTAGGTATCAATAATCACACAAATATTATTTATGGAAGCGCAAATATATATTGTGACACTATTACAAGCAGTGTTTATGTATACATACAGTATATATATTCTTTGTTTATTAATATAAATAACCATTTAGAAAAGATGTACAGTATATATATATATATATATATATATATATATATATATATAGATATATATTTATTATTATTATTATTATTATTATTATTTTATTTATTTATTTTTTTGCATTGTTTTATAATTGCAATATTCATAAGAGAAATGTTGCAGAATGGTAAAAAGGTGAAGACATAACTCCATAAAATGGTTGAGGTAGAGGGGGTGGAAAGAGGTCCTGGGTCACTAAAGACCCGAGGCATGAATTTAAGGGTTACAGGAATAATTCACACATTCCTGGAATTCAGGAATGATTAACTCATCTCAAATCTAATTTGTGGATGCGTATATTCAAATGTGCCACAAAATACAACAAACAAGATTTTTTAGCACTGGTGATTTCAATTCTTATTTATTCCTCACACAAAGCTATTGCATGGCTATAGAAAAAGACTTGTACTTTTATGATACTTTAATGATCTTTTGTGTCGTTTTTGGAACTTGACAGACCACTGTCACTGTTTGCTCCCGCTGTACAAAAAAGAGCAACATAGACTTTTCTCAAAATTTCTCTTTTTGTGCTCTATGGAAGAAAGAAAGTCATACCGGTATAGAACAACATTAGGATGAGTAAATAATCATTTTTGTGTGAACTATTGCTTTAAATGTCCATTAAAGGATCCATCTGCAGAAAAACTGAATAAACATATGATTGTTTGAGACCATAACAAACCTGATCACAGAGTTTCGAACTTTCAAACCATTTTCATGCCAAATGTATACTGTTTGCAAATGTTGGTGTTTTTTTGATAGGATATTTGAATTATAAAACATTCGAGGTGAGATTTGCCGTTTAAAACTTACCCAGACAGCGGTAGGGCACAACAATGAAGGAGCGGGTCTGACAGTGACCCCAGCCTTTCTTACACCAGCCTGGGATGGTCGCTGGAGATAAGGCCTCTTCTACATGGGATATCTGGAGTCCAGGATACATCTGATACACATACATAGAGAACGACAGAGAGCAAGACAAACACACAAACAAACAAAAGGAAAGAGTAGGGAACAGGAGTCAGGATCACAACAATTGGAAGAAGGTGAGAACAGATGAGAGACAGACGAATACAAAATTTGCATGCAGAAAACTTAAGAAAATACAAAGAACGAACAGGGGAACAAGGGATAGAACCCTTTGGTTTTGCTGGTCTTAGCTGGTTTAAAACCAGCAAACCAGACTAGCCATACCAGCTTAACCAAGCTAAGAGATCCATCAAAGGCTAGTTTAAGTAAAGCAAAAATTTGGCAAACATTTTAAATATGGAAAATGATCCACGCAGGCCATTTTGCCATATTTCTGTTTTGCGAAGTGAAGTAACACTCCCCATTTTAATATATAAATATAGCACTATAACGGAGATCTAAGCTAGTGCCAATATCTTTGTATTATCTTTATATTTGATTTGATAAGTCAGCCCATCTTGAGTCTGAAAATGTTGTTTAATATGGAAGTAAAATTAAATAAGACCAGACGATACATGCAATTAACCACAAAGCAGACAATATATATAATGGATTGTTAATGTAACACAGGGTTGCCTTTTTCAATGGAAGCTCATACAACCAGTAGATGGAGTGCCTGAGTTAAATGTGGCTGCTAAGACTGCAGCGCTTTACAGTAAATAACACAAACTATTCTGGGTTTGGCCAGTAGGCTGCGTAATACCAGTCATTCCGTATTTAATTGACTCATATTGAGCCATCTGTACATTTTTAGGGTTGTACTTATGATTCATAATAAAATGAACAATTTTATACAATAAATCATAGAAGGGAGGGATCACGATAGGTACAGAGGAAATAGATTGATAGAACGATACATGTATATTCAGGAAAATACAGGAGTGCATTCCCACATGAGGTTTGATATTTTACTATATATTTTGTTACATATATAGATCAGATTTGACAAGACAAGGTTAGTCGGAAAAAAATACAAATATTAATATCCTTTTGATTGCAATTATCCATGTAAACATTGTACCCTTAGTAACCAAGTCTTCTGTTCATTATTTACATTGTCTGCAATATTCTTCATATATATATATATATATATATACTGTTCATTATTTACATTGTCTGTAAAGACATACTGTATAGTGCAGAATAATGCAGAAAATGTATATAATGAACAGAAGCATTGGTTACTAAGGTTACAATGTTTACATTATATCTATCTATATATATATATATATATATATATATATATATATATATATATATATATATATATAATTTATACATATATGGTAACACTTTTCAATAAGTTTCCTTTTTTTTTACTTTAGTAAATGCATTAAGTATCATAAACATACCATTAACATTTGAAACATCATTTATTTATCTTTGTCAATGTTACTCAATAAAAATACAATTGTTCATTGTAAGTTCATGTCAGTTCATAGTGCATTAAATAACGATAAAATCTACAACTTTTGATTTTACAAATGTTTTGGTATATGTTGAAATTAACATGTTATCTATGTTAACAAATGGAACCTTATTGTAAGTGTTACCACACACACACCCACACACACACACACACACACACACACACACACACACACAATATACAATAGAATACAGTATATAATTGTTATAGGATTCCTTTATAGAGTTCTCTGACAAACAGTATTGCTCTGTGCACAAGGATGTATCAAATCTATTGACACTGGGCTTTAAAAAGTGAGAGTGGTAGCTTAGAGACATATGGTCAGGGATTATTATGTTCTAAACAAGCTCTGGCAATGAAGCTGCAGTCCACTGGCCGACCACCTGCTAGACTAAACCTCATAGAGCCAGGAGAATGACATATTCTTTGGCTACTTCTTTCGATTAAATCTTTCAATGTCACTTGTGCCAGCTAGCTTATGTAAATGCCATCCGGTGCTGAGCTAGAATGTAGGCAAAATAATGCTTTTAAAAGCAGAGTAATCGGTTGACTTGTTTAGCTCAGATTGGCCCACAATGAGGTGCTTTTATACAGTGAAGATGGGGACAGTGTGTTGATTCAGGTGGGATAGACTGGTGCCTTTATTACATGTTTTTCAGACTGACATTTCAATTTTCAGAATTGCTGTCACGCAATAATATAGAGACTTAGCATAGTGTGCAATGATGTTAGCCATTGAATACCCAAAGCTGTTTTTGGCATGGCACATTATTTGGCAATAGACTTATATTCAGTGATCAAAAAATGCAGGGGAGGCCATAATTTATTAATCTTGTTACCCTAAAGGGATAGAAAATTGAAATTTTGCCATTTCACAATGTTACAAATCTATAGGGATGCCGGGGAACTGTCAGGATCCTGCCATCTGTCTGGTCTCTTATTTACACTTTATTGACAGGATCCTGACACGGGTTTTGTTTTCATTTTCTTCTCTTGTTTTTGTCTAATTTGTTCTCTGCCCTGCTTGTTTCTGTCCTTGTTATTCCCTTGTCCCGCCCCCTCGTTTCCCTCATTATTAGTTCATGTCCCTCTCCTGCCCTCCTCGTTTGCCTCTTGATTTCTCCCTCTAGTATTTTTTTGAATTTGTTCTCCTCAATAAAGGATTTAAAGAGTTTCTGACTGTTTGCACTTGGGTTCTTCATACATCACCCTGACAGGAACACTATTTTGTAATGTTGCTATCTAGTTGGGACAAGGGAAAGTGCTGTATATGGAAGCACTGTTGTAAACTGAAGAAAAATAAGGGAAAACAAGGCATCGTTGCTTATCCCTAATTCCTCTAGATGAGGCAACGGGGAATGACAAAACTTGCAATCCTCTAAGGAGAGAGAGAATACAGTCACATTAGCTGCACAATATGTTTCAGCCCGGGGCATACAGAGCTCATAAATCTCCATGGCTGATTTATTGTGAAAAATATTGCCATTATCCTGCACACTAAATACACCAAGTGTTAGAGACAGAGATTTGCATCGAGTAGTGTTCACTGTGTATGTACATAAACTGTACTGCACATTTTAGTCTTGTTTTACAATGCTTATATTAGAAGAGTCTGCTCTCTGTGTTCACCTTGAGAATATGCCTGAGTGGAGGATGCTTGTCCACATAGTAATTAAACCAATCACCATGCATGCAAATTTAGGTGCAGTGATTTAAATGTTTGGCTTCACTGAAATTGATTACATAAAATAGACCAACAGGAAAGAACAGAAATAAAATAGAAAATGAAACAAAACATAAAAAAGAACAGAACAAAACAAAAAAATGGAACGAAAAATAAAACCAAGTATAGAATAAAATCGCACCTCCTGGCAGTATGATAGGATCTTGCTGGGCTGGGTGAAGCATCCCTGGCGCCTCTGAGGATCTGGTTCCCACTGTCCAGTCTCAGTGTTCATGTGCAGAAGCTGACGCCCACAAAACATGGCTATCTGAGGTTCTGCCATATGGGGACCACCAACTGGTTCATTCACCTCAGTTATAGTCAGAGCCTGAAAAAGAGAGAGAGATGTTGACTTTTTATTGATTTAATGAATCCAAACATACCTGCATTTGTATACAGTACAACTTTACATTTACATGTATGATTTGGCACGCTTACTTACAAAACTAGACATACCAAAATTAGCATATAATGTACTATATTCATGAATGTACCAAACATATAAAATGTTTGTGCCACTAGCATAAATTAATTTGCCCCCCAAAAATGTAAACAGGTTTCCCCTGAGCACTTCTCCTATATGCCAATAGGAGGGTCAAACATATAGTTCCACACCAAACTCATGCCACTGGCTTAGCCAAAATTTTAATATACTGCAGGGCTAGTCAGGATGCTCAATCAATCAGAGCAATGTTATGCTGATCGGACCGTCACTGATAGTAGAGTAGAGAAAGAGCAAGAAACTGTATGCAGAACATTTTTAGTAACTATACGACTCGCATACACCTTTATAACTTTTATATTACAGAAAGTGAAAGAGAGAGAGAATTTATATTGTTCTGCACCATCTTGGGTCGGAGTGGCCTACATTCAGGATACAAACCAACTGAGCCTAGCTGTCTACTAACTGCAAACCACAGAGTGATAAGAACATTTTGAGGACAGCAGAAATTCAGAGAGATGTAGAAACTGGTAAGTACAGCATGAGGACAGAAACAAAGACAGAAAAGAAGGGTGAGTTCAGCTGTTATCTGCTGCCCTTACAGCGACGGGGAAATAAAACATATATATACATATATAACATACATATATAAGATTGAGGCTCATTATTGAATTTCAAATTGAGCCAGAAGGCCAGACTTGCAGATAACCCTAAATGCAGCTTATCCATCTTCCATCAAACACGTGTGTGTGTGTGCATGTGCATGTGTGTGTGCGTGTGTGTGAATGGGTGCAATAGGAGCAGGTAAAGGCAGTATTCTCAACCAAAAATGTGCATAGCAACTCAGAGAACCCATGGGAAACAGTGCAACGACAGTATGCAACGATAATCATTTGTGTACAACATGGTATATATTCCAGTCATCACCTTGTAAATAAATGTATGCGCAGCGTAGTTCTAGCGGGAAGACTAGCAGCTGTACATCATCGCACCATTAGCTGGGTAATTCCCAGCCAATCACATGTAAACCATTGCTTCATAAGTCTGCTCACAATCTATCACATTGCTGTTTCAGTGTGCTAACATGGCAACCTCCACCACCCCACAACCACCAGTTGAGTCCAGTCCTGCACAGGGGTAGGCTCCTCGCCCCTGCCTCCTATCTTCGGCAGGATATGACGGTTCCGAGTACTACAACTTCGGACCATCAGACGGGGCCTATGCCAAAGAGAGACATTACTTTTCTGTTTTATATTCATCAAATAAATGTCATCTTCAATTTCACTCAAGTCTGCGAGTCTTCCTGATAGAAATATGCTTATTTTGCTATTTTAATTACATTTTGTTTTTTGGCAGTCTGACCAAATAATGAGTCATTGAAGATGTGTTAAAGAAATATTCCTGGTTCCTGAGTCAAACTCAAAAGCTCGACAGCATTTGTGACATAATGTTGATTGCCACAAAAAGAATTGTATACTCTTTTCTTTAAAAAAAGAGGCAAGAATCGAGGTTACAGAATGTGAGTTCCCTGGGATTCAATCCCATGACCTACATGTTGGCACACAGCGTGCTTGCTGTAGTTTGCACATTTTGGCAAATGTAGTAGGTCATCCAGGTATTCCATGCAGAAAATGTGCAAACCGTGTACAGACACAGTACTATGGTAGTACACCATTCTGAACACCATCTGCACCCAATTTATTCTTCTCTCACATCACTCTGTTTCTATTTCAATCATCTCTTTCTCCTTCATTCTTTCTTTCTTTCTTTCTTTCTTTCTTTCTCACTCTCTTTGGCAAATGATGTTGGCATTGACCTGAAATCTGTTCAGTGCTTCTGGAGGTGGGCCCTGGGGACAGTCACACTCGCAGAACACACAGTAACCCTGTGCCAGAGTCACAAGCTCATTGACCAGCAGGTCACTTGAGTACATCAACATAAAGCAGGAAACAAGGGATCTGAGCAGAAGAGGAAGTCTAAACAGGGGAGAGGGTTCATTTTCACTGGTTATCTATACATTTAATTCTTTACAAATCAGAAGCTGTATTCGGTACACTAATCTAGCAATGGGAAAAAATAGATATAATTTCTATGTTTTATATTATGTTCATATCATTTGACCTGCTCAATAGAAACAAGCCCCACCTTCATTTAAATTCATTAGTTTAACAGACATATTTATTGAAAGCGACTTATCGAAAACTGTTAATACAAAGCTCACTTCAATAATTGCAAAAGATGACTCTGGTCAAACTCTGATAAATCAGATAGCACTTTGGATATACAGACGAGGTCATTTTAATTTAGAAAAGATAATGAAAAAAACAATCAACCACCTTTTACATAAACCGGAATGCTTATAAATCTAGAGAATTTATTTAGATAAAAAATATGTTTATAAAATAAGCAATAATCGCATAAATAAACACTATTGATATATTAGGATAACTAAATGTAATCAAAATTGCCTTGGATTATTAGATCCCTCCATCACGATGACTGGCAGGCCTTTATAAACAGCTGGCGCTGTGGCGTGACATCACCGCGTACAAAAAAGTGTACAAAAACTACAAAAAGTGAGTGTAAATTTCAACTTACGAGTAC
The DNA here is from genome assembly GCA_032164185.1 of Moxostoma hubbsi. Classification (NCBI taxonomy): domain Eukaryota; kingdom Metazoa; phylum Chordata; class Actinopteri; order Cypriniformes; family Catostomidae; genus Moxostoma; species Moxostoma hubbsi. The sequence continues at coordinate 31,097,562 of JAVLUX010000030.1, read as the reverse complement.
AAATATTTAATGTACAAGTTCTCAAATCCAAAAATGCAAGCTCTTGAGTTTTGCTACTGATTTATCTTCATACCAGACACTGTGTGCGTCAATCATCTTGGATTTTGTGGGGGAGTGCTGCAAGGTTACATGGCTCCTCACTGGTGGGTGGAAAGACGCAATCAAAGCAAAAAACAGCTCTTAGAACCCCATCACATGTCTTTTAAACTGCAAAGCTTGCTGCATTTCAATGGCATCCCCAGGGAGGCCACCGATCTGGCAACTCAGGCAAAGACTAAAGGCCCACTGTACTTTAATCTTCAATGACAGACAGTGTGAATGACAGAGAAGACACATAGCACTAAGGCAACCTATTAGAGTAGAGATGCCCATGGGGAAGAGGGGGGGAAAGAAGGAGAGGGAGAGAGAAAGCTGAAATGTGAGAGTGATCAAAGGCAAACCCTGCCTCTGCTGGCCGATGCAAAAACGTTTGAAGTACTAATTAAAATTTATGAGAAAATAAATATATAAATCAGAGCCATAAATATACAATAAATACAGAGGGCCTGCAGGAGAGAGCAGCATTATTGCAGAGCTGAGAATAAGAGGCAAATGCCATTAGGAGCCTGTTGGATTAAAAATGATGAAAAAAAGCTCATCAGTTGGAAGCCTTGACGAATCGGTTATTGCTGCTGCTGCTGCAGTGTTCGCAATGAACATGCACGTGTTTGGAAAGAACAAGGATTACCCTGGGGTCATGATCTTGTGCTTTGTCAATGCTGAATTTGATCTGTCGATTGCTCATGAAATGGCTCTCAGACTCTCAAAAGTCTGCCTACTTCTTCCTTATTTTTTGGAAGTCATCTATGGAATTCTGAGGAATTGGGATGCACAATATATCAACAACCATCTCTATCTCCAGACTGTACATTTGAAAGAAGGTCAAAATGTCTGCTGCTGCAATCGGTCTGGCCTTCCCGAAATTTGAACCACTGCACCCAGTGGATGAAGCTAAAAGTGTTGCTGAATGTATGGAAACGTGTGTGCTTCAGATTTGGGATAAAATGTCCACAGGGTGGCGCCAAAAGGGTGTTGTATTTTTAGTTTTAGATAATGTATTACAGACAACAGGAATGCACATTACATTAATTCTACTTCCTACCACAATCATCAAACCTATACCAAACCATAAGTGAAGAAAAAATTACATTTTAGAATGAAAATGCAACCTCTGAATCACGCTCATCAATGTGAACTTGATTATTTCCTGGTTCCATTGGATCAAAACATGTTGGAGAACAGTAGCGCCAGAGGGAAAGGTGAACACATCTGACTTGATGCAAAAATGTCTGATGTTGGATGGTGCTTCTCAGTAATTTGGTTGAATGGGGTTGATTTCAGGAAACATTCAGAAGTAACATGTTAATTTCACGTGTGATCATGTTGCAGTATCAGCCAATTTTAGTGGTTGTTTGCATTCAAAAATTCTTTTTCTATTTCAGATTTCAAAAATAGTGAAAAGTTATCTAACTTCTCTACAGTACATTATGTTACAATGCCTGTTTTCACTTATCATTTTCTTAACATACATGTTAAATTCTACATACATAACATAAAACTAATTAACATCTTTGTTATCGGCCAATGTTTCTATATAGGAGCATCCTTGATTTAAATATGGAAAAATTGGTTTATTTGAGCAGTAGTACTGCAAAAAACTGGTAAGTGAAAGATGATAATTCACAACTCTTTCTGAATGCAATAATATCAAAAAATAGTCAAAAAAGGCACAACCAATGTGTGGAATGTGAGTTCGAATTCTGTTAAAATCTGCAGAGCTTTCGGTGGAATTCTGTGGCTGCAAATTCCATGCAACTTATTTGTAACTATTACGCTGCATGTCCATGGGCAGTTTCCACTTTGTAATACAACAAAGGAAATGTGCTGTATTTCTTGCACACTGAATTACAGCAATGTCTTGATGTTTCCATGGATGTATTAGGCTAATTAGGATCAGCCAAGCTGATGTTTAGAGCTTTCTTAGACCTCTGAATTGGTTTAAAACTGGATAAGCAAAGAGCTGATATGGCGTACCTCTCTCTGCTGAGATTCAAAACTACTCTGATAGCGGGATGAGATAATTTATTTATTTTTTAACTGGAGAAAGGTCATAGCCACATGGGAGAGTTCCGGATATTTGAGAAGATAACCTGCATGCACATATACAGCTCTCAGTTCCGTATGCACACACAGCACAAACACACACATTTCACACACACTCAGAAACACACAGAGTCAAGATCAATACCAAGAGCTGCTGTACAATCCAGCTCCTTCAGTCGATATCAGTGCATCAGGAGCCCTGAGGTCTGATCTAAAACACTCTCTCTCTCACACACATCAGCACACACACACACACACACACACACACACACACACACACACACACACACACACACATTAGTGCAGCTATCCTTATGAGGACTTTCCAAAGACATAATTTTTATACTGTACAAACTATAGAGTCTATCCCCTAACCCTAACCCTAAACCTAACCCTCAAAAAAACTTTCTGCATTTTAATTGAATTATGGGGACACTAGAAATGTCCTCATAAACCACATTTATTGCATAATACCCTTGTAATTACAAGTGTGTAACCTAAAAAAATGTCCTCGTAAACCACATAAACCTGCCCACACACACACACACACACACACACACACACAGAGAAAGACACATACACAGAAGGCTTGTTATATACCAAGCCTTAAGGCTCAGTTTAGATCGCATTCTTGGAATCGCAAATACACGTGACTCCATGATATGCATCATGCGATTAATACATCAGCATACAAAAGGCTATGTTCAGAATAGCATACTACACTAATTCCTACTCTCACAATTGGTGCAGTATTTACTATTGTATATACAGTATGTCAATTTTCTGCATGCATGAGCACTATGCTGCAGAAATAGTACGCTATTCCGAACATAGTAATTGTATGATCAGAATGTTGATATGATGAGTTCATGTGGCAAATGACAAATGTATTCAATTATAGTACTATTAAAAACAATTGTAGGAGGTATACAGTGTATACTGTGCAGTGTTAGTAAGTAGTAAACTAGTATTCCATTCCTAATTTCATTCTAAGCAGAAAAGCAATATGCAGCAACTCCAAGCTTTAGCTCTGATGACAGAGATGAAGATGCACCCTCATTCACTACAAGGTATTCGAGGCGCAACCTTTCATCTTGCTTGTTGATGACAGACATCATCTCTCTATAAAAAAGGTCACCAACACACGGGTATGTTGAAGAGAATGATTTAAAAAGGTTTTTGCTTAAGCATTCATCCCTGTGCTTCAGGAGATACAGAAATAAACTGCAGTAAAACAATGGCTGCATGTAAACAACATCTAATAGCACATTCCCCTGCAGGTTGAACAAAGAATGCATTAAGAGATACAAAAAGAGAGCAAGATTATTGATCAGGTAGTTTTGCTATAAGCCACAAGTTGATAATGAAAAAACATACACAAAACAAACAAAGATGCACTTAAATGCTTTCGAGAGTAAATTTGTTAAGGCATTACAATATGGTTTTAAGTGTGTACATTAGGTCATGTACAGTATACTGTATATGCATAAACCAACTATGTCTTTTGGTTAATCTTGGTTAATATAAATTAATAAAAATACACGTAATGGCAACTATTGTTCATGTTAGTTAATAATGTATATATATATATATATATATATATATATATATATATATATATATATATATATATGTATATATATATATCAACCCACATATATAATATATATATATATATATATATATATATATATATATATATATATATATATATATATTTTTTTTTTACTAAAATCAAGATTTTTTTAAATATATAAACCTAAAATCTTGATGTTAATGATGTTTATGCTTTAAAGTAAGAGTAGGTGCTTTAACTGGCCACCTTTTTTTTTTTTTACATTTTGGTGATTTTTCAAATCATTTTATTTGGTCATGTGGCGTGACAAATACATTTAAAATGTACAAATTTTTCATGCAGTTTCTTAATTGATTTGAAGTTAAAAATGCTGCTTAAAATAGTTTTAGATGGAGTATAGCATGTCACACCACAGAATATTATCCATTTAAAACAATTTGCAGAGGATAAAATACAAGCATTCATACACTGCTCTCAATGGAAATTGCTGCATTTTATCCTACATCTCATTAAAACAAAAATCCCATCAATGCATGATTTACAACAATTATTTTAATAGACCATGCCATCTAGCAAATATAATTAGATTACGTTCTGATCCATTCCATTAAGTTCAGTTCAATTCAGTTCAAAAGCTTTATAATCTATTAACTTTAAAAACAGAAAATCTCTGTATATTTGACTCATAATGCAAGACACAATCTCCATTGTAATTCCTTTCAAAAGCTTCATTTGATTCCTGTATGCTCTCAACTTCTAACATTCAACATCTACTGATTAAACCCTGTTAAATGACCCTGACTACAGTACATTCACAAATAACACTGCTCCGTTTAAAAACAATGCCTAAACCAATTTGCTGTCTTTCACCGGTCCACCTAGCCACCTCGCCACCTGGACTCTGGAAACTCAAGCTTTAAATGTTCTTTTTTTAATAACAGTGCTCACACAGTGATCTGTTTCTGAAACTGCACATGAAGCCATTCAGACTGGGCTGCAGTGACGAGTACTTGCACTTCCCTCGTTTTGGAGTGTCTGGATGTCGTGATCGATTTTCCCTCTGTCAAAGTGGAGTGCGGCAAGCTGCCTGATTTTGCTTAGCTCACCCAGGCAGAGTGAGTGCTCGCCTTCCCCAAGAGAAGCTCCTTAACTGGACATTTAGAACTGGGTGTATCCAGTCAGTATAACAGACAAGGAATGTCCACCACACAGACATATATCCCAGATGGGAGTGAGGTTTAAGGGGTAACGGGAGCCAGCTGGTAAGTGATAGCTGTGCAGTGTGTGTAAACCTCACTCCCCTGGCCTCAAGAGGTGCACTAGCAACTGATATTAGGGGCTGTAGCCTTTAGCCTCTTCATTAGCACGCCCGCCTACCATGCCGGAGAGGCCGGTTCGAATCCCACGCGGAGCTGGTCGAACAGGACTGGTTACACTTAAACCAACGACTACTAACCTAAACAAGTTCACACACACACTTTTCATTATGTTGAAAGAGGTGTCATGCTAGCAGACTACTTTTGACATGGTCAGACCAATATATTGCTTCTTAAAGGTGATGAATTCTTAAATTCTTAAAGCAGAATGCTAGTCTCAGTCACTATTTACTTTCATTGTTCCACATGAAAGAGAAAGTCAAACGGGTCAAGTCAGACTGCCCTGCAGTAAATCCAGTGTGTGTGGATTGTGTGTGTGTATGTGAGCTTGCTTGAATCCTCTCTTTATTCCAGATGTAGTCATCTCCATTTGTACCACGTGTGGTGGGATGAGCCAACAAACCACGCAACTGTCAGTCAAGATTAGTGAGCTGCAGGTTATTTACTGTTCCTCGCAATCATGTGCCAGCACTGAATCGTGTTTCCTACGCGCTAAGGATTTAGGACAAAACAACAAACAATTTTCACCTACTGAGACCTTAGCCAGGTTAGACACCATATTTAATTTGATACAAATGGAAATTAATGTGTACATTTGTGTTAATCGTTCAGCTGGAAAAAAAAAAAACAATTTCGAAAAAAAAAACAAAACATATTTTTTTTAACCTTTTTCAGCATAAAACTGAATTGTTTTTTGTTGAGAAAATGGGTCGAATTAGTGTTTTTTTTTTTTTTTACTTTTGGAAGAATTAAAAGCTTTATGTTTATTGGTCTAAGATTTATATATTTTTTTTTGTCAATTATGGTTTTGTTGTTTATTTTTATGTACTGTGTGTGTAATTTGTTTTTTGGTTATTTTTATTCTTTATTTTTGTAATTCTTTAGTCTATTGTTTATGGTATGTTTCTTTATTTCTATTTGCTAAATTATTATTATTATTATTAATAATAATAAAAATGATAATAATAACAATAATTATAAATAAAGTAGTATGTAGTATGGTAGTATGCAAAGTTTTCAAACTGCTTTTCAGAACCCTCCCCTAATCAGCCATTGGTCAAAAAGACAGATAGTCCCGCCCCCACACTCAAGCCATTAGTTGAGAAAATGTTGCTGTGTCAGGCTGGTTGAAATGCAATGTTCTGAAATTAAATGTTTTTAAAAAGCCACAAAAACACATTGTTTACACTCTCACAAAGTCAACCTAAAAATCGCTAACTTATAGTATGCAAATTAAGGGACAGGAGAAAATGTTTAAAAATAATAACACAATTACACACTTCAGCTTTAAACTTTAAATGTTTTGCTTGAAAAGTGTGCTTGTTGTATTTTTTTAAAATATAGAACAAACTATACGTCTAACCCCCAGCATCATTTGCAATTGTGTCAAATTTAATATGACGTCTACACTATATAAGGTTGATCACTACATAATGAGGATGATATAATACATGCAAATCTAACTAAAACAAGTTGAGAAAGCACCCAACAGCTTTAAATCCCAGGAGTTCAGCCAACACTTATAGTCAATATTTCACTACAAGTTCTAGCATGTCAGGAAGTTTCCTGGAAATGCTTCTTCCTCCATCTCGTGCTTCTGACAGTTTTTTTTTGTGGGGGGGGGGGGGGGGGGGGGGACTGAAAGGAACAAGTGCAAACCACTCGCATGCACCCAAACTGAAGTGTTTATCTTTATGCAGGACAGATGGCCTCAGTAGTGGGTGGCTGCATGGCTCTCCAGCCCCCCTCCACCCTTTTGCTCACTCGCTTTCAGCTGATCTCAACCCTGCACAAACTGTCTAACCCCTTACTTTCTCTCCATGTCATTCTCCCTCATCTATCCTCCCATTCCCAACTGGAGTAATACGGCCCCTACAAGATTTCAGTGCATTCATCATTGTAATCATGCTGATTAATTATTCAGCACTCAAATTCATTTGCCTGCCAGCCCTTGATTAGGAGAACGAAGAGTCAGCTGTGTCCACCCTGCTTTTGGAGATGGCGAAGGCCAGATGAAAGACCCCGGACATTCTCTGTTCTGTCAGACGCTAATTGCGTGCCCCTTGCTAATTGCACGCCGTAATTATTGTTAGCAAAATGCAACGAGCTGAGGAGCCATCAATTCTCACACTTGGCTGGTGTGAAGAGTGGACAACAAAGCAGAAAATGAGATGTTATGAGGCAAGCAGTTGGATGATGAAAAGACCAGCATGGTTTGGCTTGGTTTGGTGTTGCTTTAGCCAGTGGGCCAGTAAAATGTAGCTGTTGAAGATTCACTGTAAATAAATAAAAAAATAAATACATCATGGGCGTAATTTTTTTTTTTTTAAATGTGGTGGGGACAGTTATGGGGTTTACGTTGTGTAGTTGCAAAACTCATGAACATTGTCATTCTTGATGACCAATTCAAGCACTCCAATAAATCTTATGCATAATTAATTTGATAAATTGAACTGTACATTTAACACTTCCAGAGTGGAATTTTGTTAGTCAGTGGATAAACACATGGATTGCCGTCAGCTGCCAATGCCAAGAAAAAATAATTTGAGAAGTGAACCATAAGTCTTGTTTTCAGATAAATCTAACAATACATAGTGGGGTCTGCTGTTGAAATCGGTCTGTCTTACTGAAAATCGAATCACTGCCCCCAGTGGCCAAAGCTGGCAGTTATGTTGAACATATGGGCATGCATGAGCTCCAGTTTCCAGAGACTTGTGTCTCTGCAGACCAAAAATGGGCGTTTTCCAATCAGTGGGCGTTTTCAAACCGGGATGGGCATTTTTCAAACGCTTTACACAATTTGCCTACTACACTGAGATTCCCAACTTTCATTGGATAGTTCCGAAACACCCATCCTGGTTTGGAAACAGCCACTGATTACTACATTAAGATTCCTTAAATTCATTGTATAGTTGAAAAACACCCATCCTGATTTGAAAACGCCCACAGATTGGGAAACACACATTAATGTTCCGCCGAGACATATATTTTTTTATTTTAAATGAAAATGCTGCTTCCGCTTCGTGCTTATTATTGTTTATGTGAACACGATTACTTCCTGGTTCCCATAGGACCAGAACATGTGAACACTATTGAATAATGTAGCAGTTGTAAGCAATTCAGTAGCATTGTAACATTTCCAATGTGATCATGTTGCCTAGTGAAGCTGATTGACCAAGGAAGTCTTGCTGGTTGATCCTTTATGTAGACACCAACACACAAGCAACTAAAACACAACATAAATTGATTACCAGTTGTGCTGGTCTTTTCAGAAGGCTTCACACCTATTTAACCCTCACCTCTCATGTAAGCTCATTTTCTTTTTCTAACCGCATACTGTATAGTTTCAATGAAAAAGTAGCATGTAAGGCAGTAGGAGTGGGTGATATGACCAAAATCTTATATAATGATATGAGTAATTTTATATAACTATAACAATATTTTTTTCAGGAAAACCAATAAAAGTCAGTTAACATAATAAATAGCCATATTGTAATGTCTATTTTTGGTAAATCTAGTTAGTGAAGTAAATACTGAATCTATATACAGGCTATTGAAAGTCTACTGAATTTTTGTTGAAACACTGTTTACTAGCTATAACAAGCCAGTTGTTAAGTCACTTAATAGTCAGTTAAATAGTCATTTATAGTCAGTTAAATATGTACTTGGGACCATCAAAATAAAGTGTAACCACTACTTCCTCTTATATAATTTTCTCTTTTTTTCAAACTTGACAAATTAAAAAAAAAAAAAAAAAAAAAAAACACAACCTTAAATCAACCTTACCATAATACTCAATTTCACATTATACCACATTTCAGTCTGATATGTTGTTGACAAGTATTATTATAAACTTTTCAAAGCAAAGTAACAAAGAAAATATTTCATGATTTTAGTAAAAAATACACAACGAAAATAACACATCTTGCAGTAAATACATTTTAAATATATTTAGAATCACTTCTTGCAAAAAAAAAAAAAAAAACTTTTAAAAAGACGGAATTAATGCAGAGCACATCTTTTGGCTTTCATAATATTCTTTAATGTGCTTCATTTTAAGGTGTTAAAACAGATTGTTTGTATTACCACAAGTGATTATCGCCGTGCACCAGTTTGCAGATGACATTTTTCTAATCTGTGTCAGCTTTTGTGAACAAGAGGTCACACCTGTTTTAATAACAAGCTCCCCTTCATATTCTTAACTTATCTTTTTATCACATCAGCAAAAAATTCATCCAACAATGGAGACGTACAGATGTGTGGTGTAGTCAAGTGCACCTCGGCATGTTAAAGAGATGATCCATGTGTCTGGATCACAGTGGCACTGTCCCTGCAGAGTGTGTCAATCAGATCATGGTGGACTTCTGCATCCTTTGCTATAGTGCTTAGAACCAGCCCGCAAAATCAGAATTACAAAGAATCAGCCACGAGTTTGAGGGCGGGTTTGCGGAGCTGCCTGATCTGCATAATTCCTTTAGTGATTCACAGAATTCATTCCCTGATCAAGCTTCAGTGGTTTAATTTTCACATGAAGTGAGCTCACTGATAGATATGGTCAAACTGCACACATTATTTACATATCGCAATATACATGATATGACAAAATTTCTGTCAATTGACACCACGATATATATCGTCATATCGCCGAGTCCTATAAGGCTGTCTTCAACGATAAGCCAGCTGGCCGCTCGCTGCTCAGAGTCTCATCAGTCCAGATTAGTCGAGATGGAGCGCCAGCTGCCTTGATGGCGAGCAGATGGCAGATGACGGGTGACCCCTGCAGGGGTTGTTCTAGGACACAAGAGAGGCTGAACCCTTACATATATGGGTGCAGAAGGGTGAACACCAATTTAATCCTTTATAAAAAAAAAAAAATAAATAAAAAATCCTCAAGCCATCCATCTTTAAAGGAATAGGTCACCCTAAAATTAAAATTCTGTCATAATTTACCCTCATGTCATTCCAAACTCATAAGGGTTTCTTTCTTCCGTGTTGTTGAAATGCAATCCACACTTCGGCTTTTCACACTGATGCATCATATTCGATTATGAGACAGATGGAATAAACCCAAATGCAAATGAGATCTAAAAAAGTACAGCTGAGGCATAGATTGCCACTAAATAACCACATAAATATTAGTGTATTTGTTAGTTCAAAGCTATTGTACTTTTGCCATACTTTCATAGCACTTTGTAAAGCAAATACATACTTCAAATAAATCTACAAACAAAAACAAAATGTTATTTAACCAAATGATAAGTAAATGATGAGAAATGAGTCATAGGTTTACTCATTGAGTTAACAAGTGTTTGTGGGCTGTGCAGTCGTGACTGAAGTCCACGTCCTTTGCGAGAGCTTCAAATCACACTTTTCGAAGAAGAAACCCACGATGTGTAGCCAGAGATCTCCCACGTAGCCTGTGAGCTAAACTATGAGAATAACCCTACTCTACTGAGAGGTTTCTACACACCCGCATGAGTCCAGATGGGCACCAGCAGTGAGAGGTGAGTCACTGTCAAACCACACAAATAAACTCACCAGACCTTGAATAACAGATCATGATTATAATATACAAACAATAAAAAAAAATGTTTTTCTGCATTGAGGCAATGCTGCACCCTGTCAAAAAAACAAAACAAAAAACAGCTTTAACCAGCTGAACGTTGGTCTGTTTTGATTGTTTTATTTTTTATTTTTTTAAGGTTTTGGGACTTCTCAGTCGGTTTAGCTGACAGACCAGCTAAACCAGCTGAAAACCAGCATGCCTGACTGGGAGACCTACTGAGCCATCTTAAACCTGCTAAAACCAGCAAACCAACTAAGGCTGGTTTATGTTTTTTCCAGACCAGCTAAAGCAGCCGAAAAACAGCTTAGCCAGGCTGAAAGAAAAGCCCAAAAATAGAATGGCCTGGCTGCTATACAAGTCAAGAACAGCAAACTGGTTTAATCCCCCCCCTTTTATTATTTCTTTTTTTTTTTTGTCAGAGCAGCTCAACTAGCTAAAAACATCTTAGCTAAGCTGGGAGACCAGCTAGACCACTATAAAATCAGCTTGGCCAGGCTGGGAGACCAGCTAAACCATCTTAAACCAGCTAAGACCAGCAACCCTGGCTGGTTTTACATTAAAGTATTTTTGTCCAGCAAGGCAGTATATTCAAAAGAAAAATTAGCATCACTCATACTTAACATTCAACTTTGAACAATCTCCTGTCAAACACATTTTTTTTCTTTATTGTTGTCACCCACCGCTCAAGGTCATTAAAGCTTTTTGTCCATTCCACTCGAAAGTGGGCTGCTTCCTTTTTATAGCTTAATTGCAAGAACATCAAAGACGGCATCAGCAATCTTTTAATAACAGACAAAGAGGCTTTTTCATTTTGTAAATTCAATTACTTCCATTCAATTGAGTTACAGTTCATAGAAAAGGGCACTCCATGAAACACTTTTTGGGTCTTTCAGATGAACACACAATGTTCTGCCAGCTCTTGAAAATAATTGTTATCAAGCTTCACTCTTAAGTTAACTGCTGTCTGACATGCCCAAAAAGCACAACACAATGATAAGATTGTATTGGTACCGAGTAAAATCTTATAAAACACTGACTGTTACTGCAGTTAAAACTTCAGTAATTTCTGATGAATATGAGTGCTTGATGCAAAACTTGCCCCACAATAATAACAATAATAATATATTTTATTTATAAGCACCTTTCAAGACTCTCAAGGACACTTTACATACATATTCAAGATGCTATGGTGTTGTGGGTGGTTGCCAGGGCATTGCTATGCAGTTGGTAAGTGTTCTCAGTATTTTTAGCTCATTGTTACACTAAATGGTTGCTAAGGTGTTCTCAGTGTTTTAGCTATGGAGTCGAGTGTTATTAGCGCATTGCTATGCAGTTGCTCATGTGTTCTGAGTGTTTTTAGCACATTGCCATGCAGTTGCTAAGGTGTTCTGAGTGTTTTTAGCACATTGCCATGCAGTTGCTAAGGTGTTCTGAGAGTTTTTCGTACATTGCTATGCAGTTGCTCATGTGTTCTGAGTGTTTTTAGCACATTGCCATGCAGTTGCTAAGGTGTTCTGAGAGTTTTTCGTACATTGCTATGCAGTTGCTAAGGTGTTCTGAAAGTTTTTAGCACATTGATATAATGTGTTTTTAGTGCATTGCATTGTGGTTGCTAGGGTGCCCTGGGTTTTTGCCAAGGTATTGCTAGGTGGTTGCTTATTAGCTCAAGTCAAAACAGCCCACACCTATGACTCGGGTCACTTCTTCAATGAACGTATGTGGGATATTCTAACTGTTTTATCATCTGCCAGTTGAAAATTGTAAGTTTGAATGCTTAGAAAAGTAATAGCCCACTTCTCCTCAACAAGACGCAACATTTTATGTATCATTAATGTCCGTAATGCAAACAGTGGAGAACCAAGTGACAAAGGTTAAATCCCAAAACCTAAGTATGAGCAAAAGTAATAGTATTGCTTGCCTAGACCAATAAATACTGCCAGTGTCATTAGCACATTATCACCATTATAATTCAATGTATTGAGGTTATAAGAATGGGCTTGCTGGTGGTCTGTAAACAGAAGTCCAACCATGGCAAGCTGCTGGCAGTGTGCCACCCAAAAAGCGCTGGTGGACCAACAGGTCATTGTTAGCGTGATGGTTGTGGTTGGTTTTTAATTCAATTGTCTCACAAATGCCACAATCAAACCCACAGGTTCATGAAAAAATATATAAACATTTATTATTTTGTTTCAGTTTGTTCTATCCCTCCCACGATCCAGTAATTTGGCACAATGAATCACTGGACTTCGTCACATGTGAAGTAGGCAGAGAAACCCCTGCTGTTCTTTGCTTCAACACAGGAAGTTGTTTGTACTTTCTATTTTGCCTACCTTTCCCAACAATAGTGTCTAACAGCATGCTACCATTATACTTAGGGCAAACAATTACCATTTTATAGAGAAAGCGGCAAAATGTTTGCAATGAAGACCAATATTAAAAACACACAAGTCCAATCACATGCAATTCTGACCCAGCATACATCCTCTAAAGTAGTTTTGAAAATTAGATTTCATATTGCATTTATAAAAACAGCATCAAATAAATAGTTGATTTATAAGATATTAATGCTAGTTTGCAACATTTCCTATTTTCTCCTATTCTGCCTAACGTCATTGTAAAGGGATATAAGGCAAAGGAGGAAGCGAGAACCAGCTTGACAATATAAATAATAGATTTAATGATAAACTTAAACAAGACACAAACACACATGGCGGTCAGCTGACCGTAAACAATCTCTCTCTCATTGCACCACCCTCCGCAGTCGGCCTTTTTCCCTCTCAGAAGCTTAATTAGCCTGATAAGGGACCGGGTGTGTTTGAAAAAATATGAGGGTGAGAAAATAATTACATATATTTCATTTTTTGGTGAACTACCCCTTTAATAATGTCTTGTCAGTGGCAACATTAACCAGCTGCACATATGTTTCAATTTATTTCCTACACTCATGTTATGCATTTCAGTCGTGCTGTTTCTTATGCCACTGCAAATCTGTGTCTCTGCCACCTGAAAGCTTGCCAGCAAGATGTGGCTCTATAACCAATGGGAAATCACTAATCCTGCTATAGAATCACCTGCTTTTCTTTGCAGGTTATTGGAGATCAGCGAATGGCATGTGAATTGGATTTGAAAGGATAAAGATTATATTTTCCATTTCTTTATTTTTTTCTATGCAAACGCAGGTGCATGTATCAAGGGTAATGTGTCTATTTAAAGAACGATTTGTCAGATTCAGCTTGTTTAATGAAAGACCAGACAACAGCCATCAAGTGAATTACTTTAATCTGAGCAGAGGGAATACTCTGATCACTTATCCCTCTGAATAATCATTCAAGCCTTACTGTGTGATTCATCTGTACAATCAAACATTTCCTAAACCTGCCCTCTGCTTTCTAATGTTATCCTCACTTCAATTACCTGCACTCCCTAGTAGACTTCTAAAAATGCCCTGTTTGGGCAATCAATTATGTGAAATGGATGGTGCTTCTCCCATAACTGAATGCCAGCTGTTAAGACCCATCACCTGTATATGTTATGTTTTGGATTCTGCTTCCCATCATGGTATGCTGGGGTCCAGGCTTTTTCACTAGCTTAACCATCAAGACTTGCACATGGTCCACCAGCTAGACTAGCACTAAGCCAGCACTAACCAGCATAAACTAGCTTCAAATTTGCCATAATCTGCTGAATACCTCATCAAATGAACTTACTACCCACCCAATATTGCTACGATCAGCCTGACCTCATCAAAATTAACTCTTAGTGAAATGTATACAAAATTACATTATGTGGTTCATTACTCATGCCGGGGCACTTCAGGGGTGAAATGTCCACTGTGTGGCACTAAAAACCGAGTTAAACATTCTCCCAAACAGATGATCACATGGGAAGTCAGAATGATGTTTCCAAGAATTCGAGTACCCTGATATCGGCCACATTATGCCGACTCACTGAAAGTGCCATCTCCTGACAGACAGCTCAAGTGTGTTTAACTTCCGCTGTGGTGTGACCGGAAGCGAGTTGCATTAGCAGGTTGGGAGACCTGGGCTCGGATCCTGCACTGAAACCAGGAAGTAAACTAGCTTTTGGCTCCCCTCTATGGACATTACACCCAGAAAATAGAGCCCAACAACACTTACCGCTTTGGCCACTGGGGGTAGTGTTTCAAATATCGGTGAACACAGACTGACTTTACTAGACTACTGTGTTGACACGTTATTTTCCCAAACCAGTTGGCAGATAGAGACAAAAAAGAAATCTCAGTATATATTATCTCTTTAGAGTGGGATCATTTTAGATAAAACAAAACTACATTGAAAATGAAACAATAATAACTCTGGTTTTAATAAATAACACAGCTTTTCAATAATGTGTTTTGTGTTTTCTTAGTTGTGAAAGTTAAAATAAGCTTAAAATATGGACGTTGAGTTCACGGTTACAATTTGTATTCAGATTCATGAACAGATTCATTCGGACTCGACTCGGACTATTACGGACTCAGTCTTGAGTCCGACTCTGCCCCTTTTGGACTTGTACTCAACTTGGACTTGATTGTTTAAAGACACAGACTTGACTCTGACTCGACTAAGGTGGACTCGAATCCAACACTACTAGGTTGGCAACAATAGGGGTGCTGACAAAAAGTACAGTTTCAGAACACAACCCGTTGGTTAGCCAATCAGAAAACGTTGAGGAGACTCTCTGGCAATGGCAGAGCAATTGGAATTAACTAATTTTTGCGATTCCGTTTGGTGTCAGTGGCGCAGTAATTGTTTACAGCAATTTAATTTTCACTAGCATGGAAATTCATGTCAGATGAAGTTTGTCTTTTCAGTAGCATGTTGATTGGACCTTTATATTCTGAGTCTGTCAAATTAACCTCTCAGTTGTAGGACTGGATTCACCTTACCAGGGAAATATGGCCAAAAACACATGGATTTCATAAGACGTGGAAGTGAAGACGTTTGTTTATGGAACTGCTCTTTGAGTAAGAACATTCTAAAAGGAAGCACCTGTATAGAGGGTACAAATGTCAACACCTCGACACAAGCAAACAGACAAACATGTTTTTCTCATTTCTATTTTCCACACTTAAGGACAATGTGCATTCCACATGGAGCTTGTGATTTAAGCTATTTTTCTTCAAGGCTGTTTAAGTGTAGCAACTGCCCATGTGTGAAATTAAAATGGTCTAGTAACATTTTAAACAGTCCTCTTTACGAGACCTTTAAGAGTTCTGCCTCCAACACTGTTTCAGTGTAGTCAGCTATGGAAGTCACTGACAGGTCTATCTTTGGTTCACTCGTTTAGAAGCACATTTGCATGTCACGTTCTACCTCATTACTGCCTCTTTTGTTCTTTCATCTCTTCGCCACTCTCGCTCTCTTTCCTCTATACTGTGCACATCTGTTCAGTTTGTATGTGGCAGGTTGCTGCCTTCATGTTGCCGTCCCCCATGGATCTCTTTTGCATAAGGTACGTGTGTGCATTTTAGATCGATGATGACACAGCTGCAGCCAGTCTAGGCTTGTGTTTAGCATCAGCAGGAAGCCAGAGAGAGTCACTGCAGGGACTTTGGATGGGTAGATATCCATGAAAAGAAAAGTGTTATCAATTATTATATGTCACTTAAGTCAATGTTGTTTTAAATAATTTTTAGATTCTTTTGGAAACAAATAATACAGTTGTTGGCATACATCAAGATTAAAGTGGTAATTCTCAAAAAAACCCTGTCCTGTCCTAACCCTAATTTACTCCAAAATAAAAAGAAACAACTGAGGAATTATCTATTTTTTACATATAGACCATGAAGCCTATTTTTAGGACCATTAAGATTTTTTACACTGTGATATTATTTTCAATACACATATTTTACCAATACATTTTTGTTACCGCAACACGAAAAAAGATGGTCGTTATATGATATCGTCAATACTGCAACGTGAATAATTACATATAGAGGATGAGGATGGCACATAAAATGATGGGAGACAGCACACACCCTTTGAACCCTCAATTCGAGTGGTTGCCCCTTGGGCGGCGTTTAAGGACAATCAGGTGTCTCACAAATCGTTACAAATTTACTTTTGTGCCTAAGGCAGTTAGTTTATGTAACAAACATAATTGACTATTTTGTTATTAATAATTATTATTATTTGTATTTTTTTTTTTTTATTTTTTTTTTTTTATTTTGTGCTTATATATTTTATGTTGACTTCTGTTGTACGTGTATTCAGTGTTGTTTGTATATGTGAAGCACCAGGACAGTCTGAATGAATTGCCCCATGGGGATTAATAAAGCTCTAAACTAAAAAATAATTAAAATATATACTGTAATATTTACATGGTATATTTGATATCCTTTTATATTATATTAATATTATATTATATATTATTAACATTGTATTTATTCATAATATTAGTACTTTTTGACACTACCATTTTAGCTGATTTGTATTTAGAAAATCACAGTTCAACAGTAAATACAGTCAAAATGGGTGTTATGGTAATTAAAATCATCTTTGAAAACCTCAGGAATATGAAAAGTAAACTGTATGAATGCATTGCGATAATTAGATTTTGGAGGTAAAATGTGTTGAAAAGTGTCCAGAAAATCATGTGAAAATGCACAATCATCCTAAATGTAGATTTCATCTTCTTTGTGTAAATGAGAATTATTGAATTGGGATTAAATATGATGTGATATTAGCAAAAATAAATAAATAAATAAATAAATAAATACAAAAAATAAAACAGCATCTGGCCTTAAAATATTTTTGTTCATACTGAAATATCAGATTTTTGATTGATGTTGACGTTGATAAGAGATACAGGGATTTTTCTTAATATATATATATATATATATATATATATATATATATTGTTGTTCAAGAGATTTAAGCAAAAGTCTAAATTTTTTCTCCATCTCATTACTATCTACAGAAAACATTTGTGATATTAAAGAAACTAATGTTCTTTGCACTTTGAGGTTTTTCTTTTCTATATGGACCAAACAAACCTGAAATCCACAATAAACTTATAGAATGTACAGTATATCTAATTTTGTGAAACTCACATTTCCCAAAAATGTGGAATCCACAATCTTTGGTTTTATACTTTTTAGACAAATCTTCTCACAGCTGATTTAACACACTTGAGATAAAACTCGCCTATTATAATAACACAGTATAGGTTTTTGCTTTCATTTACAAATCCTGCATCAATGGATTTGAACCATAGCTGAAGAATTTAAGCTCTTGTTGCTGTAAACTGTCTGCAGGCTTTGAGCTATCGGCAGATTGTTGGGGGTTATTGAGAACTTGTCAACGTCTACAGCTGGGATGATCTCTCTCTCCCCAGAGGAGAGAAGTGATGGGTTTCCCTTCCTCACTTATAAGCGTTTACCTTTGTTCACTTGTGAAAATTTCCACAAGGCCCAATTAAGCATCCCCCAACATCTACAGTGTGTGCAAAAACAAATTTAAGCTTTTTTCATCAACTCTTTCATCTTATCTCATCACCAGACCAACCCTTCCCCCATCGCTATCTCTCTTACTCACATCAAACACTTCGGCGTGTATTTTTACCACTCCTTCCCCCATTCTTTACCTCTTGCTCTCTCTTTCAGCAACATCACTTGGCCACTGAGGTTGGTTACTGTGGCAACATATCCCAATGGAGTTGGCTACCTTCCCTGTTACCGTAGCAACTGGTTCCCTGCAGGATTCCAAATGAGCCACTCCATCTCTCTCTCTCTCTCTCTCTCTCTCTCTCTCTCTCTCTCTCTCTGCTTTTCATAACTGAAGTAAAAAAAAATCAGCTTCTCTGGCTGCTTGATATTCAGTAGGTCAAAAATATAGCCCAAAGAACAGCTAATTGTGCGCAGAGCATTAAAGCCATTTAATACTGTTTGTTTGAATGTTACACTGATGCCACTTAAGACGGTTAGACACACACACATTTACACGTGACTGATGTCCCCTACACAATGGCTCATGACATAATTACACAAGAGCGAGTTTCAAAATCAGTTAAAGTAGACCAATCTCAAAAGGGTCCAGTGCATTTCTACCCAAATCTCATATCTGTAAATGCTACATTTTATTTGATGCTTAGAATCTGCACCACTCTTTTTATCTGCTTGGTTAATGCCTAAAATCTGTTACATAGACTGTTCCAAATAGCCTCTGCATTACTCTGCCTGCTTTCCCTGATGTGGCACCAAGTGTCTTTCATATACATCTGCTTCATCCACACTTATGGACACTTTAATATTCATATAATAATTCGTCACAGACCATTAGTGAGTGATTACTTATGTTTATATGGCATAACACAATTTAAGATGACTGTGCCAGTGATACAAAGTTAAACAAAATCTAGAAAGACTAAGTGTGTTAAGACTAGGTAAGTTCAAACCATTTCAGTGAATCAGTTCCAACTAACCAGTTCCCATCGTTTTGTTCAATCATCAACCAAAAAATATGCAAAAACATGGTATTTTTCATAAATACTGTATATAATGTTTTTGTAAAATATATCAAATGTTTTGGTAAATATTGCTTTTCACCTTGCGTAGTTATAGTTGTGCATGTAAATAAAAAAAAAGTATTCAATATTACTATTTTTTTGAGTTTAATCAGTGAAAAACAGTGTGGGAAAAACATGGGTTTGATTATTTCTTTTTTTAAATATTCACCCTTTTAAACCATTTCAGAGCAAATAAATGCATCTCAACATCCTAGAATTGTAAAAATATATATATATATATATATATATATATATATATATATATTTTTAACTACATCACAGAGAACAGCTTGCAAGACAAGTATTAGTCTGCATAGACTACGGCCATTATAAAATATTTTTTAAATATAAAGCTAAACATAAAGACGTATAAGGTGTGTAGTTATTTCTATGTCGGCCTATTTATTTCTATTCATAAACATTTATTCTTAACACTTTCAAACAACTCCCACATTCCCAGGATGGTACAGAATATTACAACAATACCATTTATAACAGAGTCATGCTGGATTCGTTCAAATGAATTTCTCGCAGCTATTTTTAACTGATAGTTCAAGAGTGAACAAAGTCAGATTGAAAGAATAAATTGTCGGAAAGTACATTGATTAAACAAACTATTCTTCAGTTTATCCCAGAGATTCAATACATTACTATTTTTGACAGGGGAAAATGCTCTGTAATCTGTGCTCAGTATAGTACTACAGTTCAACCGTTCAATCAATTATCTGTATTCATGAAACATTTTGATTGTTATAAAACTCATCTCAACTCACAGTGGCAAGTGTTTACATATGGCATTTTCTTGCTGTGTCCTCGAGATTCCCTGCTGGTGTGAAATATGCCGCCAACAAAAGATTCTTGAAAAAAAAAAATTCAATAAATGAAAAACGCATTATATCAACGATTACACTGCACGGACAGGACACAATATAAAAATGAATTGCTTCTGTGAGAAGCACACATACTAAAAGTAATGAACAAGCCTAGAATGACTGTATAGCAGAAGTGCAATGGTTCGAGAAGAGGCTGTGGAGAACATTGAGTTCTGTTAGAGAGAGGGGAGCGGTTAGATTGACCGACCTAGCAGGAGAGACGGGGAGGGACAGGGGGAAAATTAGTGAAGTAGGCACAGACAATAAATATTTTTTTGGAAAACAAACTGAGAGGATTGGAAAAAAAGAGGAGAAAAGCAGTGGAGGACTAGGGATGAACAATGGCGTGGCGGGAAAGAGGAGGGGTTAGAACGGGGGACATTGGAGAAATGGATAGCGTGACAGAGGTACCCAAGCAGATCCGACAAGCAAGATTCGGGACCTTTCCAAGGCCCTACATAATTGATGGAGTTGCAGCAGACAGCCATCTTTTTTAAAGCGTGCTGAGCGTCACACTCCATGTGCAACAACGACGGCTGTCACCCGCTTTTTGTGGTTTGTGTGTATAATGTCGACACGACTGTACAACAAAAGTCCCCTACAGCTGGTGACTCATTCCAGCTGAGATCTGGATAAAACATCTAGCAGAGCCACTCTGCAGCAAAGGCAGAACTCTGTCATTATAATAACAAGAGGCATATTAAATGCTGAAACAGGTTCTTATGGCAAACTCCAAGACAGTAACTTCTGAGAATGAATATCACATGTTTGAAATGGTCAGAATCAGCTGTTTAATCAAAACCTATGAAACCTTTGTGCAAACCCATGGTTGCCCTGCTGATAAAAAACAAACAAAAAAACAAAAAACAACAACGACAACAACAACAACAACAACACTTTAAACAAGCCTAAGCTGGTTTGCTGGTCTTAGAGGTGTTCTGGACACTTGTCAGCTGGTCATCTTCAGAGACCAGCTAAACCCTGCCTCATTTCATGAAAATTGCATGACCATGCCATTTTTTTGCAAAATGAAATAAAGTGCATAATTACATGTTTTGCCACAGTTTTCCAGGGAAATGTCCAGAGAGGTCAAAAGTGAGTGAAATGGTATCGTAATCAGACAAGGTTTTTAAGGTGAATGTTAGATGGAGGTTTTAACAGCATTGTTAAACAGTTTTTCAAATGATGCGTTCGAGTATAAGTGCTTGGATATCATAACATAGCAGTGTGTGAGAAACAGAGCAAAAATAAAGTGTTTATAAAGTCAGCCGTTAACCTCCTTATTTATTTAAAAGTGGAAAAAAGGGATTTCTTTAGCACCTCTAGTGTTAATTTCACCAGGAAACTACAATGTAACGTAGAATGCAGCATGTATAATGCTAGTTACATATGCAAATGTGGTTCTGTGAATTCCGGATGACTGCCAGAGGCAGTGTTAAACACTAGCCAGATAGGTCGAAAGAATATACCAACAAAGTCACATGATGACGTGTGCTGAGCTCAGAGGGATATACACCACGATAGCTCAGCATTCCACCTTGGAAGATTTTCTCACGTATTCAGAGTGAATAAGTAATCAGTAGTAATAATTCACAGAACCACAGTTACATACATATCTAGTGTTCTGTTTAATTCCTCCTGACTACCAGAGGCAATGTTAAACACTAGTGGATGATTAACACCAACATAGTTATGAGGAATACCGCATACCTGAAACCCGTTAAGGTTTCTCTCGAAGAACTACAAAGCTCACAGCATGAGGGGCAGCAACGTTGAGCTTGTAAAACTGGGTGAAGGTGCATGGAGAAGCCCAGGTATTAGCAGTACAGATATCTGTCAAGGAGACTCATCTAAAAGCAGCCCATGAAGAAGAAATAGCCCTAGTGGATTGACGGGACAAACCCCTAGGCAACGGCCTCTGGGCCTCCTTGTAGACCAGAGTGATTACTTCCATTATACAGTTTGACAACCTCTGTTTAGATACAGGGGCACCTTTCTTCACACCACCGTAACAGACAAAAATCTGATCGGACTGCCTGAAATGAGTGATAGCATCCATAATGCCTTAAAGCATGTATCAAACACATGAAAAAAGCCCTTGAATCCTCTGGTTCTGAAGTAGGCTGAAAAGCAGCAAGATCAATTAACTGATTTATGAACTGAGGAAGGAGAACCTTTGAAAGAAAAGATGGACTGGGCTGAAGAATCACCCTGATATCTTCCGGCAACGCAAGCACAATTCACTAACACCTCACTGACATGTTTAGCAGAAGCAATAGCCAGTAAAAAGCAGTCTTCAAAGATGCCCACTTAAGGTCAGCACTTTGTAAGGGCTCAAATGGGGAGAAGCACAAGAAAGCACGTAGGGACTCCATGGTTCCCCCCGATGGCTCAAATGGAACACTGTCAAGGTGTTGTTTGACCGAACAAGCACATGACAGCCTGCCAGAACTGGTAAGAAATACTTTAAGGCCAGGTACACCGCATGAAGCTCCAGCAGATTGATAGTTTCTGGATTGATCCATGTCCAATGACCGTAAATATCCCTCTTGTTCCACATCGCCCCCCACCCCTTGAGGGAAGTGTTGGTTGTAATTACTTCCCGACGGGAGGGAATCACTCCTAGAGGCACCCCACTGTCAGGAATTCCCACTGATTCCAATGCCTCAGTGCAATAGTGAGAAATTACAATCAACCTTGGTGATGTCTGGTAGGATTCAACCTTAAACCATTCTTCCACCTATGGAGTGGTCTGAGGTGGAGTAAGCCCAACTGCATTACTACTATGTCAGCAGTTAGCATTCCCATCATTCGCAGGAACATTCTGTACTGTAGCATCACTCCAGGGCGGAAAGAAGTCAGGAGTCGCAAGAAGTCAGCAGTCGCAAGCCAGCTAGACAAAAAATACAGACCTCACAACCTGTGACAGGCCTGTCAACATGTTTCAAAAAGCTATGAGTGAATAGTTTGGTGCTTGAAACCAAGAACATGCAAGATATTTTAAGTTAATCTTTTTATATCAAAGAAAAGAACAATTGCAAATTAATCCTTGAGTTGTACATTTTCTGTGAATGGTTCTTGCACACTCGGACAAAAAGGTAATGTTTAAGGTAATGTTTAAGCAGGCAAAGCTGGTGTTCAGCTGGTTTAGCCAACCTAGTCTCATCGGATCCTTGTGTCCTGTCTACTCTGAGCAAGTGGTATACCCTACAGTTCCATTTCAAGAATCATGCCAGGGATTGTCAGGGATGCAGTTTGTTCGATGGCTCTCTCTCTCAAGAAATTATTTTTTTGTTGGAAAAGGGTGCCATAGAAAAAGTTAATCCCTTCATTGTGAACAAGTCAAAGAGCTGTCTGGTTCCAACACAATCAACTACATTTTTAGGAATGTAAAGAAGTTCACGCTCACGGGCAAGGAAGAGGCGAGAGAAAACTAAAGGTTTAATGTAAAACTCAAAAGACAAACAAATAAGACGACGGACATGTCCGTAAGGATCTCTCTCTGCCGCACCGCCCTCTGCGATCGGCCTTTATCCCTCTCGGTGGCTTGATTAGCCTAATACGGGACTGGGCGTGTCGAGTATGTTAATTACCACAAAAAATATTTTTGACTTGTCCCTCGTTTTCTTAAAAACAAAAAGCAAAAATCTAGGTTACAGTGAGACACTTGGAAGTGAATGTGGCTACATTTTAGAGGGTTTAAAGGCAGTTATTCAAAGCTTATAAAGCACTTACATTAATTCTTCTGTTAAAACTCATGTATTATTTGAGCTATAAAGTTGTTTAAATCATCATTTATACAGCCATTTCCTGACTTTAGTGTCTGTTGACATTACATGAATCTGAATGGCTATCACTTTACACAGAAACGGTTAATATGCAATTTTATATTTTTACTCAAATCTTGTTTACACGTATATTGTTGTAGGACTTTATTTTACAGTATTGTTCTACATTTACGTACTATATAATTACAACAACTATAGTAATAACTAGGTACAAATCCTAACCCCAAACCTAACCTTAACCCATATTAAGTACATGTAGTTAACTAAAATTACTCAGTACTTTCTTGGGTTAGTACACTGTAAGTATACTAAAAGTACACATACTGTAAAATTAAGTGCAACCCATATTGTTTGTCTTGTGGCTATACTTTTGAAAAAGTGAGTATTTTAGCATTCAAAAATTGGCCCCATTCGTTTCCATTGCGAGTGCCTCACTGCAACATTGATTGTTTTTTGTTTTGTTTTGTTTTTTAAGAAAAGGAGGGCAAGCCGGAATGTTTGTATTTTTGTGGTATTCAACATTATGCCACAAATGCTGTTGATTGAGCATAACTTGTGTTGAACCAGAATATTCCTTTAACCTGTTGATACGCACCCCCTTTTTGAGCACAAACCATGAAAAGAACATACCTGAACGTAAATAGTTGTATTTACTGAACCCTTTGGAGTATGGACACAGTTGTAGTATCTTTTGAAAGAAGACACTTTGGGCTTTATTTCCCAAGAATTCAGAATTAATATGTTGTTATTTTTTAAAGTTAGAGAAGCTGAAGTTTATAGTAATGGAAATATTTTGTGCTGAACATTTTTTATGATCTAAAAAAACAATAATAAAAGTGCCACGACAACCCAGAAATACAATGTTCTCAAAGCAACAAGTCTAAAGAAGTTATGTTTCAAATTTGAAGATGATCTAACAAAAAATTAGGTTCCAGCAAGCTTTTTTCTCTGCAAATCGCTGCCGGTGTACAGAGTAAAACAAGATGACACAAAATCTGACTGCACTGCTTGGCTATTATGAATAAAACTACGCCGCATTTTAAAAAACCACTTGAAAAAACCACTTGACTTGAATAGACTTGAATAAACTTTGGAGACAGGCTCATTTTGTTTAATATACAAAATATTAAGATAATATACCGTTTTACAACATGAATTCTGCTCAAATTGCATAGTTTGTTGAAGAACGATGACGAAGGTCTTTCAGGCGAGATCTCATGTAAACAATGGAGAATATATCAGTATTTCTCATTTTATCACTTTTATGGACAAAAAGTGGTATTGGATTTTTTTTTCAATGAATGCTTGTGATGGACAATTGACCAAAGTGTATTGAACTGGATTAATCTGGCGATTGCGCTTTCATAAAAATATAAAGTCCCGTTTTGATATTGCATGTTTTCATTTGTACTCCTGCCAAAAATAACTAAATTGTTGTTTCAGCATTGCTTTCGTGAAACAGAGATCGGATATCAATGTTGAACCCTTAGACCTTTGAAAAGATGTATCATTTGTTAACATTAATTACATTTATAGACGGTAAATTATATATTAAATGTAAGAGTGACGTCACCACCGAGTGCAGGGAATTGTGTATCAACAGGTTTAGTTTGACTGTTTAGAAAAATAAAGACTACCTCTCCTCAACAAATCGCATACATAGCACAAACAGAAAAAAAAACGTTTAATTTGAATATGTGTGTATTTAATATGAGTTAGGAGTACTCCTGAGTATAAGCAATGGCAATAGTGATGTTTTCATTAACAAGCACCTCTGATTATGTTTAACAAATTAGGTGTGTCTTTTATTTCTATTTTGTTAGATTAATTCATTTCCTGCTCTCATTGTTATTGCTGTTTGGAAATTACTTATGAGGTTTCACTTGATTAGGTGCTATTTGAATAAAAGGGAAAACACTTACAGTACCTGACATCATTATTTGCATAACAAGTTTTGCATTTCCACTGCACCAGCCAATAAGATGCAAAGAAATATGCCATCCATAAGGTTAAAAGTAAGCCAAATCGAGCTGCCATCTCTACAAGATATGTTTAATGATGCTTCTGCCTTAACCTACATGATTCCCAGGGGATTTATTTAATGCAGAGTATCTGCGGAATGTGCTAGCCAACATTTTTCATTAAGGGCAATTTTTGTTTTTTATTCCACAGAACTCCTCCAAGGCTGCCCTAAACCTGTCTTCGATCTTACAAATCCATCTTATCTTGCTCACAGCTATTTGCCTGCTCTATTGCAATAAATCTATTATCACTCCACATTTAGCCCAGTTTGCATTGCACTCCTGTGTAACCGCATATCTTACCGCTGGTCTAAACTTGCCCATGCAAAATCACTGACATTTACAATAGAAATACTGCGGTGATTGCTATAAAATATATAGCTTAATTTTTAAGTTCTGCATATAATCATACTTCAACACCTACATTTCTGCCAAGGTGATTAATTATTTCTAGGACCCTTGTATGAATCAGTGTTGAAATAAGTCCTTGGATACAGAAATATTCAGCATACTTTTATATAACATGTCCTCTGAAAATTTGTAGGCTGTCCAGTACTCTCCACTGACCGACATCTCCCACCAGGCCATATGTGAGTGTAGATCACTGACAGAGATGAATGGTATCAGGCGAGTAATTCAGGGCCAGCAGGGTTAGAATTTCTCCAAGAGCCTGCACTCTTTTTTGCAGTTTCATCCCCAATTATCTTTCTATGTAAACACACTCTCTCTGTCACTTTCTTTCCATTTCCCTCAAGTAAAAGACAAGAACAGTGTTATCAATTCACTGCAGAAGCTCCACGGGCTGTCTGACTTAAGTCTCCTACTGGGAAGTCAAAGCTTCACCAGGCCTTAATTTTTAGCCTTACAATCTTCCAAACTTTGAACAGAAACAGTGCCAATTAGGCTTTACTCCAGCCAGTCGCACCAAGGCAGAAACCTGTGCTGGGCTTTAATTCTCACTGGTTCAAAAACTTGAGGAAAGACGTCTTCTGTCTTTTGCAAATGCGTCCTACTTGCTTCAGTTTCCATCACTGTTAGGGAAGCTACAAGCTACTCATAATTTAAATTTGTTAAACTGAGTCAAGATAATTTGAACTTTTTTAAGATTCTATAATGTAATTAGCTACACTAACAAAAAGTAAAAAACTGCACAGCTAAAAACTGCACTGCACAACTGTACACAGCTACTTGTTTGAAAAACGTAGCTTGTTACTGGAAAAGCTACACTACTTTAAAATGGTAAATGGTCTGCACTTACATAGTGCCTTTTTAACCTTAGTGGTATTCAAAGCGCTTTACACTGCATCTCATTCACCCATTCACACACACATTCACACACCAATGTTGGCAGAGCTGCCATGCAAGGCAGTAGCCTGCCATTGGGAGCAACTTGGGGTTCAGAGTTTTGCCCAAGGACACTTCGTCATGTGGAGTCATGTGGGCCAGGAATCGAACCCCCAACCCTGTGATTAGTGGATAACCCACTCTACCACCTGAGCCACAGCCGCCCACAAAACAGCTGAGATACTTGGCAACTGAAAAATGTCAGTAGTTAGTTCCTTCCATACACTGATTTCATTCACATCTTATAAAATGCTTCATACATTAGGAAAAAATCGTATTTAGTATGCTTGTTTTTATCCTAACCTTTATTAGAAGCTGCATAATAAAGGTGCTGGAATTCAACAGCACGGCTTTGGAAATTATAATAAACAACCGTAAGTGATAGTGAATGCCAAATTAGCCACACTGCTGAAATGGCCATAATCTCATTGGTGAGAGTTAATGGGTTTCAACATTGTAAGTCACTTTTAATTGAGCAGCCTATTTCTCTTTCAAAGTCACAGAGCATGTCTCATATCTGCCATGACAGGGAACACAAAAACCGAAGGAAAAAAGGAGGAAGAGAGGAATGCTGCTCTAAAATGGTGCATTTTATACCCTGAAACATGATTATCTCTCAGCTCAGAAATGAATTAATCGAGAGAGGGGAGATCTGGTGGGGCTTGCATGTTCCTATCTGTTTCAACAAATCCTCTGCCCTGCAGCCGGAGCCTCTGTGTCTCTGTACTCACACAACCATAGTCTACTGGGGATGTGGCATGCATGCTGGGCCATTAAACTATTTAAGCTCATCAAACCCCCAAGCTTCCCCTGAATGGCCCCTCCCACTCATCCTTGGTCTCTCCACCTGATTAACATTGTCTAACCCTTCCACCACCCTCTGTTAACAATGACTATACAAAGCTATCACATGGAGCTTGGAGAGCTACAGAGACATTATAATGTGAGGAATCAGCCCACTCGCATATATATTCGGGCTGTCGATTTAATACATGAATTAAGTGCGGTTAATTCTATAAAATAATTATGAAACAATTAATGACACAATTAATGATGCCTACTGGCGGTGTGCAAAATTTGTAATAGTATATATTTTCCTACCATCAGTGCAATGCAAGCTACGTGTTTTTACGAGCTGCTTCAGCATGGGGCAGTCAGCGGGCCTCAACAAACATTAGAAGCAGAACAGCCACAGAAAGAGAGACATCACACAGGATGCGTTCTTGACAGCTGGACAAATCACAACATAATGCATGGACATCTAGACACAATTTTCAAAGTTTCAACTACTTATAACTTGACTATGCATCCTAAAAACGTGATAGTTATGATGCTAAATACCATATATAGTTAAAATACACAGATTGAAAATATAAATAAAAATAGCGCAGCCAGAATGTAACAATACATACTGAAAGAATAGGACAGATTCTAACTCAATTGCATATTGAATTTATGCCGACTTTAGTCTTATGTTTAATGATATACTGTATGAATGAAATAAACTATTTTTTTCACTTTGAAAGCTACTATTTGCTCTTTACATTACTATATACACAATGTACAATTTACTTGTCTGCTACAATAATTCTGATAAACAAAAATCTTATAAGAGTCACTGAACTACGATCAACAAAGTGTAACATTGTTCCTGCACTCAGTCCAGATGTTCTCCATAACTGTGCATGATCCTTTGGAATCACGTCATGCTATTTTCCCTTGGGAGGCTTCGCAGTACAGCTTCATTTGTTCTCAGGTTCCATAATGTGGAGTCTCTACTCTGCTTTTAGAAACCCAATATCAAAATTTTCTCAGAGGGATTTCACACTCCCAACAAGCTACACAACAGACCAGATGATTCAGTTGTTACATCCATGTATAAACATAGGCTACGTTCACACAGACAGTGTTCGGGTTTGACAACCATATTGACTTACAGGTGTGAGTCTTAAAATTCCCTGTTCATTCAACGTGTTCTAACAGCTGTACCCATAGTGACAGTGACTAAATGATGGCGACGTCCATAACACCAGTGTGTCTTATCAAAATTGACAACAATTTATTGTTATTAAATAAATGAGTCCAATTGAGCCGCAAACTCATCCATCAGATCACAATTAACCGACAGTGGCTTTGAATGCTTTTTAAATCAGTGCAATGTGCAGCTCGTGAGAGTTGTGCAGCTCATTTCCCTGTCTCCGTGATTTAAAAAAAAAAACCCATATAAAACACACGAGACATGCTTGTGTACAGTGCAGCGTGGCTCTATCTGTACATGACGTGACTAACAACTACTTGTCCAGTTCACACAGCACAGGTTTGCAGAGAATGCGGTTGTGAGACCTGACAATTTGCGCTTGTCACTCTTGTACATAACCGAACTGTGTGTGAACGCAACCGACTTAAGCACTCAAAACAGGACTGACAACCATATTCTGCTGCTGTTTGAACGTGGCCATATAGTAGGGTCCAAAATCTGAGGCCACTAGTGAAAATGCTTCAATTTTACATTTTTTTTCTAATTTAATATCAAATATTTAATTTCAATTGTTTGAATTAAAACTGGAATTAAAAATGTACACAAATTTCAGGATTTCTTAGTATTTAGTATGTCCCCATTTTGTTTTAATGATGTCATGGACTCAAGCTGGTATAAACTCCACGAGTTTGTGCAAAACCTGATGATCACTGTTTTCAAGCATGATTTAATAGAGTTGAAGAGAGCCTCTTGTGAGCGTCAATGGGCACAAGGAAATCTGACCTTTTGTGCAAAGGAGTTAACCTGGTCAAGGCCACAAATGTCACAAAATACCAAGAAATTTGGCAAGTAATTACATACATCCTCTTAATTTTACATCATAACTTTTCTTACATTTTTCATAATCCTAAAACATTTATTTAAATGTGGTCTCAGACATTTGGTCTCCACTGTGAGAGCACTGTTGCATTGACAAAAATAAAAAAAGGATCTCCTTTTTCTATCATCGTCAAACAATCCCTTCACAACAGTCTAAACATTGCTTTCATGTGGGTAACAGCACACAGAGACGATAACGTGAGGTACATCTTAAGGCATGGTGAAGAAAATGGTGCTTTTTTGAAAACCACATATTCGTGGGTACATTTGTAGAAGTGATTATATTGCGAGTCAAATGGAGGGAAATCCAACACGCTCAAATGTAACTACAAAACCAAGACGAAGCCAAGGCTGTCGGTACACCACAACAGAGTTACCGACTGTTACAGTAATCCCAGTAATGCTCTTACCAGCCTGGAATAATTGAACAATGAAAGATGGGTTTATGGCTAATAAATTTAAGCAATCTGCACTGGTGGTTAATAAATAAAGAAATTTAATAATCCTCTTAGGATCTGACTGTCAACTTTTTTTGCACGCATTCACTGTCAAATGACAATACATGGGATTTACATCCAGATTATTGCTAAATGGAATTATGTTCACTGTTTCATACTACAAGGTGATGCGACAGACTCTCACACGTATCCCTTTAGCTTTCATCTGTCATACAGGTTTATTTGTATGGTGTTACATTTGTAATCTATTTGCAAGTGTAAACAGATATGTAGTTTTTCAGAGAATAATATTGCTAAAGTACTGTTGATGTTATGGGAATGAAATATTTTTCATTTTTATTGTCTCTCTCGACCTCCCAATCCCTATATACAATATATGTGTAATATATATATATATATATATATATATATATATATATATATATATATATATATACATACACACACACACAAATACTGTATGTAAGGATTGGGAAGTCAAGAGAGACATAACATTAATTAGTGTGTTATTAATTAGTGTGATGTCAGGCCTACACACTTATCTCCACACTGATACATTTTTATTTGAAAATGAATTTTGCTACGTTTACGCATTTTTTCCACACAGGAGCACCTCCACCGAAAATGTTCTGATATCAAAAATCTCTCTAGTACTGTGCATACATGGGGACAAGATTACATTAGGAAACTGAAAATGGAGTTTACCTCCAAAAACCTAGTGTAATGTGGCCCCAAGTGAAAACAAATGGTCACAAGGGATGAAATATGTACAGTATGTACAGAGTTCACATTATAAATCTGTGTATTCTTTCAATTAATCTAAAAGAAAGCTTCAGGATTTTTAAAAATGTCAAATAAAGTAATGTAAAATAAATACGCATATTTAAGATTTTTTTTCGTGCAAACGTTCACACTTCCTTGCTTGCACTGAAGCACACAAGATGCTCTTTAAAGCATTCTCAAATCATGCTGGAATAACACGGATCATCAGGTTTTACACAAACTTGTGGAGTCCATGTTGGATTATGTGCATGATGTCATTAAAGCAAAAGGTGGACATACCATACTATGGAATTCGTATTAATTGTTCAATTCAACCTTTATCTTTGTTATGCTGATACTATAATTTGACAAATTTCAAATTCGAAAAAAAAGCAGCATTTTCACTATTCGTCTCAGACTTTTCCACCCCCATTCTACATCTTAAAAGAATGCGTACAAAAAACATTCTATCTTATACAGTCTGCAAATATACGTCAGCACATTTCCTGTCAGTCTGATATTTAATAACAAGTGTACAGGCATTGCTAAAGGCACAGCTAGATAGACATTAACAACACATGGGCATTGCCTCACTGAGTTTGATCTCCGTACCGCAGACATCACAAAACCCATTTTATACAACCTGCTATGCCATCACAGTACTGACACACCGGGTCAATGCACGTTTTAGGTGTCAGTGGGTTTCCTAGACACACCCTAAAGACTCTGCCATTTATTTCCCTTGGGGTGGACGACAGCATCTGTGGACCAGCAGCTAGAGGTAAGTGCTGACGCATTTAGACAGCAGGAGAGGGGACAGTGGATGTCAGCCAGGTCTCCCTCCCTCCCTCTGTCTCCAACTCAACCTCTTGCTCGCTCTCAAGCGGGTTTCATTGATGAAAATACAGGTTGAAATATTTACATTTGGACAGGCTTAATGACTACTCGTTGGAAAACAAAATTTGCCATCACACAACTAAATACTTTGACAACCCTCTGAAATATATATAGTAAAATGGATATATTGGTAGGACAAGAGATGGGTGCCAAATCGCATAGTTCTGCACTATTCTTTGTCATTTTGTAGTGTGACTAGTGTGTTCACACTGAAAATGCAATGAAAAGAAGTGTACTATGTCTATGACTACTTACGACCATTATGAACTTATTTCTCTCATAAGAGTTTGGAAAGTTGGACACTTCATAATAATGATAATATTAATAATTCCTTACATTTATATAGCACTTTTCTAGGCACTCAAAGCACTTTACATATTATAGGGGGAATCTCCTCAACCACCACGAGTGTAACGCATCCACCTGGCTGATATGACGGCAGCCATAGTGCGCCAGAATGCCCACCACACACTAGCTATTGGTGGAGAGGAGAGTAGAGTGATGTAGCCAATTTAGGGATGGGGGATTATTAGGACGCCATGATATATAAGGGCCAATTGGGGGAATTTATAAGGGCCAGAACACCCCTACTCTTTATGAGAAGTGCCATGGGACTTCATGTCCTACTTAGCAGAAGGGCCAGAGTTACCTATCCATGATGTGTCTAATAATACAACTGTAATTAATGGTGAATATGGCAACTAAGGAAACTTTTACGAAGACAAAAACTTCACCATCACCCCACACTGTGTGAAAATATGTGCGTTTTTTTGAGATATAAGTGCTGGAGGTTGGCTAGTGTTCACTTGAAGATAAGAAACATTTTAAGATTTATGCATTTCAATTTCATAACAAAATTCCATCAAATTGAATTAAAATTAAAGTACTAAAACGTACAATATTTTAAATATTAATTGAAATATTTTAATTACAAATTGTGTTCAAAATTATTTTTTTGATTGTTCATTTATTACAGTATTATTATTAGTCTAATTTGAAAATGCTTCCAGCTACCAAAAAGTGTAAAATAACCTTCAATATTCTCAGTTTAACACATTTTACTCTATTTAATGGGATAGATCAACCAAAAACGAAAATTCGGTCATAATTTCCTTATGTTCTTCTAAAGACATGCATTACGACTTTCTTTTTTACAAAAGGAGAAAGTCATATGGGTTTGGAAGAACATGAGGAGATGCCAAGCAGAGCGTTAGCCTCAGTCACCATTCACATTAAATATGGAAAAAAGATGCAATGATAGTGAATGGTGACTAAGTGTAGCATCTGCTTTTGTGTTCCAGGAAAGAAAGAATCTCATACGAGTTTGGAACAACATATTTGTGAATGATGGTTTTTTTGGGTTGAACAATCCATTTAAATCCCTTCCACCAAATTTTGTGGATTTTCTCCAAAAATCAATGCAGATAATGTCTGGGCCTGGATATGGGTTATTAAATACAGTACATAGACCTCAATCACTCTAATGAGCAATCTACATTCTAGGAGATACGTGGGATTATATTAACACCAGTTTCATTAAAACTGACTGATTACTGGTCATTGATTATGTAATGGGAACAACAAAATCAAAGGAAGAAAACTCTTATTAGCCATTTTTAGTTCTATTGTTGACTGAAGAAAAATGCTAAATGTCGTTCATGCTGAGCGTATTGAAAGGGATTTACAACATTTAGATCCTTTCAGACCAACACAAAATCATTGCCTGCACAACACTTTATTTTACAACATCTGCATGCTTCCAAATCTAGCATCATGGTGCATAAAACCTTTATATATTACATAAATCTGCCCTGTTGTTTTTCGCTCAGTTTCATAAGTGTTTTGTACTGTTTCTAATTTAAAGAATGTTTCATCCAAAATATGTATCTTTCATTACGCAAAAAGCCCTGCAGAACAATATCAAGGCGTAGGAGGCATGCATGAAGGCATAAAATGACTTTGCAACCATCTTGGTAATTTGTCCATTTTAGGCCTGTAGTGCAGCAGGCTTTGTCAGCACTGCAGGCCCCGCGGATGCTGCAGCATATCTAATAGCACTGAATCAACAACCTCCAGACATCATTCAAGCACCAGACTTGAGACTGTGTCTGCTGTAACATTCACATTTCTTAATGTCAGCTTTTTCAAAGCCCATTGTTTGAAATAGCTCTTTAGCTGTACAATGTCACGTTTCATTGCTATGTTCATTTTTATTCAGCTAAATAGTCAGTTCGGTTCTCAAAACAGAAACTATACAGAATCTTAATGATCTGATAAGCAAGAATTCTCATTCTTTAAGTCATGCATTATTCATTTGCAGTGTGAAACATTCTTCACAGCATTTTGTTTCCCAATCCAGTACTTAATAAATTACGAAATGTAACAGTTTCTAATATGCTAGTGAATGATTTCTATTATTTCTTTTATTTTTATTTTTTACTAAGCAACATTCATTCTGTAATGAAAAGCCATGCCCCAGCCTAAGAAATAAAGTTGATTTATCTTCCCATTTATCAGGTCATGGTCCCAATAACTCTCTCTCTCTCTCTCTCTCACTCTCTCTCTCTCTCTCTCTCACACACACACACACACACACACACACACACACACACACACACACACTGACACACATATCAGTAAACAACTAATATAATTGCAACTATCATACCCGACCCAAAGATTGTATATTTTTAGTATGCTTACAATTTTCACGTTTCAATCTCTTTGCAAAACATTAATCTGCACACACACACACACACACACACACACACACACACACACACACACACACACACACACACATAAGGTTATTCTGAATCAAAGGTAATATTGAAATAAAACTAAAGCAATCAATGCGATACGTTTCTAGGCATTAACACAATGTGGCATAAATGTGTTATCCGCATTAAGATCTTACCTCATCTCTCCAGACGCAATAAGACAATAAAGTCATCAATATTAATGGCGTTTTCTGCCCCATTCTTATTTCTTCTCTTCTTATTATATGCTACTTTGTTCAAATCTTTGAATGTCTATTTTTTTAACTACTGTATTATTTACAAAGGAAAAATCAACGTGAGCTGGTTTGCTACGGGATGGTCTCGTCGGCGCTTGGCTGTGATATCTCCCGTGTCCGGAGATCTCAGTGTATGAACCGTCGGCTGCGTTCATTAAAACCAAGCCCTGCTCTGCACGCGTCGCGCTAGAGCTGCGCAGAAGGTGGGCGTCCGTTTGTGGAAGAACAGCGACTCCTGGTGGTCATTATAAGAAATGCACAGACTGCTGTACACGGCTGTGTCAGGAGAGGTCACATCAATGCTATAAAGAGATGCATACATTTAAAACGTCAGCTTCCTCTTTGGAAACGCATTTGATTCCTACCAAAAACAAATACAGGAACTACAGTGGTTTCGAAGCCACATGCTACAAAATTGGCGTATTTTCAGGTTAAGCCGCTAGGTTAAGGTAAATGTTTACGATATGAGCTTTGGTACGTTGAAATAAATAATTGGCCTGGACATGGCTGTGATAAAACACAATGCTAAACGATTTTGGTGTTAGCTTCAGTTATGTTAGCCAGCCAGCCAGACAGATAGACAGAGAGATAGAGAGATAGAGAGACAGACAGACAGCCAGCCAGCCAGCCAGTCAGACAGACAGACAGACAGACAGACAGACAGACAGATAGATAGATAGATAGATAGATAGATAGATAGGCATGCAAAAGTTTGGGCACCCCTGATCAAAATTTCTGTAAATGTGAATAGCCAAGAGAGTTAAAGATGGGCCGATTTCCAAAAGGCATAAAGTTAAAGATGACACATGTCTTTAATATTTTAAGCAATATTACTTTTTTTATTATTATCTTTTACATATTCAAAATAACAAAAAAGGAAAAGAGCCCGATGCAAAAGTTTGGGCACCCTGCATGGTCAGTATTTAGAAACACCCCCTTTTTGCAAGTATCACATCTTGTAAACAATTTTTAGTCTTTAAATTCTTGTTTGGGGGATTTTCACCCATTCTTCCTTGCAAAAGGCTTCTAGCTTTGTGAGATTATTGGGCCATCTTTCATGCACTGCTCTTTTTGAGTCCATTGTGGATTTTGAGGTGTGTTTAGGACCATTATCCTGTTGTAGATCTTCAGCTTTTTTACAGATGGTGGGATGTTTGCTTCCAGAATTTGCTGGCATTTAATTGAATCCATTCTTCCCTCTACCAGTGAAATGTTTCCCGTGCCGCTGGCTGCAACACAAACCCAAAGCATGATCGATCCACCCCTGTGCTTAACTGTTGGGAGAGGTGTTCTTTTCATGAAATTCTGCACCCTTTTTTCTCCAAATATACATTTGCTTTTTGCACCAAAAAGTTATATTTTAACTTAATCAGTCCACAGGACTTGTTTCCAAAATGCATCAGTCTTGTTTATATGTTCATTTGCAAACATCCGATGCTGAATTTTGTGTTGAAAATCCAAAGTTTTTCTTCTCATGACTCTTCCATGAAGGTCATATTTGTGCAGATGTCGCTGCACAGTAGAACAGTGCACCACTACTCCAGAGTCTGCTAAATCTTCTTTAAGGTCTTTTGCAGTCAAAAGGGGTTTTAATTTGCCTTTCTAGCAATCCTACGAGCATTTCTCTCTGAAAGTTTTCTTGGTCTTCCAGACCTTAACTTGACCTCCCCCATTCCTGTTAACTGCCATTTCTTAATTACATTACGAACTGAGGAATCGGCAATGTGAAAACACTTTGCCATCTTCTTATAGCCTTACACTGCTTTGTGGGCATATATTGTTTTAATTTTCAGAGTGCTAGTCAGCTGCTTAGAGGAGCCCATGGCAGCTGTTTGTTGGGACAAGGGTTGAAGAATCAGAGTATTTATAAAGCTTTGACATTTGCATCACCTGGCCTTTCCAAATTATTATTGTTAACAAGCCATAGCCCTAACAAGCTAATTAAGATCTGAGACCTTGGTAAAAGTTATCTGAGAGCTCAAATCTATTGGGGTGCCCAAACTTTTGCATGGTGCTCCTTTCATTTTTTTTTTCAATCTAAAATTCTACAAAACAAAAGTAATACACTAATCTTGCTTAAAATTTTGAAAAGAATGTTTCATCTTTAACTTTATGCCTTTTGGAGATCAGTTCATCTTCTACTTAACTATTCACAGTAACAGAAGTTTTAACCAGGGGTGCCTAAAATTTTGCATGCCACTATAGATAGATAGATAGATATATAGATAGATAGATTCAAAATGAAACCACAGATAGACAGATAGACTGATAGATAGATAGATAGATAGATAGACTGATAGATAGATAGATATGAAATGAAACAACAGACAGATAGATAGATAGATAGATAGATAGATTTGAAATGAAACAATAGGCAGACAGACAGATAGATAGATAGATAGATAGATAGATAGATAGATAGATAGATTCGAAATTAAACAATTTAAAGTCATTTATCAATGAATTTTGTTACAGAATAGCGTCTACAAAAACTTATGATTGTTTGGCATTTATTTTACATATGTAATAACGTCTTAGAAAATAAAAAGGTGTTCAGCAGCTTACCAACTACTTTCCCGCATGGAAACCCAATTTATAAGCGCCTACCTGTGTGTTTGGGACTGACGGAAGTAGTCATAGTCATACCTTGTCTTTCGTCCCCACTGCCCAATGAAACTAGCGACAAGAGCACTCAGGTGGGACGGAGATGCGACTCATTGAATGAAACACTGACAAGCGAGAAAACTCGATTAAACTTTCAGTTTAATATTTTTTCCAATTATAGTATTTAATCAAAACCGCCAGATAGAAAGAACCTGCTGAGGTGTTGTGACAGGAAAACTCAAGTGCGCATTCTCAGGCTGCTTGTTTGGTGTCTTTGGATGCGGAACTAGTTTCCTACAACAAAATGAGTTCTGCCAAATATGAACATGTAAGTATGTTTGTTTTTTTTACTTTGCACTTTGATTGGAATTTCTATACTGTAGGCTAAACATAAAGTTTCATTATGTATAAATGTACGATGTTTCATGTTAATACCTGTCTGAGTCAAATTATATTATATTAATTGCGCAAGGCTGACTCAGACAGATGTCGACGTGAAACGTGAAAAATAACATTAAACATAGTTTCGGTGTCGGCCGAGAGGAGAAAATAGATTAGCCTATATCCAACATCCTGTTTGGCTGTATTATACAAATTTAAATTCTCATTTCTGTTAAGCGGTCAGGTTTACCTCCTGGAAAGTTGGACAGAACCTTGTGGGATCTATCAGATTAGTACCACAGTGTTTTATAAAGACATAGCTTGAAAGGATAATAAATTCGTTTGTTTGTTAGTTGGTGAGGCTAATGCGTTCTGTAGCCTATGTGTAAGGCATTTCATTGTAATAATAAAATAGACAATGTTTACCCTCAAGACAAAGGTTTGTGGATATATATATATATATATATATATATATATATATATATATATATATATATATATAGAAGGATGGATGGATCAAATGATAGACGATGGATGGATGGATGGATGGATGGAATTATAGATAGATAGATAGATAGATACAATTATGGATGGATGGATGGATGGATGGAATTATAGATAGATAGATAGATAGATAGATGGATAGATACAATTATGGATGGATGGATGGATGGATACAATTATAGATAGGTAGATAGATAGATAGAAGGATGGATAAATAGATAGATAGATAGATAGATAGATACAATTATGGATGGATGGATGGATACAATTATAGATAGATAGATAGATAGAAGGATGGATAAAATGATAGATAGATAGATGATGGATGGGTGGATGGATGGATAGATAGATATATACAGTAGATAGATAGATGATGGGTGGATAGATAGAAGGATGGATAAATAGAAGGATGGATAGAAGAATGGATGGATCAAATTATAGCGAGAGAGAGAGAGAGAGAGAGAGAGAGAGAGAGAGAGATAGATAGATAAAATTATAGATGGATGGATGGCTAAGTCTATGTAGCATTGTCTTTGTGTGGTTGTGTTTAATCTTCATGGAGTGTTTATTATTCTTGTGTTTGGCTTCTTTCCTCTATAATTTATCTTGTGGGTGTGGTGCTGTGCTCCTCGTCAAATTCCCAGTTTTATTATTCAGTCATGATAAAGTACCACAGTTTGTTCCTTGTTGGACCCCAAAACCAAGCTAC
Source organism: Moxostoma hubbsi (assembly GCA_032164185.1). Taxonomy (NCBI): domain Eukaryota; kingdom Metazoa; phylum Chordata; class Actinopteri; order Cypriniformes; family Catostomidae; genus Moxostoma; species Moxostoma hubbsi. The sequence continues at coordinate 31,058,163 of JAVLUX010000030.1, read as the reverse complement.
TGTTTGCCCATAATGGATAACAATATGTTGGTAGTGTTAAGAATGCACATGATCTTTTCTGTGTCTATACATTGGCTTGATGTGTTGTTTCTCGTTGTCTGTTAACACTCAAGGAAATAATTCTCTGGCTGAATTTGAATCAGTTGTGGACAGTGGTTCCACATGTTTGAAGTGAGTTTTCCTAACTTAAAATTACTATGTAATCTGAACTCAAATACTTTGTTAAAAGGAAATCAAATTGAATTGGGTAAACCAAATAAATTTACTCAAATTACTCAATCTAAATAACTCAAATTAATCTTTTATTTCTTTATAGCGAGTTACAGTGAATGTTAGCATACTAAATACATGCTGGTTGAAAGCACTACAGAGTGCAACTTGGTAACTGTGCTGTGGTAGCACAGCAATTGCTAAATAAATAAAGAGAGCAATTTGTTGAATGCATGAAATATTGCAAATGTACATATCACAAGAGCTTGGGAAAACAGAATGATTTCAGTACTTTAAAAAGTAACGTTTATGGTGACGCAGATAGCAGAGTATAGACTGGCCATGTGATTGTCACTTGGTGTGTGTGTGTGCTTGCACACCAGTGTGTCTTCCACCACTTTTCATAAAGTGAGATATGCTCACTGCACGCAGTACCAAACCCAGTGTGAGGTGTGATGTCCTATTCGCAAGAAGATACATATTCACTGAGTGTTTTTCAGTTGATGAATCGGCCTACTGCTAATTTTTTTAATATAAAAATTTCAATTTGAAGTGTTTATTGTAATATATTGCAAACGATTGTAAGAATACACATTGTGTTTCCTCTGTGATTTTCAGGCTTGTTTATAAATACAAGTCACGTTGTGTTATATTATGTTTTTTCTGGATATTTTTAGGATTTTGGTCGCACAATAAACTGCATCTGGGATTTCATTCAATTTGGACTCTTGTAGCCTCTGTGTCAAGGCACATTTTATATATATTGATTTTATAAACTTATCAGCTGATTTATCGGTTATCAACTGTCTTTGTTTTCTTCAGCTTTATACCTTACTTCTGACACCATCTAAACCAACAGTTCTGTATTTTGTCAAAAACAACCATTTGGCTCCTAAATTTTAGTATGGTTAATATTTTGTACATTTGTAGCATGGAGCCCTGTATGTTTATGATCTCTGGGATAGAAAGTGGGGAGAGGAGGATCTGATGTTCCATACACTCATTTAACATCATCGTAGAATTATCGTATTGCATTATCCAACAACTTAACACATATCACATTTTTCCTCAGCCCTAGCAAAAAGTATCATGCATCACATGTTCCAATCTTCACCATGATGGTAACCCCCAAATCACCAGTCATGTTTGTTGTGCACTTTAAATTCCAATCACATTTTATTGTCCAAATAAGGGAATTTTTAAGCGAATGTATAGGCTAAATGCCGTCAACGATCATTCATCATTGTCATTCATTTGATCTCCGAACATCACTAATATGAACTGCAGACGTCATCCAGCAGCACCTGTCCAGAAGAGCGCGTGAACCACTCCTCTCACGTGCTTTGATGCTTGCGACGTTAGCTAACTCGCACCAAACTCCTGCTAAAATATAAACAAACAAATATCATTTTGATAGTGAACTCAAAGTGCTACGGCTTCACTTTAAACGATCGTGCAATGTCAAATGTTTCTGTTCATAGTGAGTTCATATACGTTGTGTTAATGGCACGCAGTGACACAGAGGAGAAGACACATGCTTGCTCTATTTCGGTGGATTGATAAAATTATGAAACTAAATCTCAAAGGTTCTTGCTTCATGAGAAATAAGGGCACGTGAGTTTAATCAAAGAGCATTAAAAATGTGTGAAAGTGAAGAAATTAGGACATAAATATTTACTATTGCATAATATAATATAATATAATATAATATAAATATAAAAAATATAACATTTTTATAAAATAGACAAGGAGTTCCAGTGTTCACAGTGTTATAAACCTGACAAAAACTAAAGTTGAAAAAAAAGAGGGACATATTTTAAATATTCAGAAATATTTTGATATTTAAACATTATTTTGCATTTGCATTTTTTAAAGCCTTAAAAGGAAATCATACTGTATTTCCCTATTTTATTATTTTATTTATATCTTTGATATGAATGAAGCCCTAAAAGAGAAAAATAATCATCACAGCCCTAAAACAGACAATTTATCGTCATATTCGCAAGTATTTGTTTGACAATTTATCATCAGCCAAACTTCATATATGCTAGCCCTACCCATGCAAAGCATGCTGGGAACAAGAAATCCCCACCCAGTTTCAGTTAACCAAACAGAACATATTCATGTTGTCTCAACACAAATGGTTTAAAGTAAACTTTTTTTCCATTGAAACAACACAGTTAAATTAAGTTTACTTGATTTTTGTAGTAAAAACAAGGAAAGACTAAGTAATTCTAACCATAGCAAAGGTAATTTTTAATTTTTTTTTTACTTGAATTAGGCCCTAGATTGATGTAGCCACGTCTGCCTTGAGTAAGATCTTCACTGCATTTGGGGGAGACACTGTGTACAGAAGGTGGTCTATTTCATGTTACACACACCTAGATTTCCAGGTATCTTCTTGTAACTTGATTGGCTGAATCCTCAAGTATTCCCACAACATATTTGCGTTTTGCATTTTGACTTGTTTTTTTTCAGGCGATCGCAGATTAACTTATTTCGGTAATGGTAGGTTTAGACATATAACTCATTTAATAATTGCATGGAAACATTAATTTGCAAACATTTTATAAGGTTTAAGAATAAAACACTGTGCCATGCTGTCAAACGTACTATAGAAATTAGGAATTTGTTAGATTCCAGGCTAATATCAGCTAAAAGTAAAAAAAATTCTACAATTTTTTACCATACATGTATCATTTTACATTATCTTTGTGTTTGTGCCATTATGTGTCCATATTGATCACCATGCCTCTGATCAGTATTTTATGTTTAGGAATGCAGTTGCGGTGTCAACCAATACTTTAGCCTGCTGTTCTGTTCTTTAAGATGAAGTTCCATCTTTTCACAGATTGTTTTCTATGGAAAGATTTAATGGTCTTCTTTGTGGCCAATAGCCATTGCCGTTTAACAATTTGTTTTTTGTGTTATGGAGTATGGACTGATGATGTTGAATGTACCAGTGTTGTTATGTACTGTATATTCACAGTATGGACATTGCCCTGGCCACATCTACATTACTTATACCTCCACGTAGCATGCCTAAGGCACGTTCATGCAGATGAGCAGGGACCCTGAGCATATTTCTTTTGGTGTTTTTCAGAGTCAGTAGAAAGGTCTCTTTAGTGTCCTAAGTTTTTATAACTGTGATCTTAATTGTCTACCGTCTGTAAGCAGTTAGTGTCTTAATGACCACTCCACAGGTGCATGTTCATTAATTGTTTATGGTTCATTGACGAGCATGGAAATCATTGTTTAAACCCTTTACAATAAAGATCTGTAAAGTCATTTGGATTATTACAAAATTATCTTTAAAATGCAGTGTTTCTTTTTAGCTGAGTTTATGTGCTGACTGGACACCTTTCCATATTGTAGCATTTTTCTTTGCATTTTTCTTGCTTAAATAAAGAACACTTGATTATCTTATTAAAATAGCAAAATTTGCTATAGATGAATATTTTCAATGATGAAAGATTTAGATGCAGCAAGTCCCTACGTGATTATTTTTGTTTCACCTCTAAAGGTCACTGTTATACTGTACAACCAAATGGCCATGAAAAAATTAAAAAATATATGTATATCAGCATAGATTTTTTTCAGATAACCGATAGTTCCAAAAAGAAACTATTGGCACCGATTAAAGGGTGAAACCAATATATATCGGCCTTCCGCTAACAAGAATGGCCTTGATTAATGTTTTACACTCTTCCTTGTTGCTAGATTTAACCACTTCTTGCACACTTTATCTTATCAATTTGATGCTTTTTCCTTGACTACATTTGTGACCGTGTCATCATGTCCTTGTTTGACTCTGCATTGATTTATCTTCTATCTGCTGCTGGTTGCAGATGTGTTAACCTGAGGAGGTTAATGTCCAAATGAAGTTGCATGGTGTATCTGGCTCTTTGTTCCAGGTGACCTACTTGGAAAAACGTTTTGTTGGGGGTTTGTTGAATGGTGACATAGGTGCAATAAAATGCTAAGGCAAGTCCAAACATGACTGTATCTGAAAATATTGTCACAGGCAGACTTTTCTTATGCCTCTTCTTTCATAATCCTTTTTTTCACCAAGCCTAAAGCGATTTCGACTTTTTATTTTTTAGATAGATCTGAAGCAGTTTTCTTTTGTGACTTCTTAAATGATCAAAGTCAATTTCTAGGGCCATGTTTTTCAAACATGGAGGCACGCCTTCCCAGGGGGTGCCAGAGTATGTCAGGGGAGGCAACAAATTGAAGATTGTAAAAAGTAAAAATCAAAAAAAGGAAAATCAAAAGATACATAAATACAATAAAAATGTATTGTGATGATAAATGACCATATGTCTATGGCGTCATATTATTGTTCATGTCGAGAGCACAACATGCATATCATGTGAGATCGAATACATGTACTGGTTGAGCCAGCGCGAATCTCTCCGCTCGCACACGGAAAACTCTCGATCAAAACCAAAAGCGTGCTCTCAATTAAACTATACTGATCTATGGCATTCTCAAATCTATTTTTAAGCCACACTGCTCTGCTTCTGATCATTCATATTTTGCTTCTGCAACGTGTTTATATCAAGGGAGAAACGATACCGGAGTTTGATTAATAACTCACCATTTGTCCGGTAATTTTTTAGGAAATGCAGCTTAATACATGGTTAAATTTGTATGTAAGTATGATAGGCTATTAGGATGCTCGATGAAGATTTAAGTGACGTGAGCAAATAAAAATTGTCAATTAAACATCTGTTGCGACTGACATCTTCTGTAACCTCAGTGGAAAACAGCTGCAAATATCTGGAACATAATCATGCGTGTCCATTATTACAAGTTCAAAATTATATCGGGTTGACATGTCTTCATGTGTTTGTGACAAACTGCAGTTTCACATAGAGATGGGCTCATGTGCTGTGAGTTTATCACATTTATTTATTCATGTTTTACTTTGTACTTTGCTTGTACTTTGTGAAAGTCATGAACCATGATTTTCTACTTGCTATTAGAGGCAGCTTGAATTTGGTGGGAGAGAACATTCTCATTCTAGAAATCATTTGTTTGGAAAAAATTTTAAATACGCCTGTCAGTGCTAGATAAGTCATCAATGTTTTTTCAGTTTTTTTGAAAAGAGAAAGACTGTACACTTTATAGCTGCTAAAAGTTAATTTGATCAACTTTTAGGAGTACACTAGCATATACAGTACAACCTCAAAGCTAGCAGACATGGACTAAACACCATAAAACTCTAAAAACTCATAAAATGCTAAATGATTAGCATTTCCTGTTTTTCTTTATTTCTTGTTTTTAATTATTAACCAACATGACTTTATGAACATTTTACACCATGACATCAATCTTCATGGATTATTGCCACATAGTCTTGCGCAACATTTGTCGAAATCTTTAGAGTAGTGAGATTAATTCATTCTGACAGTTTTACAAAAGGTTGTTTGTGAGTGTGTAGGATGTGTTTCTTTTTGAATAGCCTCACAGAAGTTGTCTAAAAACATTAGTAAATGATTTGTTTGGTTTTATAGGTTGTCTCCTATAGGTTTCACAGTGTTTCTCAAAAACCCTAAAGTAGTACAGTTACCTGCTGCATGGTGCACAAACACATAAACACTGAAAGATTTTCTGAACTATCCTTTCAAAAGAGCTGCCTTTTAATTGCCTCCACTTATCTTGAACTATCTCCGCATGTCCCAGGGGAATTTATTGTTTATGGTTTAATTGCTGCCATGTATTTTAGAGGTTTTTCAGTGTCTTCTCCAGATGACTGGTCAGCCAGTGATTTCTGGCCTCTGGTCTTACTCCATGTCAGAAATAGAAGACAGCTGAACTCTAACAGGAATGTGGGTTTACAGACTTTATGCTTTCTTTACCTGTATTCATGCTTCCAACTGAAATGTGTTTCCTGTTTTATTTAGAAACATAGGATGTCAACACGGGAAAGAAAACTACTGGTCAAATGTTTCCGTATCATAACCAATCTCATGCTTTTGCTCCAGCACAACTTTGCCAGTTTGGCATGTAAGAAGATAGCAACACTAGTTCATTAAAAGCATGTCTTGACTGCAATTTCAGGTGTCAGTTTGCTTCACATTTATATATCTGTTCTGTTGGCAGAAGGCTTTATACCTACACAGAGCCAGAAAAATTTGAATTTCTGTAAATGACAACTATCGAAGTAGAAAGTCAATCACTAACGCAAGACCTTTATATGGAAACATTACAATTCAAATACTAGAGCATTCAAAAATGTCAAAAAGTCCCAGTATGTTGTAATACTAGATTAAAGTCAAATAAAACTAATGTTGAGTCAACAACCCCTGCTGCATCCAGCACCATGAGAGGGTCATGGAGAATTTTGTTATCTTAACCATAGTGGCAACATTATGTTTCTATGAGTGATTCTTATCTGGGATGGCAATAACACTGCTAAAAAAAAAGTATGTTTCTTATGTTTTGGTCCTTCTTAGCTTGTTGAACAGGTTTAGTTATGCAGAAAAAGTCTTAACATGTAACAGGTCACATGCCTCACTGTTCAAGAATGCTATGAGGATGTTCGTTGGGTGGGAAAGGAGGAAACGGGAAATGTAGGATTTCAACTCAAGGTAGGACTTTTAATTAAACAAACTCAAAAATGGCTTATCAGCACAACACTCATTAGAGCAAATCATAACTCAGTTAATTCGCTTTCTATCTGTTAGCTCTCTCTCCTGGTCTCTGGCGTGGCTGCTCTTAATCGCTCTCCCCAATGCTTACTGCAATTAGAAACGGATGTTAGTCATTATCGTGCTCAAGTGTATGCACCCTTACTGCTTTTTCTCTCTCCGGACGAATGCAGGACCATGCCCCCGCCGCCACATATCTCCACTGCCCGACTCAGGCCGGGGAGATATCTGCCTGTCTGGCAAATTAGTTCCCAGAATTAGCGGATGGGTAAGGCCGGAACTAACTGCCGACTCCACTCAATACTTTTTTCCCTCAAAATGTAATATCGAGGGCCACTACAGGGTAGTTGTGAATATTCCCATGCACACACACTTTACCCACACCCTTTTAGTTGTGCCCAAAGCCTTGTTTGGTTACAACCCATATCCACCAAGGCTTGATAAGTACTCCTCTTAATATTTACCGGTATACTGTATGCTCCTGATCAATCAGTGGCAGCCAGTGGAGTTTCGGGGATCCGGACTACAGTTCCCAGCTTTATCACAAGGCATTGATCCTGGAAGTATCCTGGATCCCTGCAACTCCAGCAGGCTGGATTAGGCATTACGCCCGCACCCATGTCGGCAGTTTCATCCACCTGAGGGGGAGAGCGATGAGGCAATGAAGTCCACGGGGGGGGGAACCAGCTTCAGTGGCGGAGTTTCACGCCTCCAGGGTACTGGGATGGGCTGTTGGGAGAGAGCAGAGTGAGAGGAGAGAGGGGTGGGGGAAGAGATCAGGGAAAACATAGAGGGAGGGGAGAGAGAGTGGGAGGGCTTTTCCCCCTTTGATATGCTCTCAGATGGTCCTCCACCAGTTGTACGGCCTCCTCTAGAGATGACGGGCAGTGGCACTGGACCCACTCTGCCATTCCTTTCAGTAGCCGGCAGATCAGCTGCTCTAGCATCACCTGGTCAATCAATCCCCCTGCATCGCAGTCCTCTGCCAGCAGCCACTTCTGGCAGGCATCCCGGAGCCGTCGGCAAACGGACGACCAGCCCCCTCCAGCTTCATCGAGTGGAAGAGCTGTTTATACTGCTCTGGACTCAGCTGACCCGCTGCAAGATGTTCTTCCTCAGATCTCAGGAAAATGGCTTTTCAGCACATAACTCATTAGATCAAATCATAACTCAGTTCATTAGATTTCTATCTGTTAGCTCTCTCTCCTGGTCTCTGGCGTGGCCGCTCTTTGTTGTTCTCCCCAATGCTTACTGCAAATAGAAACAGGTGTTTGTCATTATTGGGCCCAGGTATATGCACCCTTAACGCTTTCTCTCCTGACAAATGCTCGACCTTGCCCCCGCCAACACAAATGCCACTCCTTCAAAAGCAGTAACATGTTCACAGATGTGCCCTTAAGGATGTGAACCCCTTCTGCTGTGGGAAATCCTCATCGCAGGATGCTACTGACTCCAGCACTTGAGTCTGGCATGTTTTGGTCATTCAGGTAGTTTGCCAGTTTTGGCCAATTGTAGGTATTCAAAAGTGGTTTTCTGTATAACTTGGGTTGATATTAAAAAAACATTTCAAGAGATACAAAAGGTTCCTAAGGTCATGGTAGATTAAGGAAAAGTCATTGTCATTTTACTACTTAGAGGGCCCAATTTTAAGAGCGTTAGTGCTAAAAAAAGTCAGTGGGCATGGCCATGAAGTTTTGGTATTTTCGTGCAATCATGCACAAGTGGGTTTGGTGAAATCATTAGCAAGGCATGCAAATTGGCTTGGTTAAGTGCAGTTTAATTCTGAGGTTCTTCTCCGGTTATTACACCATCTACATCCTAATATATAGTCCATTCCCTCAAGCACCGGTGATGCAAACAAACACAGCACTTTCATAAGAAGTTGGTAGTGTAAATGGACTGTATGCAATGAATTAGAAGAATTGAAAATTACGTTCTATTGTGTAATAAGTGCAACTTTGTGCATAAAATAGACATTGTTATCAAACATCTTAGCACAGTGACGTGTTTCTCAGGAAATTAGCAAATTGCGCTTTGCGATACTTTACTTTAGTACCATATCATGTTCACAGATGTGCCCACTCACAGTTTGCACACATACACCCATAGACAGCACAAACACTCCCACCTACGCCCACTTGTGCTTTGCACTGGCACGAAAATTGCACTTAGAACTTAGTGTTCTCATGAAAATAGAGCCCTGAATGTTAATTTCACCAGGAAACTGCCATGATATATATGATGAGCCAAGTCAAAATCATAAGACCAGGTACGTTATTTTGCTTTGACATACAGTAGCTGCACGATTCTGGATAAATTGAAAATCCTGGACTTAAGGGTACTTTTTCAAAATGTTCTCTGCTTCAATCTATACAAAAATGCAACAAAGTTGATAATCAAATATAGAAATTAAAAATGACTAAAGTCCACAAGAGGGTGCAACGAATACATTCTAAATTAAACAGCACCTTGTTATTATTGCAAAAAAACAAAACAATTGAGCCTGTTTCTCATATTAAAAAGAAAAATGAGCAGAAAAAGCTTCATTAACAGTTCTATGTTAATTTGGTGTTGCACTGGTAAGCAAATATGCAATTAAACACTGCAATTAAAAAACAGTTTTTTTTTACTATTTAGATTAAACAATGAGTCCTTCAGTGTTTCTCTTGGAAAAAAAACAGTGCTTTAAGTGATTCAGCAACAATAGCAATTAAACATTAAAAAAAGTATAATATAAAAACAATAACAAAGTAATTTAATGCTAAATGAAACTACTTAAATATTTGACACTCTTTACTGTGTTATTATTAGATATATTAATGCTGATTTGATGCAGTAAAAATGCCTATAACAGACAGCATGCAGCTTATATACATTTGGACATCGCACAGATCTAAAATTTTGAAGAATTTGTCCTATCTGCTTATTCATTAATGGCTGTGTTTGCTTTAAAATCTTGTCAAGATAGCACAGATTTAAACCTGTCTGTTTACACTCTCAAGCACACGGGCAAATACGCGCATGTGAGCATTTGAATGCAGCCGGCTGTGATCAAACAGCACACGGATAGTGAATTTAGTCAGGTCTTGATAATGTCTGTATTTTGTATAATTCTTTTTAGCGTTAGTGGCTATTCAAATATTGAAATGAGCAGAGATTCCATCACACTCTGAGCTAATCATGGCTGCACCCTTTAGTTTTTAAACCACTCTTCTGGACAAACATCTTTGGCATTGCATTTTAGTTTATTCAGTGTCTCCTGCAGGAGCGCTGTGTTTTGTAGATGTCATATCAATTTTAAAAGATCAACATTTAAAAACGTGTCTTGAAATGAATTTCAAACTTAAATTTGACTGCCTTACACAGGTATGCCATGGGAATGTTAATATACATTGCAGAGTCGTTGTCATTTAAACCTCATTCACACTGGGCTGTGATCCCAGGATATTGCCGGGGTCAATGCCGGGGAGCCTTCTGTGTGAACGCAATCCAGAGCCGGAATGCCAGAAAATTTGTTCCTGTGTCGTAGTGATGATGTACTTATCATGAGAAGGAGAAAGTCTGTATCAGAATAGAGATTTAATAGTTTACGGTGTACTGCGTTAAAAAAAAATCAATTAAATGGCTGTCTTAGAAATTAGATCGCATGTATCTCTGAATCAAGATTGCAAATTTTAACGATTAATCATGCAGCTCTAACATACAGTGGTTTCTTTTGTTTGTTCCATTTTAAACCTTGATGCTTACCGCAAAGTTTAATTACGTTAGTATCACTCCATTCTCTAAGCAATGCTCACTTCACAAAATAAACGCACACCAGCATTATGCAGATTACACATGTGTAAGAGCGTCTAATTAAATTAGTCTACCCTAGCTGATAAAAGAGAGAAAGATGCACTTCGGTTTAGCTTGTGGCCCTGCTTAAGAGTGATGCATCTTCAAGATGTCATTTTCCAGAGGGTTATGGGTAAAATCATGCCGTGTAATGGTGTTATTAGGCTGTGATTAGGATGACTGATAACAGAAACCCACTGCAGAAAGTCACCCCCGGTTTCCCAATGATTCTCTTAATCTTATGCCATGATGGCCATTAACAAATTCCAATTTAGGCATCTTGACTTCCAGCCGGGCTATGGTAAGAAAGGCTTTAATTGCGATAAGTTATTGCACAAGCTGTTATAAGCTAGCCAGGATTTTAAGGGGGGTAGCACATCTGACAAATTGATTTAATACCAATGTGATTCTCACTCTCTAATGATCTGTTCCTCTTCTCCCATGGTGCAGACACTCTGATTTCTAACCACTTTTTAACTGTACCACTTTTCTTACCATTTGTGCATTCGCTTTCAGTTAAAAAGTGTGCAGTATACTTGGATCATATTGCAGTCCCATGTTTAACTCCACTGTGTTACATCAGTGGTATGGAATAGGTGATTTATAGACAAGTATAGAGATTAAAGAGGAGGCTGGCCTTTTAACGCCTGGCTGTAGATGTCTTCTGTTGGTATTCGGTAGCATTGCATATGCATTCAATCCCAATTAGAGGATATCGGTTTTACAGATTAATCAGTATAGTTGCCAATAGTTTTAATCTAGTGATTGTAGGCTATAATAGTTTCATTCAGTAAATATTTAAATATAGAGGATTGTAGCAGAGCCAAGTCTCTGTCATTTCAGTACAAGTACACAAGTGTATTCTTGGCTTGTTCATAGTTAAAAGTCCAGCGTTATGCACCAAATCTGAATTTTTCAGTTTTTTTATTGGGATTTTGGTTGCGCACTGAACTGCTAGGATTTTCTTCATTTTGGATTCTTGTAGCCTCAGTGTCTGTGCCCATCATAGTAAGGAAAGATTTAGATTTCTAGATTCTATAATAAATTCTATAAATTAATTTTGAAAAAATATCGGCCAATTAATTGGTTATTGGCCTTTTCTACCACCTCAGTTATCGGTGTAGGCAAAATCCACTATCGGTCGACCTCTAATCCAAATACAGAATGTCACAACGGTACATTAACCATACCTTCCAACATCATGCCATGAACTGAACCCATTTCCAAATGCAGACCTATTAAATAAAGCAATTCAATAAAGCAGTCATTTGACACATTCAAAACAACCTACAATATACCTTTTTCACAGACTGTGATAATGCGCTTCTGCCTCTTATAGCAGCTTAAATCTAAAATAAATAAATATGTATATTATAATTTTTTTAATACTGAGTGTACATTTATAACATTATGCTTATTTTTATATTACCCTGGAACTACTTTTTAAAAACGAATTACCACAGCTGCGAGGGGGTTTCTAATGACTTCTAATGGATCTTAATCCACCGCTCTCTATTTTTTCCTCTTCTGGAAAGTCATTCAAATGTAATAGCTTTTCATTTGGTCTTGGAGCAAATGGTCAGTGAAAGTAATATTTGCTGTGATCTCCCATTTACTCCCATTCACCGCTGTCAAAAGTTTACCCTGCAAGCGTTTATTTCCACATTCCAAAACCGTGAGTGTGAAAAGTGTCTATTTAGCCCCTCTGTCTTGGGTTAAAGTCAATATGATATCAAAATATACCCTATTTACTTTCTCAATACTTGCATACTTTCAAAGTGGGTGATGGTTCATGAGGAGAGTAGTTCTCCACAATCATCTCGGAATGCCCACTTTTCACGATTCAATCAATTCCCGATTCTTACCCCTGTTTGGGATTGAACCTTCAGCCTTTTAGTTGCAGTCCACATACACTCATTTAGGAACAAATGGCTAGAACAGATTTACCTCCTACCTTTGAAGGCAGGCAAGGATCTCTTTCTACATGGTTTTGCAAGATATTTCTACTTATTTTTTAATGATCTCGCAAATTTAAATATAAGCATGTGAAACAATTTGACACTGAAACATTGGTGGCTGACATGGTTAGGTCTTGCACTGTCTGGGCTTTTTTGTGTGTAAGGGGACCAAAATAGGCCTAACCAATTATGATACTGCAATCTAAGAACCAGTCTTGGCTTGTATCATTGCAGAGAGCATTAGTGCATGTGTGCATTCATTCGTTATTAATTTGAATTCCAAATGGCCTGTTTTTGAGAGCAATAGCCTAATGGTAGGATTTATTGTCACAAATTTGATTAGCACACCTCAAGCTTATTTTTGGCTACATACTAAGTTTAAAAAAAGAGTGCAAAAGCATATGAAATGGATGTTACAGAAATACAGATTTCATCAGTGTCTAGTTTGCATTAAAAGCTCTTGGAGATGAAGTGTTGAATTTTTTTAGATTTTTAAAAACATTCTCTTATCTCTCCTTAATATTCTGTCAACTTTAAGCAATCTATAGGCTGATTTCAGCAAAAAATGTTAAAGGAATATTCGTGGTTCAATACAAAAGTTAAGCTCAATTAACAGCATTTGTTGTATAATGTTGATTAACACAAAATACATTTTCGACTCATACCTCCTTTTCTAGCAAAAATCAATGTAACAGTGAGGCACTTACAATGAAAGTGAATTTAGCCAATTTCTTGAGGGTTTAAAGGCAGAAATCTGCATTTTATAAAAGCACTTACATGAAGTCTTCTGTTAAAACTCATGTATAATTTGAGCTGTAAAGTTTTACAGTTGTTTTAGGGTTTTAGGTTTTGTTGACATTACATTGTCATGGGAACAAGTGATTTTATCACACCAAAATCATGTTTACTGTCACGATTCTCTGTTGTCTGCCCTGTGTTTTGCCTCTGTCATCTGTTCCCCATGGACTACACTTCCCATCATCCACTGCTCTGATCATCTCAAGCTGTTCCCCATTGTTCATTACCTGTGTTTAATTTTCTCATTAGTATTTTGTGTATATAATGCCCTGATTTCTGTTCAGTCTTGGTCAGTTGTTGAAAGTATTCATGTCTTTTTCCAAGCCCTGTTCTTGGTTCTCTGTGTTTTTGTTTTTTTCCTTTATATTCTGAGTTACCTGGTTCATCTTTTGTTTTCATTACAAGAAGTCTTGTGATCAATTGTAAAATTGTGTTTGAAAATGAGGAATTCGATTTGAGAGCTATGGCAGAGGGGCAGATTTCCAGTGAATAATTCTTTAAATTTAGGTCTGTTTGTCACACAACTATTACATGGCTTTAGAATACTTGAAATTTACTACACAAGTATTGTACGTATTTACACTTATTAAGAGCTTGACAGCCTTGGAGTTCATTTAAAGGTGAAACTAAAGTGAATTATTTTATAAATAAGTACATGAATAAAACTGACTGGAAATAGTGTCATTTCAGAGGCAATAGATAAAGAGCTATTGAGGAACAGACTTAACAGAAGAATGTTTTTTTTTTGTTCTTTTTCTGTTTTTAGGGAGGTAACAGGCCTGAGCATGTTAACTTAATGACAGATCAACAGAAGATCATGAACCGAAGATCATCAAAACGGAAGATCAGCATCGCCGTGGGGGTCATCGTCACCCTGCTCGTAGTGGCCGCAGTTGTCGGATTTCTCTTGTGGCTGTTTCTTGGTACAAAGCTTCACAAATCACCTCTAGTAAACTTGCTCTTCACATTCTGTGGTTTTCATACTGTATGTCTAAGACCATTGGATAATTCTGTAATTTTATGCATTTAGTGACCTAGAAATAGTGCAGAATCTGAATTATTTCTTTATTTTACATTATAACTTCTCTTTTTTGTAGATTTTTCAAAATCCTCAAACTTTGTTTTATTTTGAGGTTTACATATGTTTTTAAATCACAGATTTTCAATGTGGTCGTAAACTTTGATTCAATCAACAGCTGAGCGTGTAATTTGCGACATTGGATATATTTTCAAACACAAGGTGTATTTGCCACTCTAATGCAGCTTCTATGTGGAGTGAACTATTTTATAGATATATAATTATACTGTTATGATTTCAATGATAAGGCAATCATAATATAACTATAAAATAATGCCGTAAGAGGGGCCTGTGGGTGTTTCCGGAGCACCATTGCTTCCAGAGCTTGTGTTCATAATAGCTTGTTAATAAAATAGTTTCTCTATTTCAGAAAGGTCCAAAGAGTTGGAAAATGAGTCCATGTTACAGCAGCACAACCCATCCACTCTGGTTTACACCGGACACATTAGGCTTCTGAAACCTGAATATAGCCCAGTATACGAGAACCCCGATAGCCCAGAATTCCAACAAGTGGCAAAGGACTTGGAAGGAATTGTGAGTGTTTAGTATTCTCTAAAATGTTCTCCTGTGTCATGAACTTTCTGTAAACATAAGTTCCTTGATCCTTTATCAGCGTGTGAGAGTCAATAAATGTATGTTCTTGTCAATTGATTTACTTTAAAATAGGTTGCAGGTCTGTAATGTTGTAGTCATTGGTGAAAAAACAATGCTAATTGCAAATGGTAAAATGCAACTAACCAAATAATCTTGCTTAGTTTAGAAGATAGAAACATCTGTTGGGTTATTGACTATAATATGGGAGGCATCAGGCATTGTTGATGTCGAACGCTGTTATGTTCCCACATATTCGTCTGTCATTTTTAAGTTGTCAGTTGTCTTATTGTCATGTTAATAATTTGTCAAATTCAGCCTATGTCATGTTAATAATTTAGTGTTTCTTTGGGTCTATGCAGTTCATGGTAATATTAATATATTTCGTTGTTTTATTTTAAAGGGATAGGTCACCCAAAAAATGACAATTCTCTCATTTACTCACCCTCATGCCATCCCAGAAGTGTATGTCTTTCTTTCTTCAGCAGAACACAAACGAGGATTTTTAGAAAAATATCTCCGCTCTGTAGGTCCTCACAATGCAAGTGAATAGTGATCAGTCCTTTTGTAACTCCAAAAAGTACATAAAGGAAACATGGAAGTAATTTAAGACTCGTTTAAATCCATATCTTCTAAATCTATATAATAGGTGTGAGAAATTGTTTAAAATGTTTCTTTAAGATGTGAATGTGAAACTAAACAGGCTCCACATATGGCTTTCTGATGTAAAAGTGGAGATTGAGTAAAAAAAGGACTTTGTTTCTCACCCACATCAATTATATTGCTTCTGAAGATATGGATTTAATGACTGGAATCTTATGGATTACTTTTGTGTGGGTTTTTTTTTTTTTTTTAAGCTATAAATGTCTGATCACCATTTACTTCACATATATGGACCCACAGAGCTGGAATATTCTTAAAAATAATCTTTATTTGTGTTCTAAGAAGAAATAAAGTCATACACACCTGGGATGGCATGAGGGTGAGTAAATTATGAGAGAATTTTCATTTTTGGGTGAACTAGCCCTTTAAGGACTTTTTTTGCTTGCTTTTGTACAAATAACAATTTTGGTGCTGTGATGGATAGCCAATTTAAATTCTTGGTCTTGAAGCAAAAGTGGTTGAGACACATTGAAATAAAGTGCACAAATCTGGCAATTACCAAGCCACTTATGTGATGATACATGTCATGTCACATGCTAAACTAAGCCTTGGAAGACGAAAGGAAACACAACAATTGAGAAAAAAAAAATAAAAAATCCCACCTAAATTTACTGTCAAACTTCCAAGAATGAATTTAATTTATAGTTAAATACAGTGTCACAGTTGTCTGAACTGTCTTTACCCTGCAAAAGTACCACAAAACTGCATTTGAAGTGGCTTATGTACCACAAAAAGGTGGTTTTATACACAATCATGGGACACAGTATATCACAATTTTGAATATTGATACTTGTGCCAAACTGATAGGAAACATCACATGACATGCACGCATAGTCATGACAACAGTAAAGATTAATACTCTTGACACTGAATTTCATAAATGCGGAGACACCTCTGATGCAAGTTGTAAAAATGCTTTTAGACTCATGGCAGTTCTTGATGTCAGCCATCATGTTGTAATATTCATTTACGAAGAATCGCAACAAATTTACTGAATTTCCTTAGATGGGGCAACCAGTGCTTTATTTTTTAATCCTCACTGTCTCTCTGATGCACATAGTTATTATTTTCTGTAGACTCTGATGATAGACAGGACTGCGAATACTGTTTCTAGCAGACCTATTATGGTTTGATGTAGTTTACAGCTGTCTGTAGCTGTCAGGCTTGTCTCGGAGGGGTTGTTCTATCAAATCTGTGAATTTCTCTCCAATCAGGCTGAAAAGCACAAGATGGCTCTCCCTGAGCTGTGCCTGCCTTAAAAAAAAACTGCAATTTTCCTAGTGCATTTCAGAGCCATTATAGAAAGCATCGTTAGGTAGTTTGCTACAATATGAAGGGGTTTAGTTGCATTAAAGGCTTTTTTTATGGCTGAGTGTCATGAGAAAATCTGGCTTATACTCACCATCTGAAAAATGGTGCAAAATTTGTTCCTTTTAAAGGTACTGCCCTAGTAACAAGTACTTTGTACCTTTACCCTTAATAAAGCATATTAAAACTGCCAACTTGATGTTTAATCACATTTATTTAATAACACGAAACTTTCAATGTTTTGTTCACAATGTCACATATTTAACACTTTAAACATCTCAGAATCACAATTTGTCATCAAATACAGTAGGATCATTTTTATTTTATTTGTTTTGCCATTTCACTAAAGTTTACTACACTTCATTTTAACTTGAGTACCCTTTAATGCTCACCCAAAAATACATTTTAAGAGCACATAAAAGGAGAGGTGAACACTACAGGCTGTCTTTTCAACACAATGGCAGTTGACAGTACCTTGTTTAAAGCTTAAAGAGAACAAAACCACTTTGAAGGAGCTTCTCTCTTTTCAGGTTGTTTCTCACAAAAAATAAATGCTCATATGCCTTCAGACGATTTGAAATTAGACGCACAAGTCACATGCTTTACCTGCAATATTTGTAATATGTTTTGAATAAAATTACAGTCCGAACAGGATGATCTGTATTTTGTTTTTATATAATTATTTAGCAAACTTCAATCGTTATTCTGCTTTTTGTTTTCAGATGAACGAGACATTCACGAAAGATCCTTTCCTGTCCAAATACTATACCAAGTCTGTCATCACCGCTTTCAGGTATGGTGGAGCTTAATCAAGACATGTGTACCTTTATATGCATAGACGGAAATGCTATATAGAAGTATAAGTGGTTTTGGTGATGAATGACTAGTCTCCTTAAAGTAGTGAAAACTACAGTCCCCATAATATCATCTAAATTATCAATTTTAAGCACAATTAGGCAAGCATTGTAATTGCCATTCCTCATACTTGTGGATTTGAGCAAACCCTTTACCCTAAGTGTTGGCATATGAGCGATACCTCAAATTCTGGGGCATGTTGAGGAGACTTTTTTTAAACGATCCTAAAACGGGTGATAAAAATACCAGACACTTTGAAAGAGGGACCTAAGCCCTATCTGGTGACGCATTGCATCTTGCAACCATGCCACACGTGTTTTCCATAAAGGCCACAATGTTTTGATCCTCTTTTTGCACTGACGTCAGAATTACTCAAGAATCAAGAAGTTGATATGAAACCGTATGACATTTTATTATTTTAACATAATGTTAATGTTAGGGTAATAAACTGTATATAAATGAATGATTCCTTCTTTCTATGGTATTGACGACACCAAATACAGACTCCGTTCAGTACCCATGAGCTGTCTTTGTGTGCGCATGCCAGAAGAGACTTTGAGGCATGCAATGTGTCTTGGAAACTGTGAGTTAGTCCATCCTGATGCAGTAAGTACCAAATATTTAGATTAGGGCTGTCGATTTAACACGTTAATTCAGTGCGATTTTTAAGTTTACAAAAAATAATGTGTTAAAAAAATGAACGCAATTATTCGCAATGCCCCCGGACCATAATAAGGAAGATTCCTGAGAAATGCAAGCTTGTAGTACTACCTGTTTACTCCAGAGGGCAGTAAGTGAAATTTCAGTTGGATGAGCAACACACAGTTTATACAGTGAAGAAAACACTTCAGTAGGCAGAACAACACAAACATGCGTTACATTCTTGCGTTCAAAACACTTAAAGGAGCGCAAATGCGATCTAAGGGATCTCAAGATGTTTAAAGATTGAATATTAAACTATATTTAACTTGACACAGTAACCTAAACATTTTGTTTATGATGCAACGCACCGAGACACTACACAAGCATGTCTGACGCAGGGTGTGGCTGGATTGAGATGGTGCAAAATTTGGAATTTACCATATATATATCTATATCTATATATCTATATATATATATCTATATATATATCACAAATAATGAAATGAAATTTTGTGGTCTGCAGGCGGAAACATTTTTTTCATTTATTTTGGAGTTGTCCCTACTCGAGTTGTCTGATTTCTGCAAGATTGTTAGAGATCATATCATTCCCAGCTTTCAACTTTGTTTTGAAAATGTTTTTTTTTTTAGCTATGTCATGTCTCTTCATAAGAAATATTATTTGATTAATTTTCTTCTTTTGTTGACAAATTTTAGTATTCATAAATGGAAGTATGGTGGTTATAAACCATTAGTTTTAGAGGTTCAGCAATTTCCAATTTGAGTAACAAGAAAGCAGGAAAGTGTATTGAAATATGTAAACAAATTGATATTTTTATTTTAACTGTTTATTTCCTTTTTTGTTTTTAATATACCTCTTGGCTCTAGATGTAAATTTTTGTAAGCATTAATAAAAAATTTTGCAGGTGTAAATTGACGGGTCCTTAAACAAGCCCTCATAATAAATCTCGAACTGATTGACAAATTCACTTGTGAAATGGATTGCTGTGAACTGTGTGCCAATGATTGACTTATGATCAATAATATGGTAGTGAACAATACATTGTATTCTAAAGCCACTTTTTGTATTGTCTTAATGATTAACTCTTGTGCCACAAGAATGTAATGCACTTTAATTATCTGAATATTTTTTGTGTGTGTGTCTTTTTAAAGATAACGTATAATTATGTTGATATAAATATGTATAATAATTACATATTTAATTATTGTTATGAGGTGCTTTCTCAGCAAATATTTGTATATGATTAATCACGATTAATTAATTGGGACACCATGTAATTAATTTGATTTAAATTAATCGATTGACAGTCCTAATTTAGATATATAACCCTTAAAACAAAGTAATATATACAGTACAATAATGTACCCATTTAGCCTGTTTATAACCTGCTTTCTTGTAAATGAAATGAAGCACCTGACGAATCAATGTATACAGCCATAATGTGTGTCAAACTACGGAAAGCCGAAAGGAACAAAAGTGTTTTTTTTAATAATTGCGTTTTAAAGTATAGATGTTAGAAGCATGCAATTTCTTATCTTCGAGTGTATCTTAGATATGTTAGTGTGACTTTGTTTATTATATAAATAACACATCATAGATGTATTCAGGTTTATGTATATGGCCCCATATCCACAGAGGTCTGGGCTAAGCTCCGAATGTCCACTGACCCTAGTACTGCCCCCTGCTTGCAACCCCACTGAAAGCCCTATCAACCGCATAGCAATGCACTATAAATCACTCAAAACATGTACGTTGTGCTTCATGGCAGTGAGGGAGTGTTGGCGTATCATTGGACCCAGTTTGATGTTTCTGTGGAGGACCAGGAGCTTCTCCCAGAGCTGACAGAGGAGCGTGTGGTAGAAACTCTGCGGAGGAGCATCCGCCAGCAAGGCAGACTCGCCGGGAGTGTCGCAGTCGTTGCAACTGACATTACAGCATCATGTGAGATATCTGTTAATAATAAAGATGTCTTCGAATGTCCTAAAAGGGTCTTTTCATGAGAAATGATATTTTTCTTGATCTTATGAAGTAAATGATCATTGTTCTATAAAAGCATACTGAAACATTGGGAACTGAATGTCCTCAGTCCAAAAATAACATTTTGCAACTATGCTGCATAAAAGGCTTGTTCTAAAATCCTTGGATTGTTGACGCATGACCACTCACATTTACACATCAATGACACCTATTTGATGTTCCAAAACTTGGCCCAACAGGTCACGTTGAGACAATAATTTATTGTGACAATTTAAAATGTAGTCTCCAATGGCGACAGTCAGGTTGTGCACATTCATATGTGGTTTCCTCAGATCATCTTGTGAGTTATTGAATACATATTTGGAGCACACACCACCAGTGTCTCGTGCCACTTTTCACCCGTTCTGTTGAGCTCACTGCACCACACCCAACAACAAACACAGCGTGTGACTGTAGTGAACAAATGACTCTTTTGAACCAGATCTTTTCATTAATAACCCAAAAAGAGTGTTTGAACTCAGGAGCTCAGGTTAGCAGTTCGAATCAGATTCATTTTCTCAGAGAATCAGCCATCAGTGAGCTCACAACTGGGAGCGCAGACATTTCAGAATAAGAGTCCCGTGTATTTTGGGAGTCTTTATAATAAAAAAATCCTGTATTGCCAATGGCTCCTAAGTCATTTTTTTTTTTAGTCTGAAGCCCTGTATATTGAATCCAACAGCAAACCTGCAACCTATGCATAAGTACAGCAAAACATTGTTTCTCTTGTGTCATGCAAAGAGGGTGTTCACATTGAAGACTTGCACAACCACAGTAGCATAAATGTAACAGTTTATAGGTCAGAGAGAATGTGGAAAATGCTCATGGAAAAACGAAATGATGGCTTCATGATTCAACTAATACCTTGACTAACTTTATAAATGGATCACTACTCAATGCACCAGAGTATTTCTCTTTCTTAAAGATATAGTTCACTCAATTCTCTCCTAATTTTCTCATCTTCATAACATCTCAGAAGTGTATGAATTTCTTTCTTCAGTGGAACACAAATGAAGATTTCAAGAAGAATATCTCAGCTTTGTAGGTTCATACAATGCAAGTGATTGAGTACCTACATTTTGAAGCTCCAAAAGAACATAAAGGCAGCATAAAAGTAATCTGTATGACTCCAGTGGTTAAATCCATGTCTTCAGAAGCGAAGTGATAGGTGTGGGTGTGAGAAACAGATAAATATTGTAGTCCTTTATTTAATTCTAAATCTCCACTTTCACTTTTACATCCAAAAGTCACACGAGGTGCCTGTTTAGTTTGATTTTCATATCTGAAAGTTAAAATGGAGATTTAGAGTATAAAAGGACTTGTTCTGTTTCTCACCCACAACTATTATATTGCTTCTGAAGATATAGATTTATACACTGGAGTCATATGGATTACTTTTATGTTTCCTTTATGTAATTCTTGGAGCTACAAAGGTCTGTTCACCATTCACTTGCATTGTATGGAACATCAGAGCTGAGATATTTTTTTTCTAAGAATCTTCTTTTGTTCTCTGCTGAAGAAAGTAAGTCATACACATCTGGGATGGCATGAGGGGAGTTAATGATTAGAGAATTGTATTTTTTGGGGGTGAAGTATCCCTTTAAATGTACATGTTACTTGTCTGTCCTCTGGTCTCCTTTTGCATTGCATTCATGAGAGCAGCAGGCCTTAGAGACATCTCTGTGCCCTGATTAAAGTGATACCTCTATATGGAGACTCATGTCGCTGTGGTGCAATGAGAAAGTTGTATTTGTGACTGTTGGAGTCAAGGTGAAGAGTAGAGGATGAGGTGGTACAGAGTGTCTGACATTAATGTGGAAAATGGAAGGAAAGAGAACTGAAAAAGTGCTGCGTGCATGATTTTCTCTGTCTCTCTCTCTCTGCAGCCACAGACCCTCGGATGGCCAGGGAACCCGGATCTAGTGAGTAAAGTGTGTCCCATTTCAGTCGCTGCTGCAATATAATTTTCCACATGGGTTGCTGTGCTCTCTCCTTTCACTCACTGAAGAAATGCCTGCCTGCATCCATCTCGCACTCGCTCAATCTCTTTCTACTTCCTTCCACTTACCTTTTCTGTGCACAATGGCACAGGAAACTGAAAAATGTGTAGCTTCTCAACACCACCTCTATACAAGGTCTTATTTACCTAAATTTACACTTGCTCAATGCATTAATAATTGGTAACAACTTCAACATATTACATTTGAAACATTTAAAGTTACAGGGATGGGTCACCAAAAAATGAAAATTCTCTAATCGTTTACTCCCCCTCATGACATCTCAGATGTGTATGACTTTCTTTCTTCTGCAGAACACATACAAAGGTTTTTAGAAGAATATCTCCGCTCTGAAGGGCCATACAATGCAAGTGAATCGTGATCAGACCTTTGTTGCTCCAAAAATCACACAAAGGAAACATCTGGAGGTCTGCACAGGCCTTAAAATGAAACCCGAACCTGATCTGAACCTACCTGGCCCGAACGATACCAGAGCGCAGGTGTCTCAACATGCATTTTTGACAATTTGAAGTTCTTTTTAACATGACATGGTTTTTGAAATGTGCCAGTCCTGCGTGCGACATGGTGCAAATGTTAAAGACATTCATCCAGCGTGTGTTTACCTAGGAAAACTATTGAAAACAGAACAGATGCACGCAAAAGCACATTCGGTGTGAACTGCCCCTAACTCATCCATTCATGACTTTGAGTGAGACTGTGTGCGCTAAACAAGTTCGTAAGCCTGTTTATTTTTTTCATTCATTACAAACCCGAACCCGACCTGAACCCGAAGTCCTTCTTGAACAACTGATCCGAACCTGGCCTGAAACCTGTCGGGTTCTCGGGTCCCGTTGGGCCCGGGTCAGGTTGCAGACCTCTAATAAGACTCCAGTGGTTAAATCCATGTCTTCAGAAGCAATATAATAGGTGTGGGTGAGAAAAATATCAAAATTGAACTCCTTTTTTAACGCTAAATCTCCACTTTAACTTTCACTTTTACATCTGAAAGTCACATGTGGTGCATGATTAGTTTAATTTTCACATCTGAAGGTGAAAGTTAAAGTGGAGATTTAGAGTAAAAAGGACTTAAATATTGTTCCGTTTTTCTCCCACACCTCATAACGCTGGAGTAATTCAGATTAGTGTTATATCATTTTTTTGGAGCTACAAAGGTCTGATCACCATTCACATGCATTGTATACAGTTACCTTTGTATACAGAGATTTTCTTCTAAAAATCTGCTGAAGAAATCTGCTAAAGAAAGAAAGTCATACATATCTGGGATGGCATAACGGTGAGTAAATGAGAGAATCTTCATTTTTGGCTGAACTATCCAAATACCCTTTAAATGAACCAAGATTATAAAGTGGTGTATTTTTAGTCTGTATTAACTAATGTTGTTAAATAATGTTTTTGAATACAAATTTATTGTAAGGCGTTATTCACTTTGTGTCACTCACATTATGGGAGTGAAATGGGCTGCGTGTTCATCTTGACTTTAATGCCTTGTCCAGTGAGGGCAAAGCCTAAAGAAATGTTGTTGAATAAACTGTAATGAATTGTGGTGCTGTGGTCAGCTTTAAGGGGTCTCTCCGCTTAAATGTTCATCTCGGTAGGATGAAATCTTCCTCCTAAACAACAAGTGAGATTTATTTTTATTTTCCTCTTTATGTTCTCAGAGCAATGCTTTTCCAGTCTAGAGGCGGAACCCAAAGCCAAGGAGTTTATGTCACCTGGGCACCCTCACATGTACCCAGCCTACTCCCGTTGCCAGTGGCAGATCCGTGCCCCTAAAGGCTACGCCATCCTCGTCAAATTCAGGCCCTTCCACGTAGAAGATGACTGTGCCAATGACTATGTGGCCATCTACAACTCCCTCAGTCCTGACAGCTCTCAGGCCATCACAAAGTGAGTAAATACTGCTTTCATACTTAAAATTCGGACATTATACTTTATTGTAACATCATGCAGCAACATCACTGTGTTCACTCGGTGTTGTCATATGTGCAGTGCAATAAGCCATTTAAAGCAACAAATCACCCAAAAATTACAATTCTGTCATTATTTACACAGCCTCATGCTGTTCCAAATCCATACGACTTTCTTCCATAGAACACCAAAGGAGATGTTGTGCAGCCTCAGTCAGCTTTCACTTTCATTGTATGGAATAAAAAGATGCAAAGAAAGTGAATGGCGACTGAGGCTGTCACTCTCTAACATTCTGCCTGAAATCTGCTTTTTGTGCTCCACGGGAGAAAGTTGTACAGGTTTGAAATGACATGAGGGTCAATTGATGACATATTTAATTTTTTTTATATTTTAGCAAATAGATCTTATTGAAATTGTTTTAAAAAGCAGTGCAGGCAGGCCTCTCTTTGAAAAATATTCATAGAATTATATGAAGCCAATACCAAGGTTTTTTTTTTAGCCAAAATGGGCATAAATGTAGTTAAATTTTTATTTCATTCACGTCACTTTGGAGCATATAAGATTTTTATCTACATTGATCAATAAGTTCCTAATTATTTGCAGTTTAGCAGTACCTTCTGAAATCAAGGACAGAATGATTTATTGTGTTGTTGTTGCTTTAGAAAATCTTGTCAAACTTGTCTGCTCCATGGTTATCCGGCACCTTTTACACAGCTTTTCATTTTAGCTTCATTTATTATGGTTGTCCTCAGGGTTCTTGCTGGAGATTAGCTTGTTTAGACCCCTCTTTAGCACCTCTCAGCTATATGCCAGATTTTAGTCACCTTGTACTAGATGTACTAGGCTTTAGTAAAGGAGAACTTGCTTTCCTTTTCTTTTTTTCTTTATGTATTTATACTTTGAAACAAACAAATCACCCAAAGTCTTTAGGTCACAAACTGTATCTTGAAGCCAGTGGGCTCTGAACATAATTTTCACACCAACACTCAGCTGCTGCTCCGTTCTCAAGGTGACACTGAGTTTCTGTGAGCCACTTAATAATACTGTTATCATGCCTAAGGTGTGTATCTCTCTCTCTCTCTCTCTCTCTCTCTCTCTCTCTCTCTCTCTCTGTGTCTGTGTGTTGTGCAGC
This sequence comes from Moxostoma hubbsi, assembly GCA_032164185.1. NCBI lineage: Eukaryota > Metazoa > Chordata > Actinopteri > Cypriniformes > Catostomidae > Moxostoma > Moxostoma hubbsi. The sequence continues at coordinate 31,032,477 of JAVLUX010000030.1, read as the reverse complement.
TTCCAAACTTGATATACATGTTTGACTTTGCTTGTCATGTACTTTCACATAAGATAACATCTCCCTTGATGCAGTTTACACACTATATTTGATTTAGGGAGGTTGTGTTTTTGTTCTGAAGGAAGTGCCTAAACGGCTTGTCTTTCATGATGTTCTTTTAGGATTCTACTAAATGTAAATGCTTTATTGTATTGTACAGTTAATGAGTAACACTTTACAATAAGGTTGGATTCGTGAACATTAGTTACACAATAGAGAACATGAACTAACAATGAACCATTCTTTTACAGCATTTATTAATGTTCATTTCTTTTTTTATATTAAAAGTTGTATATGTTAACATTCACTAGAGCAGAATGAACTAACATGAACACACACTGATCAATAGTATTTTTAACAAAGAATTACAAACACTAAAAATCATTCTTCATTGTTAGTCCATGATACTTAATGCAATAACTATATTAAGACAAAGAACCTTATTGTATAGCGTCAACAACAAATCCAATAAGATATTTTTATGTAAATCAGCATAAATTAAAGGCAACTCTAATTACTCATGATTTCAGTTTGTACTGTTTTCTGAAATGCACTGGAATAATAAAGCACTTTTACTATATATAGTATATAAACTGCTGAATCCTTCCATTACAGACAGTGTGGACTTCGTCCCCCTTCAAATCCTCTAGAGGTTGTTTCCTCTGGTAACATCATGCTTATCAACCTGATCACAGATGAGGTTCGAAGGACAGGTTTCAAAGCTACTTACACGGCCATTCCCGCTACTGCTGGTAAAAACCTATAGTGTGCTTTAGCTCAGTGGTTCTTAATTGGTTTTGCATGAAGTACCTGATTTAATATTGCACAATTGGTGACCCAACAGAGTATCAACATTATTTTTATGATGTAAAAGTCAACAAAAATGTCCTTAAAATCAAATAATGAAATGTATAAAATGGTTAATTATTGGGGTGACAATATGTTTTTTAATTTCGATAGTTTCATGCTCTCAGCAGCCAGTAACTCGCTGCATAAAACCATGTTTATCCCAATGCAAGCTAACCTGTATTTAATGTTTTCTGGGATGTATATTCTATAACTTGCATTGTTTTGTTCATGATTTTTATGAACGAGGGGATGTTTGGCAACCGGTCCATGTTGGCATCTGCCTAATTTAAAAAGATGTGGGAAACCGTCTAGGTTACGGATGTAACCTCCGTTCCCTGATGGAGGGAACGAGACGTTGTGTCTTAGAAGCGACACTAGGCGTCTCTCTTGAGTGCCGAATATGCCTCTGATCTATGAAAAAAGGCCAATGAGAAGTTGGCAGAGAGTATTTGCATACCCCGCCCCCGGACATACGGGTATAAAGGCAGGGAAATACATCTAGTTTATTCAGGAATTTTCTGAGGAGCCGGAAATGGACCAGCCACAACAGTGGCTTGGCTCAGCGACGTCGCCGGGAGGACACAACGTCTCGTTCCCATGTTTAGGTCTCAAAAATGTGACTCGTTTCATTTCAAAATTTTGTCAGGCCGCCGCGGACACGCCCTTCAAAAAAAACTCAAAAGATTCACAATTTAACATCACCAAGGCCTTTTAGATTAAGACTGACTAAATATAATGTTGATCTGATTAGATCTCTGGGAGGAGTTTAAGTACAAGGAATTGGCTGTTACCAGTAGGTGGCACTATGACTATAACTGAATATTGGCATGTATTCAGGCCGGGACTATTATTAAACGTGAAGTTTGGGGCAGATTGGACATTGTATGTATGAGTTATAACAACTTTCTGTTTCATGGCGAAACATCAAATGTTGTCAGACCGCCACGCCATGCAGTGAAAACTCAAAAGCTTCGCAAGTTAGCATCGTCTAGACCTTTAGATTAGAATAACCAAATATGAAGTAGATCTGATGAAAACTCAAGGAGGAGGAGTTAAAGTACGAGGCCTGGAAATGGCAAAAACTGAGCAAAAGTTTAAGAGAAGAATCTAAATGGCTGACTTCCTGTTGAGGGCATAGGTCCAAGAGACTTTTTCTTGTGTACCCTTTTTTCGTACGTGTAGGTGAATATAATTTTTTTACTCCAGAACAATTCAAAATCACTTTGTTCTGGTTACGTTCTGCAAAAATTTGGTTCGTTTTCGGTTTTCATTTTTGTTCCTTTAATCGTCATTTAATATCGGTTTCCTTTTCCACATTTTTATGTTTCTAGCTGGAAGCTGTGGAGGATATCTGACTTCTCCTAAAGGAAACTTCACCACTCCTTATTTTCCTAGTTTCTATCCTCCCTTGGTGGACTGCATCTGGAATATCAATGTAACCCTTTGATGAATTTTTCGATACAAACTGAGAACTCATAGTTTGAATTTGAAATGAATATATTGGTAAAATAAGTGTTTTGGTTGTTTGATTTGTTAATTTGTGTCTGTTTGAAAAAGTTGTCTTGACTACCACTGTGTGGATTCTATCTCCAGGTTCCTGTTGGCAAGAAGATTAAGGTTGACTTCACCATGTTCCGTGTGAAGGAGCCTGGTGTTGATGTTAACACCTGCCACAAAGACTACATACAGGTGCATGATAAAAAGTAAGTTGTCATTTGTCCTGCATGCCAGCCAGAGAAACCTTTTTGTTTAGCATGACAAATATGTTATGATATTACAATATTTCATTATTTATAAATCCTGTCTTCATTTACTCTTGCTCATATCCTTCCAAACCTTTTGGAACATTCCATTCCATTTGGAGTTTCATGACTCCTGGTCATTCTATGCTTCCTTTGAATGGAAAAGATTTTGAATCTTCAAACTTTTGTATTTCACAGAAAAAGTCATATGGGTATTGGTATAAGTAAATGATGACAGAGTTTTAGTTTTTGAATGAAATGTTTCTTTAAAATGATCCTTGATTCTGGTTGACGGTTCATTTTGTAAAGTAGATTTTACAGAAATGAGCCTTAACACCCTTTACTTTTAAATCAAAGTTAATGTTACAATTTATTATTGATAGATTACTTAGCTTTCATTTTTCATCTTCCTTCCTCTCATTACTTGATAAGGTATTGTGGGGAGAGACGTAGACTAGTGGTCTCTAGCCACACCAACCCTCTCGAAGTGAAGTTCCATTCAGATGAATCCTACACGGATAAGGGATTCAGGGCTGCATACTCTGTCTATGACCCTGTCGACCGTACGTAAGCTAAATGTTTCAATATGATGTTAAAATGTCAAATCTCAATGCCAGTAGCACTACTTACATATATTTTGCCCTCCTTATGGCCTGCAGATTTTTCCAATGTTTTCAAATTTTTCAAATTTAGTCTTCTCGGTCACAAGACTCTTTTCCATTGACAGTATGGCCAGTGCATTCAGCCTCTCCTGGGTCATGTTGTTTCTCAGAAAAGTCTTGATTCTTTTCAAGGTTGAGAGGCTTACGTTGTGGTCACGCTGTGTGGGAATATTATTGCTTAAATCTTGTAGCAAATAATAGATCCTGAAGTTAAAGTCATATAAATATATAAATAATAATATAAATAAATTAAATAAGTTGATCATACGTGCATGACATAGTAAACAACCAACGCCTCTTCGCTGGCTGAGAACTATCTACACTGCTTTGGTCAGCCATGGAATTGAGAGAATTTCTGCAAAGGAGAAAGAGAATTTAGCATATTAATAATAATAATAATAATAATAAAAACAATAAGAACAATGGTAAAAGAAGGAATACAGCTACTACCTGATCTTTTGCATGTCCTGCTGGAACTGCTGGATGCTCCCCTTGATATGGACCGAATCTATGTCCTCCTTCTGGAGTTTGGCATAGAGGTGGTCCACATGCGGCATGATGGGGTGGAAAAGTTGCAGAAAGAACTTAAAATCCTGATCCTCCAGCAGGATGACGAAGGCTCCTGCCTCTCTGACAGTTATGGGGTCAAAGTTACCGAGTCTCCTATAGTTTCAAAACAGTGGATGATGTCCTCTCTGTGCTCAAACACAGTATTGATGGCACGGCTGTTAAAGTTCCATCTGATGTTGCTAGTCTATGGGCCACTACTTTATCAAGAACACATGTGCGCTTGGGTGATCTTGAAAAAAGCTGGCAAATTCACCAAGGTCAGAAAAATTCATTCTCACTTTGGCTGTGAGGAGTGGCCTGTTGCATTATCAGATTGAGCTGTTGTGCATAGCAATGGATGTAGTCGGCATTTGGGTACACATCTTGTATCTTCCTCTGAACACCTGCAGTGACACCCCGCATCACACTGGCTCCATCATATTCCTGGCAGATAATCTTACTCTTTTGATCCTCAGGAAGCATGGCAGCAAGATGCTCTTTTAGTGCTGTAGCAATGAAATCAGCTGTAGCTGACTGCAGAGTGATGAACTCAAAAAATCTTTCCTGCACATTGTTTTTGGCATCAATGTAGCGCAGCACAAGCACAAGTTGGCATTGTGTGGCAATATCCATCGTCACATCTGCCTGGATTTAGAGAAAAAATTGCTGCTTTGTGCTTCTTTGATTATGTATTCTCTCACAACAGAGAACACACAGTCCAATAGCTCGTTCTGTACAGTTTACAAAGTTCCCTTAAACACAGTGGCATTCTCAAGGTGCTCTTTCAACACCATCAAGGGAAGCAACAAAATTCAACAACCCATGGAATATTCCGGGATTATCCGAGCTCTCACTCTCATCATGGCCATGCAAAGCCAGCTCAAAGGCACCATAAAATTCGCACAGACTATTATACTAGACAGGATGTGTCAATCTTTTTTCACCTCTTCATTCTGCCTTCTAATCCAATCTTGTAGCCTTCATCTAGCTGTTCAGCAATACTAAGCTTCCCAAAAAAACTGTAGCCTCATAGTATTGTCTAGGTGGCTGCGGCTACTTCATGACATTTGCATTTTTCAGAAAGATGTTTTAAGTCTCGTACTCCCGTCATTGCCCACAACACTTCGGTGCCAGGACTTAGAAATAGCATGCAGGGAAAACAATAAAAGGCATTACTTAAACCACATTCAGCTAGCCAACTCCTTTGCTATAACACGAGCTGGAGAAAGACTAACAATCTAACGATCAGTCAACTAACAATCTAAAAATCAGTCAACTAACAATCTAACAATATAACAATCAGTTAACGAACAATCCAAAAATTTCAACTAACAATCTAACAATCAGTTAACGAACAATCCAAAAATTTCAACTAACAATCTAACAATCAGTTAACGAACAATCTAACACTATAACAATCAGTCAACTAACAATCTACCAATTAGCCAACTAACAATCTAACAGTCTCAAATAACTGTCAATAATCTCAACTAATCTAACAATCAGTCAACTAACAATCTAACAATATAACAATCAGTTAACGAACAATCCAAAAATTTCAACTAACAATCTAACAATCAGTTAACGAACAATCCAAAAATTTCAACTAACAATCTAACAATCAGTTAACGAACAATCTAACACTATAACAATCTGTCAACTAACAATCCATCAATCAGTCAAAATAACATTCCAACAGTCAAAATAACAATCCAACAATCTCAAATAACAGTCCAATAATCTCAGCTAACAATCAATCAACTAACAATCCAACAATCAGTCAACTAACAATCCAATAATCTCAACTAACTTTAGTTGAGATTGTTGGATTGTCAGTTGACTGATTGTTGGATTGTTAGTTGAGATTATTGGACAATCAATCAACTAACAATCCAACAATCAGTCAAAATAACAATCTTAACAATCAGTCAACTAACAATCCAACAATCTCAACTAACAATCAACTAACATTTGGACATTTAGGTACACATCTTGTATCTTCCTCTGAACACCTGCAGTGACACCCCACATCACACTGGCTCCATCATATTCCTGGCAGATAATCTTGCTCTTTTGATCCTCAGGAAGCATGGCAGCAAGATGCTCTTTTAGTGCTGTAGCAATGAAATCAGCTGTAGCTGACTGCAGAGTGATGAACTCAAAAAATCTTTCCTGCACATTGTTTTTGGCATCAATATAGCGCAGCACAAGTTGGCATTGTGTAGCAATATCCATCGTCACATCTGCCTGGATTTAGAGAAAAAAATCGCTGCTTTGTGCTTCTTTGATTATGTATTCTCTCACAACAGAGAACACACAGTCCAATAGCTCGTTCTGTACAGTTTACAAAGTTCCCTTACAATTAACAATCCAACAATCCAACAATCTCAACTAACAATCAGTCAAAATAACAATCTAACAATTAGTCAACTAACAATCTAACAATTAGTCAACTAACAGTCCAATAATCTCAACTAACAATTTAACAATCAGTCAACTAACAATCTAACAATCAGTCAACTAACAGTCCAATAATCTCAACTAACAATCTAACAATCAGTCAACTAACAATCTAACAATCAGTCAACTAACAGTCCAATAATCTCAACTAACAATTTAACAATCAGTCAACTAACAGTCCAATAATCTCAACTAACAATTTAACAATCAGTCAATTAACAATCTAACAATCAGTCAACTAACAGTCCAATAATCTCAACTAACAATCTAACAATCAGTCAACTAACAATCTAACAATCAGTCAACTAACAGTCCAATAATCTCAACTAACAATCTAACAATCAGTCAACTAACAGTCCAATAATCTCAACTAACAATCTAACAATCAGTCAACTAACAATCTAACAATCAGTCAACTAACAGTCCAATAATCTCAACTAACAATTTAACAATCAGTCAATTAACAATCTAACAATCAGTCAACTAACAGTCCAATAATCTCAACTAACAATCTAACAATCAGTCAACTAACAGTCCAATAATCTCAACTAACAATCTAACAATCAGTCAACTAACAATCTAACAATCAGTCAACTAACAGTCCAATAATCTCAACTAACAATCTAACAATCAGTCAACTAACAGTCCAATAATCTCAACTAACAATCTAACAATCAGTCAACTAACAATCTAACAATCAGTCAACTAACAGTCCAATAATCTCAACTAACAATTTAACAATCAGTCAATTAACAATCTAACAATCAGTCAACTAACAGTCCAATAATCTCAACTAACAATCTAACAATCAGTCAACTAACAGTCCAATAATCTCAACTAACAATTTAACAATCAGTCAACTAACAATCTAACAATCAGTCAACTAACAGTCCAATAATCTCAACTAACAATTTAACAATCAGTCAACTAACAATTTAACAATCAGTCAACTAACAGTCCAATAATCTCAACTAACAATTTAACAATCAGTCAACTAACAGTCCAATAATCTCAACTAACAATTTAACAATCAGTCAACTAACAATCTAACAATCAGTCAACTAACAGTCCAATAATCTCAACTAACAATCTAACAATCAGTCAACTAACAGTCCAATAATCTCAACTAACAATCTAACAATCAGTCAACTAACAGTCCAATAATCTCAACTAACAATTTAACAATCAGTCAACTAACAGTCCAATAATCTCAACTAACAATCTAACAATCAGTCAACTAACAGTCCAATAATCTCAACTAACAATCTAACAATCAGTCAACTAACAGTCCAATAATCTCAACTAACAATCTAACAATCAGTCAACTAACAGTCCAATAATCTCAACTAACAATTTAACAATCAGTCAACTAACAGTCCAATAATCTCAACTAACAATCTAACAATCAGTCAACTAACAGTCCAATAATCTCAACTAACAATCTAACAATCAGTCAACTAACAGTCCAATAATCTCAACTAACAATTTAACAATCAGTCAACTAACAGTCCAATAATCTCAACTAACAATTTAACAATCAGTCAACTAACAGTCCAATAATCTCAACTAACAATCTAACAATCAGTCAACTAACAGTCCAATAATCTCAACTAACAATTTAACAATCAGTCAACTAACAATCTAACAATCAGTCAACTAACAGTCCAATAATCTCAACTAACAATCTAACAATCAGTCAACTAACAGTCCAATAATCTCAACTAACAATTTAACAATCAGTCAACTAACAATCTAACAATCAGTCAACTAACAGTCCAATAATCTCAACTAACAATCTAACAATCAGTCAACTAACAGTCCAATAATCTCAACTAACAATCTAACAATCAGTCAACTAACAGTCCAATAATCTCAACTAACAATTTAACAATCAGTCAATTAACAATCTACCAATTAATCAACTAACAATATAACAGTCAGTCAACTAATGAGCTGCTGAGCGGGGAAAGTGAAATGTCCAATCACATGAGGCCAACAAATTAAAACAATACTGATACACTACTATCAAAATCCAAAGAAAATCTGAAGCAACCATTTAAAAAGCAGCCTCAGGTCACCTGCTTGCCAAAGATTTAAAGACCTACATACACATTAATTTGGCTGGTGCCCTGCACACCGGAAGTATTGCCTATATATTCACACAGAAATTAACAGAATACATTTTTTATAAACATTTTTTTTAATAAATGCAAACACACGACTACCAGGCGCATAGTACAACTACATTTTATTTCGTAATTATTTAGCAATATATAATTAACTTATGTTTAACGTGATTAAGTAGCCGCCTCCTCCGGATAACTTGAAGGGGGCGATGCCCCAGCACCCCCTATTGACCAGCCGCCACTGCACAATGCCCTAATCTGAGTGATCAGATATTAGAACTAAATGAATTTTTCATTTAATTTTGTGTTATGTTCTCTATTTGTCTTTCTTTTCGCTCATGTTTTTAATTTTTTCAGCTTGTCCTGGTCAGTTTGCTTGCACCTCAGGATACTGTATCAAGAAAGAGCAGCACTGTGATGGCTGGAATGACTGCGATGACATGAGTGATGAGAAGAACTGCAGTAAGTCTCATCCCAATGGCATTTTACATTCACCCAATAAGCAGCCAGCTGACACTTAAATGGGCAGGGACACACTGTAGAAATAACTATTTTTCAACACATTACGACTCAGACAATACAATTGAAAATTATTAAAACTTAAAAATATTGTTACTGTTTGTATCTCCCAGGATACATTGCCCAGAGCTTCTGAGCTTCTAACAAGATTTAAAATAATTTAAAACATAAGTTTGAGTCAATCTTTAACAATTTCAAAGAGTACTATAATATTACCATGTGTTTTTTTTTTATTTTATTTTTTATTAGTATTATTATTTTTTACATGGCACCATGGTAACACCTTGTTTTTTGGACATGTACCATGGCAATACTATCATAATATTCTTTAAAATTACTTGAAATAAAGTGTCTTGCAAATACAGTATATTGTACAGTATATTTCAATATTTTTTCAAACTTTTCTCAGATCCCACAGGATAGATTTAAGGGTTAACTTTTCATATCTGTTTATTTGCATATGAAATAATCTTTATAAGACTGTCTGAATCACGTTAACATCTGTGTATTTTGTTCCAGAATGTGATGAGGACCAGTTTGTTTGTAAAAACGGCCTGTGTAGGCCTGAGTACAGTGTGTGTGACAGGATGAATGATTGCGGGGACAACAGCGATGAGGAGCATTGTGGTGAGTATCTCATATCCAGCTGAGCATGATGATCAGGGTCCGTTTTCAGTTCAGCACTTCTGGAACATTCTTTCTAAAAGGGTCACTTTAGATCAGGAACTAAGTGCCATAGAAGAGTGCTTTAAATGAACTACATTTCATTTGCATAATAAAATGCACTTGAAGGTATTCAAAGTAACCTTTTCACTTAAAATAAAAATTTACACCAAAAGAAATGGATACTGCCATAAAAGCCAAAATGCAGTAACCACGACAACTCTGAAACTAAGAAAATTTCCCAGCCATGTGGATCATCAAATTTTTGCTGCAATTTATTAAAAGGAATGTTTGGGGTGCAATACAAGTTAAGCTCAATCGACAGCATTTCCACATGTTTTATTTTTTTTTATTTTTTATTTTTTTAAGGAAATACCTGTTTACAGTGAGGCACATGCATGTGAAGTTAATGGGCCAATCTTTATAAATTCAGTTTAGCCACAAGACATAATATATGTGTTAACATAATTTCTACATGATAAAAGGACTTACTAACCTTTTCTGTGTTAAGTTATATCAAATTTTTATTTGTCGTTGCCATGACGATGAAACACTTTAAACCCTATAATCCTAAAAAGACCGTAAAAATTCTAATTTAAAAAACTTTAAGTTTTAAGAAGAATGAATGTAAGTGCTTTTATAAAATCATAAGCTTCACATTTCTGCCTTTAAACCCTCCAAAAATGTTCCCCATTCACTTCCATTGTAAGTGCCTCACTGTAACCTCGATTTTTGCTTTTTTTTAAAAGAAAAGGAGAGACGAGTCATTTTTTTTTTATGTGTGTGTGAGTTAAACAACATAATGCCACAAATGCTGTCAATTAGGCTTAACTTAACCTTTTAAGCATCTTTAAGCATCTTAGGCAGCATTCATAACAGTATTAAACAGTAAACATCAAGGCACAGTAGCCCCTCAGTACACCAGAATAAAAGGAAAAAGCCTCAGGTTTATAAAGTGAACAATCTGGGATCATGTGTAAAAGTATAACTATCAACAGTGCAAGAATCCCTCTTTGCAATCTTCAGAACATTGAATACCTGACGCATATGCTAAAAAAGCTAAATACATTAATGAAACAGAAGGCAGACATCTTAGTGTTTATAAAATTATGGTGCTTTTCACCATGACTGCTCGAATCGCTGCCTGTCTGGCATACATCTCGGCCTGGATGAAGGAACACCACCTTCAACTCAATCCAGCCAAAACGAACTCCTGGTCTTTCCAGCCAACCCTACTGTTGAACACAACATCACCGTGCAGCTGGGTTCGACTACAGTGTCGCCTTCAAAAACGATCAGAAATCTAGGGGTAACAATTGATAACAAACTAAATTTCACAGACCACATCTCAAAGACCGCAAGATCATGTAGATTTACACTCTAAAACATCAGGAAGATAAGAGCTTTCCTCTCTAAACATGCCACACAACTGCTTGTTCAGTCACTTGTCATAACTAGACTGGACTACTGTAACGCTCTCTTTGCAGGCCTTTTATGATGACTTTTATGATATTTTTATAATGATTGTTTTTCTTTTTGGACCTTGACAGCAATGGTCAATTTGAAATGTTTTTGTATGGAAAAGAGCAGCGTTAGGATTTTTGAAGAATATATTGTGTTAAGATACTACTGGGAGGAAAAAACAATGAGGGACAACTTGAGGGCAGACAAAGTCATGTCATTTTACAGATACATCAATTATGAAAAGAAATTCAAATTATATTCGTCTTTCATTTGAGACGGTATAAAAAGAAAGAAAAGATGACAGAAACAGGCAAATTGCTAGCAACGCAGGCACATTGTTTGTCTTGTACTGTGTGAACTTAATAATACATGTATCTTTTAAAACCAAAATTATAAAATTTTGGGCCTTTATTCAGAAAATGATTGCATTCAGTGCCTTTACTATATTTAAGGACCAAAGAGGACCATTATTATTAGTGACCTCAACACCCATGATGACACCCCTTGGTTGTTAAAAATTGGATGATTGTTCTATTAAAAGACAGGCTTAAAATCCCTATTTTTGTCTTTTTATTCCTCTGTCTAGACTGTGGCATAGCTGAGGGAAGGTGTGGAGATGGCGCTTGTATTCAACAGGATGTTATATGTGATGGGAAAAATGACTGTGCTGATGGCAGCGATGAGGTCTCCTGCAAAGAATGTGAGTAGATAACAGTTCTGGTATTTCCCTCTGCTCTTAATTTGATGACATACAGTATATAATATATGTTTATATCACTGTTGTCTTTGAATTATATTAATCTTGTATTAATAAAAACAATCTAGCAAATAAGTCAACACTGCTGAGGGAGTGACAGTAAATTTAGTATCTTTCTCTTTTCGGATTGCCATAATCCATCTCTTTTGGAAAGCCGTGGAAACGTAATAGTGGATTTTTTTTTTTCTTTTGCAAAAATAATATTTACTATGTTCTCCCATTTACCACTATAAACCAGCAGTCCCATTTAACCTGCTATAGTTTACTTCCATGTTGCAAACCCACAGATGTGAAAGAATCCATAGGGCTACAGCAGCTACTGCTTTGGATGCTTAAAGGGATAGTTCACCCAAAAATGAAAAATCTCTCATCATTTACTCACCCCCATACCATCCCAGATGTGTATGACTTTCTTTATTCTGCTGAACACAAATTATTATTATTTTTTTAAATATCTCAGCACTTTAGGGCAATACAATGTAAGTCAGCAGGGTCCAAAACGTTGTAGCGCAAACAGCTCCAGTGGTTAAATCCATGTCTTTAGAAGCAATATGATAGGTTTTACTATAAATCTCCACTTTAAATAGTGAAGTGTTCTTCCTCTTTTGTGTTTGGCGATTCCCATTCTTTATGCATATCGCCACCTACCGGGCAGGGAGGAGAATTTATAGTAAAACAGAACTTAAATATTGATCTGTTTCTCAACAAACCCATCATATCACATCTGAAGATATGGATTTAACCACTGGAGTAGTATGGATTACTTCTATGCTGCCTTTCTGCGCTTTTTGAACTTCAAGCTAAGCTTGGAACTGTCTGTTTGGCCGACAGGGAATCCGTTTGAAAACAGTCCTTAATTTTGCAATTCCATTTGGTTGCACTAGAAATTACATGTCACACTTAAATGCACAGTCTTTCTTTACATTCCACTTACTCCATCCCAAAGTTGTTCATTGTTTTGTATGCTTCAGCAGAGAGTAGTGACCTTTCCCAAAATCAATAGGCCTGATCAATAGGCTGGCTATTTCATTGCATTACATGAGGTGTGATGAAATATCCTCATTTAACTTATTTTTCATTCTTTTTTTCTTGTTTCCTCTCTCTCCTTAGCGGTTGGGGTCTGTACAGATTACTCCTTCAAGTGTAAAAACAAAGACTGCGTAAACAAAGTGAATGCTGAGTGTGATCGCGAGGATGACTGCTCTGATGGTTCGGATGAGCAGGCATGCGGTAAGTCTGATGTACTCTTGGCAACGCATTCATAGATTCTGCTGTATATGAAATTGATGCCAAAAGTCTTTTGCAGAAAAAAAATAAGGATTTTTTCAAGGTTTTTTGGGCTTCGTTTACAACTTGCATTGTTTTTTCTTTTTCAATACATAATTTTCTTTTTTGCAAATATATGTGGTAGTATTTTGTATCCATATTTGTACTGTTTACATTGCAGTAGAGATATCCACACAACTATCATGAGCTAGATTATACGATTGAGTGGTTTAATCATCTTCTAAATTCATCAAATAAAATTGAGAGAGAAACGGACCAAAATGTGAGTGCCTATTCACTATAAATCTTGACGTGTGAATTTTCCATTACACACTCATGAGAGAAGACGTTCATACACTTCCTCACGCTTGACGCATGCGCAGAGCGCTAGGCACAACCCAGATACGGTGTTGCCACTGGATTTGGATTACTTTTATATACTGCCTTGATGCATGAGGGTGAGAAAATAATGAGAGAATGATAATTTTTTGCTGAACAATCCCTTTAATACTGTATATAGAGCATTTTTTTTTTCCTTCAGAAATAAACGTATTGAAAAAGATTTCTCCATTTGATTCCAATTCAAAAGCTTTCGTTCAGATTTAAATTTGAATCGATATTGGTTGATACATGTATATTTTAGTTATAATGTCAATTTTGCTAACATATTATCTGGGAGAATGTATTTTATATGGTTAATTATACAGAGGATTTTCTAATTAGTTATTACAAATTATTATTTTATCATTTTTTCTTCATTTTGGTCACATTTTAGCTTTAAAAAAATGTGTTTAAACATTTTCGATGCATATTTATTGTTTAATGCATAATTTATGCTATTTACAAACATGATTTGTAGAACACGTGCTAAAAATCGGTACTGTCCCTTTAAGAAAACTGGCAGTTTTGTTAAGAGTGTCTGTAAATGAGCGCATGTATACGATTATTGGTTGTTTTTGATCAATAATTGACTGAAGAACAGAAAGGATATTAAGAGGCATCATTCAGTCTATGGACACATTACACAGAACTAGTCAAATCAAACTTTAAATTTCAACACGCAATGAAAGGATACTGAACTTCACCAATATGCTGCTCAATCACTGGTGACTTTTTTAGTCGCATACTGTGAAATTTGATGACAAATGTAAAGTGAAGATTATGATGCATCAGTAAATCTATATTTTTCCCAGTCCTATGGTAAAATATATAGTACCTCTGACACTAGTGTCTTTATTATACAACAAGTTGAAGGCAATGGCCTTTCCAGTGTTTTCACAAGCTTTTGGTGTTTCAGTAAGTTTAAGAACAATTCTAATAAAAAAATAAAAAACCACTTCCTGCATCAGCAATGCGGCAATTAGCGTGAAAGATTTAGATTCAGAACCCAAGGCCATTATGCTTATTATGAAACCTTACTTGGCTTTTCTTTATCTCTTTTTACTTATTTTTTAAACCTTCCTTATTGTGTTTTTATCAGCTAACGTTTTCCTTTCTCCTATATATCTGCCTTATGATTCTGCTGATCCCTGTTAAAGACCGACTCCTTTGAGTCCGAGCAGATGGTTCAAGGAACTCTGGATCTGCCAGTCTAAACAGAGCTCTGATCCTATCCTTACTGGTCTTTTGCAAGACTTCATAACCTCATCTCAGATGCGGATGAGCAAAATCTTGCTCTTGGTTTCTAAACAATTCATACAATTCTGTTTTAGACTGTGGAATCCGCCCCTACAAGCACAACCGTATTGTGGGTGGACAGAATGCAGATTTGGGTGAATGGCCATGGCAGGTTAGTCTACACTTCAAGTCCGAAGGACATGTTTGCGGCGCCTCTATCATCTCAAACAAATGGCTGCTCTCTGCTGCTCACTGCTTCATACAGCCTGATACCAGGTGAGTCTGCACATGAGCTAAATAGCTAAATGTAAATATGTTTGTTTCTTTGTTTTTTTAAGAAGAAGAATGTTGATGCTGCTCTTTTTTTTTCCATACAATGAAAGTAAATGGGGACTGAGATTATGGTTATCACTGTCAACTATCGCAAGTTCAGAAGTCACTCTTGTACCCCAATCACAATCGGAAGGATCGTTTTTGGGGTTCAGTTGATACATGTTGATTTTATCACAAACACAAATTAGACATCTGCAAACTATTTGCACTTTTCCTTTGATCTGATTGAGCAGGGTTCCTGTAGCTCAACTGGTAGAGCATGACACTAGCAATTCTAAGGTCATGGGTTCGATTCCCAGGGAACACAAAAAGTGATCAAAAATTAATTTTGAATGAACTGAATGTTGCTTTGGATAAAAGTATCTGTTAAATGCATAAATGTAGACATCATCAGCTCTCTATGGTGTATTAGTCTACTGGAGCATGAGCTTGTATTTATTCTCTTTGGCCAGTAGGTAGAGCACTAGACATGCAAAAAAAAGCTCTGCCTTGATGAACTATTTTAACATGTTGCTTTGACTGAAACTGTGGAGCAGAATTTAAAGACAATTTTTACTTTATAATACACATTCCTAGTTTTCTGAAAGATTCATTGGTGTATGTTAATCATTCCAAGGAAAAATATGTTTGTCTATGTAATATATATATATATATATATATATATATCTATATATATATATATCTTAAAATGGAGATTCTGGCTGATTTGCCAGTTATTTGTTTCTGTTCATAAATAAAGGGGTTTTTAGTGACCTTGCAGTGTAAGCATCATGATATGCAAGTACATTAATATGTTATTATTTTCCCAGTCTAAGATGCAACACTCAATTTTATACAGTACACTTTGAAGCTTAAAAAAAAGGACTCAAAATTATCATAAATGTAGTCCATTCGACTCGTGCCTAAAATCGTCTTCCGAAGGCATACAATAGTTTTCGCTGTGAAACAACCTGAAATTGAAAGGAATATTTCATCCAAAATTTTTAATTATGTCATTGTTTTGTCACCCTCATGCCACCCAAAATGTGTACTGTATGACTTTCTTCTACAGTACATAAACGATGATTTTAGAAGAATATTTAAATTCTATAGGTCCTCACAATGCAAGTGAATGGTGACCAAATCTTTGAAGCTCAAAAAAGAAATAAAGGCAGCAATGTAAGTAATCCATAAACATACAGTGGTTTAATCCATGCCTTCAGAAGAGATATGATAAGTGTAGGTCAGAAACAGATCAATATTTCAGCCCTTTTTTTTCTATAAATTCTCCTCCCTGTCCAGTAGTCACCACGATATGCACAGAATGGGAATCGCTAAAAACACAAGAATGAGAAAGTGAAAGTGGAGATTTATAATAAAACAGGACTTAAATATTGAACTATTTCTCTACCAATCCTATCAAATCTCTTCTGAAGACATGGATTTAATCAATGGAGTCATATGGATTACTTTTATGCCGCCTTTATATGCTTTTTTAGCTTCAAAATGTTGGTACCCATTCACTTGCATTGTATGGACATACAAAGCTGAGATATTCTTCTTAAAGTCTTTGTGTTCTGCAGAAGAAAATAATACACATCTTGGGTGGCGTGAGAGTGAGTAAATGTTGAGAATTACATTTTGGAGTGAGTTATCCCTTCCAAGTCAATTTTAATTGAAAATCTTGATTTCCTTTGAACAAGCTTCTTTCATAGCGCTCATAAACATGCACAGTGGGTTACATGTTTATATGAGAAATAGCATACATTTTCAGCACTAAACAAACTGAGCTAGTTCTCGCTAGAGCATGCATGCTATTGTGAACGAACTTCTCTCATGCACGTTCAACAGGCGCCAAGAACCCAAGTCCTAGGGTAACCCTGTGGAATGCCTTCAGCAGGCTTGGAATGTGATGCACGAAAACGTTTATGATAGATTTTGGGTCCTTTTGTAAGCTTTAAAGTAAGGCACTATCCACTGCCGCTGTATTGAAAAGATATATATTATGATAAATATGATAAATACTTAATTGTCAGACAAGTCTGACATTTTTCTTGCATCACTGCAGCTCCATTTACAGCATCACAGAGAAGAAGAAATTAGGACATAAAAACAAAGATACATAGATTTATCGTAACATTACAATCACAAAAGACAATATTCAAGTCTGTCAACGTACATTCGGTCTGGGATTAAGCTCCATATTTAATTTTAGGATTGACTGATGCACAAAGGAGTGCTTCAGTCTAACCATATTAAATGGTGGAATCCTGTATCTCCGGTTTGATGGTAATAATATATATTCACTGTTCAGGACATGATTAGCATCATAGACAATATTTTTGGCCAGCCTCAATATGTTACTATGATCGGTTGATTCATAGAGTTTCTCAAGGGGTTGGCCTACAATCTTTGTGCAAATTCTTACTTGGTGGAACAGCTTTGAGTTTAAGTAGCGGACAAATACTTGTATCATGTAGTATTACAATAGAGTAAGGCACTCATAATCGGAGAAGTAAAAAACCGAAGAAGAATTTGTCTATTTACCCCAAAAGACCTAAGGTGGCGGAGAAAATAAATTCTTTAGTTTGTCCTTTTGCAGGCAAATTCAATGTGGTTTTTCCAGGATAACAAATGGTCCATCCTTACACCCAAGTATTTATATGAAAATACCTGCTTGCTCTTTTCATTATGGATAACAATGGAAACTTTGTGAGTCAGATGGTGAACCATATACAAACTCTTCTGTTTTCTTTGTGTTAATCTCTAGAGCATTATTATCACTCCATTCAACCACTTTGTTCACGCCATGTTGGTGCTGCCCAGGGCTGCCTAAATTACTTACCAGAGATTTTAGAACTGTATCATCAGAATACTTTAGAATGTATTGATTTGGTATATCAGTACGACAGTCATCAGTATAAAAGTTGAAAAGCATGGCTGAACTCACGGAGCCTTGGGGGGCCCCGACATTGGCCGTGATGGCAGATGAAAGAGTTTTGTTCACATTTACCATCTGAACTTTGTTAGAGAGGAAGAAAAGGCATACCAATGAATCAAATAGGGATTCAGATCACACTGTACCATTTTTGACACCAAAATGTCTGCTTGTATTGTAAATGGTCTGCACTTATATAGCGCCTTTTTAAACTTAACGGTATTCAAAGCGCTTTACACTGTGACTCATTCACCCATTCACACACACATTCATACACCAATGACGGCAGAGCTGCCATGCAAGGCGCTAGCCTGCCATTGGGAGCAACTTGGGGTTCAGTGTCTTGCCCAAGGACATTTCGGCATGTGGAGTCGTCTGGGCCTGGAATCGAACCTCCAACCCTACGATTGGTGGCCGACCCGCTCTACCACCTGAGACATATGTGTCGGGTTTGTCGAAATTTGAAGAAGTTATGTGATCCAGAGAGGCAACAGCGTCTTCTGTACCGCAACCCTGCTTATAAGCAAATTGGTGTGGATCGAGTTTGTCTTTTATACTAACAAGATATTGGAGCAGTTATTTCTAGAGATTTTATAATCACTGAGGTAAGGGCTATTGGTCTAAAATCCTTGTTCATTTGGACATGGAATTTTAGGTAATTGTTTTATATGTGAAGTTTTTCATGACAGAGGGACAGTGTGTGTGTCTACGGAAGCCTGAATGATTGGTTGCCACACCGATGCCAACTCGGTTGCATAGTTCTTCAAAAGAAAGGCAATGCATTCATCCGGCCCAGCAGCTTTCTTGATATTTGTACACTGAAATGTTTTCCTGACATCATCGACAGTGATGACAAATCTGTCTGAGGTAGAAGGTATAACAGTTTTAAAAGTTTCGGTGCACATAATTATCTAGTGATTCAAATCTGGTAGAGAAAAAAAAGGGTTTAGATCATTATCAAAGCAAACTTCATTGTCTGTCACAATAGGTTTAGTCGGAGATGATATTCCTGTCAACGATTTCAAAGTATGCCACACACTTTTTTAAAGGCATCTTCCAGAAGCTGTCTGTGGCCACTTTTGCTTCCCTCTTTCTAATGTTCAGCTCTTTTTCTGTCTTAAGTGCTCCAGAATCTTTATTTGTGAAAGCCACTTTCCTTGTTTTTATAACTTTATGTCCCTATTCACATATGATGTATTATTTGGATACATTTTAATCTCCTTTGTGGGGACAACCATACAAAAATTTATGTGATCATTTGTAACTACCATTATTTCACTTAGTGAACCTGAAAAATCTCCCAATTTGTCCAATCAAAGTAGGACTTGAATTGTTCCCTACTTTCATTTGCCCATGTTCTTATCACTTTCTTTTCTGGTTTACTTCTCTTAAGTTTGGTCTTATACACTGGGATCATGTGCACAATGTTATAATCAGAATTTAGTATGAGTGGCCTACACTTACTCCATTGACATATAACACCTTTAACATTTCAAAACACTTGTGTTTTTTCTGGTCTGTTCTAAACATACATTTCGAACCCAGGTAACAGTCTCCAAGTGACACTGGCTCAAGTTCCCAAGCACAGAGATGGGATGTGGTATTCATAAAACAATCTCTATATGTGTTCCGCATTAGAAAGTTATGTGAGTTTAGAAAACGGTGAGGGTTAGTAGTAAATTAGTCAGTTGTTTTAGGCTATTACTGTTACTTTTATTATCCAACTGATCATTTCAAAATGCTCAATATATGAGTCTATCACAGTAAATCTACAGTATATCATGATCAAGTATGGATCTGTCTCTAATAACATTGCATCCAATACAGACTCCTCTTTACAAGTGAGACACTCTGTCTTTTCTAACAGCTACAAAATGATATCTAACTGGCTGACGTACAGCGGTCTGCGGGACCAGAACATCCAGGACAACACTGTTCAGCAGCGTACCTTGAAGACCATAATCACCCATCCAAACTACGACCAAATGACCTACGATTATGACATCTCCCTGTTGGAACTGAGCCAGCCATTGAACTTCACCAACACCGTGCATCCCATCTGTCTTCCAGCACCATCACACCTCTTCGCGGCTGGCACTTCTTGCTTCGTAACAGGCTGGGGCACGCTCCGAGAGGGAGGTGAGCCAGATGGTGTGCCCGAGGGCTGCCTTTTGCTTTTGAAGTTCGTCTTTCCTTGAGCTAACTTTTGAATTTAGTTCTGTGTTCTAATTGGCTCACAAGATTGACATTTATCATTCCTTTCTCTCAATGTCACTCAGAATAAAATTCGATCAGATCTGATTTTGTTATGGTCGTGGAACCACATAATCATTCTAAGGAGCCATTCAGACCGAACAGAATTCTTGCGCTAAGAAAAGCTAGATGCAGCACACTGAATATAACATAACACTTTTTTTAAGTTGACGTTTTTAGCAGCTAAAAAGCACCTGAACGTGGCGCAATGGTTAAAGATGTCTGTCTAGTGCATATTTTCATAGAAAAACTGCTTTTATAAGTGTGAAGTAAAAAAAAAAAAAAGAACCTGACACGTTGGCCAAAAATGGCAATGCTCATACATGTGATGCTGAAAAAACATCTGGACATGGGACATTTGTCCAGTGCATGATTAGAAAAAGAATGCAGATGGACATAAAATGTGTTCGGTGTGAATGGCCCTTAAAGGAATAGTTCACCAAAATGAAAATTCTCACATCATTTACTCACCCTCATGTCATACCAGATGTGTAGGGCTTTCTTTCATTTGCTGAACAGAAATGAAGATTTTTAGAAGAATATCTCATCTCTTTTGGTTCATACAATGCAAGTGAATGGGTGCCAAGATTTTGAATCTCCAAAAATCACACAAGTCAGCTTTAAAGTTATCCATAAGACTCCAGTGGTTAAATCCATATCTTCTGAAGCGATAAAATAGGTGTAGGTGAGAAACAGATCAATATTTAAGTCCTTTTTTACAATAAATTATCATCCCTGCTCAGTCAATCTCCACTTTAACTTTCACATTCTTCTTGTGTTTTTGGTGATTCACATTCTTCCTGCATATCACCCCGTACTGGGCAGGGAGAAACATTTCTAGAAACAATGTACATAAAAATGTATATGTTTCTCACCCACACCAATAATATCACTTTTGAAGACATGGATTAAAACATTGGAGTTGTATGGATTACTTTTATGCTGCCTTTATGTGCTATTTGAAGTTTCTAAATGTTGGCCACCATTCACTTGCATTTTATGGACCTACAGAGCAGAAATATTCTTCTAAAAATCTTAAATTCTGCACTGCAGAAGAAAACACATCTCGGATGGCACGAGAGTGAGTAAATGATGATAATTTTTGTTTTTGGGTGAACTATCCCTTTAAGTTTTATTACAAGCGCAAGGACCCTTATGAAGTTAAGATGCTCTTTAGTATTGCAATATCGTTTTAACTCACAAGGATCGATGTTTTTACATATGCATGTTTTACAGGGTCTGTTGCACAAATCCTGCAGAAAGCAGAAGTAAAGGTTATTAATGATACAGTATGCAACATGGTGACCGAGGGTCAGTTGACCTCTAGAATGATGTGTAGTGGCTACCTAAGCGGAGGTGTGGATGCTTGTCAGGTAAAAACACGAAACATATACATTCTCACACATTGACTGACGCTGGCTATGTGAAAAGACAGGTTCATCTTTTTTTTTATTTTATTGCAAAGAAATGGCACAGATACATTTAAAATTTGTACATTATGTCTCTGTTATGACACTTGCTTGAACAATAACAATAGAAATTGTCAATAGAAGTAACATGCTGCTAAGGCATACATTATAAAGTCCAAAGATCTTTAAATTTCATATGTTTACAAAATATGAAAGCACACTAGATAAAAAATGTGTTGATGTTAAAATGAACATGCCATGGTTGGGTGTTTTAGGCATGCAGGTCATTTTAGGAGTTTCAGTGTCTATACTGTGCCACATTTTAAGGAATAGTTGAAGATTCTCTCATCATTTACTCACCCACATGCCATGCATGACTTTCTTTCTTCTGCAGAACACAAACAAAGATTTTTAGAAAAAGATCTCTGCTCTGTTGGTCCATTAATGCAAGTGAATGGTGAAGAAAACTTTGAAGCTCAGAAAAGCACATAAAGGCAACATAAAAGTAATTCACATACAGTGGTCTTGCACATTAATCTTCAGGTACGATTATGATAGACATGGGTCCTTTTTTACAATAAATCTCCAATTTCACATCAACATTCTTCTTTTGTTTTTGGCGATTCACATTCTTTGTGCATATCGCCACATACTGGGCAGGAGGAAAATGTATAGTTTAAAAGGACTTAAATATTGATTTTTTTGTCAGCCACACCTATTATATCTCTTCCGAAAAAATTTATTTAACCTCGGGAGTTGTATTGATTTCTTGTATGCTGCCTTTATTTCCTTTTTGAAGCTTCAAAGTTTTGGTCACCATTCACTTGCACTGAATGGACCAACAAAGCTGGTATATTTTTAGCAGAAGAAAGGAAGTCATTCACATCTGGGATGACATGAGGTTGAGTATATGATGAGAGATTTTTTTTTTGTTTTTTTTTTTTGGTTGAACTGTTCCTTTAAAAGGTCATGTGAAAAACCTCTAAAAAAATCATTTTTTTTTTTGCTCTGAATTGGGCACTTTGGCATGCTGTGTGAATGCAGCTTTTGTCTCTCTTGCACATTAAAATAATCTGTTACACAATGCTAACTGTCCAAAGCTCACACATGGCATGATGGAATTATTTACGGGCAAATTCTCTGGAATGATTGGCTTCCTAGGTATCGCTTTAAAAAAGGAGCATTACCATGATGGAATGATGTACAAAGGATTTTTTTTTTTTTAAATACACCACACATTTTGGCAAACATGGAACAGAACCATACAGTACCCCACCCCATCTCTCTCTCTTTTCAAAATGAGCAAGACATAAAAATAAGTGTATTCCATGTTAATGAATTCAAGGTGTTTTAATAGGCATTTAGAGACATTGTCAAACCCAGAGTCTTGTTCATCTAGTTCTATTCATTGAGAAACGCCTACAATACAAATATGACATGAGCATAAAACCATCAGAGTACTCAACTAATGTTGTTGTCTTCCTGCGTTGTGTGTACGGCCTCTTAGTGGAGAAAATTAATTATTCTACCTTGTTCCCTGGTATTTAAATGAGCTGATTTCCATAATTTCTACTTCTATCTCACTTGTTATTCATCTTGCTTTCCTCTTCTGAACGCTTCATGCATCTCTCTTATTCCGGGTGTAATCTTCTTAGTGTGCTTTTCTACTGCACAGGTTCCGGTCGTGGTCTTATGACTCTTCTGTATCTTTCTCTTCTGCTGTAAGAACTGATTTTGCACTCGCTCTCTCATTCGCTCTCTTTCTTTGTGCTTTGCTCAATCCTTGTCATCCTTGCTAATATTCTTTTATTCACTCTGTTGTTTTGTCTCCCTCTCTCTCTCCTCTCACCTCCCAATTCAAATATGCTTTATTGCCTCGTCTGTTTACATTGTAATATTGGCAAAGTAATTAAGAGCCGAATTGTATTACACACCAAACAAATCATTCAGGTATAATAGTAATGGAATGAAATGACACAGTAAATAAGCAGCTTAAATTAGAGGTACAAAATTATAAATGATAAGTGATTACAATAATTAAAAGTCTGCAAATGCTTCACACGCCCCTCCCTTTTGTTTTTCCATTATTTCCCCCTCTTTTTAACTGACTTTGTCACACACACACACACACACACACACACACACACACACACACTTGTTTTTCTATCATTGTGGGGACTCTCCATAGACTTCCATGCATTTTATGGATTTTATACAGATTTAACAATAATTTTTGCCCCTTAACCTAACCCTCACGGAATTTTTTTTTCCAATTTTAAACAATTGTTCATTGACAACAACAAAAAGAATAAATAAATACATTAAATTAATATTCTACAGACCATAGTGAATCTTAAAGGGATAGTTCACCCAAAATTCAACTTCAGTTTCAAACCTGTATACATTTGTTGCTTTAATGGAACACAAAAGGAGATATTAGACAGAATTTTAACTACTGTCACCACTCACTTTAATTGTATAGAAAAAAAAAGGTGCAATGAAAGTGAATGGTGAGTGAGGCTGTCAGTCCCTACCACTGTGCCCCAACATCTCCTCCTTATGGAAGAAAGAAGATCATACCGGTTTGAAAAACATGAGGGAAAGCAAATGAAGACAATTTTCATTTTTTGGGTGAACTACCACTTTGATATCTCTTAAAGGGATAGTTCACCCAAATATTCTCTCATCATTTACTCACCCTAATGCCATCCCAGATGTGTGTGACTTTCTTCGGCAGAACAAAAACAAGATAGAAAGAAGTAATCTATATGACTCCAGGTGTTAAATCCATATCTTCAGAAGCAGTATAATAGGTGTGGGTGAGAAACAGATACATTTTTTTACCCTAAATCTCCACTTTCACTTTTACATCTGAAAGTCAAATGTGATACCTGTTTAGTTTCACTTTCACATCTGAAAGTGAAAGTTAAAGTGGAGATTTTTAGTAAAAAAAGGACCTAAATATTGTTCTGTTTCTCACCCACCCCTATCCTAACACTTCTGAAGACATGGATTTAAAAACTTGAGCCACATGGATTAGTTTTATGTGATTTTTGGAGCTACAAAGGTCTGATCACCGTTCCTTTGCATTGTATGGAAGATCTTTGTTTGCATTCTTCTAAAGAAAAAGAATGTCATACACATCTGGAGTGGAAAGAGGGTGAGTAAATGATTACATTTTTGGGTGAACTATACCTTTATATATGGTTATCAAAGCAATTGTTTCTTTCTGAAGGTGTGCAGCTCAAATATGAGTTTTGTTCCAACAGTAACACCTGCATTTGATATTTTTAAGATAATTTTGGAATGTATTGTATTAGTTTTTTTACATTTCTTTCTCTTGGCTTTCATAGGGAGATTCAGGGGGTCCTCTTGTATGTCGTTCTGATGTCGGTAAATGGTTCCAGGCTGGTATTGTGAGCTGGGGAGAAGGCTGCGCTCGACGAAACAAGCCCGGGGTCTACACACGTGTTACCAAACTGCGGGACTGGATCCGTGACATCACATCTGTATAGTGGACACTGGAACTGCAAGCAAACAATCAACACAACAAGAGAAGAAAAATGTTTATTACCATAAATATTTAGTGTTGGAGCATCACTTTGCCCTGACTTATGGCCTGGTGGAGGTCATTTTGTTTTCTTTCTGAATTATGTTCTGTCTTTTATGTTTGTTGAATGCCCAAGATTGTGTGCCTTTCTTTCAAGGAGTCTGCCCAGGCTCTTCTCAGAAACAAGGCCTTTTGTGTCTCAGGCTTTGGGGCAAGTTCCAATCATAAGTCGTTTCTTATTGCAAAGTTCAAAAGCTTCTTTGCAATCCAGAAATGTCTGTAAGCATTGCACTTTATTTGACCTTTTTTTCCATCAGTGTGATCTTGGGGACCTCAGTGATGAAGCTCTAAAATGGAGGATTAGGTAACAAATGGGATATATCCATCATCCATTTGCCAAGGCCAGCATAGGTCACTCACTTCTGCTGCATGTTAAAGTTACAACCAATCAATGTCAAAGCTGGTAGCTGGAAGAAACTAGCAGGATGGTCTCTCCATCAGAGAGGCCTGAACATATCGAGGAATCTATATGGCTCATTCCTCATAGACATGGAAAGTTCCTTTCCCATGGAAAGTCCACTTGCTGAGTAAGATGCTCAGGTTTTGTAGTGTAGTGACATAATTTCCCCAGTGGCACGAGAGACGTAAGATGTATTTTGAGAAATGACGAGAAGAATAGATGCTATATTTTTGTACTAGACAGGTTTCTCATAGCATCTCAACATCATGATTAAGGCTTTAGTTTTAAATTGTTAATTATTAATCAACTATAACTGTATAAGGTATAAGTTCATCCAAAATTCTCTCATCATATATTCACCCTCATGCCTTCCCAGATGTATGTGACCTTTTTCTTCTGTAGAAAATAAAAATTATTTTAATCAGCTATCTAGGTGTCTATCTATGGTCAATCCAAGTCAATGGTGACCAGAACTTTGAAACTGCAAAAAGCACATAGAGACAGCTTAAAAAAGATGACTCCAGTAGTTAAATCCATGTCTTTAGAAGCAGTATGATAGGTATGGGTGAGAAACAATAATATTTTCAAATCACTTGTGATTTAACAATTAAAATTAACCAAATAATTCATTTTCCTAGTCTGTCTCTTTCTTTGTGCTAGCATCTTTACTACTCCAGTCACTGTGAGAACTTGGCAGTGCGATACTGCAAATATTGTTGACTTTTGAATGACAAATTGCTTATTTTCCTCATTTGTATGTCGCTTTTTTCCTATAAATCTCCACTTTCACTTCCACATTCTTCTTTTGCCGTTTTGCATTCTTTGAATATATTGCTACATACTAGTTGGGGCTGGTAAGAGGTAGAGATTTATAGTAATAAATTACTAATAAATATATGAATCTTTTTCTCTCACACACCTATTGTATCGTTTCTTAAGACATGGATTTAACAGTCGTATGGATTACTTTTATGCAGCCTTTATGGGTTTTGTTTTTTTTTAGCTTCAAATTTCTATTCTCCATTCACTCGCATTGTATGGACCTACAGAGCTGAGATGTTGTTCTAAAAATCTTAATTTGTGTTCTGCAGAAGAAAGAAAGTCACACACATCTGGGAAGGCATAAGGGTGAGTACGATAAGAGATCATTTTCATTTTTGGGTGAACGATTCCTTTAAACTACATTGATTGTTTGTGTCTGTTTTTTAAAGTGTTTTTGGTGACTAACATTTTGTAAATATTTTATGTGCTTCCTGTCTTGTTAATTTAAAGGTTTAAATACTTTTTTGTTTAATAGTTTATCTCATATCCAAAGGTTTTAATAATTCAGAAAGTACAATGTTTTCTTTACAATAAAAATATATGATAATTTTACATTTGTCATGACTTATTCAATTGTTTTATCCAGTTCTATTTACTTATATTATATTTACATATAATTTCCACAAAAAAAAAAGAACAAAAAAAAAAAAAGAAAAGACAATTAAGATGAAGAGGAGGGTAGACTAAAACCTATTTGACCTGTTTTATCGGCCTATTAAAGCAGCTGGACATGGTACAAACCAACATCAACATTGTCTTCAACAATTATTTGCCCATCTATCAGTGGTCTTCTCTAGAAACCTTAATGGCAAACTCATTCAAGGAGAAAGCTTCATAAATCTCCCTTTTAGTTGATGTGACTTGAGAAACCAAAGCCATTGTTACAATGTGAGTTAACTGGCTTTGACCATGCACCAATTAAAGAGTTCTTATTTGAATTGAGCATTGCATTGCAATGAACAGTGGTTTTAAATGAATTATAAATGAATTAAATGTTTTCAACATTTCAGAATTTCATCTCTTCTATCACCGATGTCATAACTTTTGCACTATAACAACTTGCATATGCTAATATGGAAGCATGGCAACCACAAGGCTATCACCTATTACTTGATGGGGCAATTTACCCAGTCAGCGATATTTTCTATTTTTATTTAAAATAAAAGGATTGAATAAAGTATTTTATTCAATTTCAACCACCTACTCTTTATGTAGGTACTGCTTAGGAACCAGAGGTGGGTAGTAAATCGTTACATTTACTGTTACATTTACTTAACATTTTGGGGAAAATTGTACTTTTAGAGAAGGTTTAAAAGTGGGTACTTTTTACTCAAGTAAATTTCTAATATATATATATATTTTTTACTTTTACTTATTTACAATGTGTGGCGTTACTGTCGTTAAATCACTGTATTTAATCCGAATTAGTGTGTAATTTATTGAGAGATTATTGAATGAGACTTTTACGAGAGCGGAAGTTCACACAGCTGCGCGCGATGACGAGACGCTTCCACTTGAGTGATGAAACTGTCAATGAAGTCATCAGTGCAGCAGCATCAAACTCTTCAAAGTGAAACACTTCGCTCCACACAGTGAAAAAAAGAATAGTTTCGTCATGCAATGCCTTCATTTAACACCAAGACAAGCTGATATTTCAAGAATAAAGTCACAACTCCAACTTCATGCAACACGCTGAGGTACATTTTGGCTCTAATTCTAATGCGTGCTTTGCTGTGTAATGAGATGGTCATTTTCAGGGTGATTTTGTAACTGGGCTCTTGTGACATCAGTTTTTAAATATACATTTTTAAATCAGTGCTGCAATATATCAGTGCGCATTGTCCCGCATGTCATAAGCAGTATTTCTGCATTTACTCCGCGCCCTCGCGGGGGCACTGGAAACTATCACAGCTACATCAGGCGGATTAACTGTATAAATCCGCTGTACATTAAGGCTTATATAAAATATAAAAATAAAGACAATCAATGTTTTCTTTTACCTATCTTACAGTTCATTTTTATTTTATTTTTCCAAATGCAGCCAAAAATTTTGGGTAAACTATCTCTTTAAAGTGATAGCTCAGTCATAATTTCATATTCTGTCATCATTTCTCTACCCTCATGTTGTTCCAAACCAGTGTGAGGCTTTGTATTATGTTAACACAAAATATGTTAGACAGAATGTTAGGGACTGACAGTCTCAGTCACCATTCACTTCTCTCTCTCTCTCTCTCTCTCTCTCTCTCTCTCTCTCTCTCTCTCTATATATATATATATAGTGACTCACATAGTGGCAAACATTCTGTCTAATATCTCCTTATTGTATTGCATTGAAGTGTTTGGAAAAACATGATGGTGAATGATGATAGAATTTCCATTAATAATAATAATTCTGTAATACATGTTCAATGTGTATTATGTAATGGAATATAGGGGAGGGCGGGGCCGGGTCGTGATCCTACGCACCCGGTCCCGTATTAGGCTAATCAAGCCTCTTAGAAGGATAAAGGTCGACTGCAGAGGATGGTGCGGGAGAGAGAGCTAATTTACGGACATGTCCATCATATGTGTGTTTGTGTCTTTTGTTTCAGTTATTAAAATATTATTTATATTGTCAAGCCGGTTCTCGCCTCCTCCTTTCCAATGAACTGCTTTACAGGGGAGTAAATGTCTATTATGTAATTTGTGAAAGTAACGAGTTACTCACTACTTGAGTACTCTTTTAATTGGATACTTTCTTACTCTTACTCAAGTAATTATTTATTTTAGTAATTGTACTTTTACTTGAGTAATTATTTTTTTAAGTAATTGTACTTTTACTTGAGGACAGTTTTTGGCTACTCTACCATATGGGTAAATGACAGAATTAACATTTTGGGGTTCACTATTTTCTTTTCTTTTTTTGTTATACTGTACGTCCTTTATGGTATGTAGAAACATCCAGACTCCGGAACAGCAGGCCATAAACATTCATGAAATCCAAGTGGTGGAGAAAGTCTAAAGAAGGTCAGTAGTCTTTATAATTATTGTGTTGTTGTGAAGCAAGTTATTGTACAATATGTGCACTTAAAATAAAATTTGAGGTAGTGAGGCACTTTCACTACTTTAATGGAAGTGATTGGGCCAATTTTTGGAGGGCTTCATGGTAGAAGTGTAAAGTTTATAATTTAATTAAAGAACTCGTATTCATTTTTGTGTACAAAAGTTCTGTGTTATTTGAACTGTAAAGTTGTTTAAATGTAAATGTGTACTGCTGTTTTAGGGTGTACAAGGTTATGTCGTCATGGCAACAAAGTTGTAAAATTTATTGTAAAAGTTATTTGATCACACTCAGACCTTGCTTACATATTCTTCACATGTGCTTATACTGTATAATACATTTGATACAGTGAGTATTTTAACGTTTACAAACCCCATTGATATCTATTGTAAGTGTCTTAATGTTAACCAGATATTTGCTACTTCTGTTTTTTATTTTTTGAAATGAACTTTTGTGGTAATCAGCATTATTCCACAAATGCTGTCGATTGAACTTAACTTGTATTGAACAGTATTCCTTTCAAATATCTATAGGCACACTTTTGTGCACTTTGATGGGTTAATTGTGGCAATACTACTTCTATACAAGTGATAATGACAGCTGAAGGAAACTTGACCCTGAAATTACAGAGCAGCCATCAGTTAATTTGTTTATTGCGGAGTACGTGTTTATGTCCTGCACACTCCCTGCGGTAAAACTCAGCATGACATGATGAAATCTGAGAGACTGGGTGACACAACAAGATAGTGTTGTCACACAACACCTGCTCTGTCAGCGCAATATTTCATTGCGTTGAGAGAGAAGGCCTATGCCTGCTATGGTTGATACGCAGACAGCGGGAGGCTGTGGAATATCATCCGTCTTTATTAAAAACCCTGTTGTCGCCGTGGGAATAGGAGAATCAACATCGGCATTGCTGCAAATGTATGTATTCAACAACTCGGCAGCCCCGGTATTGTTTGTCCTCATCCTCGTGGCATTTGACGAGGACCCAACAATGTGTGCCAAAGTCACTCCAGTCAGAGCAGATATTATTTGAAATGGTTTTATTTAAATATAAATATGTGTACAAAGTTACAAGCAACAATAGCTCATTATTTTTAGCAAATGAAATTATTTGAACATTGTTAGAAAAAGAAACTAGTTGTGTAACACCAACTTTCACCTCTCCAAAACTGATACATTAAGTAACATGGGGTAAAAACCATCGTGAACCAAATAAAGTCAACTCAAAGATATAGATATATGCATTTATAATATAAAGGTACTTTACAATAGAGCAGCTTACACGCTGTACATTAAGGCTTATATAAAATATAAAAATAAAGACAAGCAATGTTTTGTTTTACCTATCTTACAGTTCGTTTTGATTTTTTTTTTTTTATCTTTCCAAATGGAGCCAAACATTCAGGCTCAAAGGATAATGGCAGTATGGAAACCTGTACTGTATATTCAGGTATCCAAGATTAAATTGAAGTAGGGTGCAGTAAGCGGTTTCTCACACAAGGAACAAACAGATGAGAAGAAATGCTAAATACGATCACATACACACATCATCTGCATGCAACAGACAGAAGGAGTGAAATTCCCAAAACTTTTTACAGTCATTGGAGTGGCTCTAGGTGGATATGGATAGTACTGCATTTCACTTGCTATTTCCTGTTCTGATTTCTTTTCTATGTAAACATGTTGGTGCTACCTGATGTTGTCAGCAATGTCAGTATGGCATAACAATCACCTTGGCACACTCTGTCTTTAATAACATACTGTGGTCACGTAAGGAACATTACAGGAGTATTACTGCACACCACAAGGCCGTGTGGCAATTTAGGTTTGCCATACAAGGCGTGACGTTAAGAAACTGTGATCCTGAAATGGGCTCTAATCTGAACTCTGAAAGGAATCCTTGCGATTATAGCTTTAAAAGACCGCACCTCTAAATTTGTCTGAAATCATCTTTGGGAGACAGACAGAAAAACGTATTATGGGTTTCGTCCATACTTGTTATCATAGCATTCCAGTTCCAGTTTCCTGCACTGGTCCATTGAGGCTTTACATAAATACTCTCTAGAGAGCTCAAAAGCAGTGCAGACTGCAGATGGCGCTTCTGGAGAAATATTTTAGGGTGAGTGCATGCGCTCAGCTTCCATTTACTCCCCTGCTTTGTGGATTGAACGTTGAGCCACTTTTTGTAGGCAAGACCTGTTCGATACACAAATGTGCTTACAATTCCATCAGCATGCCAACACATGGATTTATAATAATATTTTTCTAGTTTTTTTTACTTTTTTTTTGTTTTTTGTTGTCCGTGTCTTTTTTGATTGTGTTTCAGCGTAATATCATGACCTCGTTCAGGAGAGGTTTTCTCGTCTTCCACAGCACTTTTTTTTTCTCCAGGATCTAGAAGCGTCAGTGCTGGAGCATTTTTTTTTTCTGCAAATACAGTGCCACAGGGACTAATTGAAGAACAGTGTTAATTTCTCCTAAAGTTTGGACGAAGTAAATCACTTTAAAGTAGGTGACTCTCAAGCTTGAGTGGCACATTGCAGTTCTTTCGAAAAGTTCTTTCCCATCGATCCAACATTCATATCAAGACATCAATAAAGCAAGGACCGCATTCCTAATCTCACTCTTGAATCTTAATTTAATGTTTGCTTAATCCCTCCTGAAGCCAGTTCAGAAGATTGTCTGTTCTAAGTCAAGTGAAGCTGATCACGGCAGACCCGCAGCGGGTCTTCAAGGGAGCCAATCACACATGAGTCTGCATGCGTTGCTGTGAAGGCCGTCCGTAGTCGGATTGCTGTGATGACACCTGCGAAGATGCGTACGAGAAGCGGGAGGAGTTGGACACCTTGCTTGCCTGGTCTGAATTCTCATAAGCATCAACCTTCTCGTAGGAGGCTGGTTTGACGTAGCTGGTGAAAGCTCGGCCGTAGGTAGCGGGCAGGTAGGCGGAGCCTGCGTAGAGTTGCTCCTGGGGGTAGATGGCAGGAGTTTGCTGTTGTGGCTGTTGTTGTTGCTGCTGTTGTTCATAGGTGGTGGTGGTGCGTGTGGCAGGGGTTGTGGCGTAATGCTGTGAGAAGTCATAAATCCGGGGCTGCGTGGATTGCTGGCCGTACAGTGGGCTTGGGGAGGGAAGCTGAGAGGGAGTGTAGACTGGACGAGCATTAGGGGCATATTCAGCTATCCCACTTCTGGTGATGTGGCGGTCCTCGTGAGCCCGCACATTGTAGTAGCCATTGGTGGGGTCCTAGGAAGAGAGAAAGAGAACACTGTCAGATGTGGATTTATCTGAAATTCTGAAAAGATAATCAAAAAATGGATTCTTCAAGTACCGAATGCTGATTGGTCAATATACCACTCCAGCTGTGCTAAAAATATTGTAAACAGAATGTGCCAATAAAGTACTTTGAAAAAAAAAACGTGTGTGTGTGTGTGAGTATATGTGTGCATATACAGTGTGTGTATATATATATATATATATATATATATATACACACACACTGTATATGCACACACACCGATCAGCCACAACATTAAAACCACCAGCCAAATATTGTGTTGGTCCCCTCGTGCCGCCAAAACCGCGCCAACCCGCAATATTCTTCTCACCACAATTGTATAGAGCAGTTATCTAAGTTACTGTAGACTAGTTCAAACCAATCTGGCCATTCTCTGTTGACCTCTCTCATCAACAACGCTCGGTGGATGTTTCTGGCACCATTCTGAGTAAATTCTAGAGACTGTTTTGTATGAAAATCCCAGGAGATCAGCGGTTTCAGAAATACTCAAACCAGCCCATCTGGCACCAACAATCATCCATGTGATTATCTAATCAGCCAATCGTGTGGCAGCAGTACAGTGCATAAAATCATGCAGATAAGGGTGAAGAGCTTCAGTTCAACCATCAGAATGGGGAAAAAATGTGATCTCTGTGATTTGGACTGTGGCATGATTGTTGGTGCCAGATGCGCTGGTTTGAGTATTTCTGTAACTGCTGATCTCCTGGGATTTTCACACACACAACAGTGCCTAGAATTTTCTCAGAATGGTGCCAAAAATAATAAAAAAAAACATCCAGTGAGTGGCAGTTCTGTGGATGGAAATGCCTTGTTAATGAAAGAGGTCAACAAAGAATGGCCAGACTGGTTCGAACTGACAAAGTCTATGTTAATTCGGATAAGCGCGAGGGGGACCTACACAATATTAGGTAGGTCGTTTTAATGTTGTGGCTGATCGGTGTATATAATAACGCCAGCTATAATGCAAAACACCTGTTCAACTTATCTCTACAAAGCATCAATAGGATAATTGTTTTGTTTGTTTTTTTGTGTCTCCCATAGAATAGCAACAGTCTGTTCTGGACAGGAACTGTAAATTCAAGCTGAGGCATGGCTGTAACAGCTAAGGGATGGGCAAGGAGGAGGCAGGACCAGCTGAACAGTCAACGCTAAGTTTAACGATATAAATGAACTTGAAACAACATAAAACATAAGGACAAACAGACACACACATGCAGTTCGGCCGCATGCAACTCTCTCTCTCTCTCGAACTAGCATCTCCTTATTTTGCTCTCCCGCTGATTCAGTGCCGGCCGTGCTCCATCACAGCCCGGCCACACCCTCCCCCTTGTCACAATGGCATTTATTGCATTTATAATGCTTAAAGCTGCACTACGTAAGATTTCTTTGGTTACAATTAACAAAAGTTAATCACTGAGTGAGTACATAAAAAAATGTTCAAAGACTTGTCTTTGTTTTACCCCGATTCACTCAATAAAGATTTTTATTAGAGCTGAGGTTGGATTTGGCGTGAAATCGCAGGCATACATCATTCGTCCTTGTGTGTTCATATCTGTAAGCTCAGAAAGAAGGTCCGGTAGTATTTTAAAACATTGCTGTATTGCTGCATTTACTGCCAAATAAATTATTATTTATTTATTATTATAATTATTATATTGCATATTTCTGCATATTATTTTCATGGTCAAAAGTTAATTTCACCCCCATCATTATTGAACCATTGTTTTGCATTTTTATATTACCGTCTTTTTTGTTTGACGCACATAGGCCTACTATTGTAGTATTGTTGTTCACATTGCATTGTCTACGTACTGAGGCTGTAGATTATAATTTAAAAAAATGTGTCTTCAGTTGAACTCATATCAGTCATTTCTAGAGTTTCACCTCTACAATTGGTATGTACAATACAAGCATGTAGTGGATAAAACACTTGAAAAATCATAATAAAGTATGTAATTAAGAGTGTTGTTCATCTTCCTCAAAGTAATATCTTGGTTCTAAATGTTTAAACGCATAACATAATATAAACATGAAAATAGCACATCAGCTGGTAAATATCTCTGAGCCTCAATCTATAAGATTAATCCACAAAAGAGCTGTGGCGAATCACAACGAACAAAAAATGCCCAGATGTCACTAGAAAGCACAAAGATATTGTGTCTTTAATATTTTCTTAAAGTGTCTTAAATAGTTTTATAAAAGCAAAAAGTCATGCATTGGGTCTTACAATGGCCCTTGGCCATGACTACTTTTACAATAGAGCACAGCCTCTTGTATCTTATCATGTACATTTATTCCATTTACAGCATCTCACACTGATTGGCATACAAACTAAACTCTTTAGGTTGCTAGCAACCATTGTCAGTTTTCTTGAACATGATCCAATCTTGTGGTATAATACAAATGGGATCTCAGCAAGCAAGTGTTATTAAGTACTGTGGTTTCCTCAAACCTTTGAAAACAATGCACAACCTTTTGCTTTTATCAGATTAACCTCTCACTGAAAGAGACATGCTTTGTGAAGTGTAATACCTTGATATCTGATCTCTCATCATCCTCCTCCTCCAGTAGGTCACTGTGTTCTGTGCGAGATGTTCCTGGAGACTCACTGCTGTTTGGGGCCTGAGACAAGTGCAGAGATTTCAGTTATAGACCACTCTATTTTCAATATGCACAGCACAGAAAAGTCATAATCATAATAAATAAATAAATAAATCTAAATATCAGAATGAATATATATATATATATATATATATATATAAGAATTTAAGTAAATATTCTATATTTTCTATATTCTACTTTTTCTTGTTATGCTCAGCTCTAAAATGTTTAATCAGCCAAATATTGCAAATGTGCAGAGCTTACAGTTAAACTTTCAGGCTAACCATAGCAGTCAATTTGTTTTAAGTAGACTATATTGTTCTTTTGTGTTACTTCTTTTCAGAGAATTGCTCGAACTGGACAAATCAGTCTGAAAATTCATTAGTGAAGCAGTCGGAATAACAAAGGATTTTTTTAAATCCTTATCCAGCAATCACAAATGACTTGGAAGTCACGGACAAGCCATACAAATTCCTTGGTCAAAAAGTGTGAGGAACCCTGTTTTTCTTCCTTTCTTTCTTTTCATAAGTATTTAGAATTGAAAAACGTAAATGAATATAAAAGCCATTTTTGTCTGTAAAGTAAACCTAAAGCATTTTTGCATAGTTTTGAGAGCTGCTCACCATTGGCTCCTTCACATCCTCCTCATCATCATTTCCCCGTGCTGCGTTGTGATCGCTGTGGACGATTTGTACGCGGATGTCGCTCTTAGACAGGCGTGTGCCCTTTTTGCCTGGGTGAGGAAATAGCGCAGTGGATAGAGATTAATGAGGTGAACGGTGGTAAGAAGTCCAGAGAGGTGAAAAGGTCAACACTGCTCCAGGCAAAGAGGTGGCCCCATAATTAACCTCTGTCTGGATAGCTCGTTTGATTTCTACTGTACCATGATTTTGGAGAGAGGATAAGATTTCTCAGATGACATCTGACCTTTTACCTCACCTTTGGCAGTGTGGCGGCAGTAGATGGAAACCAGGGTAATGACACAGACGATAAAGACGCAGCCTCCTCCCACTGACGCTCCGATGATGATAAGCAAGGGAAGCGCCTCTGTAAGAGAAAGCCGGTATGTGACTGAGCCGAATTGCATTTATTAAACCATTGCTTCTCCAGTTCATTATCGCAGTAAATGCAGACAATCCATATTCAAATTTATTTGACTTTATTACAAGGTGAATCACAAAAACAAGTGGACTGTCATTGTGTTTTTCCATGTCGTTCTTTACACTGATTATTTTTTCCCTTCTACACTAATAACAAACACTGCCATAATCATATTTAGAGAAAATTTCAATTTGATCACATTAAAGCCAGAAACATACTCTACGTAAATTCATGAATGCAAACAATCAGTGTTTTTGTTCCTTATTAAAAAAGTTTTACTCCCAAAGACCTCAAATGTAATATTGAAACATGTGTAAATCTCACATTAGATAATGTCCTCAGTCAAATCAGTGCCCTAATAAAAGCCGTTTTAGGGCATTTCCACACATGGCTCGTTTGGAGCATTTTTTTGGGGGGGGGGGGCAGACATGGTGTGTTTTCTCCCTAAGTTCATTTTGTTTAGGAATACATGAACATGGCAATTGCACTCAGATCCACACCAAAACAATCAGTCCGAGACCTCCTGAATGAGGTGGTCTTAGACCGATTGCAAATGAACCCTGGAGCTGTTTGCTTGTGGCGAGAATGCAATACGACCCAACGGACCAAACAATATCCCTATAACAACCGTGAACATACTTGATGGATCTTGGAAAAACATCTTTAGGTCAGCTCATCTCTGTAATTCATCATCATAACATAAATAAAGCCTTTTGGCAACTATATTAGACATCATTACACATTTAATATTGGAGCTGTTTTATAATTCCGGAGGGAATTTTAGTATGGTCGCTTCCCTCTTTCAGATAGCAGCAGAGGTAGAATGGCGTCAGCAAATTTTTTACAGATAACAGTTTTTTGCTCGGCTTCACTCTGCTGTTTGTGTGTGTGCGTGCATGCGCATGGGAGAGGCAGAGGGCGAGATCTGCGACCGTGAGAACATGCACTTTCAATAAATAAATAATCCAAAAGCTACTAATGACGGAAAAAAAAATAAACATGACGTAAATTTTACAACTCATAATGTTTATTTGCATCACAACCTCTGACTGGAACTTGCATTCTGTTTCACGCGGTGACGTTTTGCATAAGCGTGACATACAGTAAACAATACTCAAATTTTTACCTGTTCACACATTTTTAACAGGTATATCGTTGAATGCGCTAAATTACGGAACAGCAAACAAACATCGTGACCAATAAGGGGACAGCTTGCTCACATGTGACTTTTATTGATTCAGTTTTGGTTAATCACGGCTGACTGTGAATAATGAGTTTCTACAATGGCATCTGTAACTGTAAACTATTGTGTTTGAATAATGCTGCATCCATGCCACTAGGTGTCAGTGTTAGTCCAAGATGACATGCATAAAAAAGCGCGCCTTTAAGAACTGCACGTAATGCATTGGCATATGTCTGCACAGTACGAAGATTTTTCGGTTCTCCAACTGATTTGAGTAAGCTCTCTGCTTGTCAATGCATTCAACAACAGTTTCTTCCCCAAGTCCTTTTTTACGGCCTCTGAAGTGAAGTGCCACATATAGAAATCCATCTTCACAGTGGCGTCACAGGACCCGGCTATTGTCTCTAATCTATGGTGGAAGAGGGGTAACCAGGCCTGACATGAAGTGAGGCAGCCGACAGTAATCTAATTAGAGATTCCAGGAGATAGCACTGTCTGCCTCTCCAGAGACTTGACTCTGCTGCCTTGATGCAAATTGCCGGAGAAGACCTTATTTTTGGTGTCTCCCGGAACAAAGGCTCAAGCCGTCTACCATGCTCTTAGCCTTATTTAAGCAAATTTAAGCCAGTGCACTTTGCATACGAAATGAAATGGCCAACGAAGCGTCACATACCCTTGTCATACGCCGGTTCTCGATTTAATTAATTCAGGCTCAAAATCTATATCTTTGTTATGGAACGAATGTATTCATTAAGTGGACCATCTCCTGATTACATTATATTGATTTGCTGGTGTATAATTAGGATAAGCACAGGGCTACAGGGTGTTTTGAGATGTGAAGAGTGGACTCACACTGGATTGCTGCACGTCATGACCAATTTTACATAAAAGGCTCTGACTGTAAGGTGGACAAAATTTACATCTTGCAGTCAGTGTTTTGAAACCATCCTTCTGTGATTAAAGTGATGGTACCAAAGAGAGCTTGGCGCATACGCTAATCTAAATCTCCTGCAAGTTTTCACACTACTTTACTGATTCAATTGGATGCTTGAAGCAAGGGGAGATCTTGTATGAGGACCATACCTTGCTCTTCAAGAGTGACTAGTACAGTTCCTGTACCAAAGCGGTTCCAAGCAGTGCAGTTGTACCGGAGTTGGAAATCTTGCGCCTGAGTCTCTGAGAGGATGAGTGAGGAGAGGACCCCGTGGTCACTGTTTACAGTCTGTACTGAGAAACGACCAGAGGAACCAGATACGAGGGTCATGTCCCCAAATGTCCATACCTGTGGATGAAGAGACGGCAATATAAGATTGGTTGATTTTTTTTTTTTTTTTTTTTTTTTTTTTTACATTTTTTTTTTTTTTGCCTTTTGACAATATATTCAATGTACAATACAGTACGTCTTCCTTGTTATTAATTTGCCCTGAGTTGTCTTAAAGGGATAGTTCACCCAAATTGAAAATTCTCTCATCATTTACCCTCATGCCATCCCAGATGTGTATGGCTTTCTTTCTTCTGCAGAACACAAGCAAAGATTTTTAGAAGAATATCTCAGCTCTGTAGGTCCTCACAATGCAAGTGAGTGGTGACCAGAACTCAGAAGGTCCAAAAAGGACATAAATGCAGCATAAAAGTAATCCATAATACTTCAGTGTTTTAATCCATATCTTCAGAAGCAATATGACAGGTGTGGGTGAGAAACGGATCAATATTAAAGTTCTTTTTATTATAAATCTCCACCTTTGACCAACCAAAGTGAAAGTCACTTCCACATCAGAATGGTAAAGTGAAAGTGTAGATTTACAGTAAACAAGGACTTGGATTTAACCAATGTTGTTTTATGGATTTACTATTCTGCTGGCATTGTGTACTTCTGAGTTCTGTTCACCATTCACTTGCATTATGAGGACCAACAGAGTTGAGATATTCTTCAAAAAATATTTGTTTATGTTCTGCAGAATAAAGAAAGTCATACACATCGGGATGGCATGAGGGTGAGTACATTATTAGAGAATTTTCATTTTTGAGTGAACTATCCCTTTAAATGTGTGATTTTGTTTTTCTAATGCAGTTTTACACAGTTTTTCACTAAATTAACACATGAAAAAATAAATTAATAATTTAATAATTTTTACAATACATTGTAATAGACAGCCATTTTTATTTTCATCACAAATACAAAGTGAAGTCCAATAATAGCCTTTATTCTCACTTTCTACCTTTCTATTAAACCTCAGTATATATTAAACATAAGAACGCTAATACAGAAGAACATCTAAAATAGCTTTGTGAGCTCATCAGAATTCAGGGCATAAATGTAAATAAAAGATTCATCGTGTTTATAGTAGATGTTTAGTGTCTTAAGCTCAGTGTCAGGGATTAGAATTTCTCTTTTGCTCCTTTACGCTGTCATGTTGAGTTTGGTTTACCACCAGTGTTGTGCCTCGGCATGTGAAAAAGCTTTGTGAAAACATGCGGAGAAGACAAGCTGCCCCTGTCTAGCAGCAGGTCAGTCTGAGGTCTCACAGCTACTCAGAGAGAAAACAAGCCATTGTTTCTTTTCCTCACCTACTCTGGCAAAGAGGTGAAATAGCATGCCAGAAAAGACCTCCTACGACTGGCCTGAGGTGAAAGAATAACAGCCAATGACACCCCGAATCCCCACCTGTCACTGAGGATCAGGAGTGGGGGGGGGGGTGGCTACTTTCTCTTTTTTTTTGCCTTGTTTTCTTTATTTCTTTCTCTAGGGATCCATTGCTCTGTTTTACAACATGGAGAGCTACTTCCATAGGCATCATGGGTATGCTTCTGAAGACTGTTCCAAAAGGTAGGCAACTTAATTATACTGCCTTCAAACACTGTGATGACATATGAACCAAGAGAAAGGTTGTTTTATAAATATACTTATGATTAATTTAATACTTAAAAGTTTAAATTAATTATTTAAAATTAAAGACAGACTATTTTACCCAAAATGTGTGTGATCTTCATATTTATGCATACTGTATTAGATTATTGCCTCCTTCCTCTCGCAGCTCTGCATTGATTTTAATGTGAAATACGATTCCCCTGTGCTTTCAAATCAGTCACTTTTGAGCTTCCGTGCCAGTTAGGATGCTGCCTATGTAGGCAGTGAGGCTGCTCAAGAGCTATTCTCTGAATCATTGCTCCTCTTTGTTCTTGGATTCTTACATTCTCCCTCGCTTCCATCTGTCTCTATGCATTTCTTCTCTTTTTCTTGCTGTGTCTCCAACTTATACCCTAATTATCCACTGAAAGGCCTTCCCACATACAAGGGGTCATGGGAGGTTAGTGGTGCTATGAGCTAATTGCTCGGCGTTGGGAAGGAGCCTAGGGGGCTGAAGGTCCTCTACAGATCTTGGTATTAGCGCAGTTCGCCTCTGCATGCTTGAGGGTGGAAGAGGTGAGATACAGGATCAGCCCTCTTATAGAGCACTCACTAATAGGGGAACGGGGCTGTGTAACTGCATGTGTGTGTTTATGTGGGTGTCAGATAGGAACACGCATGGACAGATAGGGAGAGAGAAAGACAGGCTCAAGAAAAGATGAGAATCGTGCAAGATCTTAGTGGAGGGAGATACAGAGCAACACACACACAAAGCATCTGCTTGAGGGAAAAGTTCACAAACAAGCTTGTCAGGAATAAGGCTGAACTAAGCGTCAGATACCTAGCAAACACATATACTCACACATAGACAGAAACATCGGAAGGTATACTTACAATCTTGTCAGGAGGAGGGCTGCTGCCCACTAGACACTCCAGCTTGCCCTTGGAATGCTTGACAGCCTGCTGCGTGGCATCAGCCGTGATGATGGGAGGG
Source organism: Moxostoma hubbsi (assembly GCA_032164185.1). Taxonomy (NCBI): domain Eukaryota; kingdom Metazoa; phylum Chordata; class Actinopteri; order Cypriniformes; family Catostomidae; genus Moxostoma; species Moxostoma hubbsi. The sequence continues at coordinate 30,990,951 of JAVLUX010000030.1, read as the reverse complement.
CCTGAAGTGTTTGTGTGTGAGAGAAACCGGTAAGAATCATACTGACAATGGGAAGTAATGAAAGCAAAGAAGACACAAGTTTAAAGCCGAGATCCCCTGTGCACTGAAGACTAGCTCTATGAGTAATGCCTGAGAATATGAGGTTTGTCTTTTTAAGTCATCATGAAATGAAATTCGCAACCAATTTTACTTCAGAAATGTGAAATAGGATTAATTAAGAAAAAAAAATATAAGAAAAAAATACAGCCATTGGGAATTGAAAAGTGGTCTCTACATGATCAGTGGTTGGAGAGGAAGGATTGGGATCTATCAATCCCTATTTGGCAATCAGCCAAAAAAAGAGTCATTTTAGAAGAGGAGCATTTTTTTTTTTTAATAAGACAAGAAATGTACATAAATGAAGCATATAGGGTACATTTTTAATTCATGTTGACTTTAAAGGAATGATCCGGGTTCAAAACAAGTTAAGCTTAAATGACAGCATTTGTGGCATAATGATCATAACCGCAAAATTAATTTTTATTTGTCCCTCCGTTTCTTTTAAAAAGCAAAAATCGAGGTTATAGTGGGGCTCTTACAATGGAAGTGAATGGGGACAATTAAAGCGAATATGGCCAATTTTTGGAATGTATACACACAGAAAATGTGAAGCTTATCATTTTATAAAAGCACTTTCATTAATTCTTCTGTCAAAACTTGTGTATTATTTGAGTTGTAAAATTTATATGATAATTTTTACAGTCGTTTTAGGCTTTAAGGGTTTGTTGACATTACATTGTCACGGTAAGAAAGTTGTAAAATTGGCTATAACTTTGTACAGGATAGGTTAGTAAGCGATTTGTATCACACTAAAATGCATATTGTTTATGTCTTGGGGCTATACTTATGAAAAATGTTTTAATGTTCATGTAACACAGATCAAGGTCGCGGGCAAGGAAGAGGCGAGAAACCGGCTTGACATAAAACTTAAAGGTTTAATGTAAAACTCAAAAGACAAACACATAAGACGACCGACATGGCGTAAACTATCTCTCTCTCCCATCGCCGTCCGCGAGTGGCCTTTATCCCTCTTGACGGCTTAATTAGCCTAATACGGGACCGGGCGTGTGCGTAATCACGCCCCAGTCCCGCCCTCCACCGTGCCACAGTTAAAAAATGGAACCATTCCAAAAAATTGACCCATTCACTTCCATTGTCTGGAACCAACAATTTTGCTTTTTTTAAAGAATATAAATATAATATAAAATGTATCCATCCATCCATCCATCCATCGTCAACCGCTTATCCTGTACAGGGTCGCGGGGGGCTGGAGCCTATCACAGCTAACTTTGGGCAAAAGGCGGGGTACACCCTGGACAGGTCGCCAGTCCATCGCAGGGTAAAATGTATTTATTTTTTAAATATTTTTTTGTGGTACACAACATTATGCAACAAATGCTTTCAAATGATCTTAACTTGTATTGAACCCAGAACATTCCTTTAAGCAAGTGATTCACTAAATATTGTAATATAACACGTTATCATGGATAATATTGCAAGATTGAGAGAAAGCTAATTGAGGAAATAGAGAGCGTTTAGTTACCGTTGACAGTTAGAGTTACATCTCTCTCAGCCACACCAATCCGAGGCACGATGGCTTTGCAGGTGTATGTCCCAGAATCCTCCTGTGTAACTGCCTTCAGCTGCAAGGTGTTGCTATTGCTGAGCACCTATTACATAAAATGGAAAAGAATAGCCTGATCAGATCTGTTGCTATACCAAGACACTTGTCAACAAGTTACCAGAGATAAGCATCAGGTGAGATCTAGCCACTAACCACATGTCAATAATGTATACATACAGATTACCACACACCAAATATGACAGTATTGGGTGTGTGATATAGGTGGTTTTCACAATCTGTTCTTTCTTGCAGATTGTGGAATGAAAATCATTAATGCACACCAATATTTCTACAAGATGAAGATTGGAAGATTGTGCAGACACAGTGCATTATTTTTTTGCAGACAAATTGAGCTGTGGCCCTCTGAGACGGTCATTACCATTAGCACCAGTCATCCATTTTGTTGGTTGTGGCTCATGCAGGAGAAAGACCAGTGCCACCAATACCAAGGGGAAAGCACTGACTCCGCCTGTAATTTTGTCTACAGCATTCTTAATTACTGTCTAAAACGCTCCAGCCTGGGTCCTCTGAGTCAACGCACTGCTCTAATTAAACCTATGATGACGACTGTGCAGAATTTTCCAGAGTGTGAGCAGATACATGTGCTTTTTGTGATGCTGCGGTCACTTGTTAGAAGCCATTGATCATGTCTCCCCTTACTCCCATCTCAACGCAGGGAAACTGTGATTAATCCGTTTAGCAATCCCCTCAATTTTTCATTTGCCGGCACTCATCGAATTAGCAAATTAATCTGTATCTTGTGGCGGTGAAGTAAACGTGCTACTTGAGGATTAGATCATCCCATTTTCAGGATTGGCAGGGTGAAGTGGTGTAGTCATAGCAAACGGATTGCCTCATCACAACCTTCTGGCTTTTCAGCCTTTGCCTCCCACTCTCTCTCTCTCTCTGTGTTTTTCACTCCTCTCTTGCTCTTTGTTTGCTTTCTTAAGCAATTTCTGAAATCCGATTAAGTAGCAGGAGAGAAACACTTACAGCAGAATAGGCTAAAGCATTTCACGGATCTACTGAAGCTAAACTTTCATTTTAGGCCACTGATTGTTTTATCGAATCGCCACACTCCTGTAAATGCGCCACAACCAGGCACAGGATAGCTATGGTCTCACAAACACTCAGAAATACCACCCATTCAATGGCCAACTCTGAGCAGAAAATCATTTTATCTGTCATATTCAGGTCTCCTTTCATACCCTAGTATTAGAAATCAATATATGTCATTAAATCTCAGTATGATTCAAAAGGAAATGCTGTTGCAGAGGTTGAACTGATGGTGGCCATATTTAGAAAAGAGAAAAGAGAGTTCATCATACCACACTGGAGCCTTGTTTGGTCCAGGCCAGAGTGAGGGGAGGGTTGCCAGTCCATGAGCAAGTGAAAGAAGCATCCATCCCAGTGTCCACCGTCTGGGGTTTGGGTTCTGTCAGCAACCTGGGACCAACTGCAAATGAGAGAGATGGAAGAATTGACATTGTGTTCTTGTACATATCATTAAGAGCATGTTTGGGTGTGCACAAAACAAACATGAAGCCCATTACAATGTTCTCATTAGCAGTCTTAATAAAGGTAAATATAGTATGAAATGAAGAGCATTCAAAGGAGTAATTGTGGGAGGGACATATAGTTATATGTAGACATATGTTTACCACGTTTTAAATGAGAATTTATTATGCCGTGCCATGCAAATTGTTGCATGCTGATTATACCTAAAGGCTGCTGTTAAACTGTAACTGAATGGAAATGTATCTCATTTGAAAAACGCAACATCCAAATGGAGACCAAAATGTATAACAACAAAAAAACACAAGTTACACACATGTCATATATTTATTTACACTTTTCATCCATTTCATCCAATGCAACACAGTACATCAATAAACCACCAGCTTCTCACACTGTATAAAGTTAGTTATTTCCCCAAAAACAAAATGTTAATCCTCTTATTTTAAAGGCAATGTGTGCTCGCTCTCAACATATTAATGTCTTCTCTATTCATTTGTTTCCTTAATTAAAGAGTGGAAACAATCTAGACAACTCCAGTCTTGCATTTTCCAATTGTAGTTGTTAATATCGATGAGGCAAGATAACCAATGGAAATTCAGTAAGGCTAACATGAAAGAAGTACTTACACTGTACGTCCACCAAGGTGCTGACATTAGTACTTCCTACTGAGTTGGACACCTCGCAGGACACTGGGTCTGTGAAGTAGGAGTGGTCCACCGTCACCTCCAGGCTGTCACCATTAGCCTCTGATATCGGAATCCCACCTTTGGACCATCTGCTTGGAACAAGGAAATGTTTGCTTTCCATTTGCCATTTTTTTTGTGTCTATTTACAATGATGTTGCTATCATAACAATTATTATTAACATCCACTGAAGCAACTGTGCACAAAGCATTTTATCTATAATTTAATCTATAATTCAAATCCAATTTGGGATATGCCCTCCGCGCCAGCCTTATCTGATGGAGTGGATAAACTGGGATTATGCATTGAGTCTGTTGTGATACTATACGTGTTTACCTGTAACCTGTGATCTCAGGGTTGGCAGAGGCAGAGCAGATGAACAACACTTTTGCTCCTTCCATTACCGTCTGCGGCTGAACAGACAGAGTCACAGATGGAGGATCTGGAAGGAAACATGCAGGATTAGATTGACAGCAGCAATAGAGGCTTTTCAAATCCTTTCCAATGACTTTACTTTCAAGCTCCAGGTGTGTAAATCTTGTTCACAATGATTTTTTTAAATTCGTTCCCCTGTCCATTTACATTTTCTTTTAGCATAAAAATCCCTGGATATATATACAGATTCACACGTATATTATAAAATATGTAGGCATACGTACAAACAAAAATGTGTTGACAGTAATGCACTTAGAATGAAGTCTTTAGGGCATGCGTGCAATGTTTGGCCCATACACTTCTATTGTGCACACGTTGTTTTTAAAAACCGAGGTAAGTGTTGAAATAATTTTTCTGTGGTAATTAACCACAAATATTCTATTACAATAACAACCACAAAGAACAAGAATATACATGTGTAAAAAAAAATAAGTACATACGTTGAACATTGATGGTCACCGAAGTCTGGCGACCCGCAGGGGCGGCAGGGTTTAGGACCCTGCAGGTGTATGTACGTCCAGAATCGCTGTCCTCAGGCACCATAGGGAGCATGCTAACCGCTGTCTCTCTTTTTCCATCCTCCATCAGACTCTGAAAAGACACATTGATATGGTGTAAAACCGGTTAAAAAACTGAGACAGTATCACTGCTGGTGGAACAAATTGATGTAGCACTCTGAAAATGGCATGCCTCCGTGTAATGTTCTGAAAATAGTGTCAATGTCTAACAAAGGCAGCTCTTAAGAAAACTATCCATAACCACAATTTCTGTTATGTGCAATGCACTTTGAATTCAAATAAAAAAGGCATGGCTGCATGGCTAGAAACATGAATGTTACTCTCAGTTAAATTTTATTTTGCTGTGATGTATTGGTGTACTTCTGATACAAAACACAGCTGTTTCTCTCATCTTGTTATCACTGTTAAAATCACATAGACATGATAATCCTAATCTAATTGTCCTATATTTCCTGATGCGAGTCCTAATTTAATAAGGAATCCCCATGATGCCCGTAATCCCATTTGAGCTCAAGCCTGTGCCAGCGCTGTAGGCAAAGCATTGAAGATAATTAAAGCCGCCATCAGTTTAGTGAGGCAGGTGAGCCTCTGTGTTTTATGATGCTGTCAGGACCATTCTGCTGTTGGTATGTTTCCCGAAGATCCGTCTATCATCTCTTCCTGCTGCACATCATCTTTGGAATCTATTTATTGTGAGAGAGAAATCAATACGCCTAAGTGGGGAGAGCTGTACAGTCTACATGGATTGCTGCTGGTTGCATCTAGGAGAGAGCCTTAATGGAGGATGAGGCACAGTTTTTGGTTGGGGCTGTACAAGCGGATCAGAAGGGGGGAAAGACGAACAGCACTGTGCTGGTGCAGGGGCATTATGGGAAGACAGTTCCCTGGAGAGCCTGGGGGGAAAATCGATGGCAGGTCACACGCTTAACCTCTGATGCACTGAAAGCATTTTTACACTAGATCGAGTCACGTCACCAGATAGACTTGGTGTCTATCGTTCAGCTTCTGAAGAGAAAAGTATGTCGTCAAAATATGATAGTGAACAAAAAACTTAAATGGCATGTACCCTGACTAGTCTTTAGCTTTTCATATCTGTCTCTTAAAGCTTCTCCTTTGTTTTTTTCCCTCATCTATTTTCCAAGTTTCATCTGTCTTTATCTAGTCTCTTGCATTTTGCTTCTCTTCCCTCGAATCACAGCCGGCTCTTGCCCCCTTAAACGTGTCGTTTAGTGTCGTTTAGCATGGTCAGAGGGCATGACAAATGAGACACTTTCGCAGTTGCAGCCGGTTCACGCTCGACAGCACTTCCCATTGTTATTCGGCATTGTTGTGGCTGATTTCTCCCTCTCCTCTTTCTCTCTCTTTACCTCTCACAGTCTCTCTCCCTCCTTTGCTCTTTCTCTCTCAGCGGAAACTGTATCAAACGCTTATGCCTGTCTGAGCTTTGACATGCTCCAGTTATGCTCGAGTATTAGAGCAATGGAGAGAGTAAGAGAGAATAAAAGCACAAAGGGAGGCAGCTTGTGGTGGGGTGATGAGGATATGACGTACAGAGATTGAATTCGAGAGAGAAAGAGAGAGAGTTTTCGCAACTTAGGGTGTGCACCTTAAGACCTAATGTAAAAGACAGGTAAGTGTAAAAGAGACAGAGATGGTCTCATAGTTATAATCAGCCATAGTGACTTCAAACTCTCATGGCTGTCGGTAAAGCTATCATCAGCTGGCTGATGCGCCAACATTCTTACCTTTGAGTAGACGGCATCATGCATTATATCTCCATCACGGTACCAGGTAATCTCCGCGGCAGGTTTGGCCCCAGATGCCCGGCATGTCAGGTTGTGAGGGGTGTGGGCTTTCAATCTGACCACTGGCCCCCCCTCCACTATGGGATCTGAAGGTGGCACTGTGAAAAGAATAAAATGATTGGCAATGACAGTGAATGGTTACTGAAGCTACCATTCTGCCTAACAACTTCTTTTGTGTTCTACAGATCGAAATATGAGTTTAGAAGGACATGAGGGTTAATAAGTTGTTTAATTTTGTTTTTGTTTTAATTACCCTTAAATTAATTGATGTAAGCATCCTTAAAATATATATATATATTATTTGATCTCTATTCACATTTCCTGAAAACAGAAGTTGCTGTAAGCTATCTGTCATTTTATCACAAACAGTGCAACCACATAAGATGCTGTTTCTGATAAACGTACTGACAAATAGATTTTATTTGGTTTATTTAAAAATTATGAGTGGAGAAATACTTGAACTCACAACCACTTTGAGACACAACATCTTGCATTCATTTATGAGGCTGAGCCCCCCCTAAGGCTGAAATCCTTGAATCGCTCCTGAAATCATTTATATAGCCATGGCCAATATGTGCCTTGCATGTCTAGGTTAAATCCGAGGGCGCCAGCAATGGAACGCACTTCATGTTACACTACATAGCCTTTATTAAATAGAGGCATACACTGTTTCAGTATACACTGTGTGTGGGTTTCCATTGTCTTTTAATACATACATATATTCTAACCCCTTCTTGACTGCATTCCTGAAGCATTCATTTCAACTGTTTGATATTTGGCCAATATAGAACAGGCTGGTATATGGACTGAGAGATTGAGAGAGAACGGGTCTATCTGAAAAGAGGTTAAGACACTTTTCATGCCCTTTTAACACTGGTGAGATTTGTCATTATGAGTCTATTTACAGGCACTGTGCCACAGGCCTATTTCATCTGAATTACCGATTTGTTCATTCGTTTGCATGCCTGTGTGCAAGACTTGGGCAAATAATGTCTGCCACATTTGATGAAGATGTACATCTTGCGGAACACACAGACATGACAAAAAAAGAAAAAAAAATATATATCTTTCTCGGACACACAAATAGACTCTCTTCAGTCTTCCCTGTTTCTTTTCTCCCAGCCAATTTCTGTTTTTGTTCAGAATTGTCAGAGGCTTTAATGGAATCCGTGAGCGAGGTGATTCTAATTTCCATGCGAATTCTCTCGTCTGCACTCCTGCCGTTGACTTCTTTGACTCTGCTGAATTGGTTTGGTCTCATCCGGCTGCATTGATTTCCCCACATGCCCCTACATGCACATACACACATACATGTGTGCACACACCTCTTTCCTTGCAAGCAGGAGATGCCGTATTTGCTACGCTCTAGTTTGGGAATTCATTGAACGGTACAACAAACAGTGGCAATCAATGGCATGTTCACAAAGGCTATTGTTGTACTATATACTTTCTTATGTGAGTCTGTGTGGGTGTGCCAGCTTTGCTTTTCCAATTAGAGACAGACTTCTTGTTACTGTTCAACTTGCAACAATCAATCTGTCTAATTTTCATAGAAACCTACTCTTTAAAAAAAGCCATGTTTTTAGCGTTTCTCTGCTATTGATTATCTGCTTTAGTATGAGAAATCTCTGTTTTTCAGAAAATATCCAATACATCCTTAGGTGTGTCCTATTTGGGCCACCAGGTGTCAGCAACGCAGCACTGAGCTGAAATCCCCAGTGATCACCCCCACCACCCAAATGCCGAAGAATATGTTGATCAATCACATCACGTTAATGTAAAAGCAGCACTGCAGTTGATGAATTCTGTGAGTCACTGTAGAATGTGCTAACTGTGCAGACTTCGACTTTTAACCATTCACGCAAGTCATTTGTGACTGCTGCAATCACATTTCCTTGGCCCTTCACCATGTTAAGTGTCTGTAGGCTACCGAGAAAGAGAGTGAGGGAGCGATAGCGTGAGGTGGGGGTGGTAGTGCTTCTGTCGACTCAGTTTGGCTTGGTTTAAAAAAAGAAAAAAAAAGACAGTCCTGTTGTGGCATGATTTAAAATTGAGAATAAATAATGAAGGCATGACACTACAGAGTGTTTTATGCTGAGAAAAGAATTTTGCAGTGTTACACATTTCTGGCAGTAATTTAAATGCTGCTAATGAAATTGGGGACTATGAGAAATACTTAAACCCCCCCACCCCCCCATCCAATCACACATTTAATAATCAGTTGCAGGAGTTATACTGCAGAGGCTTCTCTCTCAATCATACCTACTCACTCATATCACACACACACAGTTCTTACCCAGCACCGTCAGTTTGGCTCTGTGTGATCGTAGCCCAGCCTGCGTGGCTTGACACTCGTACACTGCATCATCGCCTAGCTCAGCTGAATCGATCACCAAGCTGTGCTCACCTGATTGTGGGTTACCCATCAGAGAATATCGTGCCCAACCTGGTCCACACAAACACAGAAAACACTGTTAGAGAAATACAAAAGAGTGCTAGAACGGCAGTTAGCATGAGACTTATTTTCCTGAGCGTGACCAGACGAATAGTAAAGAGTACTTTATATTATCTTGCAGTTATTATATAATTACCTATGCTATTTATTGTTATTGTATTGTTGCTCTTTTAATTGTCATAAAGTTTTCTGTGCAAGCCATTTTCATCCAGACCACAGCTGTAGCCCCCCACCCAATATTTATACCATGATCAATGGAAACATGGGTAAATGTCACGTCGCAACTTTCATAGCATCTTTTAAGGCTGTTATGCACCCATTAAAGAAGAGTCCTTTTTTTCATTGCTGTTCAATGTAGTACACACACATACAGTAAAAACTTCCATCACAGTTAGTTTTTAAGACTTTATTCTATGTGTTGCATAAGCATCTTGGTGCAACCCTTGGTCAAGAGCTATGTGGAAACAGTGTGAGCAAACAGCGCCAGCCAGCCAATCATTTCAACAGAGACTGTCTAGGCTGCTACCTTCAAAGCTGCTGGGGAAATTATTTTAAATGTCAACGCATGACATGAGCGGTTGATTGATTCTCCACCTCAGCCCGACCAGACGGTTGAGATGATTAGACAAATTAAACGCTAGTTTGCATTAGCCGCAGTGTTTGTTTGCCTTCCCGTTTCTTCACTCAATAGACCTGACTAAGAAGTGTGGCAGTGACATTACTCAAACACACATCCACTGCAGAAGAGAGATGCTGCCCTTTATCTGCCAATCTATTTTTTCTATTTTATCTCCCAGTTGTTAATTGGAAAGAAAAAGGTATAAGAAGATTTAAAAAAAGATAAGAGAAGACTTAGCCTCGGTAAATGGACTTCAATAAGCATTGTGTATCTCCTGTGGGAACGGCATCGTATTAGTCTTGCTACTTGCTCTAAATTTGGTTGACATATAGGAAACTGGGTTTCTAGCTAATTACAAACCAGTGTGCCATTTAGAAGAACCTTGGAAATAAATTTCCTTTCAGCTTAATTTTCTAAACTAACTCAATGTTGAAATGCACTGTTAAATACTGTAGAATGACTCTTAAAGTCAACATGAATTTGTGTTTGCGACCCATTTTCTGCAGTTTATCTCTGACATTTTCCCAAGTAAATCAGAATTTTCAATGAGAAAAACATTTAGGCAGGGACTAGATTTTATAATTCAGGAACTGATTGGATTATGAATTGGTATCTCTATGACAGAGGTTGGAGGTGAGGGATAGCGACCACTATTCCTCTACAGTAACTGCATTAGTGTTCCTCATAAGGGTTTTCACTACACATGTTTGTACAGCATTTTACTCTTACCAGGTAGGTCTCGTTCTCCGCCCAGTGCCAGGCCATCTTTGGTCCACTGCACCATGCCTCGATATCCCACAATCACACAGGGCAAGGTCACTGATTGGCCAGCAACTACTACTTGGTCCTGGGGCTGCTGGGAGAAATAGGCTGCTTGCGACACTGCAAGTGAAACAAAATGGCGATAACAGATTAATGCCTTGGGTGCTATTTGATATTCTGATGTGATTATGGATTATAAAAGCAGACAGCATAAGAACTGTAAAGCAAAACATTACAGCAGCATACAGCTGCAATAACATTGTTTAAAACATCATCATGCTTCATGGTAATACACGTTATCTTGAATCTTTATCCCTGGCTGTCTAACGGCTTTCTAGCTGCAGGCACGGCCATAGCATTTATTCTTATCCAAGCCTATTTTGAACCCATTTTTCTTCAAATCTACAGATTTTCTTATCAATCTACCATTGCATGCATTTTGTTCTTTCTGGAGCAATAGGCAGATGTAAACCACATTAAACTGCTGTAAACTCTTGTTTATAATGCTGAAGCCTATCTTCCATTTTGCTCTAACCAGTCCAGATTTCAGGTCAGTGATTTTGCACAGGGAGAGAGATGGGAAAGCAGAGAACACATTAGCACGATAGTATGTTAAAGCTGAATCAGCAAGAGCCATTCCAGCTCACACTAACCATCTATCTGCAGTTGGTAATACTCTTCGAGTTGCACAATGAAACACTATTTTCCCTGTAATACCAATGCACTGGGCTCTAGGAACAACCCATTTGCACTAATCTTAAACCAACTTTGTCTACCCAACACAGTCTTTTAAGTAAAGCTTCATTCCGGTTGGCAGGGGGGAAAATCGCCACCACAACACATTATACAACGATTTGTTGTATGGTTTTCTGCACTTGGCAAGAAGTCTGGGTGTCAGCTGGTCATGACTTATTTAACTCTTTCCTATGCCCATATGGCAACCTACATAGAGTGACAGGAAAAGCAATGTCCCGTTGGGCCCGAGAATCTTTCACTACTTCCCGGGGTGGGGGGAGGTGCTGTGTTTTTGTAAACTTGTATGTTAAACAATCAAAGCAGCTTTCAGCGTCCCATGAGAGCCATACTTTGCAGGCTGAGACAGAAAGACAGAAAAGTGCAGGAGAAAGCACCTGCCACGTGACTGCCTTTGCAAACACTTTTTGTCTGTATTTTTTTTCTGACTTGCATAGGAAGCTCTCCGTTCTTGAACAAATGCACTTCAGAAAACATCATCACCTTCATGTATACACATAGTCTTCTTACACACATTTTTGTGGTGCAAGTGCTTCATGATTGGATCTGGTGCATCATGAGCCCTCTTGAAAGTAGAAAGATGGCAACCAGCCAGAAGTAACTAATCCATTCACAGGAGATTTCAGAGAGAGTGAGGGAGAGAAAGAGCACAATTTAATGGAGGCTTTAGAAAGGGAGGGCTGTTACTAGTTTTTGATTTTTTTTTTTTTTTTGCTTTTCCTTCTCTTTCTTTGCCCTTTTCATTTCTGTGTGGTTAAATAGGATAATGGGGTGCTAGTGGTGGATAAAGAGGGACCTATTCAGCTGGTGCTAAACCCCTCTGAAACTTCTCTCTTTGGGCCAGGGGTGTTTAAACAGACAGAGTAGGGGGCCCCAGAAAGGAGGGCAACATACGGTGGCCAGAAACATGCTATTGTCCTCTTGTCCCTCGGTTTTAATAGGCCTCTTCATTTCCAATCAATCCTGCTAAATGCAAGTTTAAAAGCTTTTCAATAGTAGCCTCTCCCCCCTGGGGGAGCCTGGGATTTTCTTTCTCCTCCATACTCTCTCACTGTGTTGTTCTCACTCTCTCACTCACTCTCTCCATCATTCCCACTGCATTTCTTTCAACTGAATGGGGGCTTCTGAGCTTGGCTGACAAAGTTTGGTCAAGACTCAATTATCCACTCCATCAAGACATGCAGCAAAGACCATCCAACCCCCTAACCTCCTTTGCCACCCCACCCCACCTCATCCAGTGTTCTGTCTAAGAAACATAAGCTTTCTCTCCCTCAAAGGCAAAAGGCTAGTGCAGATTTCAGGTCTTTATAAACTTCCTCTTTTCTTCCACTTGTGCTGACATTTCTCTTTTCTCCTTTTGAGGATGAAGACAGCCAGGCAGGAGAAGATATTGAGAAAAAGGTAGAGAACCTGAAATGAAATGGAAGTATGCTTCCTCTACTTTTCCTAAAACAATTGCCACAAGACTTGGTCTTTTGCTGCCCTGACTACTGGACAGACAAATAAATGATAACATACAGTAATAATACAATGGACAAATATTCACAAACCAAAATTGCATTGGAATTATAAAAAAATAAATGAGAATAATCAGAGAAAATGCAAATACATTGTCACGCGACAAACTCCCTTGAAAATATAAACAAGTAAATATACATTTTGATAGTGAATGCAAAGCACTCTGGTTTAACTTTAAACAATCATGCAAAATTTAAAAGGTTTTGAGTCATGAGAAAAAAGGGTTTGTGGGTTTAATTAGAGCTTTAAAATAATGTGTGAAAGTGAAGAAATTAGGGCAGAAATATTTACTATAGCATCTGGTTTGGTTTTTTAAGTGACCAATGTGTCTTGTAACTTCTAACACGTTCATGACACGTTTTTTTTTAAATAACGTTAAATTATGTATAAGTGCCATTCACTTCATTTTTAAAGGAAGCCTTATGCGAAGGGATATCAAAAGAGTAAATCTGACTCCTGTCAAAAACAAAACTCTTTTTGACATTATTAGTTGCACTAGTATTTCTGAGCTGAGCCTTTAACCGTACATTTATATAGAATCATTCTTTTTGTAAACTCCTGCCATCCCTGGAGCTCCACTTCTATGAGATATTGAGTCTTTTTACAGATTTTGTAATTGTGTTGTGCTTGTGGGATTCTCCCTTTTGCATCAGGTACTGGATGAACATCGACTGCAATTAAAGAATCTTGCCCCAGCATCTAAATGTTTACGAGCGGTGATAATTCATCAGGATGAGCCGATGATAAATGGGCTTTTGTACATTCAATAGTTCCTATTTAGGCCCCACACTGAGTTGTGCCTGTGTGCATGTCTTTAATCACTCTAGCTCACACACATAAGACATTCATAGCATGCTTTCGGGCCCATTTATAAGTTCTGCACTCGTATGAGTGCACGTAGCAGGCTGTATAATCAAATATCAAACACATCTTTATTACCCTTGAAATGCATATAGACATACATACACACAAACCCACATATGCAGCAAAATGAGTTCACACCATGGGAGTGATTCAATGCTCTTCAAATCTCGCTCCGAGAGAAGCTCAACAAAATATCACGTCTGGTTAATGAGTCATTTCAAATTGGAATAATTCCTCCTTGCTGAATTAGCCAATTCTTTAACGGCATGTTAGTGGCTTAATTACATGAGCTCATTCCTGACAGAGAAGAGAGGGATGAAAGAAGGAAAGAAAGATGAATATGTAGAGGTTCAACAGTGGGAGAAAAAAAAAACAAGTTGAACCTTTTGAGGTTTTCAAAGTTTAGTTTGTCTTCAAAGAAAGAACAAGATCTGACTTAACATGAGCGAAAATTAATACATTTTGATAAAAAGTGTTCAAACAGGATAGTAAACGTTGTACTCGCATAACAAACAGGTCAGACAAAAGGCTTGGTATTAAAATGGCAGTGTCTGGCTTGTGCGATGTCATTACAAGGTACCGAAACAAATAAAGAGGTGTATAAGATAAGACAGAGAAAGCTGTATCTAAAACCTACGTTGTGATTTGCTCCGCAGTGTGTGGCATCTGTGTGCACCTGTGTGTTTATGCATTCCCCCTTCCCCTAGTAACAAGGTCACAACACACTTGGCCTGATACACTTTAATCCGGATTTTTCAAAATGGAATATCATTTCACGGCCCTGGATGGGAGCACAGAGGAGTGTGTGTTCGTGTGGTAGCGTAAATAAGACAGGCGTGCTGTAGGGATTGCAGCTCACATTTAGTTGCTACTTTGACACAGTGACTTTGTCTTTTTTTGTCACATGTTAAGTGCAGCTGCAGCTGGGCCTGACTTGAGCATGACATATTAAAGAGCTTTGCCTTTTTCTCTCACTCTCCCCTAGTTTCTCCAGGCTGTTTTTAGAGCCCAGGATGTGTTTGAGGAGAGAGCCATGCACTTTGCCTCACTGGGACGAACGGACGAACAGATGTTAGCAATGATCCCTCACTGGTCTACCCTCGCTAGGGACAGCGGGGAGTTTTGGTGGTGTTAGGGAAAATGTATGTTGTGCGTGTTTGGCACTTGGTTTTGCCACTGGTACAGTTGCAGATAAATCAGAAATGTTATCCAATGTCAAGCCATATTTAGCCCTCCCTCAACCTCTTCACTGCTTGTTCTGACTACTCTGATTATGAACATTGAAGGAGTTGAGGAAGGATAACGCCGCTCACGTACACTGGCAGCTCACATGTCCTCAGCTGACAGCTTCACTGAATTCTACCCGCTCAACACCAGTTTCTTGTGCAATGGTAAAGTAAAGACTCAGGGGGTGCAGGCCTTATGGGAAGAATTGCAAAAAAATTGCCACTTTTGAAACAGAAAAACAAAAAAGAAAAGGTTAGAGTGGGCAAAGAAACGCAGACATTGGACAACAGATAATTGGAAAAGAGTATTGAGGATCTTAACACTTATTGAGCTTTTGTAGGATCAGCTAAAGTGTAAAGACTGTAAAGTGCCAGACAAGACTATGGCCACATCAATGGCAAGTGCTACAGGAAGTGTGGGTGAAATGTCACCTCAGGATCTGGAAAACTGACAGCTAGAATGCCAAGGATCTGCAAATCTGTCATTACTGCACGTGGAGGACTATTTGATGAGAACTCTTTGAAGTAGTTTACGAAGTTCTGAAAATTTTTGTCAAATTGTAATGGTCAATTTTCAAGATGTTAACGTCTTGACTATACATTGTAATCAGTTGAATGCCACTTTGTTGAATAAAAGTGTTAATTTTGTTCCATAAGAGCAAAATCTGTACATTATTCTAAACTTTTGGCTGCCAGTGTAGATTCAAAAGCATGCTAAAATCTACATTTCTGAAGGGACAATCTAATAATTTTCTTGTAATCCTAATTTAAAAACAACAACTCCCATGTGGTTTAAAAGAACGTTACATTTATATAGTTCTTTTCTGAAACTACACTTAAAGCGCTTTACATAGTGAACAGGGGGCTTTCCTCAACTACCTCAGTGTGAAGCATTCACCTGGATGATGCTTCGGTAGACATAGTGTGCCAGAACACTCAATATACACCAGCTATTGATGGAATGATACAGCCAATTGAAGTTCCTAAACGTCATTTCGGGAGGAGCGAGTCCTTCTAATCTTTCAATGAACAGACAGAGGATATAAGTTGCTGTTTACCTCTCTTCTTTCTCTGTTTCCAGTATCCATCCACCTCCCCAACTCCACCTTTACCAGGACCTCAATTTAACATCTCATTCGAAGGACAGTGCTTTTTACAGTGTAGTGCCCTCATCACTATGCTGGGGCATTAGGGACCCACATAGACCAGCAGAAACCTTAGTTTTCCCCTGGAGGTATCCCATTAAGTACTGACCAGGCTCAACCCTGCTTAGCTTCAGAGGGCAACCAATTTAAAGCCACGGGGTGATATGGCTGAAAGCATTGTACATGCTTTACATTGTGAGATGCACAACAAACTTAGAATGAAATTAAAACTGACCCTATTTACTTTCTTTATACAAGTTCCTGGTATTGTTATAAAAAATGAATCTGTGCATGTTACTTCTAAGAAAAAAGTTGGCTGAATATCAAACAAAATATCCCAACCTGCTCCAATGCTAAAACAACTTTCCTCTTATTTTAAAAACCCTCCTCTCCAACCAACTGTCAAATAAGATTAAAAAATAATAACTGAACAGTTCAATTAATACTTTTTATAGCCTGCTCCTCTATTAAGTAAAGACAGCACCTTGAGCATTGTCCTCAAAGCTTGTCTAGAAAAGTGATAGAGGACATAAAGAGAGAGATGGGTGAAGGGGTGGATGAGTGCAGTGTGGAAAGACCTAGTGTGAAAAAGTAACTTGCTGGAAATAAACAGGGCTGGCTAAAAGTGATCCATTGTGCCTGTTTCAGATAAGGCCACTAAACCAGAGCTGGAAAGAGCGGAGCTCTATTCTGTGCCATGGAATTATTCTTTTGTTTGGTGGTGGGAAGGCTCTATTGTTTCACTCTCATTGTGGAGGGTGAGAGTGTGTATTTGTGTGTCTGTGTGTGTAATGTAGTTGAAGCACATGTGAAGATATGTTATATCAAAGTCATTTCTCTATGATCCATTTTGAAAAGTCTACAGCGAACCTTGTAAACAAAGCTGTCTCCTTTTCATTATGTCCAAACAAACTGCCAAGGGCCACTGGTTCATTCCTTTCTTCTCCATTCTCCCTCTCTCTTGCAGTCCCTTTTCCTTCCCCGTTCTCATCTCCTGCACATTATCTCCTACCTCCCATTCTAGTCATCTCTTTCTCCCCCCTTCCTTTCTCGGTTTCAGTGTTGTTTTGTGTCTAAATTGCAGCCTAACAGCTTTTTAAGAGCCGTTTGCAGGGTTTTAATCCTTCTAGCCTCTTATTCAGTTGGCTGTCTATTGTGAGGCTCCTGGCACGGTGCGAGACCCTATTCAGGAATACCATACAGCTCATATATCCATCACACCTTCTTCCTCTGTCCTTCTCTCTCTTCTCCCAGCCCCTTCAATCCCTTTGCTAAACCCACTCTCTCTCTTTTCTCCCGTCAGCCCGTCCTGATACATGGCATTATTGCTGAGCAGTCCCCTTTTCACAGTTACATAAGGTGTGACAAATTGTTGATTTGCCTTCTCCATGCCTGTTTCTGCTCCTCTCGCTGCATTCCAGACACCCTGTCCCTCGCTCGCTCCCTCCCTCTCCATGTCCTTTCTCTATTTATCGGCATGAAAATTGCAGGGGTTCAAGTCAGCCTGTCAACAGAGAGAGCGAGTCAAGGATGACGGGGGGCCTTCAATGGCAGATCGAGAGAAACAGAGAATGGGACACAAGAGCTTGCAGCTGGGGTGGAGAAGGAGAAACGGCAAAAACATTTGCTTTCGTGTAGAAATGAAAGAAATTTATAATCATGTTTGTACTCCTTTGGACTGTAATCCCACCATAGTTGCTATAAGGCAAACATCAATATTACTATTGCTCATTGGGGGGGCTGAGCCATATCTAGGGAACATATTATCATATAAACTTGGTGGTAGGCTCTTATGACAATAAGCAACCACCTAAAAAACACCCAGAACAACCTAGAAACCACATAGCATCACCCTGCTAAACACCCTAGCATCATTAAATTGACTTTTGCACTGGAAGGCACCATTCACATATTCTTCAAAAAGTGTACAAATCTAGTGTCAATTTTGGCATGACAACACCAGTAGCATGACCACATTAACAGATTGTGACAAGCCTGTGCTATATCGGTCATATAAGAAGGCTGATAGAAAAATCAGAGATGAGAACAGTAGTCGTGTGTGTGTGTGTGTGGTTCAGGTTCTTTGCATGCTGTAGAGGATGTGTCTGTCACGCACTCCTCTCTGCTGCAACACTTCTCTGGTGAGCGTCAGAACTTTTCCGATTGTCATTATTCCAGCGCTCCCATTCTCACTCTCCCACTTCAGAGTCTGAGAACTCCTCTATTCGCAGATGGAAAGCTCTCCACTAGGAACACAAAGAGGTTGGGGGGGGGGGGGGGGGGGAGAGAGGGAAGGAAGAGAGGGAGGATGAGATTGTCTTTACACATCAGCCAACTGTCTTGACAAGATGTTGATTGAGCCAGTCTTGTCATTTCATTCCTGCTGGTCTCCTGGTATTTTCTGTAGACGGTTATTGCTGCTGCTCTCCCATCTCTCTCTCCCTCGGTCTTCTTCATCTACCTTCTGTACCCCCCCCCCCCCCCCCGCCCCCATTGAATTCTCTCGCTGTATCTCTCAGTTTCTCTCTCTCTGCTCTTTGCATGGTGTTCATCACATAGTATGATCTAAGATACACTATGCTTTTAAATCATTAGCATTTCTCTTTTGAATAAATATGTGGGTTGGTGCATGCACAACCAGGCTGCCTCCGATGGGCCTCATTCACCGTGAGGTGCTGAAAAAATAAATAAATAAAAATAAAGACAAATTAATAAATAAATAAACAATGCTTTTATATGCACTCTCGTTCTCATTCCTATGGCTGTGGAGTTGGGTAAACAACGCACAAAAAAGCAACACTGTAAATACGGCAAGATGATTAATAATCCATAAAGACAATGAGAAGAATGCGTTTAAACGTTCTTTTGTTGATCCCTCTGCCCTACACTCACTTTCAAAAGGCAAATTAAATAAAAACAAAGAAATCCAGTACTTACACTGAGCAATTGCGATGCAAGGCTCAATGCCCTGGGGTGTCAATTAATTTAGTCTGGGGATTTGTGGCCCACACTTCCTAATTGAGCCCAGTGGAGGCCCCTGTGGCTCTCAGTGATAGGAGGAAGTGCGTTCCATAATTAATACTTTTTTCTCTCATTCTGTCTTTATTATTATTATTATTTTTTTAATGAGGATGTGTTGTAAATGTATGCATCTCATTACAGCAAAGAGGGCCATGCTCTTTATCGGTCTAAATGCAGGCTTACAACAGAGGAAAAGGGGAAAATAGCTTAAACCTCGGTTGGTAGTGGCATTTTCAAGTCTGTATGTGTGTTTGAACAATAAAGAGAGATGGGTTCAATGAATACCTTGTTAAATTTGTTCAATGTGTGTGCTATTTTAAAGCTTGGGGTTAATGTGGTACTGGCAGTTCTATTGAGCCTCTTTCTTATTTATCTTCTATTTCCTTTCTCCTCGAAAGAGAAACACATTCAGGCTGTGTCTGAGTGATGTTTTTGAAGACCACTAGTTTGTTTGATTCTAAAGAGATGACATTTTATTTTCGTTAGTATTTCCCTTTAGCTTCCCCTGTTACGCTGTCTACTGTTTGCCCACCTCAGAGGCAGGGACTTCTATCCCCTTCACATACCACTGTATCATAAAACAAACAGCTCCTTCATCTCTCCAGGGAGGGTGGCATCATTTAAAACAATGAGCAGCCTCTTCGCCAGTGAAAGAGCTGACCCATGTTCACGTACGGCCTTCAAAGCCACAGTGATTAATCAATGTCTGTGGTTTCCTCAGTCACCACAGTTTGTGTTTCCTTCCTTTTTCAAGTAAAGGTAATGGGGGTTGGGTTAGGTTGTTTAATTAAAGGCCAAACTTTCCTGGCCTTCAGATTAGCCTTAACTCTAAGTGTTCTTGTAAGATGACTGATGACAAACCCTTCAGAGCACAAAAAAAATAAATACAAATATGTGTCGAATGGAGGACAAAAATAAGAAAAGTCTTTACCTGCTGACCTCAATACATCCTGCCCTGCTTAGAGCAAAAGAACATGAGGGAAGGAGTGTGAAAAAGATGGAAGGAGAAAAAAAAACTAATTTCCTGAAACTCCATTTCTTTGGTGGTGATTAGCAAAGAAGTGTAATTAGGCTAAAATGTGAAGTCAGGATTTTTTATTTTTTTTTGTATACGGATTGAACCACTTCCTCTGGAAAAATGTGGCCCTGATTAATGAATGAATGATTAATGAGAGAACTGATAAATCAATTAATTATTAAGCAAGCACTCTGAACAAGAGAAAGGAAAGGATGAGGATGAGCAGGAGGAGTGCAGGAATGGAAGTGAGTGTTGTTGGACAGGAGCCACACTCCTTGTGTGAGGAATTTTTGCCGAGCACAATTGTTTGCTTTCCAGACAAGTTTCATGATAGTGGTTAGGTGGTGAAATGCTAATGTTTTTTCAGTCTCGTCCTCACCTCTGCCAGCAATGCGAAACCCACAAAACTGATAAAGAATGAGTCAACAAGCATTGCATTAATAATATAAATTCTGTCATCATTTACTCAAACTTGGGTGATTTGCTTTAACCTATGAAGCACAAGGAGATGGTAGGTAGAATGTTAGGGAATGTTTATATATATATATATATATATATATATATATATATATATGGATGGATGAAATATCTTCTCCATCTATATATGGATGAAAGATGGTGTCTGAGACTAACATTCTGCTTTGCATCTCCTTTTGTCTTCTATGTAAGAATGTGTGTCATACGAGTTTGGAATGTCATTAAGGCGTGCAAATGACAACATAATAGATTTTTTTATGGCCATGCTTGTGACAGTCTTAATCTAGTCTGCTTTTGAGAATTTTCATTTTTGGGTTATCTATCCCTTTAACGTTAGCTCTGCCTCATGACATTCCCACATTTGTTTTTGCAGATTGGTGCCATCATGTAACAAGGCAGCAAGTTGTAACCCTTAAGCACAGTGGTGGCAAATCTCCCTTCCCCAATTCATCCCCCCCACTTAACTAGGACACACTATCAATTTTTGATAATACTTGGCGTGGGCTGTGGCTTCGAAACTAGCGACGGGAGAGTTGAGGCAGCACAGCATGGCATGATGTATGAAATGTGGGCAGTGCCAGTAACAATGATATACTGTAGTGTTTTCCAGTCAAGTTTGACCTTTTTTCCTCCGCCGATATTAATCGCTGCACTGCCAGAATACATGCTTGATCTATTTCTCCCCTAGGAGCCCTGTGCACTTTACAGTGCCACTCTGGCCTCTCCATGTTTTTGGTTAGCTTTCTTTATCTCACCTCTTTTCTTTTCTTTCTTTCTTTTGCTAAGATTACCTCCCATCGTTGTGCACCTGCACACCAGTCTGTACCATGCTGACTGTTATTTTGTGATTGGATAAGTTTATTGTGGCCTTTAAAAAAGTGCCATGCACCTGTAAACCTCCAAGCCCCTAGAGCACAAGACCCAGCTTAAACATATGAGGACTTGCTTTACGATATCCAGAAATATAGATCTCTATGCTTTGGCTGTAGCATTATTAGCTGAGCATCTGAGAAAGAGGAATGGACATTGAGCTTTGAAGAGGGTCTCCCGGGGGCTTTGGAAGTCAGGAAAACAGAGAAGGAGCCTCAAGGCTGTTTGGCAGGATTGTTCCAAGTTAATGTGATGGAAAATGCCAAGTCCCTCTCTTGCTCTCTCTTTCTCCCTCTTTCCTTGTCTTCCTCCTTTTCTCTATCTTGTTGTTGACTGGTGCTATGCTGCCAGTGTGGAATTACAAATTTCTCTGGTCTCAGCTGAGTGAAAAGGGTTTTGTCCTGCCATTTGGGGAGGATCATTAACCAGAGCTTTGGGACATATGGTGCCTGAGTTCTGGTTTCTGCCCAGTGCTAATGAAGAATGCAATGGGAGGGACGCTTGACCTCCTAGCTCTTCTTAACACCTAGCATGCTTGAACCCAGCTTGTGGCGTGACCAACTTAAACACTTCATTGTATGTCTTTTGATAGAGATTTTTTTCTTTCTTGCCTTCTTCTCTAAAAGTAAACAGACCACGATAGGAGTGCTGATAGCAGGGGGAGGGAAGGTATGCATGGCAAGAAAGATGCAGATGTTTTTTCTCCAGCTTTGAAAAACACCCTCATATTCTCTCTCTTCTTTTGTCCTTCACTCCTTGTCTATCCCCCCAAAAAAACAACTAATAACATATTCTTTGCAGTCAAACATCTACTTAAACTTTTATGCTTTAAAAGAATAGTTCACTCAAAAAATGTTTTTGTCAAAAAAGACAAAAGTTCTGTCTTTATTTTCTCAATTATTTACCCAGGAGTATTGTGTTCCACAGTAGAAAGAAAGTTCTGTAAAAGGTGCATACAGGGTTGGAGTAGGGATGCCGCGATTTTACAGTTTCACTATTAACCGCAATTAAAAACATCACAGTTAATTTTAACTGTAAGTATTTAGAATCTACGTTTAAAAGCCGTGAAATATTTTATTTACACGTGGCAAAAATAGGTATAATATAAAAAGCTTTATCGTCTAAGCCTAAATGTGAAAATCGTGCTTGTGCCTGATTGGTTTCTGGCGGTTACTATGGCTACGGACGTTGTCCACGTGGTGCTTAGCCAGTTGACTTGGACTGAACGCAAACTTTCAATTGGGGTTACACACTACAAATTCTCCAAAATATAACAAAGGAATTCGACCTACAATACTCATATCCACCGAAAAATGTTAATTTAAATGACTTAGGTTTACTGAAGACAACGGATGTAAAACATGCAAACAGAAGTCATATAAAGGTACACATGCTACAAATCGGTCAGGATGATCCACTAGTTGTCCAAAAACAAACTGTTGAGATTAATATTTTAAACTGTTGTGCGTCTAAAAGGATGAAATGAGAGATGCAACTTTTTGTCTTGTTTGGCATGCTGACTGCACGTGGTGCATTTGTGCAAAGTTACTATCAGCATGGGAAACTTAGAGATGTTGCATCATAAACCATCCTTTTTATTTAAAGCATTGTTTGTGTACAAATTCACCACATTCAACCATAAATTTCGTAAGCAATATTATAGTTATTCTCCATTGTCCACAGCTTTTTTTTTTTTTTTTTTTGGACAGGTTTTTTTTGGACAGTATTTTTATGGAGTCTGTTGGCAATTCTTTATGGTTGTGTGTCTGACAGACGATTGATAATCTGATAAACTGTTGTAGAAGAAAAAACAGCTGGATGCCGTGAATTACATGTTACACACCCACAAGAATCTTACAGTTATGCATTTTTGAAATGACTCCAAGTACTCTGCTAACATTCTGCGCCCGGGATGCAGATAAGCGGTGTTGTGCCCTATGTTGGAGCATCTCTTATAATATACCTCCAGTTTATTTGTTGTATATTTATCAGATTTCCTATTGTATGGCTGCACTTTGCATCCATATATCCCTAAGAAACACGTCCAGTAATGTGTTCAATTGTGATGATTTAACTTTTTTTTGCCTTAGATCTATTGCATAATAAGAACATTTGCAAATAGTAAAAAAACCCAGTAAACACTGATTTTTTTTCTCAGGCGGTAATGTAACAACCAAAATCTCACATCGCGGCATCTCTAGTTTGGAGTGACATTAGGGAGAGTAAAAATGAAAGAATTGTCATTTTTGGGTAAACTATTCCTTTAAAATATACAAACACACATACGGTTTGACCAGACAGTTCAGCAAAATGCAGTAATGGATGGACACTCTCTGGTTGTGGCAGCATCTCTGATACCCAGGCCCATATTGGAATGTCTCAGCGTGTTTTCCTGTGATAAGGCTTTTAATTAAGTGTCTAACAAGGACGTCTGAGGGAAGGGACATGGCCACCTGTGTACAAGCCCATTATCAAGAGAGACAGAGGGAGAGAAGAGAATAAAGTGTGTGTGTTGGAGAGAACAAGAGATAGAGAAGAGCATAGAAAGGCAGTAAGGGATAAACAAAGCCACGCACACACAGACTTTCCACTCTTTATGATTCTACTTCCCTGTACAGTCATGACCAAGACACTTACATATCC
The DNA here is from genome assembly GCA_032164185.1 of Moxostoma hubbsi. Classification (NCBI taxonomy): domain Eukaryota; kingdom Metazoa; phylum Chordata; class Actinopteri; order Cypriniformes; family Catostomidae; genus Moxostoma; species Moxostoma hubbsi. The sequence goes on along the minus strand of JAVLUX010000030.1, from coordinate 30,966,957 downwards.
AAATCATGATTTAAACACCAGATGCCATGACTGCTTTACAAAATTTTTACAAAAAATAATAATAATAACACAATGTGCTGTTTTTTTTTTTTATTACATTTTTTTATGGGTAGATTTTCCGGTAACATAGTCAGTGGAAATCCCCAGCTAAGCACAGGTTCTGGACATAATTAACGTAATTTAGGTGGGTAAAAAGGTTACACAAGGTGTAGCAATCGATCATTAGGTAGAACGTTTAGATAATCTAGAGATTGCTTGCCTGCAGCTCGGCAGTGTTCCAATGATGTATTTACAGGTACATAAGGAGTTGATTCTTAGGAAGCCCAGATCAATCTCATTATATATATTCAGATTTTTTTATTAAAAAAAATAAAAGAAATACCATTGGATTTTTCGGCTTTTTTAGGGGGGGTGGAGCAATGAAACTGACAAGGGAAATCTGAAAGAAAACATGCCCATCTTGTGTAGAACTGAGTGTGTGTGTGTGTGTGTGTGTGTGTGTGTGTGTGTGTGTGTGTGTGTGTGTGTGTGTGTGTATTAATGGAATGACAAACGTCCAACATATGGAATATTACATTACAATTTAATATTATAAAATATCTTTTTTCCCTCCGTTTTCCCTGATGAACAGCTTTCCTGTCTGTTTTTCTGCTGAACAATCTGTTCCACCTACTCTTGTCCACTCTCATCCCTCCATCCGGAGAAGGTTTTTAAAACCACTCAATCTCTGTTCTTGAGGGAAGCTTTCTTTAAATCTTAATTAAAGCCAACTCCAAAAGCCCATCTCCTCCCAGGGGCAGGCTTGAAATCAGCTTAGAACAATCAAGTTTACGGATTAGGTGCCATGGGAAATGAGTAAAGAAAGAGAGAGAAACAAAGCAAAGAAAAGGGAGATGAGAGAAACAGAGGGAAAGATCTCCCCCCTTGCTGAGGGTGGTGACTAGAGTCCAGTCTTGAACTCTTGACCCCAACTTTCTTGCAAGATTAAGCTGAGTGTGCAAACATTGAATGGCAACAATGGACACCAGGCGAGAAACTTATTGGATTTTAATTAAGTGCCTGGAGTGCGTGTTAGGGCCATGTTAAATAAGCCTGGGATGCAGAGGGGATTCCAATGTTCACAAACCAGTACAGCACTGCACAAAGTACACGGCACCTCCTTCTCACTTACTTTTGTGTACAATTCGGCTCTTTTTCTCTGACAAAAAAGGCCATCAGTCTGTTTTCCTGCTTGTTCATTTGAAGCTAGTGAGAACAACAAACAGTGTCTCCTCTCCCTGTTCCTAAGAGAACTATTCATCACCCGCCATCTACCTCAATCCCAGGTTATCGCTCTTGGGCTCCCTCTCTCTCTTAACAAGGTGAAACGAGACTCGGTCCCCTGTGGAGGCAGCGCCAGTGATAAGGTTAAAATGGGCCGAAAAAATGGAGGCGATTATTTGATATTGGACAGATTGAATTATCTAGATTGAGAGTGCAAGAGAGGAAGGGATGCAGGTTTGGCTCCCAGAGCCAAAAGAAAGATAAAAAAAGAGGAAGAGTACGTAAGACTGGACAGAATCATTTTTCTCCAGCATTGCCATTTGTGCCAATGAGCAGAGGAAAGCCAAGGACCAGTCTGATATTAATGACCACTCGACTCCCAGCCAATGGAGGAGTTTTACCTCTTAAGGGGCAGTATGTGAACTGCGCAGAGCAGGCTGTTAATTTGACAGAGAGCACATCAGTCAATGCTGGATGTGCGAACATTGAGAAGAATTATCCAGATACTATTGCTGGGCCTACTGGCTGCAAGTGTCTACAAGCACTAATTATACTTCTAACTAATGAATGTGGAAGAAAGGTTGTGCTCTCCCTCTTTGCTGCTAAAATAACAGAGACCAAAAAAAACCTAACACACAAACACAATGGGCCTGGCCGGAGACAGGTCATCATCACCTCAGCAGACACCAAAAGCTGTTAATTGGTGTGAAAACACACACTGACTTGTGTTATGGGTATTCGATGAACCTGGCACTTGTTAACTAGGGCTGGGAATTGCCACATACCTCCCGATTCGATATTACAACGATCTTTTTCTAGCTGATTCGATATATATTGCGAAATCGCGATTCTGCGAGTATTGCGATTTTATGTTTTGATATGAAGACTAAATTAAGATATAAAAAACGTTAACTCCTTTTTCTTTAGAAAGAAATGAAGAACAGTTGTGTTTGAAATTACATTTGTTTTCACTTTTTAATATAGGCTATAATTTGCAGGTAAAATTTAGGGATGTGGTCAAATGTAGGATGTGCAAAACTACCAATATAAATCTACCGATGGACCAATCAGTGCATTGTTTGAGCTAGACGACTAGTTAGCGCCAAGGAACCCATGTATAAGGTTGTAGTATATCTGTAGGCTTTATAATATATCATTTTAATCTATCAAACTAATATACTAACATATATTACCATGGGCTTTTACTGTTATCATAATGATAATTTTGCAACATACTGTACAAATGGAGGCTAAAGAGTAAACTTGTTTTTGAACCATTTCTGGGGCTCTACTGAATTATGACACACAATTCACCTGCAGTATTAATGTTGTTGCATGTTATAGTAATGAGATCCTATGCACCGTTCTCATAGCGTTCACACTATTCTTACAAACTTCTTCCATATGACGGACAGAGAAAAATGTGAGGACTCACAATTTGCGCATGTTTAATGAGACACGATCCCACTGCACGCGTTGGAGCCAAAGCGCAATTTAACTTCTGAACACAAAAGCAAATCAGACACTCTCATTGCTGGTATTCCTTTCATCTTTTTTTCAAAATAAAATCAGGGTGTTTCCTCAAACACGCGTCTTTTTGTCTAGTGGCATTTACATTTACATTTATGCATTTGGCAGACGCTTTTATCCAAAGCGACTTACAGAGCCCTTATTACAGGGACAATCCCCCCGGAGCAACCTGGAGTTAAGTGCCTTGCTCAAGGGCACAATGGTGGTGGCCGTGGGGTTCGAACCAGCGACCTTCTGATTAGCAGCCCTGTGCTCTAACCACTACGCCACCACCACTCCGTTATTGTCGACAGTGGCGGGAAAATGTGCGAAATCACCTGCCACAGAGCATACACTGGCTGTTAACAGTTTGATGAGCCTTTTTACGGCTCAACTATTTATTAAAGCAGTGACAGAATCTGCAGAATAACTTCATACAAATACTCTCCACAACACCTCTCAAATTTACTTTTGGATTATGCATAATAACAGGAACATTGATCACAGCAGAGGATTTTCACGTCCGACAGTGAACAAACGGCACTTTGATGGCTATAGCAACTGTGCATTGAGGGACTGAATGTAAAGGATTAAAGAGACAAAACTTCTCAGAGAGAAAGCCTGTTTCGTGGAACTCTGCACAAATATAGCATCCTATATTTGTCTATTAATCATTGTTGCATTAAGATTATTAAATAAAAAATCTATTTTTCATCAGGGTGACGATTTTAAAATCGTTTGGCTCAAGAATTGCAATTTGTAACAGAATCGATTTTTTCCCCCAGCCCTATTGTTAACAGGATACACTGAATCACAGAGAAACTCTGGAGAGACAAAAGGGAAAAAAGTCAAGGGAAAGCTGGATTTTTAAAAAAATGTATTATTATTATGATTATTAAGAAAGACCCCACCCTCGGATAATATTTGTGCTTTTTTACTTGGCTCTAAGGAACATTGCTTATGGGTCCATCCCACTTTTAAATTTATTGTACAAAAGCATTTTGAAAAAGTCAACAATGACGATAATACATTCAGAACCACTCAGGAAACTTCAATAGATGGCCCCCACCCACACACACACACACACACACACACACACACACACACACATCCACACTGAGATACACATAAAACAAACACCTTTATGAAATAAATAGATGAGGGGGAAACACAATTTCTGTTTCCCCTGCCAAGTTGAATCTGATTTGCTTTTACACTTAAGTGATCCCATTAACAACATTATCAAAACAAAGGAGGTTTTGCACCAGTCTGCGGTGTCGCAATGGGACAAAAGACTAGATTTTACCAAAACCATTTAAGGCTCTCGCTCACAATTCAAGAGATTCTTTCATGGTAAGTTTGGACAATGGATTTCTTAAATGCTTGATAAATGAGAGAAAGATTGTAGTGTATGGACTGGAACGGAGCTAATCGCTAGCATGGATGATCGCTGATCCTCCCTGGGGCTCTGTTAAAAGGGGGTTTGGGTTGGACTCCTTGCCACTCTATTACTGATCAGTCTGCTTAACTAGCTTGTGATTGAGGGGGGCTGTTAGAAAGCTATCCATCACCTCCTTTTTAAGCTAGCAAAGTGAAAAAGAGATGACATCAGACACACCCCTACACTAAGATCCAAGCCCTTACACACACACACATACACACACACACACACACACACACACACACTCACACAGACACAGTACATCAGTATAGTGATAAGACTAAAAACTTTTGTCCAAATAGTACAATATTCAGAAGAGGTTCCCCAGAAGAAAATGTTACACTGCAAAAACAAGACAAATATTCAAGACAAGTATTTTTGTCTTGTTTTCCTGTAAAAATATCTAAACGTCCTTAAAATAAGATAACTTTACTCAAGGGGCAAAGACCCTGTTTACACTGGGTATTAAGATGGGTCAGGGTAGCCCGATCACATGTGGTCAGGTGAGACACACCGCTGTTTACATCTGATTGCTTAAATGCATCTACTGTGACCACTTGTGATCGGATTTGGAGGGGAGGATCACTGATTCATGATGACATACATCAATCACTGTGTCAGTGTGTTACTGCATGACATTAAACACTACAAATTCAGAAAAGAAAGCATGAAAAAAACTGCACATTTTCTCCCAGATGCATCTGAAATATAATCTAAGCATAAAAGCAACATTTCAAACAGAATTGTCCATTATTTTAGTGGATTACCTGTATTAACCTGAGCTGCAGATGTTTTTGCTTCTCAAGTCCCTGCATGTTGATTTCAGACACACTGAAGAAGATTTGTGAAGTTCTGGTGTTTGTGTACGTATCCGTTTTCAACCCCGTTTAGAGCTGTATTTAGCGCTGACCGCATGTGATCAGATCAACAAAAAAGCATCTTAAAACCAGGTGTACATGGGGTCAAAACAGTGTAAAATATTAAGACTTGTTTTTAGGGCACTTGTTTTTTTAAGACGCTAACTACCACCCCTGGCGTCGCAAGTTTGAATCCAGGACATGCTGTGTGACTCCAGCTTGGTCTCCGAATCAACCAAATTGGCCAGGTTGGTAGAGAGGTTAGTGTCACATGGGGTAACCTCCTCGTGGTCGCTGTAATGTGTGGTTCTCCCTCAACGCACTTAACAAGCCACATAATAAGATGCGTGGATTGATGGTCTCAGACGTGGAGGCATGATTTGTCCTCCGCCACCACGAGGACTTAGAGCCCCCCCCCCCCCCCCCCCCCCGATATTAGTACGTAATCGTACTAAATTAGTACTGTGGAACCCAGTCTAGTTTATTACTATAATGTAATACTGATTTATTATTTTTATGATAAGATTAGCTAAAGATAAATTAATATATTTCTGTCCTATTTACTTCACACTTAACTGGGGTTTTTATTTTGACACTGCAAATGCAGTTGTGTTTATTTCACCTTCACCAGGAGTTTTTATTATGAAACGGAAAGTGCAATCTTTATTTGACTGTTATGAGTTTTGCATCTGTGAACTGCTGTCAGTCTCCCCTGTTCCGCATTTGTAGATTTGTATAATAACTTTTTAGCGGTTACTGATGTTTGTAATTGCGCGAATGCTTGAGCCTGCAGTACTTCACAATGCAGGTGAACTGTGCTAAAAACACTAGCCTATGAGCCCTGTTTTACAGTGGGGCAGGAACAATAAGCTTAATTCAGAAGATTTATCTAAGCTTTTGTCTCTTACCCCCTTGGCAAAGAGATTTTTCTTGTTTGTACAAGTACAAGCGTACTTCAAGATATACTTCATGAAGGATCCACTTCCGAGCCAGAAATAAAAATGAGATGAATAAGACACAAATGAGAAAATGTTTGACATACATTAAAAATATGGAGCTGTTTAATTTAATGTGAATAGCATAGTTGAGATAATTTGATCTTTGAAGAATTTCATGAGAGATATTTGAGTTCCTATTGAAATCTCTGCCATCTTGACAAATATGAACACATTTGAGACATCACATCACATTTGATGTCTCATCTAAAACTCTAGAATAGATCCAACCTATTGCTGGGATTTTTCCTCAGTAGAAACATCTGAAAGCAGGGGACTAAAATCTTAATTTGATCTCAATGCTTTCTAGGAGAAACAATTGAGATATAAAGGAGATATAATTTGTGATTTGTCTTGCCTTAAGGGTCTGTAATGAATACTCCCACAAAAGCCCTCACAAATTCCTCTACCTGTAAAATCCTCTTGTATCCAAACAATCTTTCTCAAAACTGCAGCTTCACCACAATTTTACAAAACATTGACATTGGAAGCGAGATGTCAGTATCATATGACAGTCTTTTACATTCGTGCCTTGTTTTCCAAAGGGCTTCAAAAATCATCTCAAAATCTCCTCGCTGTGGGACGCACCTCTCAGTGAAAGTTGAATCTCATGTCTTCAGGCAGGAAAGTATCTCTCTCTGGCTGCTGCTGAGAAGCTAGAGAACTGCTGGTCCAGCAGGAACACTCGTCATTCTCACCCACTCTTAAGTGGCCCTGTTGTGTAACAAACCAGCCTAAGGCCCAGAGCTGCAAGACCTGCTGCGTCCTCAAATACCAAAACACCTTTTTCTTAGCTTATTGGCGAGGCTGTTTTTGTCTCAACTCTGGAAAATACTCAATTCATCCAAGAAGGAAGCAAAAACAAGTGGCTTGAGGTAAAGTACAAAGCAGTTTGCATTAGTGTCAAGCCTTTTTATTCCTGCTTATTCGTCTTCACATGAACCAGTCTGAACTTACTTGCCTGTACCAGTCTGGTTTTCTGCTTCTCTGCACAAACAGTCTGGCCATATCTGTTTTATCTATTTGTTCTATTATTCTGTTTCAGATACACAAGTAACACATAAATAAAAGGTGGCAAGAAATGCTGCCCAGAGTCCTTCTCTGGAAAAATCATGAATGGCAACAAAATGTACAAATAAAGCCTCAAATCACACAGCATAATGGATAACCTGCTGATCAGATGAGCACTACTCTGAACCCATGCTGGTCTAAGCTAGTCTTTTCAGCTGGGTAGAATAAAGTTTTGCTGGACTTTTGAGCTTATTCCTTTCTAGCCAACATATTTGTGAATGTGTACATGCTAAAAAAGTGGCACCTCATGCCATGGCTTTGTAAAGTTCTTGAAACTTTACCCACTGCGAGCATTAGATCACTTTCTTAGACTGTCATGTTCGTCCCCAGAAACATCATGTTTTGCAAGCAACTTCACTTTCCCTTTGTCTTCCTCTTTGTTCCTTGTATTCTTTGTCTTCTACCTTGCTTGCTCCCTCTCACTCCTATTTATCTCTGTCATAATCTGTGACTGACAAGCCCCCCCATACCAGTGTGTACAGCGAGCCAAAACAGAGAATTTCAAAAGTAAACAGCCAACAATCCTGTGCAACAATGCTGAGGTAGTGCTTTTTAGTGTATTGAGTGTGTGTGTGTATGTGTGTGTGTGTGTATGTGAACTTCCTCCTCAACTCTGCAGAGAAATGTAGAGGTCTGGATGCCTCGCCCAAACAATAGTCACAGACCATTAGAGGGTTCTCTGTCTTTTCATGCTCAGAGATTGCTGCTGAAATCTGCAACAGCCCTCTCATAGCAGCAGAGCAACTGGAATGCATCAATCAGAAAGGTCCAGGGGCACTGCCTGACATTACCTCACCATCTGAAAGAGGTTGTGTATCAAATTCAACCCATCAACTCCCCCCCTCATTTTTTTCCCTTTCATCCACCCAGTTATGGCCAACCTGTGCATCCAAAGCTCGACTGCTTTGTTACAGCTTCATCATTGCCCCCGTGTGTCCGAATGCCGTGTTCAGTCTCTTGTGTCAGTCACTTTTTCATTTGGCACGTCTTTGTTACTCTGTTTCCTTTTTTGAAGCTGGGAGAACAGATGAAGTGTTTCTTTTGCACGAGAACAAGGGTATCCATTTCCTTCCGAGCTAAGATGCTGAAAGTTAATCTGTTTGACACCCCCACCCCCCACACCCCTGCATTGGCACACCACTTTGTCATGCTGCACAGACTCCACACCTTGGCTACTCCACCTCCGAATCATTTCATCCCACCTTGTATTTTCCGAAGCCATTTGGTTGTATCAGATATCTCAGAATCGCTCTAAAAAATTACCATGTTTGGACACATGAGTGATGGCGAAAAGGTTGTTTGACTGACACTCCTCACTTGATAGCAAATTGGCCAGCTTCACTCTCGACCTCCCACTGTGGCATTCAAAGCCACGCTGTAATATCCCAGCAATCAAGAAAAAAGCGAGAGGAAAGAGGAAGGCTGGGAGAAAAAAGAAAGACATATATGCTTTTCTCAATTTCTAGCCCAGCTGTCTGAAAACTAAACAGAGGTGCCTTTCACCCGATGTGTTGGGGAAGCTTGAGCGAGGTCTTCTCTCCAGTGTGGAGTATTATGGTTAACGGTTGAGCTCACAATCACAATATTTGCACTCAAATTCCACTGGGGTTTTCAGAGAGGATGAACTATTTGGTTTAGGCATGTGAGTGTGTGTAAGACAGAGAGAGAGAGAGAGACAGACAGACAGAGAGAATTAACTTAAAAATGGCTGATTATGAGGGTCTTCCTGTCTGCTTGACAGACTTTGTCCCAAAGGCTAAAGTAGCGCTGTGGTATTCTGAGATCTGTGGTTAAAAATGATAATCTCAAAGTGGAGTCGGTTATAACATCTGATCCTGGCACAGAAATTAGGCACTAATATTTCATTTACTCATACATTGAAAGTGAATGGTGACTGAGGCTGTCATTCTGCCTAGGCTAATATCTACTTTTGTGTTCCACAGAAGAATGAAAGTTATATGGGTCTGGCATAACATGAGGATGAGTAAATGAGGGCAGAATTTTTTTTTATTAAAAATGGAACTATCCCCTTAAAATGATAAAAAATAAGAAAATTTTTTAATGGGGAAAAAATTACTGAGTGCACCTTTAAATCGGCAGAACCTTAATTTTATTACAAACGGGATTCAGCACTCACTCTTACGCACTGATTCGTACTTATCTGCTGAAACTTCAAGCAGCATAGAGTTAATTAGCAGCTCTAGAAGTGCACAATTGAACAATTTGTCCAACCTAGACCTTGACCTAAAATTAGTTTGACACTCCTGTACCACTGTACTTTTAACTGCAAATCAGGGGCAAGATTCGATCCTAGGACAGATATTGAAGTATCACATGGTACGTTCCAATCAAACTGTGGCTTCCTTAAGTGCTCTTTTCTTTCTCTCTCAGGCACACACTGTCTTCTGAGATGGAGCAATCGTTAATTAAGCAGTCAGGCTTTGAATAATCACCCTACAAAGGGCATACAGCTTTGACCACAAGATGCTCATCTCAGCTGGCCCACTGGCACACCCTTTAACTGTGTGTGTGTGTGTGTGTGTAAGAGAGAGTAACAATCAATTACTATTAGCTGTCAGACCATATGAATGTCCACCACTCATCCATGAATATATGCATGAATCCATAACTATAACAAACACAAATCCCCAAACAGATAAGTAATAAGGAACATAATGTCAAATCTTGCCCAATGATTTGCTATACAACATTTCTTCCCCCAAGTAACCGCAGAAATCTAATATTCAATAAATAAACAGACAGATCAAATTAATGAACAGTTTTCATAGCAGAAATGGATTTTCCCACTGCAGCAAACATCCTCTCATATCAGAAACATCTTTAAAATTGGGCTTAGGGATCTTAGCCCGAGAGGATAATATGAGCCCAGATATTGCTGCAACATGGAAGATAAATTTAAATTTACTGTTGCTTTCTGTGTCACAGCAGGATATGTGAAATTTTGTCTTGGAGGACCGGAGGTGATAGTAAAATAGAAACCAATGCATGCTCAACCAAATCCCAGTTCATTTTGCACATGCATCTGTGAGAACACTTCGTTGCTCATTGTCATACCAAATTGTGATACATTTCTCCAGTAACAAATGACACATTTCGCATCTTGGGAGGAGAAAAAAAAATGCAAGAAAAGTGCTTCTAAAAATAGGACATTAGTGAATTTGTCTCTCTTTCCTTAGCTGTTGTTTTAATGATTTTCTCCAAATTAGCTCAAGCTGCTAAGCTTCACACCTTTGTGATCAGTGAGTAACATCAGGATTAAACACCCTCTGTATGCTAATAACAGGGACTATGTTACCCTATAGACTAATGTAGCTCATCAACAGAATAAACATACATTCCCCTCCCCAAAAAACATTGTTGACAGGAATCCGCAGGGATGTGGTGGAGTGGGCTAAAGCACATAACTGTTAATCAGAAGGTCGCTGGTTCGATCCCCATTGTGTCCTTGAGCAAGGCACTTAACTCCAGGTTGCTCCGGGGGGTTTTTCCCTGTAATAAGTGCACTGTAAGTCGCTTTGGATAAAAGCGTCTGCCAAATACATAAATGTAAATGGATATGAGTGCAGAAGATAAAATTCTACTCTAGGAGTCACCCTCGAAAAACTGAAAAACAAACTGTCTGTTTTAGTGTAACTGAAGATGACCCTCTATGACATCATTGCCCTTTTTTTCCAGTTTTCCTCAAGAGGAATTCAGCACAATTGGTCTTTGTCCACTTAGCTCATCTTTCCGCCCAAGGAAAATGAGGTAAGGATGTGGGTGGACAGAGACAAGACAAAAACAATGGAGATGAAGGAGATGGCCTTGTCCCAGAGTGAGGAACAACTGGCCACCTCTCCTCTGGGCTCTGCCATTAGCCATACGAGTTGGAGACACTGAGAGCTGATAACAAAAGCCCCCTGAATGCGATGCCAATTTCTTTATCTATGAGCTCCTGCATGGGCAAGCTGATTACAGCCTTTCATTCCAAAACCTTCTCATTTGCTTCCTCTATTCCGCTATATATGGTAGTTTATGTGCCTGTATGCACAAACGAGTATGAGTACACACGTTTGGGGGGGGGGTGTGGAAAATTGTGGAGTCTTATGCCTTTGAAAGATAATTAGACAATACGGCGGTTTGTAGCATGTCTCGGGGTTGAAGACAGAGAGAGCCATTGTTTCAAGACCCCCCCCCCCCCCCCCCCAACAGCTGTATGTGTCATCAGGAGCACAGTTTGAACGTTATGGCGGGGGAAATTAGGGCAAACAAGGATTTGTGGATTCTTCTCCACAGGGGGTAGTGTACTAGTTAACTTACAGATTTCTGCCCCCTTCAACAAGATTCACAGTTTTTTCTTCATCTAGCATATTTCCTTTATATTTTTTGTAAAGAGAGGGTATATAGCATTATCAGTTACTGATCCCCTAGGTCCCATTCACAAGCCTGAATGTCATTCACAGCATCAGTCCCTAGAATGTGTCTGCTAGACCGTTGTCTGGGGAGAAAATCTTGCGATTTGCTCTCTGCTGTAAACAAAACTGACCTTTAAGTTGAATTTGTCTCAGAGTGCCAACTTCCCTCCCTGTAAAAGAGCCCAGAGCACTCAACTGCTCCCAGCCAGTCCATCTTGCTCTGGTTTGCAGAGTGCAAGCGAATCAAAGCAGGCCTAAACTCATCCATATCTATGCCATACGCGCGTCTCCTAAATAATGCAGCAGACTTCCCGCACCAGACAGATTCTGCTGCATCTGCGCTATTGTGAGTGTGTCACAGTCTCTCTCGCTCTCTTTCTCTCACACACACTCAACACAGAACTTGCTCACCTTCCAACTTTTCTACTCCTTAACTTCTTTTCAATAAGGGAATGAGAGAGAGAGAGAGAGAGAGAGAGAGAGAGAGAGAGAGAGAAAGACACTCTTGAGGTAAAAAAAAAATCATCACTAAATCTCCTCGCTGTGGGACGCACCTCTCAGGGAAAGTTGAATCTCTTGTCTTCAGGCAGGAAAGTATCTTTATCTGGCACCTCAACTCAACTGCTCCTAGCCAGCTCATCTTGCTCTGGTTTGCAAGCGAATCAAAGCAGGCCAAAACTCATCCATATATATGCCATACACGCGTCTCCTAAATAATGCAGCAGTGTGTTCCGGTGATACCGAACAGTCATCCTTGGGATGAGCTCTAGATAAATTGCTACAAATATTGATAAAATTATTAAAATTCAACATAGAACACATCCAAACAACATCTAGGAAGAAGTTTGTCGATATTCGACAGATTTGTTGTTGTTCTTTTTTTCTTCCTGTCACAACTGAATCCGAGTGAAGTCTGAGATAAGCTAATCACAGGATAACCTCTGCAGAAGAGTATATTTATGTTGGAAAAGTCAACATCAAGCAACAGCAACTAAAAAGGATAAACTCGCAAGAAAAGTGAGGTAAAGACATATTTTAAGCAGTCAGTGTCAGTGATCTTCGCTTCTGGAGCAGACAGTGCTGAATCATATTTCTCTTTGAAAGGAGCAGAATAGAGAGCCATTTTGGACACAACTGGACATTTTTTAAGCAACAAAGCCAGTGAAATTGGTATTTTTTCCTATTTGGGCATTTTATACATTTCTATACATATAATACACTAACTAAATGTAATATTAATAAAAGAAAGAAAAAAAGGCATTTCCTTCAGTTGGTTGTTTACATTCCAAATCAACTATGACCAGTGCAGCAGCTTGGCCCCACCCCTTTGTTTACCCTCAGATCTCTGAACACAGCTCCACAGAAGCAGATGAAGGAAAAGCCTGAAACACTGTTTGCTGACCATGATCACAGTGCCATAACCAACCTGCTCTTTTACACTGAAAACAGCCCTTTATGGCACACCTCCTTCTGCCAACACTTCACCTTTACCACGATAAGAGACATCTGCAAAGGCAGACAGATCTTGTTATTTGAAGATGCCGATAAAAATTATGAAGCAAGAATTTGGACTTTGAAGCTGTATCAAAATGGCACCATTATGGTCCAGGTATCAGAGCCTGTTCTCAAAGTTTTCATAGAAGATTTTGAACAAATAAAAACACTGTCTGATTAAGATCCCATTTGAGATGGCAAGAAAGACTCGAATATTAATGCCTTTCCCATACAAGTAGTCCAAAAGAAGATGATGACAGCAGCGACTATAATTTCCTCTCCAATGTCGAGAATAAAATATTTTTTTCCCTTCTGGAGGTAGAGGTAGTGGAGCTAAAATAATTAATAGTGTCCCATCTGAAAGACAACAACAACATGGGACAAATGACATCATGAATTTAAGACAAGAGATTGAATACCTACAGTGAGACAGAAAAGAGATGTCAAAAGGAACTTCAGCAAAATTAAGAAGACCTGAGAGAAGTAAAATCAACTTTTGGAAGACAATTAACAGAAGTTAAGATAGAAATGCAGAAAGAACTCCTTGAAGTCAGAACTCCACACCAAAGATGAACTCATCAATAATCTGAAAGAGCAGCTCAACTCTGTTTCAGCACCCAAAGAATCTCCTGTTAAACCGTTGATGTATCCAGAGATGCTCACTGAAAATCCTCAACCTGAAGAATCACCAGTGCAGGAAGAGCTTCACTCCTCAACTGATCCACCAGCCCTGATCCACAGCTCTGCTCCAGTGGATCCCAGAGAAACATAGGCTCTTATCCTGACTGATTCAAATGGGAAATATATCAATGTGAAACTGTTGTTCCCAAACAAGAAAGCCCACAAAATGTGGTGCCTGAACTCAAGAAGTGCTTTTCAGATGCTTTCTGATAAATATCTAAGTGAAACTTACAAGCACAAACTTAAAATCAACTCGGGGACAAATGATTTAATGGCCACAAAAGAGTATGTGGCTCCTGTGGTCAGAGAGGTAGCAATCAGAGCCACACAACTATTCCCAGAGGCAAAAATAACCCTGTCCATGTTACAACCACACAGTGATATACCATTCCAGGTCATTCATGGAAATAATGTGGAACTCTCCAGAAACTGTGCACTTCTTCCAAACATTCATCTCGCCCATCATGAAGATATTCGGCCTCATCATATGCATGACCACGTCCACCTAAACAAACAAGGAGTAAAAGTCTTTGCCAGAGTGCTAAAACACTGCAGCTCCTGAACATCATCTGATCAAAACTGATTAATTAATCTACTTAAATTATACACACACACACACACACAGAGTTGCCCAGACACGGGGAATGACCGCCGTCCGAGTAGGGACTGGTCTCCCCGACTGCATGGCGCAATGGAGATGTTGCCAGGGGCGGAGGAGTGCCCTGCCGTCCCCCAGAAACATGGAGAGGTCGAGAGAAGTCTCAGGGGAGGAGGGAAGCAACTCACTGACCGCCTGGAGCGGTAGCGCCGCTCCCAGGGGCAGAGGAGTGCCCCCACGGGTCGCCGGAAACATGGAGGGGCGTCTGACTCCAGTCCACCCGAGGAGGAGTGGCTACCGTAGAGTGTGGAGGACCAGTGAGTGAGTTTGTTTTTCTCTCTTTCCTCTCTCTGTCGCTCTGTGATAGTCTGCATATGTATATTTGATGTGGCACAAGTTTTACGCCAGATGCAACCCCCAGATTCGCAACCCCCAGACTCTAAATTATAATCTATTAGAGTCCCCAATTCACTTAACCTGCATTTCCGGGGAAACCGGAGCACCTGGAGGAAACCCACACAAACACAGTGAGAACATGCAAACTCCACACAGAAAGGCCTTAGTTGAGCCAGTACTCAAACCCAGGACCTGTGAGGTGACAATGCTAACCACTGAGCCACCGTGCCACCATTATCCCATCCATCAGGCTGATTGGGGACCGGGTGTGCATCGTTCCAACCTGGCCACGCCCTCCTCTGCTCTACACTCATCAATTTCAAAAACATTTTTTTTATTAAATTTTAGATTTAATATGAAATAAATTAATATGCTGGCACAATTATATTTTTGTCTACAAATTTAATTTCAAACATTTAAGCATACGCCTTCAGATCAAAAGATTAAGATCATGAGAGACATTTCAGTCAAATGTTTCAAAACTTTTGACCAGTAGCAAATATTTGGAAAGAAAATGTTATAGATCTGAAAAGGTTTGGGGCTGTGCATCATTAATAGCAGAACCAGGTGAGATTCTCTTGGTTGGTTCATATATTGCTCCAGATCAGGAGCCAGTGTGGTCGATTATTCAATAACAGATATTGATCCAAACTTTATTAGTGCTTTTACAGTCAGACCTCAACTCCCCATTTATGATCATTGACAAACAGTGCTTTACTTGAAACAATCCTGCAAGACCAAGACTGAAAACAAGGGGAGGATTCCTTTGAAACCCAAACTCAAGTGGAACCAATCCAAACTTTACATTCTAAGAAAACATGAAAAATTCTATTGTATTAAAAATACTGGATGATTTTATTTTCACTGATTTCACTCCAGATATTAATGGAATACGTTTACCAACAAACAACTGTAATCACATATTTGAAACATTGGATTCTTTATCTAACATTAAAAAACAAACAAAAATAAAAAGATGTGTGGTTTGATAATGAATGTACATTTTTCAGAAAAGAACTAAGGCTTTCTAAAAAAAAAATAAAAAAAAAAATAAGAATGAACCAGACAACAAGACAATAAGGGTTTCTTTCTCAAACTGTTTGAAGAATTACAAAAGACAAAAGACCAATCAATACTCTGAGGTCAAATGTCTGCTGTATGCTGATGATTTAGTCCTGCAGCAGAGGGTCTTCAGCAGAGCTTGTCCCTGCTGGAGGAGTACTGTCAGGAGTGGGCCCTTTCAGTCAACCTGGACAAAACCAGGGTCATGGTATTCCAGAAGAATGCCAGATCTCAGGGAAACAAATACCAGTTCACCTATAGAGGAGAGGTCCTACAGCACAGCACCAGCTACAGTTACCTGGGCAATCAGATGAGTGCATCAGGGGGTTTAGGTCTGGCTGTTAAAGCATTGAGTGAAAAGGCTCATAGGTCATTTTATGCAGTTAAATCCCGATTCGGCCATATGAAATTACAAATTAAAACATGGATTCAATTAGGAGTATTTTGGGGGTACATAGAGGCACTTCCAATACAGGCTGCATGATCTAGAAACAGAGAGAGGAAGCCAATAGAAAGTCTGGACACAGAGAGAAGAGAATATGGAGACCTAAAGCAAATAGAGGATGAGAAACACTTTCTTCCCATATGTCCCAAGTACCACACTGTGAGAGAAATGTGTTTCCCCAAATTGTGGGAAAACATTGAATCCTTCATTCCTTATACTCAGTGATACAGGTAAAATCCCCTATATACCTGGAGAGGACGACAGCACAGCCGCACTAGCTGCTAAATATGTGTCTGCCATTCACACTGTTAGACATGAGTAATTCACTGTATACATTTAATTCATATTGTATCTTTTTATTCTATTTAATCATTCTTAGTATTTACATTTTTTAATTTTCCTTCCCCCTAATTGTCTACTAATTGTTGTATTTATAATTGTATTATTATCTCATTAAAACAGTTTGTATTTACATAACCATAAAATGCTTTGGCGATACTATACTACAATTGTCATGCCAATAAAGTTGAATAGATTTGAAAGAGAGAGAATGAAGCGTGAAGAAAAAATGAGATGGATCTTGATAATTCTCTGTATTATTACCACTACTTTTTATTATATGCTTTCCTGCTTGATCGTTACACAAGTAGCTACTTATCTTGCACCCACTATAACACACTAACACACATACAGCCTTATATTACACTCCTCAACATATAATACAAACATTAAGCTTCTTAAAGGAATATTTCACCCTAAAATGAAAAATCTGTCATTTACTCACACACGTTATTTCAAACTCATATGAGTTTCTTTTTCCTGTAGAACAAAAGACATTAGGCAGAATGTTCAGTTTAAGTCCGCCTTCACTTTCATTGCATCTTTCTTTTATATAATGAATGTGAATGATGACTGAGACTGAACATTCGGACATACATCTCCTTTCGTGTTTTACGGAAAGAAAGAAGCTCATAACCCCAGGATTTTCATTTTTGAGAGAACTATCCCTTTAACAAAACACACAAAAACATACAAAGTCACTGTTTGCGTCCCCATACGGTGTCCCTAGACATTCAACTCATGCATTATACAGTGAGCTCCTAAAACAAACACATGGCTAGAAATACCCCAACACAACCCCACTCAATCTCAGCGCCCAGCAGTCCTCAACACTAATGGGAGGCCCTGGGTGCAGGTCAAACTATCTGTCCCTCTAATGGAGACAGCTAAGACATCAAGACAAGATTGCAGATAGGCAGAGCTGTTTGTTATGGTCCTTTCACATTGCTTGTCTTCAGTGCATCACATCATAAAAAGTGTTGCAGATAGCATCAATGAATGGCAGTGAAAATAGTGGAAGCATTCCAAAGCGGTAGCATATATGTCTTTGTGTGCGTCAGTTGTGTCATACTACTGGATGCATTTAAATACACACAGGATCGTTTTTTTCTGCAATCTTGTTTTGAATTTCATGCTAGCACCGCTCCCTCATGATAAGTCAAGCAAGTTGTCCAGTAATTATTGGCTGTACTTTGAAAGGTCAGCAGCAAATGAGCTCAAAGTTATTCTTTGAACTTTAAGCGTCACATTATAACACTTGACCTACACGCAATTTGCCGTCGGAGGTTGCGCTGTAGCTTGATTCTGCACTTAACAGAGTGCAATGCATCGGGTGAAGCTGAAGTTGAGTCATGTGAAAGGCCCTTGAGAGTTATCACATGTTTGTGTGTGTGTATCAGTCTCTATCAGCTATCAATGCATTCCTTTAATCAACCTATAACTTGCTGATACTGATCAACAGTGCTCAGAAAATGAAAAAAAGAAGAAGAATGAATCAGTGTAAGAAAGCCACAATATTGTGGGTTATATATTTTTAAGCTCATAACAGGGCAACGGGACTTGGGAAGAAGGAAGCAGAAGGCGAAAGTCTTATGATCTTAACACACTTCCTTTGAATGCTGCCTTATGGGACTCCATAACCCAACCCCAAGCCAAAGGTTTTTAAAAAAAAAGTGCAGCACTGGAGATTACTTGGAATACCGATGGCACAGTGCAGCTGGGAGATTTGGTAAAGGCATACACATGAATATCTGGCACTAGTCTTGTCAGATTGTGTGTGTGTGTGTGTGTGTGTGTGTGTGTGTGTGTGATAGAGAGAGAAAGAAAGACCGAGAAGACAAATTAGAGATAATTATAATTTTGCAATTCATGTATAAAATCATGACCACTTACATGAGATGAGGAGGTCGTATCAGTAGTAACCTTGTAAAAACTGTGTTATTCTACATGGGGAGGGACGCCTTCATTGTTGTTGCCATTTTAGAGTCACATAACCAGCTGAATACTACTCGCTTATTCTCAGTAACTGTCTTGTTATTGGACAATTTCACTCTTGGATTAAATTAATCATGGCTGATTGTGAATAGTGAATTTTTATAATGGCATCTGTAACTGAAAACCATTCATTTTGAATGTTGCTGCATCCACACCACTAGGTGTCACTATAAGTCCAAGATGACACAAACAAAACATTACTGAGTGCACAATTAAATAGGGTAGGGAAGGAGGTATTGCCCCAAGTGAAGGAGTTCACGAGTGAGGGGACAATGGAGCGGGAGGTTGGCCGGAGAATCGGGGTAGCGGGGGCGGTATTGCATTTGCTCTATCGCACCATTGTCATGAATAGAGAGCTGAGCCGGAAGGCAAAGCTCTCGATCTACCGGTCAATTTTTGTTCCTACCCTCACCTATGGTCATGAAGGTTGGGTCATGACTGAAAGAACTAGGTCGCGAGTACAAGCGGCCGAAATGGGCTTCCTCAGAAGGGTGGCGGGCTTCTCCCTTAGAGATAGGGTGAGGAGCTCAGTCATCCGTGAGGAGCTCGGAGTAGAGCCGCTGCTCCTTTGCGTGGAAAGGAGTCAGTTGAGGTGGTTTGGGCATCTGGTAAGGATGCCCCCTGGGCGCCTCCCTAGGGAGGTGTTTCAGGCACGTCCAGCTGGGAGGAGGCCTCGGGGAAGACCCAGGACTAGATGGAGAGATTACATCTCCACACTGGCCTGGGAACGCCTCGGGGTCCCCCAGTCAGAGCTGGTTAATGTGGCTCGGGATAGGGAAGTTTGGGGCCCCCTGCTGGAGCTGCTGCCCCCGCGACCCGACTTCGGATAAGCGGTTGAAGATGGATGGATGGATGGAGAAACTCAATATAATAAGCTCAGTGCAACAAATATTGCTGTCAATTTTGCTTATAAAATTAACATGTATAACATCCTAAAATTAACACCTGCTTTTGTGCAAGAAACTACGGCTACACAAGCCAAAAGATTATTTGTCTGTTTTATTGCTTAAAGGTATGTTCACACAAAAATGTTAATTCTCTGATAATTTTTTCACCCTCCTGGCTTCCCAGATGTGTATGATTTTCTTGGTTCTGCAGAATTAAATAAAGCTATTTAGAAGAATATTTCAGCTCTGTAGGTCCTCACGATGCAAGAGAATGGGTGCCAAAATATTGAAGCTCCAAAATCCACAAAAAGGGAGCATGAACGTAATCCATAAAACTTGAATCCATGTGTTCAGACACGATATGATAGGTGTGGGTGAGAAACAGATCAATAAGTACATTTTAGTCATAAATTCTCCTCTCTGCCCAGTAGGGGGTGATATACACAGAATGGGAATCACCAAAAAGTGAATGAGAAAGTGAAGGAAAAAGCAATTAAATATTGATTTGTTTCTCACCCACACCTCTTATATCACTTCAGAAGATATGGATTTAACCACCAGAGTCGTCTAGATTACTTTTATATTGCTCTTATGTGGATTTTGGAGCTTCAAAATGTTGGCACCCATTCACTTGCATTGTATGGACCTACAGAGCTGAGATATTCTTCAAAACATCATAATGTGTGTTCTGCAGAAGAAAGTAAGTCATACACATATGGGATGGCATGAGGGTGAGAAGCCTAAATGATAAGAGAATTTTCACTTTTGGGTGAACTATTCCTTTAAGTCTAAAGCTGCATATGTCATCATTATTACAATTGTATGTCCAGTTTGCGAACCACACTGACATTTTATTAACATTCCAGTCTAATATATTTCCCCTCCTCCAAGTTGTCCCTGTGATAGGCATTTAGATTCAACATTTAAATTTAATTACCGCCTCCATCCGTGTCAATACGCCGGCTTCATCTATCAAAGAGACAGACGGAAAGCACAGCTTAACCGTCAATAAACATTTGTTTTTAATTCGTTTACTGGGAGCGTAGACCGAAAGCGCTTTGCCTCGCTCGCAGTTACGCCGCGTTAATTGGGAGAAGAGACGCTTTTAGATCTGAGGGAGCCGGGGGATTTTGAAGCCTTTATCTTGAGCTGAATCAAAGTCAGCGTTAATAATACACCCAATTAATAAAATATTTGTTAAAAGGCGTGGAAACAACAGGCACACGGTGAAATTAGGCCAGGCTTGATGATGATAATGCTTTCCTACCCCGCAGATGAATCAACCTGCCTCTCTCACGGCTCAGAGAAAATGTAGAACACAGCGCCGACGGTGGTGTAAAGTAGACGCGCAAAACCGAACAATACTCAACAACTTCAGAGATGGAGAGGAGTAGCCTAGTGGGTTTTCAAATGTGATGCTGTAGAAAACAAACCCAACAGATGCGGATGGACTTTGCTTATGTGAAAATAATTCAAATGGCATGCTGTGGTCCAGTGACATGTTTCTTACAGTGCTATTTCAGATTTGGTTTTGTCTGACGCGTTGCACTGTCACTCTGCAGTGTTGACACTCTTTTATCTGCAGCATAGAGGCTGTGCGCTCAGTGCAGCAAGAGATAGCCAGTTCATTCACACATGCAACATATCAGGACAGCGAGAGATGCCCGCGGCCAATACAAAAGTACAAAGTAATGAATAAATCAGCACTGCGACGCGCATAATCTTTCAGATCCCGCACATTCCCGGCCGGCTCCCCAAAGAATGCACAGCGAAGTGTCTCACCTCTTCCCGCGCGCACCATTTATATTTATTTAATGCAGCTAAATTATTCCGTTTGAAAAGGGAGATGGTGTCTTCCTCATGACGTTAGCTGTGAAATTATTAAGAGGTGCTTCTTCTGTTTTAGAGCTAGAAGACTGTGATCAGCACATCACCCCTGGCTTTTAACATTTTACCAAACCCATTCCACACCGTGCCCATTTCTTTCTTCTGAACCCTAGCTGATAGATCCATTATCATGCTCACACCTGGCTTTTTCCAAGTTCTTTCATGCTTCAACTTTTCTTTAAGTGACTAAAGTGCTTCCCGTGCGTTGATTTCACTAAAAGGGTCTCTGGATATCAACCTCGGGTCAGCGTGTCTCTCAAGCACAGCAGTTTCAAGTACAGGATACGTATACTGTTATGCATAATTATAGCAATGATCAAATCGCACTCACTTGTTCTAGTCCAGAATGATGCTCTCTTTGATTGCCGCGGACATCAAAACGTTCCCAAGGCACATGTCACACATGCACGCATAGTGCTCTCTTTAACACACATAAACAAAACACCTTTTGGACTATAACGATAAGGTCCTGCATGTGCCACTATGGGGTTTTGATACACATCCACACACACACACACACACACACAACAGATCGATAACAATCGTGTACAAAAATGAAAGCGCAAAGAAGCTTCATTGAGCAGTGTAACAAGCCACTTGCATGAGGAAGGAAATCGCCTGTGTTGGACAAGTTTGATTCACAAATTAGCCTTGTTGGCATTTGGAGCAGTGCCACTAGCCATGTGTCGTTGGTCAAACACATCGCCAGGGTCTCACTGGGACCTTATATCTCACAAAATGCTGTGCCGCACACCTAATTGCGTTAACTTTAATACGGAGCGCACCGTAAGTAACCGTTATCTCCCCGCGTTATGAGGTTGACGCAGCGCTGAGCAATACGAACGACGCTCGATCAGAATAGTTTTTGAAACCAGAAAACATTAGCCTACACTGAAACAAAACAAGTGTCTTACCTGTTCCTAAAAGGCACAATGCGATGTAAAACGGCAACATCTTTCTCGAGTCTTCAACACTTGTCACGATCTGCACTCCAGAAACGAGGAAACTCTGCGTCAAAAAGCTTCCCAGCGCGTTCCCAATTAACGCGTCAGCTCGGCTGGAGTAAATGTTGGAGCTCTCGCTGACCCTCGCCCACGTTTATAACGGTTTAATAAACCGCAGAATGTTATCACCTCAGTTCTGAGAGCTGAAAGTCTGTATTGCCATCTGAACAGTCAACGCATCAATGCTGACCGTGTCGGATTCTGTCTTTAAAGTTGGAAACTTTCTATCGTTCCGTGTTCACTTGGTATTCCCGATATTTAGTTCAAACAATCAAGTTGCTTTAACGCGCAAGTATTGCATCAATCCAAGTTCCTGGAATAAATCCACGAGATTGATTGTCTTTGAATGGAATGACGGAAAAAAAATCCCCTTTCCTCTTGATTAGCGGGGATCCGCTCGCTGCAGCAACTGAGCGCGTTTCAGCACCACGGGCTTTTGTGGAGGTAGCAATACAGCACCACACATGAACCCTCTGTCGCCTCTTGCGCACAGGTCCCGTATCTCTCCGTTCACTTCCAGCTTTCTCCTGTTATGCGGCGGCAAACAAAGAGGCTGTCGTAGCCTACTCTCTGGATGTGTGGACGCGTAGAATAAAGCAGGATGTGCTTTTTTTTTGCCTTTGTCGGGACCTCGAGTTTGAGAATGAAGTAATTCACAGTCCTTAGGGAGAGCCGTTGGCCCACGCCCCTGGGTCCTGCGATTGGTTAAGGGAATGCAACTATAGCCAACGGGGGTGACTAGCAGTTGGGGTGAAACAAGCGGTATGTGCCCCTTACACAACAGTGGGTGCTTGATTATACGCGCCTGTGAATGAATTAACTGCTGGGGAATGTGAACAGGTGTGTCCCGGAACAACAAAAAGAGTCTATGGAGCAGATGATCTTAAAGGGCTCTTGGGATTTTTCCTTTATAAATATATGACGCAATAAACATTTGATGTAGCCTATTTATTATTTTAGATTTGTATTTTTTTTTGTGCCCCGTGATTTATGTTAATCCCCCCCCCCCCCCCAAATTATAGTAATAACAATTAATAAGTAAAACGCAACTGTAATAGGTGAGATTTGAGATTGATCTCAATCAATCAATGATAGCACCTCAAGATCTCCACTTGAAAATTCTTCTGACAAGTTGATCGTAATTAGCTGGATGATCAATGTTTTTCACACTAGTGCACAAAGTACTGCCTCTGACTTTTTTTTTTTTTTTTTTTTTTTAACGCTTTCATGTTGCTTTGAAAATGATTAGTAGCGTGCACAGATTGCACGCCGGTTTGTCGATACACACGCACGCTGTAATCCAAAAAGTCTTCTAATATAACAAGCACACTTTTTTTTAGGTTTACACGAAAGGAAGACACTTTTTTCTGAAAACGTAAAAAAAAAAAAAAAAAAAGAGTCAAAGAGGCGAGAACTGTTAAAGGAAGTGGATGGCTTTTGGTCTCCACCCTCACCCTGGTATGATTTATTGCAGGTGAGTGGATCAAACGTGAGACTGCCGCTCACAAGCACATGCTGATGAGAGAAACAGAGTGCTGGAGGCGCAGATGATCGGATTCATGTGAGTTGAAAGAGACGAGGTTGACTAAGGGGCCAATATAGCTGATCTTTAAACAACAGGGGCTCACACCTGCGGTGAGTGCAGAGTAAACATCAACAACTTCTGCGTAAAGTTTACCAAGTCTTGACAGCCTGGTGTGAGCTGTGTGTAAATTAACATACTCTCCGTGGTTGAACGCGGTCGAGGGTGACGTTTTTACAGATAAAAACCAAAAACTGTAGCCTAACGTTATTTATCCGGCCTCACATTGGGGATGCTAACCCACCCTAGCTAGACCCGTGAACGCGTACATTCATTTACAAATAAAAAGTGGGTTTCCGGCTATAGATATTTTTAACAGTGAATCAATTTTGATATCTAGGCTACTAAATCGTTTTGTGGGGAAATTAAAAAAACAGTTAAGGCGTCGTTTGCAAGGTAATTCTGAGTCATAAATAAAGCATGAGGTGAAGTAATATGGAAATGCGACTCCTCAGGAAATGAGAATATTTTAACTAAATATTATCTCGGGCCCATTTGACCCGGGGTCAATTAGAAAAGAAACGTCAGCGTCGACGAGGACGCGAGGCAGAAATTAACATCGAACCTTTTTCTCCTCCCGCCTTATTTGCAAGGCTGATGCAAAGTTGAAGTGAAACAAGTATATTGTTGTCGCGAGGCTGCGGTTTAATTTGACTAGGCGCTGAAAAATCGATTCGGATCTCGGTCTGACAGACAACAAACACTGCTTCCTGGACATTTGTCTTGAAGACAAACTAAAAGAGTGTTGCCTCCGTATGGAGGAAATGTTTTTGCTGACATGGACAAACTGTTATTGTGTTGTTACACAAAGGCTAAAATGTCTTTAAGTCAGTCTTAAAAGTGCCATGGCATGTATCCTCCACATCCTTTAAAGGGATAGTTCACACAAAAATGAACATTGTGTCATCATTTACTCACCCTTATGTGGCTCCAAACCAGTATGACATTTGTTTTCTTCTTTGGAACACATAAGAAGACATTTCAGAGAATGTTTCAACTGGTTTTGTCCATACAATGAAAGTCAATAGGGTCCAAAACAACAACTGACCCCACTGACTTCCACCGTATGGACAAAAAGACTGAGACATTTTTTAAAATATCATCTTTTGTGTTCCACAGAAGAAGAAAAAATGCATACAGATTTAAACGGCACGAGGGTGAGTAAATAATGACAATTTTCAACTTTTGTTTTAAGTATTGCATCTCTAAAAGGTTATCTCTCGCTTTTCTCTGAATGAATAATGTATGTCTCTTTCTGAATGTATAAATCAGAGCTGGTTTTAGTCAATCCAAATGTGTATTTCATTCAAATGTCACAAGGTATATACTATATTAATAGTCTCTTGTGAATATCATAATGTCAGTTTTTGGTTTGAAAGGTCCCATGTTACCACCAATGTGAGTGTCCTGTGTTAAAATTAAGTGGTAACAGTGCTGGCTGGATTACTTGTGAACTGTAATCAAGTACTGATTACAAACTGCATGACAAAAAAATGCAATCAGTAACATAATCTTGTAGATTACATTAATCTAATCTAATTACTTTTGGATACTACTTTATTTGATGTCATTTGATTAGGTTAATCATTTTAACATAAAAGTACAAAGATAATGAAAATATAATCTTTTCTTTATTACAAACAAAAAGAGCTCCTTAAGACATTTTAATTAGAGTAATTTAATTACATGAATTAAATAAACATTAAATCTAACAGCAATGACCGTGCTTAGCCAATTCAAAACACTGAGACATAAAGTTCATTTAAAGTGCATACAACTCTAGCAACATTACAAACATTGATGACCATAAAACAATCATAAAATAAATGAAACATGAGAATGATTAGGATGATCAATCAATGAACTATTTACAGCTGTTACCTTGCTAATATGTAATGTAATCTATGAAAAAATAACTAGTCCGATTACGGGTATTTTAAAATGGAATTTAGTCAAATTATAAGTAATTTTGTAATCTGTTACTACTCAGCACTGAGCTGTAAGGGATAACAATCATTAGTCAACATTCAAAATGGTCTCTTTACATTTTTAATACAAATTCTAGCTCTTATTATGCACGATTCATCTCTGCATGTTATTCCTAAGAAGACAAAAAGGATTTGTAATCTTTCATCAAAATTGATTAACTTGCCCAACCTCTGAAACAACTTTCTTTTGAACTCCTCCCTTCAAATCAGCTGTCAAGTCAGCTTTGCTCAATCCAATCAATTTTTGATTAAGAAAATCAAGTCATGCCTTATTTTTTTTTTTAAACATCCTGTTCCTTTTTCTAATGTGTCACATAACTGAAGTAAAACTGGTTGTGAGTGCCACTTCATGTTAACTTTAAACCTTAATGCAATATTTTTTTCCACTTTTGATTGAATGCATGACAAGCATATTATTTTTTACCTTTCATCATTAAAAATGTCAGCCATCAGTTCAGGGTTAAGTGCTGAGTGGGACAGTGCCTGCCATGGTCAAAGTTCTCCTCACTTTACATAAAGCACATGGGGACATTACAGCAGCTCTTACTGTAATTGTGTTATTGAGTACAGCCTTGATCTGTGTCAACCATAACTCTTGAGTACTGCTACATGGCAATAACGCTTTCTGGCTTACCTACGTCAGGCATTTCATGCATTCTACCCATCATCTCTGGTTACTTAACTGTAACTCCTGTTCCCTGATAAAAGCGGAACGAGATGCTGCGCTGATTTTAGCACTTTGGGAACAGCATTAGGTGTGACAAGCTGTGAATATGTGTGCAACATGTCAATGAAATTGACTAGAATTTATAGCCTCTGCTGGTGACATCAATTGGATGCACCCAGAGCAGGGCTATAAATAGATGCGTCACAGGTGCATCATCAGGTATTTTGTCTGAAGAGCAGTCCTGGGGCATCCCATTGCGGCAATGAAGCGCAGCATCTCGTTCCGCTTTTATCAGGGAACGGGGTTACAGTTAAGTAACCAGAGACCTTCCCTGTCAAAAAGCTACACTTTGATGCTGCGCTGATTTTAGCGCTTTGGGAATGAGAATACCAACGCCGCTGCACTGTGGATGTCTGGACCCCTTACAGTTGTGTAGTTATGCTCACAAGAGTGAGAGGTCTCAGACATGAGCTTGTGATGTTGACTCAAGGACATAAGAGCCCGGAGTGGCATGAATATCCGAACTATAAAATCTTATGCATCACAAACATGCTGCAGAGGGACACCTCTAGCCAAGGATTTAGAAGAGGCGACAGTCTGCTTGGTGGCGGCCAAATCCCCCCCCCTTTGCAGCCTCCATGGCAAATGAATACTAGTTCGGTGGACATAAGTCTGAAGGGCACAGACTGGACAAAGTCTGTTAAATCTTTCCTGCTCCGGCGTTGTAAATGGCGGGGAGCAGAAGGCTTCGAGAGTGACCGGATGTACGGTCGAGAAAGGAACCTTAGGCAGGTAGTCAGGATGAGGGTGCAAAATTGCTTTAGCCATTCCTGGGGCAAAATCTAAGCAGGCTGGCAAGACAGACAGAGCCTGTAGATCCACAATTCTTTTTAGAGAAATAATTGCCATAAGAAATAAGCGTCTTGAGAGTCAGAAAATTATCAGACACTGACTCTAGAGGTTCGAAGAGGGTCTCAACCAGACCCTCAAGGACTATTGCTATGTCCCATAAAGGGATCCTGGTCCTAGCAGGAGGTCTCAGTCGCAAGGCTCAATGAACAAAGCGAGCAAGCAGAGGATGTCTCCCCAACGGCACCCCATCAATCAAGGTGTGGCAAGCCGATAGAGCGGCCACATAAACCCTGAGAGTGGCGAGGCATATGCCTGCTGATAATTTTTCCTGCAGATAATCCAGAACTGAAGCAATCTGGCAGTTAACTGGATCTGCATTATGTGCAATGCACCATCTTTCAAAGATGTATGTGCCATTGCGTCCAGAACCAGGGGGGGCTGGGTGACTCAGAGAGAAGTAGAGGGGGCATTGCGCTGTCTGTTGGGAGGTGAAGAGGTCCACTTTTGCTCTTGTAGAATCTCAACCAGATTTGTTCCACTACCATGGGGTGGGGTTTCCACTCCCCATCGGTATTTTCTGCCTGGACATTAAATCTGCTCCCATTCAGGCATCCAGGGATATAAGCTGCTCTGATTAACAGGAGCTTGCCCTGGACCCAAAGGAGAATCTGCCTTTCCAGTCTGTTCAGCTGGCATGGTTTATGTAAGAGACTACCGCTGTGTTGTCCACCCGCACCAAGACATGGCAGCCTCTGGAGGAAGTATTTCAGGGCCAGAAATAGAGCCATCAACTCGAGACAGTTAATGTGACAATCGAGCTGACGACCCTCCCATTCCCCTTGAGCTGGACGACCACTTAAGACTGCTACCCAGCCGGTCAGGGAAGTGTTTGTTGTTCACAACCTGTGACGGCAAGACACACCTAGAGTGGGACCAAAAGTGAGGAACTGGGGTCTGAACCACATAGAAATGGTACGTAGCACGCGGCGCATAACCCTTATCAGCATAGGTTATTGGCCCTTGGATGAAATCCCCTGGCTTTGAGCCACAACTGAAACGATCTCATGTGCAAAAGGCCCAAAAGGATCACCGAGGACGCAGTTGCCATGAGACCTAGTAGTCGTTGATACTGACGAACAGTGCAACATTGGCGAAGCCTGACTTTGCTCAGGGTGTTCTGAATGGGCTCGATTCGAGCGGGAGACAATTGTGCCCGCATTGTGATCGAATTACATACGATCCCCAGATAAGTAGTTTTCTGAGTGGGAGAGAGGACGCTTTCCTTGGCGTTGAGCCTCAACCCCAGAGAAACCAGATGAGCTAAGACAATATCCCTGTGCTGTAATGTGCTAGTATCAGCCAGTCGTCTATGTAATTCAGAATTCTGAAGTGTCCAATACGCTCAACATTGACATTAAGATGTTGCAGTCTAATAATATACATTATTATACAATGAGAGGAGCAGCGTTCAGCAGCCTGAGGCCCAGCGAAAAGTCATTTTCGGACATGTCCGTCATGTGTGTGTTTGTCCTTTGGTTTAAGGTTCTCTTTTTAACGTAGTTCAAGGGAAAGGAAGAGGCGAGAACCGGCTTGACAATATAAATAACGTTTTAATAATAAACTTAAACCAAAGGACACACACATGACGAACAAGTCCGTAAATGATCTCTCTCTCGTCGCACCACCGTCTGCCATCGGCCTTTATCCTTCTCAGAGGCTTGATTAGCCCGATACGGGACCGGGTGTGTATCGTCATGACCCGGCCCCGCCCTCCGCCCTGCCACAATCTCCTTTATGTTCCTTCATCTCAATATCAAAATACCATTATTGAATGCAGAGTTAGATAAAAATGAAATTACTTCATCGGAAATTGACGAGAGATATTGTTTCTGAAGGGTCAAGAGTTTGGCCTTTTCGCTGGGCTGCTGAACGCTGGTCCTTTTCATGTGTTCCTCTCATTGTATAGTAATGTATATTATTAGACTGCAACATGTCAGGTTTAAAATTATACAGGGAATATCAAATGCTATTGTGATGTAGAGTCATGTGTATTTGACTGCTCTTTAGAGGCCCATACAATAGAGCTATGTTGAGAGGTGTTTCCTAATGTAATTTTTTCTACCTGTTCTCTTGAGTTGCCATATGGCCATTTATGGACTGCAAAGTTTTGGGAGTGATGACCTAATGAAAATGTCGGAGTGAATCTCGTAAATTATTATTCTGTGTATGGGTTATAGGAGTCACTCCTGAAATTGCAATGGTTGATGACCTTTTTTTGTCGAAGTAACTATGGTTCCAAAGAGAGTGATGTCAATCCATTAACAACTAGTTGTTTGGTTTGGTTGTGTACACATGTGAATAAAAATGTACATTCAATGACTTGAATTTTTCCACAACTGAATTCAGTTGCAGAATGTGGTTTTCACTCCTGTAAACTTGGTGTTTACAGAATGGAATTAAGCACTCAGTAGCTATAGTG
The DNA here is from genome assembly GCA_032164185.1 of Moxostoma hubbsi. Lineage (NCBI taxonomy): Eukaryota > Metazoa > Chordata > Actinopteri > Cypriniformes > Catostomidae > Moxostoma > Moxostoma hubbsi. The sequence continues at coordinate 30,937,050 of JAVLUX010000030.1, read as the reverse complement.
TGTATGTTGCCTCTTTTTGTTATGCTTTGACTGACTGTCTGTCATAGAACTTATTAAAACTTTTACTTGTGCTTAAAGGAATATCATTGCATCTTGCCAATGCAGTTTTTAGGCAAGATCATGATTTCAAGCTCGGTTCTTTCTAGTGCTTGACACATACATGTGTAGAGTGCTTGATGTTGCTAGGTAGTGTATTCGAGCTAAAGAAGACTGCTGATGTCAAGTTTTCTGGTGTGAAAGGGGTTACATTTTTGGTCTGTTCCAACCTGATTGTTTCAGAAGACATGGATTAAACTACTGGTATTTAATGGATTACCTTTGTCTGTATTAATTAGCTTTTTGGAGCTTTACAATTTTGGTCACCATTCACTTGCATTGTATGGACTTACAGAGCTGAGCTATTCTTCTTTAAAATCTTTGTGTTCTACAGAAGAAAATCATACACATCTTTGATGGCATGAGGGTGAATATAAGAGAGAATTTTAATTTTTGAATGAATTATTCTTTTAAAAATCGATAGTGACTTCAGTGACAGTGACTTAACTCAAATAAGCAGGTAGATTCCCAGTGCTAGTGTAAAGAGTATTACAATGTGCAAGGTGATTCTGAATGAGGTCAGGTTGGGTATCAGTATCAGGTGTTGGGCTCCATCAGGTTTGGTTAGACTGAGTTTTGAATGATGGGAACTGTGCTTTCAAAGTGGGTCATAAAGTTCTCAGTGTCAGTAGTGGGAAATTATGCAGTAAAGCAATAAATACATTTTTATTGGTGCTTGACCATGCAGAAGTTGCTTCCTGAATGCTAGGTTATTGTGAGTGGTTGCCAAGGTGTTGCTAAGCAGTTGTTAAGATGACCTGAGTGGTTTAAAGTGATGGTTCACCCAAAAATGATCATTCTCCCATCATTTACACACCCTCATGCCATCCATTATTATTATTTTTTTTTTTTTTTAATTTGTATTTTTTTTTTTTTATTATTATTTTTTTTTTTTTTATTCTGCAGAACACAAAATAAATTTTATAGAAGAATTTCAGCTCTGGACAATGCAAGCTCCAAAAAGCACATAAAGGCAGCATACAAGTAATCCAGAAGACTTCAGTGGTTAAATCCATGTCTTCAGAAGTGATGTTATAGATCAATATGCAAGTCCTTTCTTTACCTTTAAATCTCTACTTTCACTTTCAGAATATGAAATAATGTGAATGTGGGGATTTAAAATTATGAGAGATTTTTGGGAGAACTATCCCTTTAAGTGCATTGATATTGCAAGTTTATTGTTTACAGGCCCAAATCAAAGATTCTCACTTTAGATATGGCATTGATCCCTCCTTGAATGTACATCTAGGGAGTTTTTCCCACCATTTAACCCTTTGCCAGGCACAATTTGTAAGTCTGATTGTAATTGCATAACTCTCCTCAGGTCGTGCAATTTGAGGCATCATTCTTGTCTGTAGCACAAATGGTGCGGGATGGGAGGTTTGCCAATTTCCTATCCCCAAGTATCAGCCATAGTAATAATAAAACTTTCAGTCCTTGTTTTTTTACTAATTATTTATACATCATCTAACAAATTGTGTAATGTGTAAATGGTTTTGGCAGAGAAGTTCTGTTCTCTAAAAATCTCCCTTGTGAGCTGAACCAAGCACATAACTCTCAAAGCTGGTCTTTATCATGTCTTCTTGAATATCACGCAGTGCTTTGCAGTTTAAAACTAACACTCTCGTCTCATTCTCTGAATTTGAGATGTTTCGGATTAACCCTCAGAGCTCTGCCTATGATAAAAGTTCATCACTTCAGCTCTCTCGTTCTTTAGAGATTTTGTTTTTCCTAGAGAATTGACCGGCTTACCGTTTTATCATACAGATGTATATCAACATTCATTTCCCCCCCCCCCCCCGTATCTGTTTGTACACACACAGTGTAAAGAGAGTGAGATTGTGAGATAGAAAGAGAAGAGGGAGATGGCCCATGCCAGCTGTTGGTCCAGGACTGGCATTATTGCCAGAGTAAAACCAAATCATCTTTAACTCTAGCTCTCTATGCTGTTCTGACCTAATCCCTGAGCGGACTCTCCCAGATGGGCCGACAGATTTAGATCAGCCACCCTGACATGCATTGACCAGTCTCGACAGCAGTCCCGTATCGCAGATATTTCACTGAAGAGCCACAAAAATTGCTGCCAATTTCCTATAAGTGATGCATTAACCATGAATGATGATCGAAGTTTGCTTAGAAATTGCAGCCTGTAGTGGTTTTTTTAAACACTCTCTCTCCTGTTGCCTTTAATTCACTGAAATGAGAAATCGTTACTAAAAGTAATTCTTGTCATCTGAGTGTAATCTCCATCCAATTTTGTCTGATCCTTTAGTTTATCTCAACAAATGAGTTTTTCTTTTATTTTTTTAAAATATATTTTAAAGCTTTAGTTTTTTTTTCTCTCCCCAAAGTTAATTCTTTCTCATATCCAGCTCAAAGGGATAGTTCACCCAAAAATGAAAATGCTCTCGTAATTTACTCAGCCTCATGCCATCCCAGATGTGTATGACTTACTTTCTTCAGCAGAACACAAACAAAGCTGTTTTGAAAAGTATCTCAGGTGTATGTCCATAACATGCAAGAGAATGGTGATCCGACCTTTTGTAGCTCTAAAAATCAAGTAATGGAAACATAGAAGTAATTCATATGACTTCAGTGTTTAAATCCATATAATCAGAATTGATATAATAGGTTTTGGTGAGAAACGGATCAATATTTAAGTCCTTTTTTTACCCTAAATATCCACTTTAATTTTCACTTTTTTAGATGTGAAAGTGAAACTAAATAGGCAACACATAACTTTCAGATGTAAAAGTGAAAGTGGAGATTTATAGTACAAAAACTACTCATTTTGAGCTGTTTCTCACCCACACCTATTATATTGCTTCTGAAGATATGGATTTAACCACTAGAGTCTTATGGATTATTTCTACAGTGTTTCCTGTATGTGATTTTTGGAGCTACAAAGGTCTGATCACCATCATTCACTTGCATTGTGTAGACCTACAGATGTGAGAGATTCTTCTGAAAATCTTTGTTTGTGTTCTGCTGAAGAAAGTCCTACACATCTGGGATGACATGAGGGAGAGTAAATGAGAGAATTTTCATTTAGGTGAACTATTCCTTTAATATGCAGATTCTACTGTAAGTCATTTGCAAGTTCAATTCACAAAGTGTTACTCTGGCATGTTGGCACCATCAAAACATTGCTCTGTTTGAGCTACCCATCCAGCTCCACACCGGAACACTATCTCAACCAATGGTGCAATTTTGGTACTGGGCTATCTGCTTGTACAACCATTGGAATATGTGGGGCACATAAATTACACACTTCAGCTTTAAATGTGCTGTAAGGAAATTTTTTGTTTGTTTGTTTGTTTTTAAAGTGACAGATTTTTGTTTAGCCAGAAGACTTTATTTTGCACATTCACAGTGTAGCCCATATATTAGAAGCGGGAAGCTGGGTTTAGTGGATCATTCCTGTTTAATGTCATATTCGGCTTTATAAGCAGTTTGTTGTGCAAGAACACTTGCTACCGTTACATTAAGTTGACGTGCTGCCATGTTGCTGTTCCATTACAATGCTCTCAACCGTAGAGCAGTCTTTTTGTAGAGGTTGTATGACCTGTTTTGAAAATAGGAGGCGTGACTAATTTTGTGGCTAAGTCTGCCAGAAGTTCTAAAGTGGTTGACACTGCTTTTAGCACCTTAAATTACTGCCTTACCACAGGTTGCTTTAGTTTATTATGCATTTAATTATTTAATCAGTTAGGGTTACTTATAGTTTTAGTGTTTATAGCTTGTGATTTATGACTTATTGCAGCTTTCTCCAAATAATTTTACGGAAAAGGAAAACGGGCTTTAGGTCAATATGCATCTGACGTTAAATGCTCTATCAACTGATTATCTGAGATTACGCTAAGGCAACCAAATATAATTTTAACCCCATATTTATTCTGCGACAGGGACATGCAGAGAGTTCCTCAGGGGCATGGGCTCAAATGTAAAAAAAAAAAAAAAAAGGGCTATCTATCACCAAAGAGCTAATTTTAAGAAATGCCAATATTACAACTATGAATAATAACTACACATTCTTATCATTATCACCCTGGAAGACATTTGAAAACAGACTGTGTGTGGTCATAATAATGAATATGAGACTACTAACATAACCTAATTGAATTTTATTTATACATTGATATAAATAATTTCAACAAAATGGCAACTTTTGATGGAGAGGTTAATCTAAATGACCTTTTAAGGAAAATCAAAACATTGAAATAAAAAAACTACGGTTTCACCATCTGGATAGATTATTACACACTATGATAGACTATAGACATGTACTGTAGTGACACACCCACTGTATATTAATTACTGTAAAGTCAGTAAAACTATTAATTTCACATTTAAATGTACATTTGGTAGCAGTTCTTTGATATGAATAAAACATAACTGCTTGATTAAGCACCGTGAAGTTGGGAGATGATTTTCACTGCAGCACTGCTTGCTGAACTGGCTTTTTAGTCTCATAGTTCTTCTGTTGGGAATCATCTGTTCAAAGATGTTTATGACTTCCTCTTTGTCAATAGGAATGTCACTCTCTATGCCAAGTAGCAGCAAGTCAGACAGCCTTTCCTGTCCACAAAGACTCCTCAATCTGGACTTGACCAGTTTAAGCTGCGAGAATGAATGCTCCACTGTATCTGTGGAAACTGGTAGGGTAGCATATATTTTCACCAGTTGATGATAAGGCTGGGAACACAAGGTGAACTTCGTGTTCTTTGAAAATCTCCAACATTACCTTGGCACTCTTCACTGGGCATCTATAGGCAGAGTGAAACACTCTGACGTCCCTCAGCAGCTGCTCTTCTTTCTCAACTCCATAAAAGCTGCAGAGGGTATAAGCGTTATCCTTACCCCCATGATCCAACACACCAGTCCATTTAGATGCATTTGTCTGTGTATGAAGTGACTTTATGATCTTGTTAGTCTGTATATGTATCTTTGGGTTCTCTTCCCCATCAAACTGCCTCTGGAGCTCTTGCAAACAGACATCCAAAAATGTGTAGAAGTCTGACCTTTTAAAATTATTCCAGTGTGTGTGTGTGACTCATGATCCTCAGCTGCTGATGTTGAGCAAATCATCAACTTTGCATGTATTGTTTTCTTCTTCCATGTCCAGGAATGACATCGGGAATATTAATACTTGCTGCCTCTTTCAGGATGGTTGCTCTTTCATAGGTGGTCTTGAACTCCTTTAGTCCCTAGCTTTCTCAGTTGAGTGACTACACCACTCTCAATGGTGAATGCAGTTCACAAATCCAAGTCTTTCTATTGAAGGGCAAACATTGCTGCTTCAAGGAAGACAGGAGTTGTCATTTCCAAACAAAGCAGGAATTCAAAGTTGAGTGAATGCAGCAGTATCTTTGCTTCTCTGGTGGCTTCATCTGGTGGGTCTTGTTCTGTTAGTCTAGTCAGGAATTTCACAACTGTTGGCAGAGGTTTCTTTAAGGTTTTCAAGGCCTTCTCCCTACATGCACACTGAATCTCAGAGTCTTTGTAGCTCCAATGGATGATAATCTGGACCCATTTCTTTCTGTGTCTTCTCAAAAGAAGCAAGCTGCTTTGAAGAGTTTTCTAAGAAAGCATAAAGCTTTCCACCAAAGCAAAAAAGCTTGCCAAAGGAATGGTTGACTTTGCTGATTCCATAAGCACTGAATTTAGGAAGTGTGCCTGGCAATGGACATACAGCGTTTTTCATTTTGTGGTTGGATTCACAACTGAAGTGCTTTGTAGTGACCACTCATATTAGCAGCCCCATCATAGCCTTGGCCATATGTTTTCCAATCTGAGGTCATTCTCATTGAGAACTCTTTAAGACCATTTTCACAAGCTCCTCTCCTGTTGTGTAAACTACAGATTTAATTTTTTTTTTATACAAATGAATGAAGCGCTATTTTATTACCATCTGATGCACAAATCTTACAGCAAATGATGCTTGCTGTCTTTGGGAGATGTCAGTGGTTTCATTAAGTAAAAATGGAAAAAAAAGGATGCTTCTATGATCAAGGGCTGATATGATGTCATTCTGTTTACGATTTGAAAGGAGAGACACCTGTGGTAATTTCTTGGACTGCTTTTGTTCTTTAACTGACTCGAGATGGAGCTGTAGTGTGCTGTCATATTTCGCTAGGAGGTCAAATGGCTCCAGAAAGTTTCCCTAATTTAAATTAGAAGAACTTTCATCATCACCATGGAAGGCAATTCCTTGTTGTGTCAAGAGCAATGTTACATCAATTAAATGTGACAACAGGCACCTGTTCCTCTGTCTTTCCTGTTCTCTGGCTGCCAGCATTTTTTGGCCAGTTCTTACAAATGCTGTGATTAGAGCATTTCCCTTAAGTGCAGGCCATTTTATCATACTCAGCATTTGACACTTACTACTACTGTGCTCTTTAAGCTTTTGTTTTGTGTTCTTCCAGTTTAACATCAGCTGTCATCCATGCACCTTGGTGTTTGTACCTGTCTTCATAACTCTTAAATAATCGACAGCTGAAACAGTAAATTCTGTCATTTCCAAGTTAATATTCAAGCCAGGGACTGTACCACTGCTTCTGGAAAGATCACCCCCTTAATTTTTAGGGAATTTCATATCAGGTTGGCATGGTTCTTTTTTGATGGCAAACTTAATATATCCTAGATTTGACTTTGTCATATTTCCCTGGATCTGTTTGATGTTTACATTGAAAAAGTGTTGCTTTCTTTTTCATCAATCTGCATATCTGGTGCTTGCTTTTCAACTTCTTGTCCCAGGTCAAATTCCACCTCTTCTCTCTCTCCCTCCTCAACATGCATCTCTGACTGTTCTCTGACTTCTCCCTCTTTCTCTACATCTTCAACCTTCTAAATTTAATTTTAAATAGATAAATTTAGCTTTTAATGAATATAAAGATAACATTCTTAGACTATTTTGTTAGGCTATATTAGACTAAATTTACCATATTCATTAACAAGAGGCAAGATACACTGTGTGTGTGTGTGTGTGTGTGTGTGTGTGTGTGTGTGTGTATATATGTGTGTGTGTATATACTCTTATGATGAATGAGCCTATCAGTCTAATATTAGCTCAACCTATTTTGATAGAGAAACTGTCCCTTTCGCTGCCTCCTTCAAGTTTTCTTTAACTTTCTGCAGTCTCGGCATCTTGCCTTTTACTGACTTTATAAAATAAGAAGGTTACTTGCAAGACTCGTGTTTGGAAATGTAACAAACTTGCGTAGGTTACTTACCAAAACATTCCCTGTCGATCAATTTGAAATCGACCAGTGATAAGCATACAAAATGCTGCTAAAATTATGATAGGGTTAGCAAGCAAGCTTGCAGTGTCAGCATGCCTGTCTATCAGTTGAGTCTGAAGCAAGATGCAATGCATAGAAACAAGTTGGCTTCATGGAAACGATGCAGACTGTCTGATGGCAGAGACTAGGCAAATAAACAGGAAAATTCTCTCTTGTGATTCATTTGCTACGGTTTTGTGCACGTTTTCATGTTAATTTGAATCCAAATGCATTTTTTTATATTTTGCATATAATTGTTTATTAATTAATGTTGAGAAGGGCACTTTTGATTAATTTAGAAAAAGGACAAGGGCTCGAGCCTCCAAGCCACCAAACTTGGAACATGGTGTAGATAAACATTTCAAGTCTGACATTAAAATTGCAACCCAAGTGCTGCAAGTTATTTTGAGGAACTCAGATTTAGTACGAAAAGGAAACATTTAGCTTTTCAGACAGTCCACTTTTAATTTTTTACTTTTATTTATAATGCATTCATGGAACTTCGTAACATCTTGTCTACACTTGATGAGACCGCTTTAGGCTGTCTACATTGGAAGGATTGAAGCTGCTGGACACCTCAATGTTCACGAAACACCAATCAGCTGTAAGCTCTGGTGTTAGATTTTATTTATTGAGCTGTTTTAGACTGGTGAAATAATTTCACTTATAATGGTAGTATTGTTTCAGCTAAGTATATCGACGGTTCGAAGCAATAGGTTATTTCAATTGATGCATTAGAGACCAGAAACATCATGAGCTGACTTTGATATAGCAAACAGAATTTATTGGAAAAATATAACAAAATTCTCATGATCATTACATTTCTACATTTATGCATTTTGGCAGACGCTTTTATCCAAAGCGACTTACAGAGCCCTTATTACAGGGACAATCCCCCCGGAGCAACCTGGAGTTAAGTGCCTTGCTCAAGGGCACAATGGTGGTGGCCGTGGGGTTCGAACCAGCGACCTTCTGATTAGCAGCCATGTGCTCTAGCCACTACGCCACCACCATAAGAATAAGAACACTTAATTTCAGACGAACAGAGAAAATAAGTGGTGTTGGGATGCATCAGTGTGTCGCATCGACTCTTCCAGTGTAGAAAACATTCACCACAGCGTGGTTTCCATCATAGACACATTGTATTACGAGGATTTTGAAAAGAATTATCATTTGTTCTTTTAATGAATACCATGCTTTCTAAACACCCAAGCAATCACCAAGCTGGACAAATGACAGCAAAAATTTGAGACATCATCAAAATGTTGGTAAAAGTAAACAAACTTGTCCATAATAGATTTTGCATTGTTCAATTCTAGTTCTTGTGTTTTTGCTAACCACAGGTGTTTCTAAGCAGCCATTCAGTGTTGAATCCTCAGGGTTTCAGGGCTTTCGCCCCTGGCTTCCTGATTGATGAATAAGCACTATGATGACATCGTTTCCCAAGTGCCACTGGTACTGATGTAAACAGCGGTGGCGAGGCCATCTGACAGTCATAGGAATGGATCGTGACTGGCTGCTTGTTTTGTGCCACGATCCCTCACTGTTCATGCCCACTGAAAAAATAAATAGTCCAGCTTGGGGGCTATTAATAATGGATGACTTGCCCATTGTCACTTTAAATCTTGCGTCTAGCCATGGCATGGCCCTTATTAGGCTCTCCCTCTTCTTCACTAGCATATTTTTGCTTCTGTTCTGCTCAGGTTTACAAAATGAACTACAGACTGGATTACTACTGTCTCACGTGCAGTGGTATGTATAAAGCCGATTAGTGATTTTTGCACGGAAATACTAGAGGTGTAATGGTTTACCGTGGCCCGTTACAACGCAGTTCAAAAATGTGTTTTTTTTTTTTTTTTCTTCTTTTATTTTTTTACACACGCCGTCCTGTGCCTACGTGACACAGGTATAACTTTGGAAATCGCTTCATCGCACAAGGAGCACTAAAATATGATTGCAAACTATCAGCCACAGGAGTTGAAAAATGAGTTCGGCTGAAGTTGTGGAAACTGAACTTATTAGCAAATATAATACAGGGAGCACCAGGAGTGGGAGAGATACGTGCCTTTTCAGCACGAGGGATCGAATTGTGTTCGAGGGATCGCATTATGTTTGTGTTCATGCGTCATGCTAAATATTGTGTATAATAATGTTATGGGGAAATATAATACATATGTCAAATGTCATGTCTGATTTGATTTAATCAGTAAAGTATTATTATTTAACTGGATAAGCATGCTGGATGTACCCTGCCTTTCGCCCAATGTTAGCTGGGATAGGCTGCAGCCCCCCGCGACCCTGTACACAGCGCTTCCATTTAAATAATTATTTTTTTTTTTAAGTGTGTGACAATGTTTTAGAATATTTTAAATATATGTATACAGTGACAGTGTGTAAGCAGCATATATATCTAACATAATTCAGTAAACAGAATTATTTCTGTGCCACCATTGCCCTGGTCTGGGCTGATTTTTAGTCCCAGTACATCTGCGATGGCTCATTTAGCGCTTGCAGTACTTTTTTCACGAATAGTACTTTTAGCTAAATTTAAAAGGAAAGGAACTCTTTTGCATATGCCTTTTAAAGTAGTAATAATGTAATAATAAAACTTGCAACTGTTACTTCTAGTGTATCGTGAACCGAATCATGAGATGAATGAATCGTTACACCCCTAGGAATTACAATTCCATCATCATGTACTCACCCTCATATTGCTCCAAACCAGTTTGAGTTTTTCCGTTCCGTGGAACACAAAAGGAGATTTTGATTTAGACTAACATACTCAAATGGAGCACAAAAGATAATTTTAGGCAGTTTGTCAGTCTGTCACCATTCACTTTCATTGCATTTCCCCCATAAAATGAAAGTGAATGGTGACTGAGGCTAACATTCTGCTAACATGTCCTTTTGAGTTCCACAGTATAAGTCGCTTGGATTTGGAACAACGTGAGGTTAAGAAAAGTATGCCAATTTTATTTATTTTTTGTGTGTGAACTGTCCCTGAAGTCAAATCTTAGGAGTACTCTTAAGAGCATGTCTGAGAAGTTCTATGCATACAAGCCCAGGTTGTCATGCGTGTCAATGATTTTCAAGGCAAAATAAGAGGATTTCTTTGATATCATTCGCTGCTCCCTTACCATACGGACCACATATCTAAGTCAACATCAAAACATCCTGAAGGAAAAGACACGGAAGAGAGAGAGAGAGAGAGAGAGTGGTCGCGGGTGGGGCGGATGTGTGCAGTAAGGTAAGCATTTTCATCTGCCGTGATCCTGGTCTTGCATTTGATAGGTGCTGTAAGAGTGCTCGAGGGGCCGTGACTCAAAGCCTGACCCCATCAAGCTTAACCAGTCGTCTTGCTGAACCTCAGCATGTGATGTCCATGGAACCCTGTCATGTTAAACATTGAGCAGGCCTGATGATAATCTGTCCTGGGGACAAGTCAAGAAAAGGGAGAGAGAGATAGAGAGAGCAAAAGCTCAGACCCACCCATTCGACAGAGACATCATGGATTATTCACATTTGCAGCTGTGATGAGAAAAATTTATGAAGAACAGCTGGCTGGAGCACGATGCATGTGGGCTTGAGGATCGGGAAGATACTCCACCTTTGAAACTTTTTTTTTTTTTTTTTTTACCTCAGGAAAAAAAAGAAGAATCAAAAACAAACATTCAGCTCTAAACTGTGACGAAGCAGGCTTGCACAATGTACAAGGAGCAAAAGGGTGCTGTGAAAAGGGGAAAGTGAGAGTGGATAATGTAGAGCAGGTTTTATGGTCCAGCAATAAGAAACACGTCAGAGCTGTGGTCTAGTGGTTAGTACATTTGCTGCACATGTCAAGCTGTGGGGCTTGTGTGGAAGATGTGCGTTCTCTTCTATCACTCCTTTTGTCCTTATCACCCCCCCCCCCCCCCCCTCCTCTCTCCTTTCAATTGTAAAATAGCAAAAGCCCAACAAAATAACTCTGGAAAACTCAAGGTCAAGGTTTGTATAGGTGTGGTTTCCATCTGCAACATGATATGATGTCACAACAAAGGGCTTCTGTTTTAATACATTACAGTACAAACAATAAGATTGCATTTAGAATTTTAAAGAGATAAATGATAACAATTACTCTTATCATTTACTCACACTCACTTGTGTGACTTTCGAATACGATCACAACTAAAGAGTCCAAGTCTTTATTCAATGTAAATCTTGAAGACATGGATTATACCACAAGTTGTATGGATTACTTTTATGATGCCATTATGTTCTTTTTGGAGTTTGAATGATGTGGATCCCATTTATATACATTGTACGGACAAAAAGTTATTATACATCCTTCAAAAATCTTTGTAAAGTCATACATTTGAGACGGCATGTGGGTGAGTAAATGATGCGAATTATGATTTTTGGTTTGAACTATCCCTAAAAATGCCTACTCCACTGTCCTACAACACTGCAAACCATGCAGCTTTGAAGTCTGTAATCTTTCTTTGAGGCAAGAGGTCAAGCTGTTATGTTTAGATCCTCTATTGGTCTAACAGGATTTTGCTATCCTAATTCTACAGGCAGTACACTTTGGCTTGGCAATGAAAAACAAAGTTTCTACATAAGAAATGCCTGCATTCCCCCTTTCATGTTTTTGAATTAAGGCTGTCAATCAATAATATTTTTTAATGGAATTAATATTACATTTATGTTTAATTAATTGAATTAATCACATATGTCCTTAGAAAGGCCCTCAAATTACAACAATTGGATATGAGTAATTGTAGTTATATTTAAATGATTATAAATGTTATATACAGTATGTTCTAAATTTAATAATTCAGATAGTTAAAACACATTATTGTGGTATACGAGTAATGCATTGAGAAGACTATTGAAAAAGTTTCTTTAAAGGGTATGTGAAATGAAAATTATCTAATTTACTCACCCGCATGCCATCCCATATGTGCATGACTTTCTTCTGCGAAACACAAATGAAGATTTTTAGAAGAATATTTCAGCTCTGTAGGTCCATAAAATGCAAGTGAATGGGTGCCAAAATTTTGAACATCCACAATCCACATAAGGGCAACATAAAAGTACTCCAGATGACTTTGGTGGTGAAGTCCATATATTCTTCATGCATATCGCTCCCTATTGGGCAGAGAGAATAATTTATCATCAAACATTCCGGTAAAATCTATTAAGAGTTTAATATCTTTTAGAGTGGAATTTTCACAAAGATACATGTAACTGAAGAATAGGAAGTGTATACTAGTGTTCAGAATGATGCTATAAAATGAAAAGGAAATGTGGGAAGAGTTTGTGGAAGGCTGGACTGGACTTTTCGCGGTGGACCGACGCACTTTGGGGCCGATCAGGGGAGGACTGGCCATCGGGAGAACCGCGTTATGCAGAACGGACCACAAAATCGACTCCGCTATATGCAGAATAGTATAGCGACTCAACAACTTTTTGGACCAATTGCAATGTAAAATCCCGGGCCGATTTCTCTTCCCAGTCTAGCCCTGGTGGAAGGGAATTGGGGGCTTACCTGTACAGGTTGCTAACCTGTGCCTTCTCTCTGGTCTTTGTCACTCTAGATGTGTGAAATGATGTTGCTTGACTCAATGTCGGTTAGAAAATGAGACATGGTGGTGGCTAGGGGAAGAGGTGTCTGGCGGTACGGATGGATTGTTTTTAAATCAAGGTCTTGTGTTGCCACCGTGAATTTTTCATCAGTTTCCTAAATTAAAAATGTGAGCGGTCATCACTTATTTGTCAAGTCGTCTTGGCGCAAAGGGTGGTTTTGACAGGGGGTTTACGCAAGGCCTTAAGAAGCCTAAAGCCAAAGCCTAACTGCAGACCTCAAATAGAAAGAAAAATGTGTCTCGCACTTCTTGTGATAACAGAGATTTAAGTGCTCAGAGAAAAGAGGAAAAGTCCCAGAGCTTTTCAGCAATCTTGGTAGATGTCATTCAGACTGATCGCGACATATGGAGCTGGTTAAACATACTATTGTATGCAAAACCCTGCTTTAACACCAAGTCTGTACATATAGACAGCATGCAAACATTCTCAGTTTATCTCTGGAAGTAACAAATGGGGCCAAGTAAAATACAACACATGCACCTTTTTATTAATCCTAGAACTACAGTGGTTGAAGAAAACCACAATGGGACTTATTGAATTCAGCGTCCTGTAATTCCAATAATACTTATTTTCTTTGTTATTTAACGGTTTTGAATTTAGAGATGTTTCATTACTATCATTTAAATACATTTAAATCTAGTTAAATACTAGGAATTGGGAGAATACATGACAACGATAACCCTTGATAATGATCACTTAGGACTCTAAACAAGATAACAAGACTGCTAACAACCTAATGAAACAATAAACCAATGGGGACAAGACACAAGAACACAGGAAACGCATGACAAGGAAACGGGAACAAACATGGCATGGAACTAATTTATCAAATTTGAAGACATGAACAAAAACACATACAACCCAGACATAAACCCATAATAATTATATTATTTAGAGCTGTTGGGACGGATTTCACGTGAAATTGCATGCATACGGCATTCGCCCATGGATGTTGACGCCATATCCTACTGTAGTGCGTGCATGGTGTGGGAGTAGCTAAAGCTGAACATTTGTTGTCACAACAAACAAGAAAAATTGGCCGTTGATTATTAACAACGGCAAACTTCCAGGGAATCACTTTATAAAAACAACGGAACCCAGAATAGAGCAGAGTCTACAAGCAAAAAGGGAAAGCGACAGAGTCCGTAATAAAACCTGAATCAACGTCGGCTTGGCTTTTCAGTGGTGGTGATAACGCCGAGATCTGAAAGGATTTAAAAGCGACCCAGAGATGGCTTTTATCTTACTCAACAGGTAAGATATTTTATTGATATGGTTTATGTATAGTTGTGTAATCACACACACACACACACACACAATAATTATACTGTAATCCTTTAGTCCTGATCTTGTCAAGGACATGTGAGTCTTGAAACCCACTGCTTGGTAACAACGACAACCTATGAAAAATGAGTTACTATCATTGTCTATTTGGCCAGAATATCCTGCAGGTATAAAAACTTCACAACGTTTGACCTTTATAAGACTAGCTATTGTTACATCTAATGTTGACAAATGTTGCCTAACTTTTGTAATGTCATTTATTTCAAAACATCAATGTTTCCAATAAGTCAAAACAACAGCATAATATCTTACAGCACTTATCTGCTCAGATTACATTTTTTCGGATATCCGTCATTTCTTCTTTCATTATTTATTTGCCCATTCGCTCTGAGATTTCCTGTATCCATGTGTACACCGGTCCCTCGAAGCACATTCATCCGCTCAGAGGAGCAGAGCCCAAGCACAACCAAAACAGTGTTCTTCTGCAAGAAACATGCAGTTTTGGGACTCTAGCGGTTAAAAACAAAAGTTACATAGTGTAGCTTTAAATTAAAACTCAAACAAGACATGGTGAAACGTAACCTTTATTTTCAGATTTGTGCGTGATGTTTTGTTGGTAAGGCTTTCAGTCTCCCCTTATTTGGCTTTGATTTGGCTTGCATTTCCTTTGGAGAAGGCGATTGCCGTCTGTTTAAGGGACTGGAAAATGATACAAACATAAACACTGGCCAAGGTTCCCCTCGGCAACGCAAGCGCACACACGGCAACAGGTGATGTGCCAGATCTCAGATTATTGGCTCTTGGTGTATACACACATACACAAAAACACATACCATCCCCATTGATGGTTGCAGTTCAGCTGCCAAATGTGGGGGTGTTTGGCAACAATACTCCACCCTGTGTCACCAAGAGAGGTGATACGTTTTTATATTTCATCGCCTGTTTTAAAAGGTTAAGTGACACTTTCTCCATAGCTGGCAGCCACACGTGGCTAAAAAGTCTGACGTCAGACCTTGTAGTCATCCTGAAGTCCTCCAGCAAACTAGAAGATATTCTATTTATATTTGATTTCCTATTTAGAAAACACCACATGGCACATTCTAAGTTGTTTTTTCCTTTAGGGTCATTTTAGGGGCAGGAAACCAGTTGAGTCTTTCAAATCAGTCAGGGGTTAGCACATTAATGGCTTTAAGAAATGGTCTACATGTAATAAAACACATCTGGAATGAGTGGTTTTCTATAGGAGTTAAATAAAGCAATACTTTGTTTTTAATGCAAAGCATGAGTATCTGTGACTAGGTACTGCCAGAGGAAGGAGAGTATGTTTGAAAATTCTGTAGCAGGATGACACAAGTGTTGTTTTCATGAGGTTAGTGTGCTTCACCAGGAAGACTTCCGTCTCTGTTGCTTGACCCTGTGCAGCAGAATAGATTAAAACCAATGTTGGGAGGAAGACGGAGTTAGGTTTAGGGGAGTGGAGATACTGATTGCATTGTTCCTCATCAGGAAGACAAATTCAGAATGTTTCTGAATCCAGAGTCTTTTAATTCCAATCATTTACTAATAACATCTAATTTATCATTTTGTTTTTGGTTTTATTTGGTTAGATATTAGACAGTTCTGCAGAATGCCTTAAGGGTTGTTTTCTTTAAAAAGGGTACTGTGGGGGCCTGGGTAGCTCAGAGTATTGATGCCGACTACCACCCCTGGAGTCACGAGTTCGAATCCAGGGCGTGCTGAGTGACTCCACCCAGGTCTCCTAAGCAACCAAATTGGCCGATTGCTGGGGAGGGTAGAGTCACATGGGGAACCTAACCTCCTCGTGGTTGCTATAATGTGTGGTTCTTGCTCTCAGTGGGGGGCGTAGTGAGTTGTGCATGGATGTTGCGGAGAATAGCGTGGGCCTCCACACGCGCAATGTCTCCACGGTAACACGCTCAATAAGCCACATGATAACATGGTCTCGGGTGTGGAGGCAACTGAGATTCATCCTCTGCCAGCTGGATTGAGGCGAGTCACTACACCACCACGAGGACATAGAGCGCATTGGGAATTGGACATTCCAAATTGGTGAGACAAGGGGAGAGAGAGGAAAAAGAAAAGGGTGCTGTGTGTGTGCGTGTGTGTGTGTGTGTGTGTGTGTGTGTGTGTGTTTCACAAGGAACGCTTCCATCTCTGTTGATTGACCCTGTGTATCAGAATAGATTTGGACCAATGTAGGTAGATAGACTGAATCAGGTTTTAGGGGAGTCGAGCTTTGCTATGTTCCTCATCTAGAAGAAAGAGTCTGCAAGTTTCTTTTAATATTTTTTTTTTTTGTTTGTATTTATATATTTTTTAACAGATTGCAATGCTGACTCTGATTAGACCTTGGGACTTTGCTAATGGAAAGTGACACATTTTACGAAACTTTTAAAAATGTTTCAGTCCCTTTGGGGTGCAGGAAAATGCATTGAACTTGTGAATTCTGTACACGCCTTCAGATCGTTCTGTGGAATAGCTGGTGGATGCTATTTCTTGCTTCGTTATCATGATGCTAATAATAGCTGAGCACTTCTTTCGTGCTGTCTGTCTGTTCTCTCAGTGTGTTTCCTTTAAGGAAATCCTGATCAGATTTCTTTTTTCTTCACAGGAAAATCTCATTTACTCTCTCTCTCCTTGCTCTCATCTGTCAACTTTTTAAATTCATGCCTTCAGGTTCACTACCATGTTTGTTTTTGCTATTCTGATTGGAACGTTGCTCTCTCTTTTTCTTTCGCCCTATAGTCACGCAGCCATCATCACCTCCAGTGGCTGCAGCCATGGCCTCATTTTCCACGGGGACGCGCTCCATTTATGGTGCACTCTTAATTACACTCTACACCTCCAAGCTGCGTTACACACCGTCGCTGCAAATGGCCTCAAGCAAGATAGAGCTCACCGCAATGGCTGCCAGACACACTCATTTTTCTTCTCTTCAAACCAGCTCTGGAACACGCCTCGAGAATTCAGCCTCTAGTGTAAATATTGGTACAGTGATTGCTGCACTTGGCTAAGGCCCTGGCTCCCGTGAGTTTGC
The DNA here is from genome assembly GCA_032164185.1 of Moxostoma hubbsi. Lineage (NCBI taxonomy): Eukaryota > Metazoa > Chordata > Actinopteri > Cypriniformes > Catostomidae > Moxostoma > Moxostoma hubbsi. Next base: position 30,919,707 of record JAVLUX010000030.1, on the reverse strand, counting down.
AATTCTGTAGGCTGTGTTCTTAACCAAGCCATCAGCCAAAGCAGCACAGGTGAAAAGCAGAGAGTTCTAGAGAGTGCGAGTGTTCTACATAGCATGTGTTGTATTGAAGGAATGGTTTACCCGTGAATGAGAATTCTGTCATCATTTACTCACCCTAAAGTTGTTCCAACCCCTATTTTTTTTATTTCTTCTGTGAAACACAAAAGATTTTAGGCATAATGTACTAGATGCTCTTTTCCATCCAATGAAAGCGGATGGAGCCACATTATAATCCATACACCTAAAAGCACAATATACGCCAAACAGCAGTTTTTCAGAAGCCATACAATATCTTTGTTCAAGAAACAATTAAATTTATGCCATTTATTCAATAAGCTTCCTATTTGCCAGAGCTCTCAAGTCCAATTAAAAAAATGGCACCTTTAGATGTGACTCTCCAGGTTTGTCATCATCGATGCCAAATGCAGTTTGTTCTCTCTTTTATGTCATGTGGCCAACTGCAATGCAGCAAACATTTGAAAAACATGATCGCAAATGGGATTTGACAGCTACAACAGAAAAGAAGGTTATCAGTTAATAACAAATTTTAGTCTGTTCCGTACATAAAGCTATCTTGGAAATGTTTAGAATATGGTTGCATTTGTTAACGTCGGATAATGCAATAATTAGCATGAACTTATGAACCATTTTTACAGCATTATTTAATGTTCAACATGTAATAAATGCATTAGCTAATGTTAATGTATATGAACTAACATAAACAATAAGCAATAGTATTTTGATATGTTAACTAACCACATTTAATAAATGTTGTAAAAAGCATTGTTTAATGTTAGTTCATGATACCTATTGCTTTAACATATAGAACCTTATTGGAAATTGTTACCGCTATCTTATGTCTTCAGAAGACTTGGAATATAGTGCCCAAGATGTATGGATTCATACACCTAGGCATACATTTGTGATGTTTTTTGTCTTGTTTGGGGCTTGGCACTATAAAATGCCATCTTTACCTGTATTGAAAACAAAAGTGCAGCCATTCTGGCTTACATCTCCATTTTTGTTTCTCGGAAGAAACAATAAGTCAGTGTTGGGGGTCAGTAAATGATGACAAAGTGTTCATTTTGTGGTGAACTGTCTTTTTAAAAAATGTGCACAAATTAAAAAGTTTGAAAATGGACTTGCACAGAGAGGTGAGATAGCTCATAAAAGTTGATAAATGCTCAGTTGAGAATGTGCTGACGGGAATAACTGAACATTGACCACTTGCATTAGAAATCTAATTTATTTCAGCAGCTGTGGTGCTAAGGGAAAGGGAAGGGATTCTGGGATATGAAATGTACCATGAAAGACATGAATGTGTCAAAAAACAGCTGAATGACTTTTGCTATGCCTCCCAATATGTGATATGTAACTCCCATTTAAACCAAGAGAGATCCATTTCAGTAAACTCTCCTTGTCAGTGGAAGCAGAACAGCCTAAAATGGTTAATGTTATTGTTTCTAATCATTGCACAATATTGTATTTCTTCATTTTAAATAACAACAGTTCCTAGCCTTTCATAATGACTTTGAGAAATCAGCCACTTTGTAATGACCTGTGCTTCAAAAGCTCCAAATATTGTCTCAGGCACAGTTGTACACACAAATGACCTTTGCTGCTATTATATGTGTGTATTTGCGTGTGTGTGTGTCTCCCCAAAGTGCACACATTGCCAGCCTCAAACACACTAATTATTGCATACCAGCAGCTTGGTCCTGAGGTTTTCCTGTGTTGACAGCTCATTTAATTAATTAGTAAGCTCTACGGTTTGACCAGAAAACCTGGAGGAAGGAAATCAAGAACAATTGGGAAAGTGACCAAAATGGGGGGAAAAGAAAGCAAGACTAATATAGGGGGATAGAGAATGTAGGGAGTGAAAGAAAGAAAATAACGGGCTGGTGTGGGGAAAGATGTTGGGATGACATTGGTGGTTTGCCCTGATCACTCAAAAAAAAAAAAAGATGATTGATTTGCTTTCCTGGCAGATGACATGCCCCAGACACAGCGGAGAGCTGTTAACGCGATATGCACAGAGCGACTCAAACCTGTTGTGACTTAGAGAGAACACCCAGCTTGACTGAGCTGGCCGTAACGGTATGCAGATAGGCAGACTGATACAAGAAGAGGCCCGAAGGGCTTAGAGGAGGAAAGGAGGGTAGAGTAACATGAAATATAATAGAGATGGACAGACTCATTCAAATACTCATTTGCATAGTTTAACTGAGTGTGGCATGTGATGATTTCGATCAAAATCTGCTCAGTGCGAATATATCATGGCAGTATAATATTAGTTTAATTTGGTCTTGTGCATCTGTAGTTTGGTAGCCTTTGTTGTGTCAATATTTAGATATTCACAATAAGTGTAAAGTTAGTCTAAGAGAACATGGCATTATTGCATCATAATGAAATAATCTGTTTTGATACAGTCTGCACCAGGGCTGGACTGGGAAGAGAAATCGGCCCTGTGAATTTACATGGCAACTGGCCCAAAAATTTTAGCGGGGGGTGGGGTGTTTGCTGTCCTTTTCTGCATATCGCGGTGCCGTTTTGTGGTCCGTTCTGCATAACGTGGCAGCTCATTTTTGCTTATCGCGGCCCATTCGGCACGTTTCGCGGACGCTCAACCAGCCCGCTCGGTTCTCCCGCTGGCCAGTCCTCCCATGATCTATGATCCACGGTCGTCCAGAGTGCGTCGGCCCACCGGAAAAATGCCCAATATGCCAGATTGCCAGTCCAGCCCTGTTCTGCACTTACTTTACTGATGACAAAATTTGTCGGAGAACATTTGCAGCATTCTCATAGACAACATTATTTTTCCAAACAGTTTTCAGTCGAATGAAACCGAGAAAAAGGATTGCAAACTCCTTTACATGTGGTTGTTTCACGAGACAGTGTCCCGCTGCACGTCTCTGAACAAACAGTAAATCAGACATGAGCACTGACGGCTTTTCTTTTGTCTGCTCTTAAAAATACATAGTTTAAACAAAGTTTCGACGATAAAGTTTCTTCAAGCGTGCGTATTTGACTAACAGCGTTTCTTGTCATGTGTCACTCCGAGACATCTTACAGGTCACCCACCTGTTGCAGGTAGATGAGCAAAATTACCCACACATGAAATGCATTTGAACGAGGAGCTCGCAAACTGGATTGAGTCTTATTGCATTTTGCGGGTGGCGGGTGCTATATCAAACCCTGGGTGCATGTAAAAAATATTGAACATTCATAAAATTGCTTGTAGAAAATGCTCTTAACAGCTAAGATCAATAGTTATTGGGAAACGAGACGCTCACTGCGCACACATCTAATCAGACACACATCGGCGGCTTTTCTTCCGTCTGTTCTTCAAAATATAATCATGTTTTGTGAAACGCACGTCTTTGTGTCTAATTTCTTATAATACATCACTCCGAAAAGTCTTAAAGGGCGCCTTTCACAGTGGCTGGTACATCAGCTAAATATTCTGCATGATAAATCAACATTTGGTGGGTCTTCATTTCAAACCTTGTTCACTAGGAGTGTGTGTGTATATATATATATATATATATATATATATATATATATATATATATATATATATATATATATATATACACACACACACACACACAAATTCAGAAGAAAAGAAATCAAAACTGTCATTGACGATCACACCCACACTTTCTGATGGAAAATTATCTCTAGAAAGTTTTAAAGGTTCATGTGTTTGTAAATGGTGAGACACTCTGCGAGCCACTTGATTTTTAACAAAGAGCCTCTTGTGGCTTGCGAGCCATAGTTTCCCGAAACCTGGTGTAGGGTGTACCTGCCAAAACTCACGATTTGACTGGGTTTCTCCCGTTTTTCAATCACTCTTCTTGCTGTACTCACGGTTTACAATTTCTCCAGATAAATTCACAATTTTCCGCATCCACACATGTATTAGAACTTCAGGTAGGGTTGCCAGCCCTACTGTAAAATACGGGACCATCCCATATTAAATATGAAATGATGCATCCTGTATAGAATCAAAACTATTTGATGCGATTTGTCCCATAATCTGGTCAGATGGCATCATGGAGAAATCGTTCCTGATTGTTGTTTTAACATTGATACAAGTTGGAAATGTTTCATATGATTGGTAAGGGGTTGTCTGAAAAGTCCACATATTGTGCTGATACGTGCTAATACTGTGGAGGGTGTGGTAAAGGACCATCTGAAAAATCCACACATTGTACTAAAACTGTGGATTTTTTTTATTGAAAACTGAAGGTTTAGAATAAATGTTCAATAAGATGTACAAAATTACAGATCCAACAATGAATACAGAAACTTAAAGTACAGGTGAAGGGGAAAAAAATCAAAGTTTATTTAAATAAAATAACTTAAATACATGTAAATAAAAAAAAAAATGTATACATAAAGAATATAAATAATAGAAGATTATATAAAATAAAGTTCCCAGCATATAAGAAAAGTTATACACATTTTATTAATAATAATTCAAAGCATTTATTGCTAAAACTGAAGAATGTAGTAAGGGACCATCTGAATACATGTTCAATTTCTTGGCATTATTAATCTTCAATAATAGTCAATAATATAAATATTTTTAAATCTCCATATTTTTCACAATCCAGTGTTGGCAGGTATGGTGTAGAGTGTCTGAGGGACTAAAATATAAAACGCTGCAGTGATGTCACTTTACTGTATGTTAGCATTTAAACGGGCGTAATAGTATCTGGCACTATTTGCACTCAGTGCAAAGAAGATGCTTTTTTGTTGCTTTTTACACATCCAAATAGCCTCTGCCTTGTAAAATATGCATTCCTCTTCACTGTATTACAGTACTGAAAACCACTCTCTTTAAAACTTGCTTTTGAGGCCCCTCTGTGGACATTTCACCCAGTAAATGGAGCTCACATGTGCCCAGAATCTAAACAAAAGTTACTGCTTTTGCCACTGGGGGCAGTTTTTGCACTATGGTGAGCACAGACTGATTTCAGCTAAAGATAAGTCCCCCTAATTTGAATATGTCATGCATATTTTTTAATATATTTAGGATGTAGCTCTGTATAGAGCAGGAGAATGTGCAGCCATCTGGTCATTATTGCAAATAAACCACTTTAGGCTGATACGAGACCCCCACCCTTCCCATCTGGGTCCTGATCACCCTGTTGGGGATTATCTTGTGATAATGACTGGCTCCCTTATATATGATGTTAGCATTGTGTTTAAAGTACATTTTCATTAAAACACTGCTGCCACTTGTATCTGTATCTTTCTTTTCTTGTGTCTTTCACAATGCAAATGTAGCATAGAAGACCTAGCCTTATGCATACTATCACTGCAATATGTTTACAGCTTATTTCTTTCCTATTTAATCCTGCACCAAGCTAATGTGGATTTACCTGGACTCCCATGTGGGCACTGATTAGATCAAGCTTCCAAAAGCCCATCCCAATCTCTTGCACACGCTCTGAGAATAATAGGCCCCTGCATCAAGCAGGGAAGTGGCGTTGTTGCTACTCTGTCTGTCACCAGCAATTAGTGGTCAGATCAAAGTGCTGATGCAATCACAGCCCCACTGTGGCTCCCTATTATCATCCCACAAGAGGGCTGACACTTAACCTGTGTGTGTGTGTGTGTGTGTGTGTGTGTTTGAGTGAGGGGTGCTGTTTCCTCTCCTCTATTTCAATGATCTCTATTGGTAATGCAGGTACCACACCCTCCGTCCTGCAGTCATTAGTATGTTTAAATTTGATTGTCTTAACTATCAAATCAGCATTCAGCCTTAACCAAACAGAAGGGCCGGTCACACTCTTGTTGTTTTATATTCAGAGAAAATAACTGCTCATTAATGTCATGTTATTTTATGATGCAGACCGACAAATATTAACAGAAATAGTTACTGAAAATGTTACACACTGATACATGTATGTGCGCACAGTAACTAGGTATGATACGAATGTGTAATAAACAAATTACCATATTTCAATAGTGACATAAATAGGAGTAAATCACTTCAAGAAGTTATCAAAATGCAAATATTTATGGCTGTCACCATATCAGATAAAGATAATGAGGATAGTTTCAAGTCTCCATCGCAGTAGCCTACCCTAGCTTTTCTGACCTTCCAATATGACCAGTTGGAGGTCTTGTTTGTGGCAAATATGCAAGTGGCACTTTGCATATCAGTCAACAAATATTGTAAAAAATTGTTTATCACAATATACTTACGAATTGGGATATTAGAAACTAAAGATTTTAACACCTGCTTTCTAACAGCAGTTTTTTGAACATTTTATTAACAGCTTATTATAATGTACAGGGAAGTCCTGTATGAATTCAAATGATTTCAGTATTTGCATGCAGTTCATCGAAAAATCAAAATTTTCATTATTAACTCACCTATATGTTGTTCCAAACCTTTTTCCATTGGAACGTTAAAGACGATTGTTCTTCATCACCATTCACTTTCATTTCAGTGAATGGTGACTGAGGCTAACATTCTCTCTAAAATCCCTTTGTGTACAATTGAGGAAAGTCATGTGGTTTGAAACTGCATGAGGGTGATATAATGATGAAAGAATAAAAAAATTTCGATGAACTATCCCTTTAAGATTTACTCAACCTTTGAAAAGACACCTTTTGTGGCTAATTTGGGGACAATGCAATGAAAGTGGGAGAGTGTGGCGATTCAAATGTCACCCATCATGGTTATTTCAGGGGCCGTTTGATTGTGCACATCCTGTCTGCTAGTGTCTCTCTGATATGTTAATGCTAATTAATGGCATCTTATCATGGTGGCAGTGATACTCACAATCAACAAGCTCTGGCTGTGTGCATTTAATTTAATGTCCCTCAGCTGCGGCCAGTGGCTGTTAACATCATTAACCTTTACTTTGACACAATGGAGATAGACAATTGTTTTGTTTTCCAAAAATTGTATTTGATCAGTGCTCACCTTTTCCAGAAAACTCTTCTCTTGTCCTTCTAAATGGAAAATAATTTAATGTAGCTGTTAAGAATATAGTTATGCACAAGCTTTCATGGGACTAAAATTTAGCAAATATTTTATGTATATAGAAAGTTTTAATTCACATCAAAAATATTTTTATGAAAAATAAAGATTGGATTATGTTTTAGGGATCAAATTTAGATATTACCCTCTCACCCACTCCCAAAGTGAAGACAAACTTAAGCGGTATGCCAGTTTCTAACATCTGCAGTGATTTGTCCATTATGTGAAGCCCATTCATTGCATGGTTGGTATACTCCAAAACAATGTTACCTTATGTGTACCATATGAAGACTAGTGTACTTCACAAAGAAAAATGGCACTTCGAGGCTTTATTCCAAACCATACTGAATTGCCTACCTAGACAGCATTTGTAGGCATCATAGACATACTTCCAACACAAAGACTGTTCTGAACATTTAGCAGAAAAATTATGCTGGCCTATAAGAAACTTTGTTTTCTCCTAAGGCAGCATAGCAAGAATCCTTCATGGATGAGAAAACCTCAGAATTTATTGCGATAAAGTTTCATTAGTGATCATTTTCAGCCAAGGTGGTGGATGGAAACAAGGGAAATTAACAATGCATTTGTATGTGTATTTTTTGAGCATTAGTGTAGAATCATTAGCCTAGCAACATGCTAATGTCACTTTATCAGATTTACTCCATGTCAATATTAACATTACATCCGATATTTGTAGGGTCTTGAGCTTAGCAACACGCTAATGTAACTTTATCAGATTTACTTGAGTTTAGTCAGTGTAACATCCAAAATGTGTGTGTGTGTGTAATGTTATTTTGAGCTTATGGAATTAGTGTATTGAGTCATTAGTGTATCAACATGCTAAGATTTATCTTTATTTGAATCTATTGAGTATTTGTCAAGTCACTCTTGTGTTACATGTGAAGTACAATATTTAATTCGTCACTTACGATGTTCTATTTTGGTTGGGATGCTGCTTTACAAGGTAGCTGCCTAGATAGACAGTAGACTTGTTTACGCAAACCAGAATTTCATGGCTGAAAACACAAGACCATCGTCACCTTTTTTTGATGCAGTGATATCGGTAAACATTAACCTCTGTCGTATTACTACTTGGAAGTGATTTACTATATTTTGGTCACTGAAATATATGTTGTTATGCATATTACTTTCTTACAAAAAAATCTAAACTAGCCACAAATTTGCTGCTCGGTATTTTCACATGCAAATGAGCTTGTGATTCGCTGTAAATGTTTGCCAGAAGTTTCCATCTCTTCACCGGTAGTGGTGAACCTCCGGCAAACCTTTGGCAATATAAAAAATAATCCATGGCGAATTTGCGGCAAGTTTGTGGCAAATTTTCAGTGAACTCATTTTTTTGTAAGTGTTGTGCTTTGCGTGAGGTGCAGTATTTGTGTTGTGTGCATAAGTAACTGTTAGTAGAGTTGCTACCTATGTACTGTAGGGTTTCAATTCAGTCACTTAAGTCTATTTCAGTTAGGATGATACCATTGAATGTAGAATGTTTGAATGTTTACACGTATGAACAAAACTTATCAAATTCCATATAATTTATCATGAGTGAGACCAAGAGAAGTAAGCCCAGTTGAATGAGAGAGTTATTTCTACAGACTTCAGACTCAGAGACGTGGGTCCCGGGTGGTTTCTCTGCAGCTGAAGACAGTGATCATTGTAATCTTCACCCTGGCAGGGGAAGAGCCAGCTTGCCCAGGGTGTGACACACTTGTCACTGGAGCCTATGCTTGACAGCGTTTGGGCATGACAAGTCCCACCGCTGTGAGGCAAACGTCCTTCCATCCCTGGCCGACACATACCCACGCATACTCGCACAGAGGTCTACAGACAATCACACACATTCACAATCATTTTATTTTTCCTCCCTTCACGGAATAGACTGCATGGCAACTAGTTTCCCTCTGTCCCCTTTGTGTCCGAGACGAGTGACAACTTTGTGATTTCGGAGTCATAGCTCTTGTAATAAAGAGGAGGTGATGATCTGCACACAGCTAATGTAAATCAATTTATTTGATACCTTTAGGGGAAATAACACTAAGGCACCAAGGCCTTCCTCGGAGTGTTGAAAATCATGTACCTAACCCTTCTTTTAAAATATAAAAATCTCCTAAATGTCATTGTTAATGTCTTACATTTATCAATACATGTACTGATGTACATGATCATCATCTCCTTATCCCAACTTGAGCAAAACTGATAACCCATTGAACAAAAATATTTGAGACTAGAGAGGGTGGTGTGAGAAAAAAAAAAAAAAAAAAAATTTGGAAATTGAATTATAGCTCTGTCTATCTTCCTGAACATGATTTACACTAGTTGTGCATCTGTGTCAGTTTCTCAAGTCATTTTACTTTAGGAATGGTCCTAATTTCTGTTGACACAGGGTTGACATTTAGTCAGTTGTCTTGTTTACAGTGCTGTTTCACATTTGAATTAGCTTTACATGGCATCTCTCATCCCTCTTCTCTAATGAAGCTCATCACGTATGCTGAAGGGACGGTGTCACGATAGAGGCACACAACAATGACCCCAATCCGTCAGTGGCAGTTGCTTTTTTATGTGATGACAACGACGACAACCGTTCCATATACACAACTTGTCACTGACCAGACTTTGTGCTGTACTACTCTTTCCCCCTCTTTGGCTACCATCACACAGCAAAAGAACACTGTTGTAAGTCCTGTTTTAGACATCATCCACACTAATGCATTTTCAGTTAAACTAATTTTCTGTTTTCTAACATTATTGTTTTCCAAAGTGTGATATACTAGAAAGCATCTTCAAAAGTCTAAATACAGTTCAGTTCAGTTCATGCACAGTTCAGTTTTTAGCAACAGCACATTCTATAACCGAATTCACCCTTAAAGGTGCCATAAAAGATTTTAGCTATTCTACTTCAACGAGACTGAGCCATTGAATTAGCTTCTTCCACTCTTTCCAATTTATTGGCTTTATTGAGAGCAGAAATTGTTGTTAAAAATAGCACCCTCAACGGACATCTTTTATGAACAACATGGCTTAAAAATGTCATCAAGCCTGAATGCAACTACAATACTATGAGAATGTGCAAAATGTTTAACAGGCGGAAAGCGCCAGAGACCACGGCCCGTGGACACATTTCTGTTGGCAGTTTCAGAGTCTAGAGCTGTCACAGAGATCGGTGAGATATCTCACACCACTTGATTTGATTAATATCTTTCCGGGAGTAGGAACGTTTTTTGCATACCTTTGCATGAAAAAAATTGCTTGCAGCAACTTTAAATGAGTGAGCTCCATTAACCTGTGTTGAGTACAGAGAACTTGTTATCCATTATGGTTCCATTCAGTCGCCCTGCTATTTTAGATATTTACTCTAGTCATTGTCATTATGGTTACAGACATTATTGACTGCTGTCCTGAGAATTTTAAAGGGTGCTTGATTTTTGGTTATTCTTAAATACAGACAGCAGCCTATTCGAGATGCTACCGTGAAGTGCTGTATGAACAGGACCATTTGAGAGTCACTCCTGTGATCCCATTCACCGACAGTGTGAACAAAACCATTGTTTTAGTGTTCGCTTTGCCATTGTGAACATGTCCTTGACTGAATAAGTTGTTCAGGAAGTCCAGTGTCCTCTGGAGTATGAAGCAGTACATTGTCAGTTCATCTACAGGTAAGTGTTGGATGATAGAATGAAGGAGAAAGATGCTAGGAGAGATGGACAGAGACAAACACACAAAGAGATGCAAGGCTGACAGCCCCTATGGCAGACAGACAGAGATTGATAGATGTGTTTGAGTCGGTGGGGACATCTTAGTCACTGTCCGTGTGGTTTTATAAAGGTGCTTGCCCCGGCTAGTCACAGCCCTGTTATGTTTCCTTCAGGGTCAGAGACAGAGAGGCTCAGACAAAAACAACTTGAACAATGACGCTCGCAAGCACCCTACGCTTTTGACAGCACACATCAATCAAACACATAGCCGGGACTTAATTCTTTGATAGGACACCTTGATGGCTGAGAGATGCATGACACCATGTTTCATTGGCCAGTAAACAAAGTCTATGGATTGATCATGAGGTAATGAAACTGGATGCAATGTATACACTAATTCTCAGGGTTGAACAAAACGTTTAGCTGGTTTAAGGATACGCATTTAAATGCATTAGATCTTTTAAAAGCTTTGCCTTTTTATTACTGTATTGTAATTAAATTTCCAATGAGCCACTGGCTTAGGGATGTTAATATAGAATGGTCTATGGACCTAGTGAAATTGTATTACTGCTAATTACTCGATTCTTCTAATTTTTTTTTTTTCTACAGATGTGAACACTGTGAACTTCTTTTGCTTTCTCCTTTTTTATTGTACCCATTAGTACAATTGCATTGTGCACTTTCAATGAATTTACAACCAGTGAATAAATATTTTTTCTCAACCATTATATATCTTGCATTATTAACTAAATTATTTAAAGTAAATACTCTTTAACAAAAAGATGTTTTTATTTTTTTGCATTTTCAGTATCTGAAGAGAGAGCCTATAATTACTGATGTAAACAGAGCATGCTGGCGTTCCACAGTTTCTTAAAACTCGATCCTGTCCTCATTTCCAGCATTTCCACCACATGACGGCCTCCATCCTACAAATGAAATCGTATTATTTTTCTCTGCTTTAACAAGCTCACAACCTCACATGGTGGCAGCTGCTTGTTTAGCACCCGTGGTTGGCTCTTTCCCCCTCAATCCAAGGCCTTCTAATGATGGTGCTGAACTGTTTGGTTGGTCTAGCTAAATAGAGTTGGTGCTCTAATGGTGGCCTACAACTTCTGTGTATCACTGATTTTAGACCATGTACCTTTACTGCCTCTGATGCTCCCTCTGATATTGTAGTGATCATTAAGATGACTTCCAAACATTGCCTTTGGAAAACTCATTTTGGCACATGCACCCATGGGGGATGTCATTGAACGGGACTAAACAGACATCTGCTGCACTGCGCATATGAATGTGTTTGTCTGAGCTATCAGAACGTGCAAGTGATATGATGTGATCATAGTATTTAGTCAGGCATTGTGAGTCATCTACAGTCAGTGAACAGGAGCAAATGGTCAGCTGAGCTCCAGACAGTGACTATGACTACATTGGGCTCACCCGAGGAGGGACCGGGACAGGGCGGGAGGGGGGGCGAGCAGAAATACTGCTCCCTCATAACATCCTCCCCAGCAGGCTGCGTCCGCCTCATAGTCCACTTTTAATTGAGTTGCTCACTCAGCCAAGGCCTTGAGGGACACCCGCTGTGTCACTTCCGATGATCAACCTAAATTTCAGTCAGTGTGGAGGAATGCTGCCAACTCCTCTCAAGCCAGGATCAAGAATATTGTGAGACATCTTCAGAATCATGTATGGGGGAGGGGTTCTGTTTGGATGGTAGATAAAATACATTTACAGTTTGTATTCAAAGTGCACCTTCCTGTTTAACATAATCACATGGAAAATCTGCATTTAAGTTCCGATATATTTTCCTACCCAAATTTGGAGCCTGTGTGCAGAATTACACAGAAGCACTACCATATGGTAAATGTAAATCGCCCATAGTGTATCATTTGCCATCATCTGCTTTTTGATATCCAGCAAATAAATAAATAAGAGTGCTGTTTTGGTCTTCTGTGCCTTTCACATTACATCCATTCAATGAAGATGTAAGCAGTTTGGATTTATGGCAAGAATGGACCTATTGAAGCAGTCAAAAAAAAAACATTGACCTACTGTCACGAATTTTGAGCATTTTCATTTTTTTTGCATTTTTTTTCCTTTTTGAGCATTTTCTAAAAAAAGATGCTGAAATCAACTTTGCAGCCCTTGCTTTTGTTCGCTTTTTAGCAAAGTGTCAAAAACATGGATCGCTAAGTGAAAAATAAGCAGGGGTTCCATTAAGCGTCTGCAGAGATGATGACCAATTATGAAATCTCTAAGCTTTGGAAAGTTCTCAAGTCAAATGTTCTTGCTGAGCATTTGTCCATAGCAAGCATTTTAATTTTCCAGAGGAAGTACCACAAGATCAAAAGAAGTAAACTGTCAGGTTCATTCCTCCTGTATCCTCTTCCACTGGCCAATCAGTCCACTCATTTATTGGCACTCCAGGAAGCCATATAAATCACCCTGGACACATCGACCCAAGCTTTACTCATGATCAGTAGCTCAGAACAACTCATGAATTTGCTGCTTGCTTTGATCAATACTAAGTTATTTAAGAACTTTGATGGCTGACCATTGGACAAGCCAGGATTATATTATTTTTCATGTAAGTGTGTATGTGTTGCTTTTCATATATATGTGTAAATAGCTAGTTTTTGTTGTTGTCTCTAATTTCTTTCCACTCACTTCACACGTCTTTTGTTTTCTAATGAGAGGTTGCGGTAAGCGGTGTGGCTTTGCTGGTGAAGCCAGAGTGCTTGTAGGCGGAGGGAAATCCAGAGCCAATAATTGTAAAAGAAATATGGATGGTGGAGGGGCAAACGAGAGCAGATCATCTGTTTTGCCATCTGCTCACGCCACTATGTGCGTGGAACCACATCAATGACTGCTCAGTCTATCGAGACTAGTGTTTTTTGAATGTTTCTTTCAGCTGAGATCTGCCCACACACATGCACATACATATACAGTGGCAGCCAAAAGTTGGAATAATGTACTGATTTGGCTGTTCTGGAAGGAAATGAGTACTTGAATTCACCAAAGTGGCATTTAACTGATCACAAACTATAGTCAGGAAATTACTGATCTAAAAAACAGCACCATCACTATTTCAAAAAAGTAATTTTGGATCAAATCTAGACAGGCCTCATTTCCAACAGCCATCACTCCAACAATTTATCCTTGAGTAATCTCGCTAAATTGCTAATTTGGTACTAGAAAATCACTTGCCATTTTATCAAACACAGTTGAAAAGCTATTTGGTTCATTAAATGAAGCTTAACATTGGTTTTGTGTTTGTATCTGTGTTACCACAGTATTCAATAGACTGGCATGTCTTAAGGTCAATATTAGGTCAAAAATGGGCAAAAATAAAAAAAAAAAAAAATATTTTGTGGAGTGGAGGGGGGCGGGGCCGGGCTGGAATGTCGCACGCCCGTTCCCCAATCGGCCTGATGGGGCGCACGAGGGATAAAGGCCGCCGGTGATGATGGTTCGAGAGAGAGAGCTCAATCCCGGACATGTCTGTTGTGTGTTTGTGCTTTTAAGTTTTCATTAAAATATTATTTATATTGACATGCCGGTTCTCGCCGCCTCCTTGCCCATCATAACCCCGTGTTACATCTATAAACTCATCAGTCAATCATTGTTTTGAGGAATGAAGGTTATACAGTGCTTGAAATTGCCAAAAAAAACCCTGAAGATTTCCTACAAAGGTGGACTGGACCGGGAAGAGAAATCGGCCCGGGATTTTACATAGCAACTGGCCCAAAAGTTGTTTGGAGGGTGGCATTTTCTGCATATTGTGGCGCCGTTTTGTGGTCCGTTCTACATATGCGGCGGCTCATTTATTCTTATTGCGGCCATTCGGCCTATTTCGTGGCCATGCCACTGGACCCCTTGGTTCTCCCGATGGCCAGTCCTCCCCTGATCGGCACCAAAGTGCGTCGGCACACCGTGAAAATGTCCGGTATGCCAGATTACCAGTCCAGCCCTGACTACAGTCTTCAAAGACAAAGGACAACTGGCTCTAACAAGGACAGAAAGAGATATGGAAGGCCAGATGTACAACTAAACAAGAGGATAAGTACATCAGAGTCTCTAGTTTGAGAAATGGATGCCTCGCATATCCTCAGCTGACGGCTTCATTAAATTCTTCCCGCTCAACTCAGGGGTACAGGCCTTATGGGAAGAATTGCAAAGAAAACAAAAATACAATGTTAGAGTGGGCAAAAAACACAGACATTTGAAAACAGATAATTGGAAAAGAGTGTTATGGATCTTAATCCCATTGAGCTTTTGTAGGATCAGCTAGACTGAAAGATGCATGAGAATCTATGGCAAATGCTACAGGAAGCATGGGTTGAACCTGAGTATCTGGACATACTTTTTTTTTTTCAAAGTGTAATAGTAATTTTTCACGTTATTAATGTCCTGAGTATACATTGTGATCAGTTGAATGCCTCTTTGGTGAATAAAAGTACCAATATCTTTCCATAAGAGCAAAATATGTACATTATTCCAAACTTTTGTCCACCTAATGTATGTTTTCCTTGATGGAAGGTGGATTGGATGCATGAATTGACTGGATATACTCTACAAATAAATAAGCCTTAAAGGGAAAGTTCAACCTCATGATTTTCCAAACATGTATGACCTGTATGAAAGTTAGCCTCAGTCACCATTCACTTTCATTGTGGCTGAGACCAAAATATTATGTGTAATTGAAAGAATGTAATTTTTTTAGGCAAAAATCCCTTTAATATAAAGACACAAACTTTAAAATAAGCTTGCATAACAACATGCTTTTGCACGTTCTCTCAATGTATTTGTTCACACCAAAGACAGTCAGTCATCAACTCCAAAAACTATTTCAGCTGCCCATTCCCAGATTCCCCCACTTACCATCATTCTGCTCAGTGCCCATGCATCCTCCTCTGAGCTCAGGTACAAAACATGGAACTGAGTCTCTATGTGTGTGTTTCTCTGGCCTGCTTATTTAGCAAAGCAGCTGGCATACTGCAGACATTAGCAGAGATGGAGAGAGAAAAGTGCCAGCCTGGAAATTGATCGCTGATTGTTCAGTTGGCAGTGTCCAACTTGCCAGTCTGGTGCTTTCTTTTAGCAACCAGAGTTCCAAATTCAGTGCTCCCAGAGGGGTTAGATATGTAAACATATATGCTCAATGTTGTTGCAGAAAATTAGACAAATTCCAGTTCTCACCTCAAGCTATTTTCTCATGATCTTATGCTCTTGGACAGGGGTAGTGAGTAAATGATGGTTTGAGTGGGCATTTATGAAACCATTCTGGCCGTTGGATTATATAAATATATATTCGTATTGGGAAAATGGGGCCAAGTCAAAATAATCTAACTCTTGATACTTGTATGCAAGCCACAGAGCATAGAGTATTGCCATGGTTGGGTGGTTTCATACACCCATTAATGTATTTTTATAGTGGATCCCTGCTGCTCTATGTGTGTCTGTTTGATTGTGTGCATGTGTATAATGGAAGACTATTTGCTCTGTACTCCTATGTATATTGACATATATTGGGCCACAAGTGGATGTGCTTTTATATTGGGAATCATAAAACAGTTTTAATTTGATTTGTTTCAAAGTCTGAGGATCAATAGCCAGTCAATCATGATTTAGTCACCAGCAGAGCAGAAATAAGGCTACACAAAACGGACCCTGATTCCAGGGGTGGGGGGGTTACAAGTAGTCCAAGGTACAAGTAGTTGATATGACTCATTCACTGTATTCCAAGTAGTCCAAGGTACAAGTAGTTGATATGACTCATTCTCTGTATTCCAAGTCTTTTGAAGGCATATGGTCACTCTCAAATCAATTAAAAACTCCAGTTTGCAGCGGCCAACTGAAATATGGCAACTACAGCTCAGGTTGGATGTCAATGACAACGAACCTCTTTGTTTTTTGCTTGTCTTGTGATCAAATGTCATTACATCAGACCTGCGATGCAGTCGCCATATTTGATTTGGGCATTGGCATTGTGAATAACGACTTACTAAATAAAACAATGTGATTGTATGGCTTTAGAAGACTTGGAATATAGTGCTGTAGATGACTTTAACTTTGGTTTTATGATGTTGTTTGTTCTTTGTGGAGCTTGACAGCACAGAGTCACTATGAACTTTCATTATATGGCCAAAAAAAAAAAGTTGTGAAGATTTTTCGAAATTGTCCTTTTGTTTTCCATGGAAAAAAGAAAGCCATACAGGTTTGTTGCAATATTAGGGTGAGTAAAAACTGACGATCCTTAATTTTGGGCAAACTAAGGTCTCCTGTCAGTCATGCCCTAAATGAGAAACCCCTCCATGGTGACAGAGGAAGACAGTGGAACCAGTAGGGAGAACAATTTGCCCCACTCCCCCAACCCACTATGCCTCAACAGCCCTCATGGGTCGTCTTTTCCTCTCAGTATACATGCATGCAAACTGGACCCAAAGGGTTTCCTCGGCATATATGAAAAAGTAAAAGGAGAAAAAGGAAGAGAAATGACAGAAAGATGAGGGAACAAATGGTCATTACGCTTAGGAAATCTGTCAGTCGTGCTGGCCCAAAAACTGTTCCATGTCTTGCTGTGCCCTCTGATACTGAATGTTTCCGTGTTAAACAAACCTTTGTTCCCTGCCTGCCTCTGCACTGTTGCTGTTTGATACAGAAATCCCTAACATCCCCTGTTCTGCAGTAAAGCCAGGGATTTGCCATCCCTCTTAGGCATAAAGACTGTCCCCTCATACGGTTTGAAGCTGTACCAGTTTTGCCAGCTGTCATGTGTTTTCCCCCTCCCCTCTATCTCTGTCTCTCTCTACATCAGTTCTGTTTGAAGTGGCTCTGGCATTTGGCAACGGAGTATAAGGGCTTTGAAAATTGGCCTGGCTGGAAGTGAAATTCCAGCCCCTGATTCACAGGAGGTGAAGAGACACATGCAGAGGCCTGGTCCATTTGAACCTGGCTAACACTGTGCTTTGAATGACCTTATCAGCCCTGAAGTGTCCTCATTAACACCATTACAGAGTTTTAGGTAGAGTTTTAAGTCTGGATGTGAGGAAGAACTGAAAAGAACAGCCAGTAATGGGGTGTTTTTAGGTAAGGTAGTGCCAGCAGAGTTTTCTGCATCACTGTTTGCTACTGAACCTGCAGTACCACTGAGATCAAGGTTTTAATTGAGAGCTTGAGTTGTCTTCTGAACTTTTATTTTTATTATTATTATTATTATTATTGTTGTTATTATTGTAGTAGTAGTGGATTTACAATACCAAAACAGTATTGTACATGAAAGTACATACTTTAATTTTTATTTTATTAATATTACTTAAGTCATTATTTTGTAAAGTTGATTGTAATATTATAAATTATATATATATTTTTTTATATTGATACTATTATTATGTATAATTCTGTTTTTGTAATATTTTGTTTTAATTTGTAGCCCTATTTACAAACTATAGAAAGAGTACCAGTCAACCTTTGCTGTTCCAGTTATCGTCAAGCCTCCACCCCAGAGGGACTCCCGTGTGTTTGTGGTCCATCTATGAGATGCTCTGTCATGCCTGCCGCAGAAGATGAAGTGTTTGTCCTGTAAATCAGGTCAATATAACAGCCGGTGATTAAAGGCATAGCCGCTACTACTCTGAGGCCCATAAACAGCCACTGGTCAGGCTGAGGAATCTCTCTTTCACACAGGTGCACACACGTACACATACATTTCACGTGATCATACACACATACATGCAAACACAAACACAGAAGGCGGCTAATCCACGAGCTGAAGGCACTTTCCTCAACCCATCTTAAAGACTTATATACACAGGATCTGCTTCGAGGAAGGCGACAAAGTCTGATCATCAGCAAATGCGATCTTCCCCCAAGTCCACTCTGATAAGCACTAATCCTAGCTTGCGTGGAAGCGTGACCAAGATCAATTAAACCAGTGGCTGATAGCAATCAGAGCTGCAGGCCAGCCATCAAATGAAGGGAGGAGACAGAGGGAGGAAAATTGGCCATTCACTATAAATTTCTCCTATTTTTTACCTATCTCTTTTCCTTTATCTCTAACTTTTTCAGTGCCACAATTCTCCACATTGCCCCAGAAGAAAGCTGAAACTCAGGGATCAATTCTCACTGGCTCCTTACAGCCTCAATAAGACAACAAAGTACACTAGCAGTCATCATTGGCACACCACAGCCATTATATCCCCGGCCATCACCAAAATCGTTATCCCCCTGAGTGATACTCCTCTGCAATGCTGCTACTGGTTACATACAGACTGACAACAGACTGCAATTCCAGATGTTCATGGATAGTGTATCTAATGGGGCTTTTCCACTGCATGGTACAACTCGACTCAACTCGACTCTGCTCGCTTTTTGGGGGTTTTCCACTGTTGATAGTACCTGGTACCTGATACCAGGTATAGGTTCCAAGCGAGCCAATACTAAATGTGATGTCAAAATGCTGCAGATCACTGATTGGTCAGGGAGAATCGTCACTAACAGCATCACTGGATTTCTGACACGCGACATCAACCTGCTAGTTTTAAAGTTAGCAACAGCGATAACAGTATCATTTGTTCGTGGGACTTTCGAATTGTGAAAAAATAAATAACTGTGCGCAACACCACGCCGTGGTCAATAAACGAGGTGCAGACGGTCCACTTGTTAGCGATGAGTGAAACGAAAAAGTCTCTCAGGAAAAAGTCTATCAGCTGTTGGCTGCACACGGCTACCACCGGACCTACCAACAGTGTAGGCAAAAGTCTGTGACTACAGAACCATCAAGGAAATTGGAAGTGGTTTGACCAAATGGACGCTATCTAGATCGGCGAGCAATAGGACGGAGAGTGCCCGGCTGGAGTCCACAATGGAGGATGGTACGTTAACACTATATTCTGCTTGAAAGCTTCACTTTATTTAGTTGACCAGCTACTGGGAAGCTTGCTTCTAAAACAACCAGGCAAATTTAACTGTTACACTTGTGTAAAATCACCATGCAAGAACTGCTTTATGCAGCATAATGAGCTAGTAGCTAACAGCTAGTGGTCATGTTATTGTTTTGGTCAGTTTGTGTCGTGTTTAAGATGATGTCACAGCAGTAGAGGCAATGCAACTATGATGACCAGCCTATAATCCCACCCACGTTGAGATGGCACTATACTGCAGTGGAAATGCAAGATAGGATACGTAAAGCGAGTATAGTTGAGGCGAGTCGAACTGTAACGTGCCGTGGAAAAGTGCCATATGGGGCTTCTTCTGTAATGATTTGATCTGCTGTTGATGGTGGTGCCTTACATCTTATTTACACATACTAAAACAATCTGCCACATGTAGTGTGTGAAGCATGTCTTTTAATGTATTATCTCGCCTCCAAATACAAAGGAATTTGATTTCAGTTTTGTTCTTCGAGTCTCACGTAAACAGACGGCAGGAGTATTGAGTGTGACGGCGCGCCACGTCCCCAGTGTACCACTTTCACTGGAAACTTGCAGAAAGATTAAATAAGATCAGAATGAATGAGGAAGAGAGGGAGCAAAATAAATGGCAAGAGTTGAGAGAGAGCGAGGATGTTAGGAGTGGTATACTACTCATATTTTTGCAGTATGTTTAGAGAGTTCAGAGTGTACATTCTACGTGCATGGGAAATCAGAGTGACCTAAAACATTTTATAGAACATACCAGTATATTCATTCCAGTATACACTAGAGCATATTGATTCCAAAAATGCAATGTGCTTGACCTTGCATTTCCAGTGTGACGAATGAGCTGGAAGCAATATCAACCTTGATTATTTTTTTTATTATTTTTTTATATATATATATATATATATATATATATATATATATATATATATATATATATATATATATATATATATATATGATGGATCATTTGATCGGACTGCCAAAGTTATTACAAGTTATTTTGCTCTTTTAATCCAAGTTTTTTTTACTTATTTCCAAGATGATAACTGAATGGCACTTTCTGAATGTAATATTACATTCTGCTGTTGCATACTGTGATTCATGTACAATGTTTCATATCGTCGCTGTCAGATGAAAAGCACGTATCTCCCCTTTTAGCAATTTTGACTTTTTACCATTGACGGAATGCATCAAATGACCTCTTTTACCTGTTTAAATTATGCATCAAAATGACCAATTAAAATACTGTATAACAAGTATCAACTTTGGCCTTGAGAAGTGTCTATCAAAACCGGGTATGTCCCGTCCTAATGTATTGAAGAGCATCAACTCATTTACAGTACCTCAGCTGTCCGGCTAAAGTGTGGTGAAGAGATTGCCTACATTGCACTGTCTCTGTGATTTCCATGACAACCAAAGCCATTCATGCACACACAATGTCAGGTAGTTTTAAAATGTAGACTATACCAGCCATATATGGTTGTCAGATTACCATCTTTGCAAAACCGCACGTGAAAGCGAATTCTGATGCATTAATTTTTTGCGTTGGACCCAGAAAACACATCTCGAAACCAAACTGTCCACTCAACAACCAGACAAGAAACTCTTGTCATAAAACTGATTTAGGTCTAAAATAGTAAGTGAAAGCTCAGACTATATCCAAAAATACATTCTCATGCAATCAATAACCTACCAGCTAAGTTCTGGGAATACGAACAGTTAGACTCGAGTCTGTAAAGTAATTGAAAATGCGCCATTGGAACCCATGATAAGAAAACAGTGTATGTTCACGTTCATTAACAAAAATCCATGCAAGTCCAATTAAAATATTAAACAGTTCACCAACAGATATGTAATTGTACCAGGTAAAGGATGGGCATGGAGGAGGCAGGAACCAGCTGAACTATCAATTAACTTAAACATAAACGGACACACATGCAACGCGGCCACTTGCATTTCTCTCTCTCCCTTGAACCAACGTCTCCGGCTGCCCCTTATCTCGCTCTCCCACTGATCGGTTGATTCAGCGCCGTCCATGCTCCATTACTGCCCGGCCATGCCCTTGTCCTCGTTACAGTAATAGTATGTGCTTTTTATCAGACAGCAACAATATATTACTTTAAGATAATAGTAGCCAATATACATTATACAAAATACAGTACAGTATACATTTTATATTACACATATGCAGTAAGCAGCATGTTTGTAAGGAAGAAACCTTTGGCAGTTGGTTGAAAGAATAAAATGCTATCTGATGTAGTGAGTGAAGTCTGTAAATTAGTTTAGAAATGTCCAGTTTTAAAAAAAAATCCAACGTAGGACTCCATTTCTATAAACAGTAAGCACTGTAGTTTCAAAATATTTACTTGGTTATATCTAAAGCTCACTTGAATTTGTTTTCGAATGTTAGACATTAAGCTATGGTGTCTTGGAAGTCTGACTAAAATTAGTTTCCTAACAAGATATCTTCATATGTACTTTCAAAGGCTTCCTGTGAAGTCATTGACTGACTGTGCGTTGAGGCGTGTGAAGGAATTTTGTGTGTGGGTAAATGGCATCGTGGTCTTCCATCTTACATCCCAACAAGTCATCATCAGTTTTGTTGGTCTTGCCCTCCAAGTCAACACATGAAATTAACTATCTCCTGTTTCCTGTGACCACATAACACAAATATTCATGCCCTTCCCCAGCCACCCATCCTTTCCAACTCTCCAATCTTGTGCTTCCCTGCTTCTGTCAGGCAGCTTCAATTACATCCCTCCCTCCAGCTTATGTCTTGGGTGAATTACATGTGCTCTCTGTGGGCAGGCTTTAAGTAGGCTATGTTGGACTTTCTTTTCTAACACCCCTCCTAAATACAATGCTGATTTTTGCCCCCACCAGCAAAATTATTTCTGCTGCAGATCATTCTCCTCTGGAATTTCGGCTTTTGGGGGCTCACACTGCAAAGTCACAAACAAAAGCGACAAATATGAATCTTTTTTTTATTCCATTTTTTTTTACATTTGTTGTTTATTTTAGCTTAGAACATGTATTTTTCCAACTGGCTTTACTTGGCTCTGACCTATTTTGATAAAGGGTGGTTGGTTTGCCCTGGGCCTGGGAATCAGGGGCATATTTGCCATCAATGTTGGTGTCCTGGAGAACATTGCTCTTGTGCCTGGTCAGCAGATCACTGATATTTTTCTCATAGAATTCAGAAGTTTACATACACCTTAGCCAAATACATTTAAACTCAGTTTTTCACAATTACTGGCATTTAATCATAGAAAACTTTCCCTGTCTTAGGTCTGTTAGGATCACTATTTTAAGAATTTGAAATATCAGAATAAAAGTAGAGAGAATAATTTATTTCAGCTTTTATTTCTTATTCCCAATAGGTCAGAAGTTTACATACACTTTGTTAGTATTTGATAGCATTGCCTTTAAATTGTTTAACTTGGGTAAAACTTTTTGGGTAGCCTACCTCAAGCTTCTCACAATAAGTTGCTGGAATTTTGGCCCATTCCTCCAGACAGAACTGGTGTAACTGAGTCAGGTTTGTAGGCCTCCTTACTTGCACACACTTTTTTTTAATTCTTCCCACAAATTGGAGTTGAGGTCAGGGCTTTGATGGCCACTCCAATACCTTGACTTTGTTGTCCTTGAGCCATTTTGCCACAACTTTGGAGGTATGCTTGGTGTCATTGTCCATTAGAAAACCCATTTAAGACCGGGGTTTAACTTCCTGGCTGATTTCTTGAGATGTTGCTCCAATATATCCACATAATTTTCCTTCCTCATGATGCCATCTATTTTGTTAAGTGCACCAGTACCTCCTGCAGCAAAGCACCCCCACAACATGATGCTGCCACCCCCATACTTCATGGTTGGGATGGTGTTTTTCGGCTTGCAAACCTCACCCTTTTACTTCCAAACATATTTACTGTCATTATGGCCAAATAGTTCAGTTTTTGTTTCTTCAGACCAGAAGACATTTCTACAAAAGTTAAGATCTTTGTCCCCCATGTGCACTTGCAAAATGTAGTCTGTAGTCCACAAATTGTTTTCTGTGGTCTTGGCTGATTTTTGATTTCCATATGATGTCAAACAAAAAGGCTCTGAGTTTGAAGGTAGGCCTTAAAATACATCCACAGGTATGCCTCCAATTAAGGGCACCTCCTTTCAGAAGCTAATTGACTTTGTTTAATTCTTGACATAATTTTGACAAAAAGCTGCTTAAAGGCACAGTTAACTTAGTGTATGTAAACTTCCGACCCACTGGAATTGTGATAGTCAATTAAAAGTGAAACAATCTGTCTGTAAACAATTGTTGGAAAAATTACTTGTATCATGCACAAAGTAGATGTCCTAAACGACTTGCCAAAACTATAGTTTGCTAATATTAAATCTGTGGAGTGGTTAACAAATGAGTTTTAATGACTTCAACCTAAGTGTATGTAAACTTCTGACTTCAACTGTACATCCTAGCATTGAAAACTGGAAATTGGAACTGGAACCGAGCCACAACAATTTCAAAGAGTCGATGTACACTGTGCGACCTCAGATAATTGGATCAACAATAGCATTTTATCAAATGAAGTCACTGGAGAGGAGGAGAGTGTTTGTAGTCTTTTAGACTACAGTTGAGGAAAAAGCTTGAAATCTCAATTTTCTTTGCTCAAATATAATAACATTTTTGTAATGACTCATTTTAGAAAATCTACCAAGCTGCCAAAAAGCTAATTAGATTTAGCAAGTGGCGGTTTCTGCCAACAACAGTGTCTTTTATAGCTTTTTTTCTAATCAAATAACATATGTTAAAAACAACTTGGCTAGTAACAAATTTTCTTACACCTTTAGGGTGAGCAATAACAATTCTCAAATTCTTGGTACCTATGGAACAATTTCAATCGGAATTTTCTCAGTTGGAATAGGTTCTTTTATGATTATGGTAACAAGATAGGTGGCCCAATAGTCAGACTAACCTAAGTAAGTGTTATTGTCATGTCAGCCCTCTTCAGCAGATGGATAAATACATAAATTGTTGTTTGTCACCCTGGTGTACTTATGTGTTTTGTTGTTTCAGTGGTGTAATTACTCATGTATCTTTTTAAAAAATCCTTAATAACAAATTACCCCTTCCCCCAGACCTTGAAGAAGAAATCTGTTTGGGTTTCACTTCTCAATCCGACCCTCTGTTATCTGCTACTTATCCAGCTGTCGCATGTCAGCCAATAACCTACAGCCTGATTTTCCAGTATAGGAGTCCCCTTACATTCTGAAAGCATGAGGAAGAGAATGAAAACAACAAAAAAGGTTAATAAATAAGGTTAATAAAGCTAGATAGAAAATATAATGTCATCTCAGCACAAAGGAATAGTTCATCTACCAATGAAAGTTCTGTTATCATTTACTCACCCTCAAGTTATTACAAATCTGTTGGAATTTTCTTCTTTAAAACCAAAAAGATGTTATGAAGAATTACCTATTACTTGTCCTCCAGTCTTACATGACAGGATTTAGAGTTTACCCGCCTCTCTACAGTTTTATAGTTATTACTGAAAGAGGAACTATACAGAGTTACTCTACATTTACTCGTAAATGGTATAGAAATGCAGCACATTAGAACTGTTACACTTTGTGACCAAATCTCCCATAATGCCTAAATAGTGAAGCTGATCTCCTAATCTATTTGATAAAGGACTGCTGGTTGGGATTGAACCCTTATCCCGTTGGATCAAAGTGCCATGAGACTCTTTAAACCCATGTAATACTACTCCCACATGTATACATTTGCTAATCTCAAGGCTACAGAAAACACTGAATTTGAGCGATGTAGAGGCTGTGGATTTATGTTGCTAGTCTACTGTATTCCGTACATATACTGCACATTCAATTTGACTGGCTTTTATCCATAGCATCTTGCAATGCACTGAAGGTATACTGTACATTCTATCAGTTAATGTGTCCTGGGAATCGAACTCATGAACTTGGCATTGCTAAAACCATGCTCTTCCAGTTGAGCTTCAGGAACCACATTGTTTTAAGAAGCCATTGTTATCTAAAAGACCATATCTATGGATCTCCATATAAATTTACGGTTGTGTTTAGATGGTAAACCTTGCTTTGTTAAACTCTCATACAACTCTCATTGGTAGCATTTTTGCGAGACTCCAAACAAATGTTTATAAATATTGCATAAAACGTTTTACAAAACTAGGTTTGCCATCTAGGCACCATAATAATCTTCCTCTCAAATGCCTTCATCCACATCTTCCTCCCTTGCTGGAATCATGTCAAGCTTCTTGTCTTGGTTAAAACATGTACCACCCCTACTTTTTCTAAAGCCCCTCTAGAATAGTCTGCCTCGAGACATCTCTCCTTAGCTTATTCACAAGGGGGGGCCCCATCTCATTAGATTCAGAAAGCCCTCTTAAAAACTTCTTGTACATATGGCTGCACAAGGGATATTTCTGAAGATGCAAGGGCCCACACTGAGCCAACATGGCATCCTCACAGGCTTCACATCCATCACAGGCCTTGTAAACCATTCTGAGAAATAATGCAGGGTGAGAGAAATAACAGTTATGGGGGGGTGGGGAACACAACTTGTCCCTGGTTTCCTCCACCACTGAAGTGAATGCGCTGCACATTGCTGTATAATTCAGTTTTAATGTGTTATATTGGATCCAGACAGGACAGATTGACTAAGCTTCACCCAGGGAATAAAGCTTGTCTCTCCATTTTCTTTCCGCCAGCCCCATCCCCCACATCCATCTCTCTTTTTTCTTCTCTGTGGGGATTTTTTTTTAAATGTACTCTGCATTCTACTGTCTCTCTCTCGCGTGCTAGCTGAGCCGCGTCGCATCTTAATTAGCGATTTTATGGCTTTCCCAAGTTTCAGTTCTTATTGCTTTGCGCTTATTTTATTTAAAAGCCATAATGGAAGCCAATTTCTCCAGTTTGGCTTTGAGAGAGGGGAAAAAAGCCATTTATAAGAACATCATCAACAACAGCTCTATAACGTTATGAAGGTAGTCAGGGAGGCCCCAGTACTGCCAAAATGGGAGATTGCATTGTCTCTTTCATAGTCTTCTAATCAACGCAGAGCATGTGGGACGCTGATATTTTTCTCAGATGTTGCCAGGTTCATCTCTGAGAGGAACACAGCTCTGGATGAAGCAGATTACCAGTGCTGCTGCCATATATTACAATAGATCAAACGTACAAAATATGCATCTTTTATTTTTAATGGGTTCTGAATATTTTACGGCAAGGGTCAGGACGGTTGAAAAGAAGTGACTGTAGAAATCAATAAATTGGATTTTTAAATGGATGCCAGATTAAAACAGAGGGTCTCTAAGAGAGAGAGAGAGAGAGAGACACAAGAAAATAAAACAGAAAAAAGGATCTGAAAATTACCTGATGTTTAATTGCTTGAGATGCATGCCAGGTAGAATTAACAGCAAATTTGTGATGGTGGCTTGTGTGTGTCCATGTTGGTGTGTATTTTTTTTAATTTTTGTTTGGGCATATCTTGTGGCATCAAGCCAGTGCTTAAGTGTATATCCATGTTTGTGTGTCTCAGTGTTGTTTAGACTCACGCGCACACTGTCATGCCCATAAATTAAATCTTGCAGATGGAAAATATGAAACTCAAATAAATGTGGTGGTATGAGAGGATGTGTGCCAGCATGCTTTTAGATTGTGGCGGCTTTTCTTTTTTCCCTCTTCACAATCTTAATTTTTTAAAAGTGAGAATCAGGAAAACCTATCTGTGCTTGGCTTTGGTGTTGCAAACAGTGATTCCTTGCAGGACCCTGTGCCGCATTGGAGATGGATTAGCTAGCCGCCGATTGCAGCATTCTACATGCAACTTTGAAAGGAATACAGCCCAATGCAAGCTAAACATACTCCATCATCCCTAAGCCCTAGGTTTCAGCTCTGTAGCCCTCTACCTAGATATAGGGAAAACAAGGAATGCGAATTGAGAGAGTGTGTTGAAAAAGTGGGGGAGGTCACAGGTTTTGGAGAAAGCGAAAGAAACAAGGGTAGCTGCCTTGCTGCCCTGACATTCATTGACTTGAAAACATAGTTCCAATGCATCTATGCATAATCTTTACATTGTATGTTTAATGTTATGCAAGTTTAGATCATAATTTGTGCTCTATGGAATGCTTGTGTAGGCCTTACATGTAAATAAAGAATACAGTATTACACTCACAAAGAACCTATAATGGAACAGTGATGCATCTTAAACAAATATTATACTAATTTATTCACATTTTTAACTTTTTGACATCCATTCAGTGGCTCTGCAAAGAACGTATAGATCTGCTACTGATGTTGGGTGTGACTCATCACAATAATCAGAATCAGATTACGTTTTATCACTTTATGAAGTGATGAAAGGAATTACCCTTTATTTTTCAAGGAATTGCTCTTTATAGCTATACAATTATAACTTCCGTTCTGTTACTTGCGTTACAAATACAATTTTATTTTGATCAATATTATGGCTCTTCATTTCATTTTGTAGATGTGCATGGGCAAGCTGAGCATGTGCATCAGGCACAGATGAGCATGAGTTTTAAGTGCTCTCTTCTACAGTATGTCCTCACTCAAATGACACTGGGAAGCCCGTGAATCATTTTTCTTGTTTCAGGATGAACTAATTAATTACAGTATACTTCCCAGTGCTACAGAGGATGTTCTGGAAGAGTATATTTGGTTCTCTGTGTATGCTTTATGAGCTCTGTTCAGTCACTCACACAACAGCAGCTCAGTTGTATGATGTGAGGTATCGGAACATTTTTACAAGAACATGATTAAAGTTTCTAACCTGATGTCAATCCTTTAATAAATGCATAATTTTTTCATCGGGGTGCTTCATCCTTGGAAATGAGGAGTATTCCAAACTCCTGTTGAACCCTGCCAGTGGATGAAGCTGGTGACGACATAGAACGCACTAGTGGAGACGATGCGCTGAGAATAACGGCTGCACGTGACAGCATAAATTTCATATAATTTCTCCATAGCGGGACTAATTCTGTTCTATGTCTAAAGTCTCTCGGGCTGTACTTTGGACACCCTTGTAATAGGGTTTGGAACGATATGAGAGTAAATGACTGGGTGAAGTATCCCCAGTGTTGGGTTGATTTACTCCTGAAATGTAGTCCGGTACCATTTGCAAATTACACTACTAAAATTGTAATCAGACATATAAACTTTTAGACTAGAGTACAACTTGTATAAAATCTAATCTGATTACTTTTTGATTATTTATTGCATACTCTGATAAATCTAGTTAGTAACACTTTAACATATGGTCCAATTAGTTAACAACATTAGTTAGCATGAACTAACACTGAACAATAATTTTATAGCATTTATTAATCTTTGTTAATCTTAATTAAAACACATACTAATAAATGTTTTAAATAAAAAGATTTGGGTTGATGAACTAACATTAACATTGAACAGTTTTATTAACTAACGTAATCTAAGATTAATAAATGCTGTACTATATATATATATATATATATATATATATATATATATATATATATATATATATATATATATAGCTTTAGAGCTTTTAAAGGTACACAAGTAAATATTTTATTGCTACTATGTTTATTTTTCAGTAGAAATGGGATCAGAAGTTCAAGAAAATAAAATATTGACATTTTTGAATTTCATATACTACTTTCTATCACTTTCTATACTCTTTCCACCAACTGCCAAACAGTACAAGGTTGTGGTATACCATAAATAGGCAGCAAAGGGTGTAAATGCCCTTCTTTCAAATATGGACTAGATAGAGGCAGCTTAGTAGACAGGATGTTACACACATTTTGGATTCAGACATGCCTTGATGCCATTCTACCTCTGTATATAGCCTGCAAAGGCAACATTTTAAGGTTTTGGACACAGTGTATGTCAAAAGAGTTGGCCTACGAGACACTGTGTGCAAGAAGGTAGCCGAACCTAACTGCTAGAGTTTTGTTTGCAGAAAAAAAGAGTTTGAAGATGATATGGCGCTTGAATTCAGGCCAGACAGTGAGTGAGAGTTAGTTGCATAGCTGGCAGTCGTTGATGAGAGCAACTTACGGTCATTTCCAATTCATCTCTATGCTGCATGGTTCAGATATTTGGCTCACCACAGGCAGGTAGAGTGACAGAGTGCCAAAGGAACAGTGTGCTTATCTGACACCCCACTCCCTCCTCACCTAGTCGTTTTTATTGGTGATCTAACCTGCAATGAGGAGATAAAGGCAGGCATGCTTTTTCCATAAATGCACTTATCAGAGCCCAACAAGCTCTCAAACACTTGTCTGACTGACAGCCCTGCTATTTGGGATTCTTCAGGCATCTGATTCCCCCGCTTTATACGGACACACATGCACAAACACCCTTGCCTCCCGCTTTGCCTTGATAGTGTTTTGAGCTCGTGTTTACATGGACGTGAGGGTACACATGAACTTGCACACAAGCTAAATCACCATCAGACTAATTAAAAAATAAGAGAACAATCATGCTCACTCAAGCACATACACGCAGAGTTCTGCTAAATTAAATACCACTTGAAGAATCGGCAAGATGTTATATGATGTATATAGATGAACATAAAAATTGGATGATTATTGTATATATAATTCTGCAATCAAAATGCAGAATTCAATGTCACCTGATAGATATAAATGTGGCACGGTGGAGGGCGGGACCGGGGCGTGATTACGCACGCCCGGTCCCGCTTTAGGCTAATTAAGCCGTCAAGAGGGATAAAGGCCACTCGCAGATGGCGATCGAGAGAGAGATCGTTCACAGACATGTCCGTTGTCTTATGTGTTTGCCTTTTGAGTTTACCATTAAAACTTTCATTTATATGTCAAGCCGGTTTCTCGCCTCTTCCTTGCCCATGAATTTGGTCTGTGTTACAGGCCCAAACCTCGTTATATGAATAATCACATTAATATATTATTCAAAGATTGTCCAGTTGCCAGATCTTGGATGAAACGCATCCAACTCACACAATCAACACATCGTACAAATTTCAACCCATTTACTCACTGATTTTAATTTCACACATTAAATGCACATTAAATCACAACCATATATATTGTATGTATTTAGCATGTCTCCGCCATCCAGCGCAACCGATCAGAGGTCTCCTGGATTTTGTTACCCAAATATTGGCAGGTTTGTACCTATCATCTTTTGTGTTGTGACAGAAGAATGTCATTCAGATTTGGAGAAACATGATGCAGTGTAAATAATTGTAATTTTTGGGTGATCTATCCCTTTAAATAAATGGTATAGAGCTTTTTCAGGAAAGTACTGGGGGGGGTGAACTTACATATTCTGCAAGGGTTATTTAAACTTATGAGCACAACTGTACAAACATTCATTACAGGTATATGGCCAACTAAGAGCCCTTTATTTTCAGCAGCAGAATAAAAGGAAGTGAGACAGGCAGCCAATAAGGAAATCAAACAGAGAAAATGAAATCCTGAGGAGCGACGCTTTCACCTGCCCAACTTATCAGCATGAATTTTTCATCAGTCTGGCACTACTATATTACCTCAGAGTCTTTAGTTGGCTATTCAGTAAGAGTTCTCATATTTCATCTATATGTCTCCGCGTTGAGAAGATGCTTTTATAAACAAGCCTTTCGAGTGCACAGAGAGGGAGAGAGAGAGCTTCATTCAATGTGACCACTACATCAACATATTCTTACTTGCAACCCACTCTAACCGAAAGGGTTAGAATAGTGTGCAACATCTGCATTATATCAGGTTCAGGGTTTGGTGGTCACGGAATTAACTTATCCAGACTATGACAGATAAGTCCAAGTTCTGACCTGACCGTTCAAGACTCGGGAATTAGTTTTATCTTCAGCCTCAAAAGGTCTGGTCTTGTTCTGGGTCAATGTTTTCTTTAATAATATGCTACAGTGCTGCTATATTCTTTTTGTAGGCATATCTGATGTAAATAAGAATCCAAGGTGCAGAACTAATTCATGTATGTTCAAGTTTTAAGGGTTTAATGCCCTTAAATGAAAGTTCTGGGTTTTTCCACAACAAGAATTTTTGCTCAGGAAATACGCCAGGGTTCAGACAAGACTGGGGCCATGCAGACCAAAACCAGATCAACAAAACATTTCTGTGGTCTGGAGAGTTTTCCAAAAGTAAACCATGATATCGAGCTTCCCACCCCTGATAACAACACCCATTATAATCGCTATAATTTACATCCGTGCGAATGCTTGAGTTGCTGAATTTAATTAGTTTGTGGAATTTAAATAAGAAACCGTTGCTATAAAACAAATTCCAAGAATGTAATTCTCTGTTCTTTGCAATGTTTGCAATATGAATCTAGAAGCATGTTTTTAAGAGCACAAGGTGAAGGTGAGCAGCGTTTTTTGAGGACAACCTGAGGTGTTCAGTTAGCGAAACTCATGTTTATTTTACACAGCCTTGAGTATGTTATACCCAAAATTCCTAGACTTTACGATACAGAGTCATTCTCTATTCCATCCGCTTTACACAAATGTAAGCATGTTCTGTACATGTCCACCTCAATTCATTTATAATACATAAGCTGGGAAGTTAGTATTGCAGATGTATGCTATACGCACACTCTCAGAAGTGTTTTCTAAGGGGCCATTCACACAATGTTGTTCTTCCTAGTCCATTGCGATGCATCTCGCATCAGCGTTTCTACCATGAGTGCAGAGTTTCTAAGATGCCATTTCATGTTATAATAACTTCAACTTTAGAAACATTTCTCAAGGCATGTTTTTTTAAACGCCAAGACACATGCTGTTTGAACCGCCCCTAAGAAGTACAAAACTACTCCAATGTTCGCAATCATCATTTAAGGTTCAAAGGTGTCAAATATTGGTTTACAGAGGGAAACTGTGGCACGTGCATCAGAGGCTCCCTCTTCAATATCGTTAAGTGTGTTATCCTAATGGGTTTTTGGAGCCCACAAATCTGTTACGTTCATTATTCTTCTTGTGCCCGGCCCTTATGTTACCAGACTCCTGCCAGCTGCCAGGGCTTGACTGCTCTGGGCTGATGTTCCAGACAGACAGAGAAAAAACTTGCCTCTTCCAACCTACTGTTTATTTAGATGGAGATAGAAATCATTGCAGATTGGTACACAGATATTCCCCAGACTGAGCAGGTGTTCAACACACATGGTTTCAGAATTTCCAATTCTATGCGGAGGTGAGTTTGCATGCAGATGGCTCCAACCTTGGGAAAGAACTAGATTTCACTGGTTTTGGCCATCTCCAATTATAACCTCTAGAGACCTTGCGAGTGTGCTTGAAAAACTTAATGTAGGCCACGCAAAAAAATGCATAAAATAGGATGGACAAGTAGGCCTGTATCCCCAGGTGTGGTGTGGTCTCTTGATCTTGTGCATTTGGCGTTATCTAGGATTTTCAAACACCGCTGATGGTCTCTTTTCCACAGCCGCTATGGCGTTTAAGTAAAGTGAAAACAAATGGCCCATGGCTCTTGGGAATGAGTGTTAATCTGTTATTTTGCTACACCTGTTTTTGGGTAGTAGATGAACATATGGGCCCCTTGGGAACACTTTGTTTGGGGAATTTTTTTCTTAGGATGTGTGTTTATTTATTTTTGTATTTTGTGTGAGAGTGTGAGTGAATAAAAGAGAGCTTTTGCTGTATCACGTGCCACTTACTGGCAACACGACAGTAACAGTTGAAGCAGCATTTTTAATCAAGACCATTGTGTTTTACAGGCTTTGTGTTGACAGGGAAATGCATTACAATACATTACAAGCCATGTCAGCTGAGCTTTACAGCACAACAGAATCTGTTAATTCAACTATTGTTTGTCTGGGAGAGTATCTTTAAGCCTCTGGTTGCTCCAAGGCACTTGAATAAGTTTAAGTTGGCATCATTGAAATGTACACTAGGTAGCCTTATGGTCAGGGACCTGGTTTACTACTAAAGAGATAGAATATCAAGTCCAAGGTATATAAAGTGTCTGTGTGTGCACAGTATATAAATACTGTGTGTGTGTGTGTGTGTGTATGTGTGTGTACTGTATATACAACCCTGAGAAATATTAATGAATAATAATAATATAAACTGTGTGTATGTGTGTGTATGTGTGTGTGTGTGTGTGTGTGTGTAGTGTGGGGACAAATTTGTACCCAGAAGTAAGTTACATTTGACAAAACCTCCCTTTGGGTGTATTTTGGGATGTTCTCATTTGGAAAAATTATTTATACTTAAATATTTTTTTATTATTATTATAAAAATATAAAACATGTTTCTGTTAGGTTTAGGGTGTGGGATGTAAATTTAGTAATTATTGTAAAGTAGTAATTGATTATAGTTGGGCAAATCACTTAATCATCAATGATTCCTCCAAAACAATGTGCATGCAGTAGTATGGAGGAATTGTGGTTCTAGGCCTGGGTTGGAAGATTCAAAGAGAGGTTGAATGTTCAAACCCAAATATGGGCACACCAGATAAAGTTCTCCACTGAAATGGTCTTCTTTTGGGGCCTGTCCCCTCAATAGCTATAATATTGTAGGTCTGTAAAAGGTTGCAGGTTCACTCTGAAATAAAAGACAGATGATCTGCTGTTCCATCCATCTCCATAGTTGAGTTGAGTTGATGTGATTTCACTTGCCCATGTGAAAGTAGATGCTGTGTTGGGGAATACAGCATTGCGATATAACACTAATTGCTCACAGATTGACACTGGTTACAGTTTATGTTGTATATCACAGTTGTAATGTGGCATTCTGTATCTTCCCATTTCTGTCATTTTATGTATTTCAGCTGTGTTGCACTTGGTGTCTGGTTTTACAAGGACTGCTGAAGTCAGTTCTCTCAATATTTATTGCCTTTTTCAATGTCTTGAAGACTGAAAGGGATAGTTCAACCAAAAATGAAAATTCTCTCATCATTTACTCACCCTCATGCCATCCTAGATGTGTATGACTTACTTTCTTCTGCAGAGTACAAATAAAGGTTTTTAGAAGAATATTTAAGCTCTGTAGGATCATACAATACAAGTGAATGTGTGCCAAAATGTTGATGCTCCAAAAAGCATAAAAGTAATCCATAAGACTCCAGTGGTTAAATCCGTATCTTCAGAAGTGATATGATAGGTGTGGTGAGAAACAGATCAATATTTCAGTCCGTTTTTGCTGGGAATTCTTCTCCCTGTCCAGGCTAATGCTTGAAGAATGTGAATCACCAAAAACACAAGAAGAAACTGAAAGTTAAAGTGAAGAATTTATAGTAAAAATGCACTTAAAAATGTATCAGTTTTCCCCAACACTTATATCACTTCTGAAGATATGGATTAAACCACTGCAGTTTTATGGATTACTTTTATGCTTATTTATGTTTTTTTGGAGCTTCAAAATTTTGGCATATATTCACTTGCATTATATGGAGCAAAAGTAGAAATCTTCATTTGTATTCTGCTGAAGAAAGTAAGTCACGCATCTATAAATGAGTAAATGTTTAGATCATTTAAATTTTTTGGGTGAACCATCCCTTTAAGCTGAAGGACAGCGTTATAGGAACTCTAAAGGAATTTAAGGAACACTTCAAAATGTGATGTTTATCATCGAAGGGACCTCATTCATCACACTTATATGTGTGTAGAACTGTCTAAATGTGTTTGTGTGTTAGTGTAATACGGAGACAAGCAGCTGTGGCTCTTTATGCACTGATGAAGGCAAAGTGGAGGGGATTTGTGGGCATGGTGGAAAAAAAAACACCCTAATGGACAGGAGCTGACGGAGGCCAGACCAAGCTAGGATTAAGAGCTGGAGTATGTGTTAGAGAGAGACAGGAAAACAGACAGAGAGAGCATGGATGGTAGGTGGGTGGCAGTTAGTCTCAGCCTTAATTTGGAGTAATTTCCCCATCTTTTTGGGCATGGTACAGGGGATTTGTTTGGTGCCAAGGCCTGGATCAATATGTTCTGATATAACAATACATAACTCTCAACAGTTTTTAATCCACATTATGCAGATTTATCGTGAGATATACAGGGATTTGTGAAGATCAGCATCTGTTAAATTCAGAGAAACAGGAAAAAACAGCTTGGCATATCCACTTTTTTTTTTTTTTTTTTTTGTGGCTGCTTGTATCTTAGGAGAGATCCTGATTATTATTTTTGTTCTTTTTCATCCTCTGTCAATTATTGTTTTAATTTAATCCTTACATAGTGCAACAAGCATCAGCATCACTAGGCTAGATTCTACATATGGATTGTATAGCTAGACCAAGGTTTTCAATGCAATACCCTGGCAATAATATTTCTATCAGTGTTGAGGGAGCTACTTGGAAATAATAAATAACAGTCAAATGAGATGAGCAATCAGGGCAATTTTATATGCACACAACAATAAGGATCTCCATTAGGGAGATGACATAAAATGCTGCTCAGAGATTTCTTTGCAGGGACTCAAATGAATTAGTGAGTTTTAAGGGGGGGGAACACAATTCGCCTAAATAAATCGACCAACGTTGAGAGAGGACATTCTAGGAAAGCTTGTTTAATTATTGCCATAATTCGCCCAGCTGTAAAACTGAGGATCACAAATTAATACAGTGTGACAAAAAAACTGTGATATTGCCACAATACCTCTACACCAGCTGGAAAAGTTGCCTGTTTCTTGAAAAGCTACACTATTTTAAAAACAGATTCACTTATTTCAGGCAACACAATTAATAGGTAGTTGCATTGCTACTTTTAGTCATACTCCCCAACACTGTTGTCCATCACATTGTTTGTTAAGATAGCATTTGGGTCTATTTAAAAAGAATCCCTAATTACATCCATTGAGACAGTGGTGCTATACTATTATAATATTATGTGTAAATAAGATAATAAATCCATTTTAAGACTGCTTCTGAAACCTCTGTATTGCCAATCCTAAATTATTTGTGTTCCTAGTTACAACCACACAATCAAGAGCTGACTCCATAACTGCTAGTCAATACTTGGCCATAATCCAGTGTTGGTCTGGCACTCATCACAAATGCCTTTGAAGTGATTGCACTTCCTCCTTCTTCGCCTAATTTAACTGAATAATTGTTGTTTATTTCATTTAGATTTTATAGATCGCTTTCCCTCAAATGTAAGACTGATATTATATTGTTGTTCCCTGATCTAGCTGTATTTGGTTGCATTAAAAGCATGGTTTCAGATTCTAGTGCTAGGTGACTTATCCCACCCATCAACAGCTAGATCCATCCCATATGTTAACCTTAAAATCTGGTTATTGGCTTTCAGCAAACACACACTCATACACACTCATATCGTTTTACACCCCAGTGTGCAATTAGTGTGGAATTCACTGTTAAGTGCAACACTCGGCAACATTTTACCCTCAACCAGGCTTTGCTCATTAAACGCATATTTACAGTGATGAATGCGCTCCGTAATTGTCGCCCTGAAGTCCTCAGCCTGTTATGCACTGCGGTTCCTGTCATTGTCCCAGCGTGTGGATTAATACATCGTTTTTGACAACCAAGTTAGTATGTTCATGGACCAGTCTTGGGGACCAGCTACTTAAACTGATAAATTAACACTAAATTAAACTAATAAAACTAGAAAACCGAGTCAGAAACAAGTGATAAATGGCATCTTTTTAAAAAGTAAGATTTTTTTCAATCAAATACTTGATTATATGCTAGCTTAAAATGTAGAGACATATAATGTGTAATACAGTATACTATAATATACTACAGTTAAACAGCATACTACACTTGAATATGAGTGTGCAGAACTGGGTACCAAGCCACGCCCCGAACCCAACAATACTGCATCACTCTCAACTCTGTTTACTATGAATGTAAAATGCACCGTTAATAACCTTGTATCATTATTCTGCCTCACTGGTTCATCTATTCACAATCTTGTTTGGCTCACCGGCTAACGAAATTTCTTAGCGCTCAGTCTCACTAGCTAGATGTGTCAACTGATATAAACTCCTGGTCTAAACCTGGCCAGCATAGTGTCATTGCATTTCCATGATATATTGTAATGCGCCATAATCATCTGCCCTGCAGTGAACACCCATTATAGCTCTTTAACCCAGTGGACTGTGTGCTACAGTAGGCTACCCCACACTGCAGACAAAAAAGAGCCCACCCTCTTCCTCTCCAGCCTTCTAAATCCACTTCACTCTGAGGAAGAGCGTATTTAAAACAGCAAAGTTGACGATTTTGTTGCCAAGCTCAGAGAAGTGCTTATCCCTCTGTCTCACTGGGTGGCGAGGAGGACAAGCCGTCTCCGCTATCTCCCTGGCGCGGAAGAAAGAACCACGAGAGGGATTATTTTTTTGTTTAATTTCCAATTGGGGAGGGTATAGAGGGATTGTTTCGGATGCTTCAGCCCACACTGACCTTTTCTTCTCTTCCTTTCTTCTCTCTGTTGCTCCCTAGCTCCCTCTTCCTCTGCCTCTCTGCTCCAAAATGATAAGATTTAGTGGCATGTCCATGTGCCTAATCATATTTATTCACCAAAGCTTTATTGGATCCTCAACATCAGTGGGAGAATTAAAGCGGGTGCTCGGTGGGTGGGTGGGGGGAGAGGGGGAGAGATTTGTAAGTTTTCAGGAGAATACTATTTTCTGAGTAGCCAAGGCTTAGTTTGGATGTCACTTTGTTGTCATAGCTGGTTTAATGGTAAACTGGTGTTTAAATGGAATGACGTAGAGTGTACAAATGCATTATGCATACTGGGTTAGCATAAAAATCAGTGATTTATTTCAGGTTATTATACAGCTCTCTGGAATATTTGAATGTAAATGGTCATGACAGCTAAACCATAATTGACAGTTGTACCAGGCAATCGATTTCCTAGATATGCTAGTTTTAAGTCTCTTGAATTACTCTGATCTATTTCGTCTCTTGTAGTAAAATAATTTAAACTCAGATCCATATTTCATTACAATTTGTTTTATTTCTTTGGTATGCAGCCATGTAATAAATGGAAAAACATACAGTTAGTCAGTTATGATAGCAAAGTAAACCCATTCTGAATTAAAATAGACTTATCTCACACTGAAATTAGAAAATGAAAATTCACTCATCATGCCATCCCGGATGTGTGTTGTGCAACAAACTATGACTTTTAGAAGAATATTTCAGCTCTGTAGGTCCATACAATGCAAATTAATGGGTAACAAAATGTTGACGCTCCAAAAAGCACATAAAGGCATCATAAAAGTCATCTTCAAGACTACAGTGTTTTAATCCATGTCTCCAGAGGTGATATGATAGGTGTGGGTGAGAAATAGATAAAGAATATTGAAATCCTTTTTTGCTAGAAATTCTTCTCCCTGCCCAGTTGGGGGCGATTTGCATGAAGAATGCAAATCACCAAAAACACAAGTAGGAGAATGTGCAAGTGAAAGATAAAGTGGAGATTGACTGAGCAGGGAGTAGAATTTATTGTAAAAAAGGATTAAATATTGACGTGTTTCTCACCCATATGGCTTCTGAAGACATTGATTTAACCACTGGAGTCTTATAGATTACTTTAATGCTGACTTTTAAAGCTTCAAAATTTTGACACATGTGCGCTTGCATTGTATGGGCCAAAAGAAGTGAGAAATTCTTATAAAAATCTTCGTCTTCGTTCAGCAGATAAAAGAAAGTCATTCACATCTGGGATGGCATAAGGTTGAGTAAATGATGAATTTTAATTTTTGGGTGACCTGTTCCTTTAAGACTGTGAAGAGGAATACATGTTTTATTAACTGTATCCCTAACTCAAACCCCAAACCTAAACCTAACCCTCAGTGGAGAAACCATTTAATGTAAGAAGGGAAAATCCATCTTTCGAATCATGCTTGTCGCTGATTATGCAAACACGATCACTTCCTGGTTTCAATGCTGGATCCGGACCTGGTTTCCCACGCAGCTGATGCAACATGTTTCCGGTTTGTAATATTTACCTGATGAATGTACATTGTCCCATACATAAAAATTTATGATATTTACTTAATTAAGAGCTAAATTGGTGTTAAATTTGGTTTATGTGCTGAAACATTTAAGGCTACTGTCCCGATTCACTGTTGTCTGCCCTGTTTTAACTCTGTCATCATCAAAAATAAAATAATATATATATATATATATATATATATATATATATATATATACACAGTATATGAAATGAAAGTGAATGGTGACCGAGGCTTGCATTACACCTAGCATCATCTCCTGTGTTCCACGGAAGAAAGAATGTCACATGAGTTTGGAACAACATAGTTAAATTTATTTTTGATCGAGCTATCCCTTAAAACTATCACATGTGGTCCCTCAATTCTGAATATGTGGTTAGTTACATCATCTGAATATGTGGATATCAGAGGAAACTGTACTTGATGCTCCAACAATAGACTGCTGTTCTGAAAATAAATCTCTTTTAGCAGTATGAGCTCACCAACTTCAACAAAGTGCAAGCTGATGTGATCAAGCACACATGACTAGCTTCACAGTTCTCGTGTGCTGTGATTGGTCTCTCTCTCTCTCTCTCTCTCTCCAGTATCATTTATTTAGCCGGACACATGATTATAATGACTGTGTGTAAGGACGTGTTTGCTTTCATTATCTTCCTTCCTGTTCAATTACATGGAAACTGGTTCCCGGAACAATCCTACATTTTCCTGACCGCTCAAAAGATGAAGCAGGTGGTAATATACTGGAACGAGGGATTGGTTGGATGTATACTCAGTATGGGAGGGATGAAACACAACAGGGGAATGGAGAGGCAGTTTGTCTTCACATGTGTTAACTGCAATTAATATTACAGCTCGCTGTCACTACCATGCACCAGAGTTTCACTAGAAGTTCCCGTAATCTTCCGCCAAATTATCTGCAAATCCCTGCAGCCCAGCAAATCCTTCTAAATCACTCTTCCACATTTTCTGCTTTTCCTTTCTTCCCCTTTTCATTTTTATTATTTAATTTTCTTTTACTCTACCCTCCATTGTCTATGTTTGCCTTTGACGGCCATTTGTCTTTGAGCCGGGTACTCTTCCAATTCAATCGTTTGCTCAATCAATCTGTTTTCTCTCCTTAGTCCCCTTTTCTCCTCTCTAAATCTATCTGGCTGTGTTTGGGTCCATCTATAGTCTTTGCTTCAGACATCACAACCAAGGAGCATCCATTCACCGACTGTCTGATGTTTATTTCACCCAAAACTGGAAAGCACTTTCTCAATCTAGTAAGTTCTAATATGATAGTTCTTACTCTAAAGTATTTTTTTTTAATACAAGTTGTGTTTCTAAGGTATCTAATGTATCCAATAGATATCCATGTGCACAACTGTGCATTCTATTTTGTTTTCATAGTCATGTCTCTGTAAGAATGTGTACTTATTGTCTTTGCTATATTTAGTCACTACACATTGTCTGCCATTTTTCCATGCAATTCAAAATTATGGCTCGTCGAACATATCACGTGGTAAATTGACCACTTGGGGCGCTACAACAACAACGACTTTTATTCACTTTTACACAAATCATAAGTACAGGGGCAGATTTTAAGTTAATAAACATGTAATTTTTGCTTTGTTGCCCATACAATGCAAGCTTATGTCCTAACTCTTTTACTACAGTGCATGACTCGTAAGGTGATACATTTTTATGTTTGCATAACATAACCAACTACATATGCAAGCACCACAAAATGACATAGCTGCTTCAACTACTGCGTTTTTCACCTCAAATTAGGTTTTTATGATACTATTGTTAGGTTTAAGGTTTGGAGGTTGGCTTTGTTGGCTTTGTTGAATCTTGATAGAGCATTAACCTTTTAATTTAATTTGGTTTTGGCACGCCAGAGTGGACATTTCACTTCAGAACTACTGTGATATTCATAATGAACTACGTTATAAAACTTTGCAAGAATTATGCCATGCCATGTAATTTTCATGAGATTAGGCTATCAACTTTTTCCATACTGATCTATTATTGTGGTACAATCTTTCTCCTATAAACCTGATCTGAATGGCAAATAAAGACAAAACCAACTGTGACTGATTGCTTTAAATGTCAATCATATGGCTCGTTCAGCCTAAGTGGCAGTTTTTGGTCAGAAAAGGCTGCATTTTGGACCAGACCTTTTCTGTCTACCTACACAAGACTAGTCCATGACTTTCGCCCCTCCTTCTTTCCCCCTGGTGAACGTCTTTGGGGCGCCAGGCTGACAAAGCCGTTAAGAGCAGCAGCAGCGGCAGTCTCCTCCGATTACACCATGT
Organism: Moxostoma hubbsi; assembly: GCA_032164185.1. Taxonomy (NCBI): domain Eukaryota; kingdom Metazoa; phylum Chordata; class Actinopteri; order Cypriniformes; family Catostomidae; genus Moxostoma; species Moxostoma hubbsi. Next base: position 30,877,771 of record JAVLUX010000030.1, on the reverse strand, counting down.
TTGGGATTACTGCGTACGTGCTCCGGCACATTCCGTCTGCTCCCAGGCTGATTTCTCCTTCGTCTCTTCTGAAGCCACTGCAGTCGCTGCCAAACCTCAAACCAGCAGCATGCCGTGTGTGTGTGTGTGCTGGTATTTGCACGCCCGTGTCTCCTCTCCACATGGTGCTTTGGATCTCTATCCTCAAATTGGTTGAGGTCAGAGATACACCAGGCTGTGCATGGTTGGGTGAACAAAAGAAATGTTCATTTGGTCAACCACAGAGTTAGTTTTGGATTTGGTGTTTTGAGCTTCACCCCTGTGCAGTTTGTGAGTCACTTTGTGAGAGACCTGTTCTTTAGAAAGTATTTGAAGTATCTGAATGTGTCTTACATTATTGACAACGTACCTTAGCAATTGTTGTCATCCACCATATTGTCTGATAATAAATTGTACAAAATATGGAATAAGATGTTGCTGAGGTATGAGGTAACCAGAGACAGTACAAAGGGTAAAAGTGTTCCTGAATTTTCCAAAGAATAATATAAAATTTGAGCAGTACATGCTACTGATTAAACCATATGTTAAGCCCAAAGTACACTGCGCATCTGCGTAGAGTCGAACGCTCAACTTTTATATGTATAATATATATATATATATATATATATATATATATATATATATATACATAATTAATTATACAGGAAATTATACAGGACAATCATACTTTTTACATCTAGAAAATTACATTTTTACAATATTTAAAGATTTTTATTGTCTGTATTGCAATTTACTGTATTGTCTTTTATAATATATCAACATTTTTACTGTATATTTTACAGTTAGTATTTATTAATCAATTAACATTTTATTTTTGTGGCATTTTTACAGTCTTTTACCATTAAAATTACCGAATTTTTTTATTTAAAACTTTGTGCAATGAAATTCAATGCTTTTTGTATTGTGGGCTAATTCCATGACTGCCGTTTATTATATTGAATGGTAAGGAAAAGCAACTTTAATAAATAAATGGATGGCTACCGCAATTAAATTAATCACGAAGAGTGGCCATTCATTCATTCTCTGTGCACTTGCTGTTGACAGGTGCATGAGAGATATTTGTGTTGGCACTCCTGGAAGTGTCATGACGCAGATGTGTTTGCAGCATTGGATCTGTGCAGGTATGCCGTTAAGACCAGTCCATAATAGTGCGAGTAATGCTTCACGTACAATAAATTGGCTTTCAAGGATGTATATCTTGTTGTCAATATTAACATAAGCTAACAATTGGGGAAAATTCTGTAATGTAACACTATATTGTTGTGTTGATGCCTATTTTCTTCGACAAAAAGTGTTTCTAAACCATTTGAAGTGTCGACGTAGAGTTTATGGGCTATAGTTAAACAGAAAAATATTATGTTGACACTTGTGAAATTTTTGCAATAATTTGCATTTCCATCAGCTATATCGGTAAATATTGTTTGTCACAAAAAAAACCCTTTGATGGAAAAGTAGTTATTGGCTGACAACGTGTGCAATTTCAGTCTGTAGGTCTGTTTCCCACACAAAGCTATCATATGAATTTAGAAAACATGAAATCATATGTGGCATCAGTGGAGATGTTAAAGGTGTCCATAGAAATGATCAGTTCTTGTTTTCTTTCATTTCTGAATGTTTGATAAGATATAGTGTACAAATATTTAATAGTATGCTATGAATATGATTTTCTTTTAAAATGTGCATTCATTTGAACTGGCATTATGCGCGGTGTAATGAAACAATCTTTTGATCATGAATGCTTGGGGACTCTTAATGAAGTAAAAGGAAGTTGTTAAAACCAAATCTACACCACTGGGCTCAACAGTAAGCATTGCCACCTTTTGGACCAACTTATTAGAGAACATATTCCTGGTGCATACGCATTCATTGCACAGTATGCGCAGTTAGAAAAATCGGCCCACACATATTCAGTGCTTGAGCTCTCTGCTGATGACAACATTTGCGGAACGCATCCTGTACGCATATACGTATATGTCCGACCGAAGTATATAGATAGAATTTGATTGAGATTACTTCACCATACTATCCTTGAGACGGTCTCAGAGGTGTGTAATGACGTACACCTTAGGTCTAGCTTTTACCAGACGTTAATTCTGGACAGTTCCCAGCTAAGAAGAACCAACTAAAGAGTGAAATGATACATTACAATAAGTAATTTATTCAGTGATTGTTCTACTGGGAAAGACAAACGGAAGCCCATTCTAATTTGATAGTCTAGGTGGGGGGAAGAAAGAGTCTTTTAGAATACATATTTTCAATCACATTCATACTTGCATCAAGTTAACGTCAACATAACTGGCAAAATTTTAAAATATCTAAAATTTCTCACTCACACTTCGTCTTTCAGAATATTGCTTCAGAAAATGGGGGATGAAGTTGAACAGAAAAAAATGAGAAAATGGAAAAAATATCCCCTTTGCATAAAATGGCAAGTAAAAAAACTAAAACAATTGCTTTGGAACTCTTTTGGAGATGAATACATTAACATAACTTAGAGCCCTAGAAGTAATCACCAGTCTCAGAAAAAGAGTCTCCACAAGGGCTTGTTACTGTCTGCTTTCACTCACAGTTTAGGCCTAAACATTGACCCTCCTGGAAAGAGAAGATTTCACAACCAAAGCCCTAGACTTACTTAAACCTAAACCTAGAACCTAAGTAAGTGGTTCCCTCTAAGGTGACTTACAAATAAGATGCAATATGGGGATTCGTTCCCATAAATTTTTGTTCTTGCTGAGCAAACCCTGTTTCTATTGGGCAATCCCTTCGACCACAAAGAATCATCCAATGTAACTAAACTGTGCAGTCTTAATTTTACCATAATTTATAAAGAAATGAAGTTAAGCATGCTAACAAATAAAATCTCACATATGCCTATCACTGGCCTACAGTCCACAGCAATCCATTTTGCTATTGAATTTGTCTGTCTATTTGAGATTTATAATCAATTATTATTAAATTTTCTAAGGACCCATTTTTATAAACATGCATCAGAAGGGCACTTTTTTAGCGTCACACATTGGTTGTATCATGTCATAAACACAGTGTTTTTAGGACGTAGTTTGAAACTTGGGTTGTTGCTTGTGCAGCTGCACATTGCCTGTACAACTAAATTGGCACTTAGTGCCCCCTGCTGACTGGAACACATTACAACCCTTTTTTTTCATTTAATTAATTGCACCGAATTAATGCGTAAAATCAACATCCCTAATATTTATAATGGTAAGCTATATGTTATTACCTGTTAATTTTTTTCAAAAAATGTAATAATGACAAAAACACTGCTGGCGGGTCCAAAGGGGGGTGCTATATCACAAAAATGATTATGCTTAAAACGTTAATGTTTCTGTATACACAAGTCAGGCATATGAGGTATCATTTGAAAGCACAGAATCTGAACTTTTCAGAAATCTCTTATGCATTTATGTTACTTAAAATAACAAAATATGGCCTCAATACATTTGCGTTGAAAATTTGCACACCTAGAGGTAATGGGGTAGAAATATTTATAGGTACCTTAGGCAGTTTTCTAAAACAATTTGCCATTATTTTATTGTCTTTGAGTTTGCTTAGCTTAATAATCCAATGTTATATTTTCCAGCAGGAAAAGCATGCTAAACAAATAATCAGAAAATATGTTTTCGACTATTGATGATCAAATGTTATATATATTCGCAAAGGGGAGGATCTCAGCTTTCTAATGACACCTCGATTAAGCTTCTAGTCCACTCACTGGCAGAAACATTCGCTGAAGTAACAAAGGTGGTGCTTGAACTTAAAATTAGACAATGTCTATGGATAAGCACATCTGTGAGGGCTAAAATGCATGAGAGCGCCACCTACATTTCAGATCTGTAAATTGTGATGGATTGTGAGAGAAAATGTTTGTTTTTGTAGTGTTTAATGTCATCTAGTGGAATGAATGAGACCTTTTCAATTTGAGCTAGAATGAACAGAACCAGAATTACATGTTTACAAAGTTAGGACAAAATTGTTAATCGTTCTGTTTATCATAAGGGGGCGGCTGTGGCTCAGGTGGTAGAGCGGGGTGGCCTCTAATCGCAGGGTTGGTCCACATGCCGATGTGTGCTTGGGCGAGACACTGAATCCCAAGTTGCTCCCAATGGCAGGCTAGCACCTTGCATGGCAGCTCTTCCGCCATTGGTGTATGAATGTGTGTGTGAATGGGTGAATGAGTCACAGTGTTAAGCTCTTTGAATACCGCTAAGGTTAAACAGGCGCTATATGTGTCTATATGTGTCTTTTTTTTATTTTATTTTTTTTTTGGGGGGGGGGGACTCGACATGTTGCTACCGAATGTTCCGGTACTCTGACATCGACCCTATTCTGCAGAGTTACTGACAAGTAACACTTCCCATCAGACATCTTTACATCAGTTCAAATGGATATACCTTTTCCTGTGGCGTTGCTCAGAGGTACGGGTTGTCCTCCCGTGGAAAACAGGAAGTAACTGCGTTCACATAATCAATGATTAGCGCTATTCTGAGATAAAAATAATTACTCCACTGACAGTTAGGTTTAGGGTTGGTTAAGGGGGTAATAAAATATGCACTGTTGTTGACTACATTACAACTAATCACAACTTGCTTTTGGCACCACTCATTTATCAACACTTCCTGCTTCAGCCACTAGGGGCATAATAATTTGTATTATGGTAATCACAGACCAGATTCAGCTGAACATCTTTCAACCTAACATTGCCAAATTCACATTGCAGGTTGAATGTTGTAATGGCATCCATGAGTTTAACCCAGATTAAAATCCCTAACGTTTTATACAAATGCATTTTTGAGCCTGCTGTCTGTGTTTTGTGCTTTTCTGTCTGAGCGTAATCAATATCAGAAGTAAGAGTTCACGCACACACACATGCAGCTTAGAGGGAACATTATTTCAGCATTTAGGCCACTTTATCCAAGAAGCAAAGAAAAATTTGTGGCAAAATGCATTTAGCTAACTACCATTTAGACACATTGTCAATGAGATGGCACTTGTGTCATAGTTTCTATGGTGGCCCTCGAGGGCACAACACAACAGTGTTAGAGAAGAAAACAAAACTTGACAAAATGACAACATTAAGCCAAAGCACATTTTTGAAATTGTAACGTTTCATTTTGACAGTTTTCCACATATAACCCAAGAAAGCGACATTATCTTGTGCTACATATGTTAACACATTTGCAAAGTGTTATGAATTCGTTTCAGTTTTGAAGTTTCTCTCGAGTAAAATATGGATGTTATTCTTTGGTTGAATTTTGCAGAATGTCTAAATGGAGTGGGGGGCACAGCCCTTTGAATTTGCATTCCTTTAAATGTCCTCATCTTCCATTTTACTCCCTCGGTAATCACAGATGGAGATCGGAGCACCATTGATGGTTGTAGCGAGAGGGAGAAAAAAAATACAAGGCTCATATGCAAATGCAGAAGTTGTGTACTTAAAACTCTCCCCTCATCCTCTCTCTTATTCACTCTCTCAATCGCTTTCTCTCCTCATAAAATCCCCCTCGTCTCAAGTTCATAAAGAGCCACATATGGACTTTCCGTGCATAATGCGGCCCATTTAATAAGCAGTGCTCGGCATCTCTTATATCAGCCCGAAAGTATGCATGTGACACATTGTATTGAGTGGCCCCCAGACATCACATACTCAAAACACAAACAAAGCACTTTATTGTGCAAAAAGATTAATGAAAAGAAGATTTTTGAATTGATTGTGTAGAATGGAGTGTCAAGGCAACTTTGCGACACTCCCCTCTATCTGTCATTCTGCTTTGCCTTGGTATGCATTGTCTGATAGGAGGGCCTGAGATACGTCCCTGGCTCTTTATAACTGCAAACGCAGATTCCATTTGAATACACCGTGATAGCGCAGTCACTGTGTGTTTTGACTTTTGTAGGCTTCCCTCTTCACGGCCTCTCTTTGATGGCACTTTTGTGAGGAAGTGGCAAAATGCTGCTTGTGGAGGGGGGACTTGTGTAGACTTTTTCTGTCTCAACACTTGGGGATATGAGGAAAAAAAGAGAAAAATTCTAATGCAGTTATTTTTCAATGTTGCACATATTTCTGTTGAATTATGTAGGACTAATCAAATAGTGTAACTGCGGTTTTCCACCAAACTGCAAAGAAAATCTTTTGTTATATACCAGAGATAATTGATGATGGTTGAATTATTAAAAAAAAAAATGCACATGGTAGGTAGGTATTTAACGGTATCAAATTTTCACATCACAATAGTTGCTGAAACTTTTATCACAGTATACAGTATTATCACAGTTTTGAATTACATTACATAAAAGGGTTGAAAGATAAACAAACGCTATTGTTGTTCTTCTAATAACAGGTTTAATTACTTTTTCAATACCAAACTGGCCTTTAAATGAACAGATAACGAATCAATTTGAAAAGACTAAAAGATTAAAAAACTACCGTCAACACCATAGTTACATAGCCAAACATTTAGTTGATGCCTTAATATTTAAATGGTAATTATGCCACAAAGCCACTGATCATTATAGATCAATACAGACTTTGTTTTGTTAAGGATAATGTTAAAGTAAGACTAGACTAATTTTAACAAGACAACTACTAGGCTACAACAATTATGCATGTTTTTTTATGGATTTCAAGCCAGTTGCTAATAATATAGCTAGGCGATAGCAACAAATTTAATAACCACAAGTCACACACTGTGTGGCAATGTACATTTGCGTGGCGTTCTAACTTGAAATTAATATTGAAATCATAATTGTGCCACATTGCCATTATTAATAACAGGGCTGTATTTTAGTTGTTACTACAAGACGCAAATGTTACTGTGTAGCTCTAGCAGAGTTTTAGGCCTTGACCACACTAATAAGTTTTCTTTTGAAAACGCATCTTTTTCTCTCCTTTTTGGCCTTCCGTCCACACTGAAACGGCGTTTTTGCGGTGTAGTGTGGACTGTGAAAACGGATATATCTGAAAATGATGATGTAGTTGTCATGTGACGCAGTCATGTGATCTATCCAACCAATACAATCAAGATGGTGGCTCGTGTTATAGCAGCACTGTTGCACTTGATAAAAAAATAAATGTTACTTTGTACAACCATCATATTGAGTCCATTCAAAGGCAAAGGGAAGTTTATTCGGAATTGGTTTCCAGCGACGAAACACAAGGACAATTGTGTTTCAGACCGTATATGCAACGGGGATTTTCCGCATGCGCAGTGACACGATTTAAGCATTTTCATACGTTTCAGAGTGGACTAGCAACTTTTGGAAAATGCTTGAAAACACTAGTGTGGACAGAGCATTTTGAAACGAAATTTTGAAACATTTTCAAATGTATCCGGATTAATGTAGACGTAGCCTAAGCGAACTACACTTCAGCCACTTGAAAGCAAGCTACACATTATCTGCAAATGGCAACAGTATTTCACTTTCTTTGTCATATTAGTGGTCACTTAGTTAATTGTCTCTTAGAGTGATGTCTCTCAGTTTTCAAAAACAGTTTACCTTTATCTCGCTGAATTGAACAGATTGATTTTCATGCCAATGAGCGATCATGTTGGAGGTGTCCGTGTTTTACTGCACACAAATGGAAACCACCACTCCCTCTGCATTTTTATGGAACACAAAATACTTACACCCTTCTGACTTAATCCTTTTAAAAGGCGGATATAGGGTCGGCTGTGTTCCTTTTTTATCCATGCTTCTAGTCCATGCTGGTTTGTTTACATCAGAGTGCGTATGTGTCATTTGTGACACATACAAGCAGTGTTGTAAATCTCAGTTCGTTGATGAAATAAAAACTACTGTGCGACCAGAAAAATGTAAACAATTTGGATAAAAGGTTAACTTGAATTATTTAAGGTATATTGAAGTGCCCATGATAACAATATAGTGCATGTTTATTACCGTGATACCATATAATCAAATACCGTCAAAGGCCTCAGAAGGTCGCTGGTTCGATCCCCATGGTCACCACCATTGTGTCCTTGAGCAAGTCACTTAACTCCAGGTTGCTCCGGGGGGGATTGTCCCTGTAATAAGTGCACTGTAAGTCGCTTTGGATAAAAGCGTCTACCAAATGCATAAATGTAAATGTAAATGCCTAATGGTAGGTCGTAATGTTATGTAATGTCTTAATCTCAAATGTGATTTTTATATATATAATTCAATGGTCTGGAGTCAACAATTTGTCAAGTTTTTGTCCCTCAAATGTTTTTGTGTGTAGGACTTCTCTCTTACACCACTGTTTAAAAACCTTAAAGAAACTGCTAAAGCCGCCATTTCTTGTTTAAAAGGGTCTTTTGAAGGAGCTGAAAAGTGGTCAACAAACCTGGAACTACTTAATAGCCACACACATATTTACAGTAGAACATCAATCAACCAATAATAATCAAGAATTCAATAGTATTGTGGTATTAGAGCATATAATGACTACTTTAAACTTACTGGCTAGCGCTAACACTGGGTGTTACATACCCATTTAGGAACCCATTAGAGGAAAGAAAAGTCCATGTTTCTAAACTTCAAAAACATTTACGAACCTGAGAGGTACATTACATGTATGGTGCGCAATTATGATTGTTATTAATCATGTGCTTATTCTTGCTATAAAAATGTCAACATCTACCTGTAATACATGGCAATGAGAATCTTTCATGTCAGCTCAGCATCTGTTCTTTCCTTTTTGGAGCCTAGTTCAAACATGAAAATGTGCAGTATATATATGAATAGAGAGATGTAAAAGGTAAAGTAGGCTTTTATTCTTAATCATAGGATGATCTTCTTTAGTGCAGTGGTTCTCAATTGGTGGATTGCGACCCAAAATTGGCTTGTAGATCTGTTTTGATTGGGTCATGGATGTGGGGGAATAAAAATGCTAAGTGTAAATAATACAATGCAACTAACCATATGATTGTGCACAGCAAGGACAGACAAATAAATAGGCTTAACTTAACCTAAAAGGGAGGAATATCTTTTGGTAGACTTGGTAGAAGCCACTTTGATCACTTGGTAGAAGACAATCAATGATCAGTTTTTCTCTTCAGCCTATGTTGTGTTAACCGTTTTGTAAGTTATTTTGGGGTAGTTTATGGTAAGATCAATTCATTGCATGTTTGATTTTAAGGACAGTTTTATTTATTTTTGTACGATGATGATGACAATGATGACTACAATGTGGGTAATTTGGGTACCAATCACAAGCTATTGTGATTTTTATTATTGTGTTGTAAGTCAGACTCATTATGGCCAGTTACTTCAAAATATTAGCACATGTGAAATGCAGCATTCACGATGCACGATTCACGACGATCAGATTCAATTAATTAACAGTATATTGTAAAATGTGGATTTTCCAGTAAGACCATTTAGCCACTGCCTTTGCAGGTACATGCAGCTTACAAACACACTTAATTATCCTGATCTTTATATATTATGTGATTCATTGTGGTTCATTAGTGTTAAAAATGCAATTGCTGAAGCAAACACGTCATTTTGTGCTGCTTCTGTGACTTGTTCGGCATACATATGCCGACTTGTATGCTATTCAGGACTCATACCCTTTGTATTGCAAGTGCAAAGGGCTACCAAACAAAATGTATGTTTGTTTGTGCTCAAAAAAGCTTGTAAACATAGTTGATTATTTTATGATAACATTAAAATGTATAGACGTCGAAGTGATTTATTAAATGTATGCACTGCATTAAAAGTTTAGATATCATAACATAGCCTTATGTGAGGAACAGGGTGAAAAATAAGTGTTTATGAACTGATAATCTGCCGTTGTACTCCTGATTTGTGTGAGAGTGAATAAGTCATTGTTGCTATAGCACCTCTAGTGTTGATTTCAGCAAGAGATGGAAGCAATACGTACAACAAAGCACGTAAAAGGGATTAAGCAAAAAATGTATGTAGGTACTGTATCATGATTCAATGAGACCAGGTTGTGTAGAACTGTACAAACATAATCCTCTTATGTAATTGAGTTAAAGCCTTCATTCCAAATTGTCTGAATGCCAACCAGAGAGCTGTATTACACTGAATCTGCACCTCGAGGTTGAGATAATGTGAAGATATATTGATGGTTGTGAAGCAGACGGGACAAAGAGGGGCTGAAAGTGTGCGAGGGTGAGAAGATGAGAAACCGTTAACGAGCTAAACCGAGAACAAGACGGAGGGCTATGTTTTGACTTGGCTGACTCTGTTTGACGACAGACTGAGTGAATGAAATTGCTTCCCAGACGAAACGGAGGATGGACAAAAGGGAAATTGAGAACGTGGAAAAAGAGCCAGATGAAGGGAACCCTCACAGCTGTCTCCCAGCAGAAGGAAGCAGCTCTCTCCTGATGTTACAGGTGCAGAAGACCCCCTCCTTCTTGTCTCTCTGAAGGTTGTCTGCCTTGCACAGTCTCAGTAAATTTCAGAACAAGCTGCTGCTCTTCCCAGACTACCCCGCAGTGGGAGAACCTCAACCTCATCACCTTGGCAACCCCTTGTCTCTCGTCCGAAAGGAAAAGGCAAGGAGATGAAAAGGGCTTTTAAGCTCCTGACCCCAACTACGCACACACACACTCTAACATTCCCATCATCCCCTCCCTGAGAGACCCTTGTGAGACCTGGAACATGGGGGTGAGCTCCCAGGCTTTCCGAAAGGACTGGTTAGAAAGGAGAGTGGTAAAAATAAGAGGAAAACAACTTGGCAAGGAAAAATTATGTAGGCCTATATAGAGTTTGAGGGTTGGACCAGCTAGTTTTACCAATGTATGCGCAGCATAGTTCTAGCGGGAAGACTAGCAGCTGTACATCATCGCACCATTAGCTGGGTAATTCCCAGCCAATCACATGTAAGCTGTTGCTTTATAAGTCTGCTCACAATCTATCAAATTGCTGTTTCAGTGTGCTAACACGACAACCTCCACCACCCCACCACCACCAGTTGAGTCCAGTCCTGCACGGGGGTAGGCTCCTCGCCCCTGTCTCCTATCTCCGGCAGGATATGATGGTTCCGAGTACAACTTCTTTGGACTGCCAGATGGGGCTTACGCCAAGAATAGTCATTACTTTTCTGTTTGATATTCATCAAATAAACGTCATCTTAAATCTCACTCAAGTCTGCAAGTCTTCCTGATAGAAATATTATTACCAACAGGGCAGTTTTTTTCCACTTTGTGTGACATTTCATTGGTTAGTTAAAGGGATAATTCACCCACAACATAAAATAAACATAATTTTAGCCTCAGTCACCATTTACTTTAATCATTTGTAAAAAAAAAAAAAAAAACAAACAAACAAACAAAAAAAAAAAAAAAACATGCAATTAAAGTGAATGGTGACTGGAGTTTAAATTCTGCCCAACATCTCCTTTTGGTATTTTCTTTGGGAAGAAAAGAAAATTATACATGATTGAACAACACAAGAATGAATAAATTATGCCAATTTGAATTTTTAGGTGAACTACTATATCCCTTAAAAACTGAATATTGTTATTTCTGCATTTTTTTAAAAAAATAAATAAATAAAAACATTGTTTGCCAACAGAATTCCCCAAATGCTACCCCTTTCTGCCATTAGTCAGGCCAAAGTTTTGATAGAGCAACACTGCGAAAAACAAAAATTATTATCAGAAATAGTATTTTTGTCTTGTTTTCCAGTAAAAATATATTATATTTGTAAAAAAAAAGAAAACTACTTAAGCAAAATGTCTTGTTTTCATGGAAATCTGACCAAATATTCCCCATCTGCTCTTCCATTGGTTGGACAAACAGAAAGTCTTGCTCCAATTGCTACTCTGTCAGACTGCTTAAACAAACGGAGCAATATTGAAAAAATCCCCGAGCCACAGTGTTTACACTTTTTCAGGAAATCAACCAACGAATGCCTTAAAGTTGTCTGCATTTTACACTGAGAAAAAGTATTTTAACATAAAAAGTTGAAGAAATTATGAATTTCTTAACATATAAAGTTTATAAAAAAATCTAAATAGCACAACTGAAGTTTGAATAATCTAAAAACAAGAAGAAAAAAAAACCTATAAGTTCTTGTGATAGGCAGTTTGGACTTGAGTGATGGTTTATGTATAATTTGTTTTCCTGCTGTGCGAGCTCCATAGTCTCAGTGCAAAGCAAGCCTTATGTGTCATCAGACCATATGGGGCCATTTTGTTTTAAGGCACTTTGAAACTGCAGGTGCTCTCTCTGTGTAATGGCTGCTGTGACTGCATTTCTTCCTCAAAAGTGCCCTGTCTTTCTGTCTTTCTCTCAGTCTCTCTCTCCCTATGTGCCACCTCATACTGTGTCCCTGCAGCTGAGATCCTACCTATTAAAAACTGTTGTTTGTGCCATATTTTTCATGAGAGAGGTGGTGTGAGAGACACAGGGTGGGTGCATAGTCTGGTTTTATGGTGATGTTTCATTGGGTCGCTAAGGCGACAGTGTTTAGCAGAGCTCCTCAGGGAGAGAGTGAAGGAGGTAGGAAGATACAAATGAGTAAGTGAGTGAACAAGGCCAGAAACATGCTTTACGCAAGTACGTACATAGGCTATGCTTGGCCAATGCATTTTACATACTTAAAAGTGAAATGTGTAATTGTAAACACGCGTCATCAATTGTGGTACAAACACAGTTTCCTGAACACGGAACCATCTCCTATTTTTCTGACAAACAGATAGTCCTGCAAAGCGGCTAAACTCAAGTGATTCATTGTGCCAGTGATGCTGTATCGAAATACTCAAGAAAAGAGAGCCACAGTATTTACACATTTTGGGGGAATCAACCTAAAAATGGCTTTCTGATAGTTGCCTCTGCGTATTAAGCTGGGACAGGTAAGTGATGCTAACATACCTCAGTATTTAAGGTGGTGGTAATTACTTTCAGATGTCTGTGCCATTAAACCGGATGCATTTTTCAGGTAGCTAGCTATAAACGTGCTTAGCAAAAATCTGTTCAAATATTTACTCTGCCTTGACAGGAGTTAGATGAAGCAGATGAAGTTTACTGTATCGCCCTTGTGGCAACTCATACTCAGAGTGTGTAAGAAAGCAAGCTAAAGTGTCTACATTCATGTACTTATGTAGAGTATTTTTCAGGCCAAAGATTGAGGCTATATTCTGAAAAACATACTAGCATAATATTTCCCACTATGATAACATATCACTACTTGTATGCAATGTGTTGAAGTCATGTGACAATAATATGGCATAATACTAGAGCCCACAGTCTGGTTCCGGAAGTAAAATTCCCATTTTTTTTTTTCCATTGGGGAATTGATTAAAGACAACTTGCAGTATAAACCTATAAAGACAGACCTATCCTGAGCTATGAGGTTGTTTATTGATGGTATGTGCTCTGTTGAAGCCATGAGCGTTTTTCCAAAAAATGTACAAATTGTGTTCAATTACTGAATTCCTGGTAACTAGACTAGACAATCAATGATCTTGAGGGGGAAAATCGACCAACCAGAGAATCCATTTTCTCTCAAACTACTTATATATTTGCATCTATCTGAATATTTCGCAATAAATGTATATTTTGATTTTATTAACTAATATTTATTATACATGTAATCAACAACTTTAAATCTTCATGGTATTGTAGTTCATTCCATCATTAAAGATGCTAAGTTCAAAAATGTGTTCCTTGGTCTTTTTGTCAATTATTTTGCTTCGAAGTTTGTAATGGTATGTTTTTCTCTGAGCTACTGGGTTTGGTTCATGGCTAAGAACTCTTTTATAAAGGATTTATGAAATCTCTATGGAAAAATTACTGTAAATCGGAAAAATACTTCCAGATCCAGGACCACCGAAAAAACTGGGCTGGCACAGTTGCGCTCCATTGTCGAAAAAATGCCTTCCCCACTGTTTGACTTGCTATCTTTAAAGAAAAGTACACCGTATACAATGTATACTTTGCATTATTCAGTAAATACTAAACAAGTATTCTATTCCGAACAGCCTGAGAGTAAAATGGGAAATGCTCATAATGGCAACAGTTCAGGCTTGCAGAAATATCTGTTTGTAGGTGAAACAATCGTTAACACTGTCAAGGGGTCTCCAAGACTCTCTGTCTCTCACTCCATCTATCTGTCTTTATTCTTTTCATAAAACTGGTGTGATTTTCTATTTTCTCTCCCTCTCTTTCTTGGTGTGTTCCCTTTTCATCCACATGTTTTTAATGTTTCACTGACAGCTCTACGGTATATCTTATTTCACTCTCCTTATCTTATCATTCCAACTGTCTTAGCTTTTCATTCCTTAGTTTCAACTTCTCTCTCTCATTCTCTCTCTCTATGTCTCTGTCCTCAACATAGTCATTTCCTCTAAGTCACTCTTAACAATAGTTCCACTCTCTCTCCCTTCAATTTAATATACAGCCTATCCACCACATGTCTCTTTCACTCTCTATATAAAAATCTCTGTCTTTATTAACTGCTGTGATGTTAAACAGTATTTTACAGGCATGTTGCTAAGGATATGAGTTTTGTCATTTTTTCTCGGTTCTTGTGAGAAATGTATGTTTTTTCTTTGCTGTCTTGTCAGCGACACAACCCTGGGGTCACAGACATAATATCTTTCATATCCGAGGGATTTCTGAGCTGTCAGTCAGTGCGCATTTGACCACCTTTTGAATCAACTGAGTCCATATGGACTTGGACAGCTGTTCATATGTGTTTAGTATGTCCATGTGTGCGCGTATGTGTGCTAACATACTCAGACAAGCAGAAATACATTCAGAGATATATTGGTTTCTTGGAATGTGTTCATTAGAGGGCTTGCAAGGCAGCACTGTATTGATATTCCTTTAAAAGCTCTGGTTAAAATTAGTTCTAAATGTCAAACCTTAAGTATTAAACTTCTGCACTTAATGCACCCGTCACTGCTTAATGTACAGCAGTGGCGTAGCCAAGGGTGGGCTGAGGTGGGCCTACCCAAATTAAACCCAGGCCCACCCAGAATTATTCTTTGACTTCAAATATATATTTATAAAATTTAAAAAAATGCATAAATTCAGATTTTTGAAAGTTTGAAAGAACAGTTTGAATGTGCTGCTTCTCTGTTGTTAAGGAAAATGTATCAAAAATAAAATAAAGTAATTGGGCAGAAACTTGGCACATCCATTTTTATTGAGGCCAAGCTGGAAGTAATTTCTTGGCTATGCCCTTGATGTACAGACTGCATTCAAACTCAATTTGTGGATAATTTCATTTGCGGGTGTGCTATAAATTTTGAGGGTTTTATAAATGTTTGAAATTCCTATTAACATACATTGACAAAATGACTTGATAAAACAGAATTCAAAGTGCATGAAATCTGTATACTGAATTGCCATTATTTCTGGAAAGAAATTGGTACTTTTATTCGCCAAAGTGGCATTCAACTGATCACAACGTATAGTCAGGACATTAATAAAGTGAAGAATTAATATTACAATTTGAAAAAAAAATTCAGAACTTCTTAAACTACTTCAAAGTGTTCTCATCAAAAAAATCCTCCTCGTGCAGCAGTGACAGCTTTGCAGATCCTTGGCATTCTAGCTGTCAGTTTGTCCAGATACTCAGGTGACATTTCACCCCACACTTCCTGTAGCTCTCACCATTTTATCGGGCACTTCTCACGCAGCTTAGAATCTAGCTGATCCCACAAAAGCTCAATGGGGTTAAGATCCATAACACTCTTTTCCAATTATCTGTTGTCCAATGTCTGTGTTTCTTTGCACAATCTATCCTTTTCTTTTTTTCTGTTTCAAAAGTGTCTTTTTCTTTTCAATTCTTCTCATAAGGCACCCCTGAGTCTTCTCTTTACTGTTGTACATTAATCTGGTGTTGAGCGGGTAGAATTCAATGAAGCTGTCAGCGGAGGACATGTGAGGCTCTTTCTGTCCTTGTTAGAGCCAGTTGTCCTTTGTCTTTGAGGACTGTAGTGAATACCTTTGTATGAAATCAAAAACATATTTTTTTTGGGCAATTTCAAGCATTCCTTCATTCCTCAAAACAGTGATTGACTGAGTTTTTTTTTTTTTTTTTAACCTAATATTTGACATGCCAGTCTATTGCATACTGTGGCAACTCAAAAACAAACACAAAGACAAAGTTAAGCTTCATTTAACAAACCAAATACCTTTCATCTCTGTTTGATATAATGGCAAGTGATTTTCTTGTACCAAATTAGCAATTTAGCATGATTACTCAAGGATAAGCTGTTGGAGTGATGGCTGTTGGAAATGAGGCCTGTCTAAATTTGATCAAAAATGTCCTTTTTCAAATAGTGATGGTGCTGTTTTTTTTTACATCAATAATGTCCTGACTATACTTTTTGAACAGTTGAATGCCACTTTGGTGAATTAAAGTAACAATTTCCTTACAAAACAGCTAAATCTGTACATTAATCCAAACTTTTGGCTGCCTGTGTGTGTGTGTGTGTATATTCATTCATTCGTTCACACTCTTTTTTTGTATTCCTCATCAATAAACTTGAAATATTTCTTTACAAAACTGTATGAATATCTAAACTATATATATATATATATATATATATATATATATATATATAAGCTTCATTTGGTAAATACTTACTGTATAATTGTATCAGAGCCAAGTCTCTGTCATTTCAAAATAAGTGTCACAGGTGTACTTTGGGCTTATATATAGTTAAAAGTCCCTGTGTTATTCTCCCAATCACAATTACAGTAATATGGTTATTATTGGTTTATGGTTGCATAGTACTCTGCTTTTGGGATTTTATTCATTTTGGACACTTATAGCTTCAGTGTCTGTGTCTAAATTGGTTTTAAAAAACTATCAGCCTTTTTCACCGCCTTAGTTTCGTCACGTCATCATTTTCCAAATTATGCGATAATGAAGAGCGTTTTCCAAATGTCTTTAGAAAGCAATTCCAGTGTGAAAGAGAGGTGTAAAACTACCCAAATCAATGCATTTTCAAACAAAAATGTATTAGTGTGGACGTGACCTAAATCAGCTTTGACCATTTCGTTTCCACAGAACCAAAGCCTAAAACCTCAACTTACCTAAAACTTACTACTATTCTTTTACTGCTTTAAAAGCATTCGTATTTATATTTGGAAAAGCAAATTTAGTTTATTTTTGTTCCTTTAGGTCTATAGGTCTATGTTAGTGTGTGTGGAGAGGCATTGTCAAGATGTGTGTTTTAAGTGTGTTGCATGTTCCTTTCCGCTTCAGTGCCTTGACCTGGCTGTAACTGCCTGTGCTAGTTCAGCTTCCTCATAAACTTAGGGCTCCAGGGAAATTCTTGCCTTTCATGTGCCCTTCCACCGATGTCCTATTAAAGTAGGTCAGAACAAATGAAAAAACACTCACTCACCACTATAACTTTGAGCAGGTAGAGAGAAAACACAAAGTGGAGGCATGGTCAGAGTAAAGATGAGATGAGGCCAATATGAAAGGCCAAAATAGACTATTTTGTATTTGATCATATTTTTATATGGGTTCAATGTTTGAACATTTGCATACTTAGACAAGTTATTAGTGGAGCCTGCTTTAGCGAGGTGCAACAATTACTATTGCCCTGACCTTTGTTTAGGGACTTTCCAAAATCCCTAACCCAACTTTTATGCCAAACCATTGGCGCATAACTTGTTCCGCATAGTTTACCGCACACCCTGAGTTAGGTGTGATATCGACCAGCTTAATCAGCAGAAGCGTGCTGATTTGTAAGTGATTGGATGGTTGATGTGTATTCATTCGTTCATTTATTCATATGGAATGTTCTCTTGCGGTGCAGCTTCCGGTTTCTATCTGCCCATATAATGTAGCTTATTCAAGTCATCATCATTCATTTTCATTATCAATGTAACCCGCATTATTGCAAATACGTCCATATTTTTGCTAAACTTTGATCCCATTACATGTAATGAAATGTTCATAGTCTACTACAATCGTGTTATTTATGCATGTCGCGCATTCTTTTTCCACTGTTCTCTTCTGCTCGCTCTTGCCATTAATTACACTATACTGTACGTTTTAGACAAACTATTTGTTTTTATTTAAGTCCTAAAAAGCAGTCAAGAGGCTGAAGGATGAATTGATTTAAAAAAAGGTTGGTGAGTATTAACCATCTGTATATTGATTTAGCTACGCTTAGCCTAAATATAATCTCTCCTCCTGGCTCCAAAAATGTTCTTGACATTTTGCATACCGTATATTACCCCTGCCTGTTATCTCATAGGTTTCACAAATGATTTACTATGGAAACATGCAGATAGGGTAAAGAAATGCTATTTTACAGCGATATCCAAAATAAAACTTTTACATTCCGCCTAAATAATCTAAATAAGACCACATTCTGATATCAGAATATTCTTGGTCACATAAACATGCTCACTCATTTATTAATACATTTAATCAGTTACTGACCATTTTTGCATCACTAAAAGTAAAATCAAGTCAGCGCGAACTGGCACACTGTACCATAGGAGCATAAGCACAAAAAAGACATTTGTTGGTATATGTGCCTGCTGTTGATTAAAGAGTATCAAAAAGCAGTCGTTGTATGCATGCGTAGAACACATTCATATTAATTTGCAGTCAGAAGAGTATACTATGAAAGGCAAAGCAGTCAACCGGGCATGATCCAATTCGAAACATAGAAAAACTAAATATATACCCAGGCATTTAACATTGGAAAAAAAAAAATATCTCCAGAACAGAAAATTGGATGCATGGGGTTGGCTTCTTTTTACTTGGGGCAGTTTAGAGATTTGAACAAACCCTTAACACTAAGTATAAACTAGGGCTAATAAGCATGTAACTCGTTCCACATTCTTTGTGCCATGGATGACACCTCAAATTGTGCAATTTGTTGTGGAGAGTGGTGTGCTACTTTTCTAAGGTTTCATGCTTAAAATGTTTACCTAGCTAAAATGGGCGAAATATCCAATAGCCATATCTAGGGACCAGCATATCATGGATATTTGGACATGGGCTCATTTGACTTGTGTCAGAAAGTAACCACCTACAGTAGGGACCATCCAGAACATATGCTAACAACCATTTAAAAAAACCTTGCCAATTGAAAAGCAATGCCTGGGTAAACACTCAAAACTCAAAATAACTCCTTAGTAACCACATAATAACCATACACCACGACTTTTGCACAGACAAGCAACACTCACATTTTGTTCAGAAAATGGAAACATATAGTTAATATACATACAGAATATGAATACATATGTATGAATAGCAGTTCAAGGCCTTTTCACTTTTTTTGCAAACCATTCCAGCATAGATTAAATGACTCGCTTGATTTATTTGTTGGAATCAACTGTGAATCAGTTTAGTTGAATTAGTTGCATTGGATTTCCATTCTGCTCTTTTAGAGGCCTCTTTGGATCCACATTCATTGGTGTGTTGTCTTCTTCAATACTTTTTAGAACTAAGAGTCTTTGGACGCTTCATTGCTGAAGTGCTCCAGTGTTTGTTCTGCTTTCAATGGTCTGGAGAAGTTTTAAGGATGTCACTTTGACCCTTCTTGCAGGTGAACTCAAATACAAAAGTTCAAGTCCATGGATTGTGATTGGACAATCCCATGAAAGTGCTCACTTGCTTCCAATCTGAAGACTTACTTGATTTATGTTAAGACTAGACTGTTGGATGGCAATGCTGATACACAATACAGTGGGAATTATCTTATTACTGAGACACTGTGGGATGAAATTATTGGGACCAGACAGGGGAACACAGCCCAGCTGACAGCCATATAGAAAGAGTCCAGAGCCCCCCAGCTGACAGTGGGGACATCACCATCTGGAACAAGGCCTACATACCATGCTGGGCCTGTCAGAAAGACGGAGCTCTTTTCACAGCATCTTTTGTCCATCCTCTCTCTCTTTTGGTGAAGCTCTCACTCTCCAGCAGAGTGCTCACAGTTGTCTTCTCCACAAAAGACCTCCCACTGCATGGATTGTTCCATTCATCGACTGGGAGGAGGGGCTGGATGTGCATCACTCATCCAGGATTCTACAGAATAGTTAACCAGTAGAATGGTTAAATTTACTGTAATCCCTTGATGGCTATCAATTTACACTGGCCTTAAAGGATGGGTGTTGAACAGTACAGTTGAGAGCTAAATTCTTTCACCAGTCTTAATCTCCAATCAAAGTTGTCTAAATGAGATTAACCAGACTAGTTTTTGATCACAGATGCTCCTCATTTACAAATTAAATTCAAATGATGCTGAACATTTCAAAATGAAAACCGATATATGACCAACATGCAAAATATGAATTAGTCTATAGCTAAACATTGTTGTTATTATTATTATTATAGCATTACATTTATGCAAAGTTTTTTTGTGGATAAATATTTATTTTAATCATTGTCAACTTAAAATGCTACTGAATGATACTGATCATTTCAAAATATCTGAAAATCTTCTGTATATACTGAACAAATAATGAATTATTTTTTTTCTGCATTTTGACACAAAATAATAAGTTACTTTATCTGGGTAGACTATTGTTTCGCAAATAAAACAAATAATAAGTTACTTTATCTGGGTAGACTATTGTTTCGCAAATAAAACAAATAATAAGTTACTTTATCTGGGTAGACTATTGTTTCGCAAATAATAAATATAACAAGTAAGTTACTTTATCTGGGTAGACTATTGTTTCGCAAATAATAAATATAATAAGTAAGTTACTTTATCTGGGTAAACTATTGTTTCGCAAATAATAAATATAATAAGTAAGTTACTTTATCTGGGTAGACTATTGTTTCGCAAATAATAAATATAACAAGTAAGTTACTTTATCTGGGTAGACTATTGTTTCGCAAATAATAAATATAATAAGTAAGTTACTTTATCTGGGTAAACTATTGTTTCGCAAATAATAAATATAATAAGTAAGTTACTTTATCTGGGTAGACTATTGTTTCGCAAATAAAACAAATAATAAGTTACTTTATCTGGGTAAACTATTGTTTCGCAAATAATAAATATAATAAGTAAGTTACTTTATCTGGGTAGACTATTGTTTCGCAAATAAAACAAATAATAAGTTACTTTATCTGGGTAAACTATTGTTTCGCAAATAATAAACATAATAAGTAAGTTACTTTATCTGAGTAGACTATTGTTTCGCAAATAATAAACATAATAAGTAAGTTACTTTATCTGGGTAAACTATTGTTTCGCAAATAATAAACAGAATAAGTAAGTTACTTTATCTGGGTAAACTATTGTTTCGCAAATAATAAATATAACAAGTAAGTTACTTTATCTGGGTAGACTATTGTTTCGCAAATAAAACAAATAATAAGTTACTTTATCTGGGTAAACTATTGTTTCGCAAATAATAAATATAATAAGTAAGTTACTTTATCTGGGTAGACTATTGTTTCGCAAATAAAACAAATAATAAGTTACTTTATCTGGGTAAACTATTGTTTCGCAAATAATAAACATAATAAGTAAGTTACTTTATCTGGGTAGACTATTGTTTCGCAAATAATAAATATAATAAGTAAGTTACTTTATCTGGGTAAACTATTGTTTCGCAAATAATAAATATAATAAGTAAGTTACTTTATCTGGGTAGACTATTGTTTCGCAAATAAAACAAATAATAAGTTACTTTATCTGGGTAAACTATTGTTTCGCAAATAATAAATATAATAAGTAAGTTACTTTATCTGGGTAGACTATTGTTTCGCAAATAAAACAAATAATAAGTTACTTTATCTGGGTAAACTATTGTTTCGCAAATAATAAACATAATAAGTAAGTTATTTTATTTGGGTAAACTATTGTTTCGCAAATAATAAATATAATAAGTAAGTTACTTTATCTGGGTAGACTATTGTTGCGCAAATAAAACAAATAATAAGTTACTTTATCTGGGTAGACTATTGTTTCGCAAATAAAACAAATAATAAGTTACTTTATCTGGGTAAACTATTGTTTCGCAAATAATAAACATAATAAGTAAGTTATTTTATTTGGGTAAACTATTGTTTCGCAAATAATAAATATAATAAGTTACTTTATCTGGGTAGACTATTGTTTCGCAAATAATAAACATAATAAGTAAGTTACTTTATCTGGGTAAACTATTGTTTCGCAAATAATAAACATAATAAGTAAGTTACTTTATCTGGGTAAACTATTGTTTCGCAAATAATAAATATAACAAGTAAGTTACTTTATCTGGGTAAACTATTGTTTCGCAAATACAACAAATAATAAGTTACTTTATCTGGGTAGACTATTGTTTCGCAAATAAAACAAATAATAAGTTACTTTATCTGGGTAGACTATTGTTTCGCAAATAATAAATATAACAAGTAAGTTACTTTATCTGGGTAGACTGTTGTTTCGCAAATAAAACAAATAATAAGTTACTTTATCTGGGTAAACTATTGTTTCGCAAATAATAAATATAATAAGTAAGTTACTTTATCTGGGTAGACTATTGTTTCGCAAATACTAAATGTAATAAGTAAGTTACTTTATCTGGGTAAACTATTGTTTCGCAAATAATAAATATAATAAGTAAGTTACTTTATCTGGGTAGACTATTGTTTCGCAAATAAAATAAATAATAAGTTACTTTTTCTGGGTAAACTATTGTTTCGCAAATAATAAATATAATAAGTAAGTTACTTTATCTGGGTAGACTATTGTTTTGCAAATAAAACAAATAATAAGTTACTTTATCTGGGTAGACTATTGTTTCGCAAATAATAAATATAACAAGTAAGTTACTTTATCTGGGTAGATTGTTGTTTCGCAAATAAAACAAATAATAAGTTACTTTATCTGGGTAAACTATTGTTTCGCAAATAATAAATATAACAAGTAAGTTACTTTATCTGGGTAGACTATTGTTTCGCAAATAAAACAAATAATAAGTTACTTTATCTGGGTAAACTATTGTTTCGCAAATAATAAATATAATAAGTAAGTTACTTTATCTGGGTAAACTATTGTTTCGCAAATAATAAATATAATAAGTAAGTTACTTTATCTGGGTAGACTATTGTTTCGCAAATAAAACAAATAATAAGTTACTTTATCTGGGTAAACTATTGTTTCGCAAATAATAAATATAATAAGTAAGTTACTTTATCTGGGTAAACTATTGTTTCGCAAATAATAAATATAATAAGTAAGTTACTTTATCTGGGTAAACTATTGTTTCGCAAATAATAAATATAATAAGTTACTTTATCTGGGTAGACTATTGTTTCGCAAATAATAAATATAATAAGTAAGTTACTTTATCTGGGTAGACTATTGTTTCGCAAATAAAACAAATAATAAGTTACTTTATCTGGGTAAACTATTGTTTCGCAAATAATAAATATAATAAGTAAGTTACTTTATCTGGGTAGACTATTGTTTCGCAAATAAAACAAATAATAAGTTACTTTATCTGGGTAAACTATTGTTTCGCAAATAATAAATATAATAAGTAAGTTACTTTATCTGGGTAGACTATTGTTTCGCAAATAAAACAAATAATAAGTTACTTTATCTGGGTAAACTATTGTTTTGCAAATAATAAATATAATAAGTAAGTTACTTTATCTGGGTAAACTATTGTTTCGCAAATAATAAACATAATAAGTAAGTTACTTTATCTGGGTAAACTATTGTTTCGCAAATAATAAATATAATAAGTAAGTTACTTTATCTGGGTAGACTATTGTTGCGCAAATAAAACAAATAATAAGTTACTTTATCTGGGTAGACTATTGTTTCGCAAATAATAAATATAATAAGTTACTTTATCTGGGTAGACTATTGTTTTATGCTTAATGTACACTGGTGTAATTACATTGTTTTATTATTTTTTAGAGACCCAACAAACGTTGCAATTTTTCATTAGACAAGATATTGAAAAAAATTATTAAAAAAGTGGAAAAGTATGAATATCTGTAAAACAAAATATCTGTCAAACCGTTTATTGGTCTCTCTCTCTCTTTATTAAACATCTGATTGATAATGAGTTTCAACATAACTCATAAAGAAGACATGTTATTTGAACATGCCTGTTTTTTGATTGGTGGACATTATTAGACAATGGACAGAAGCATCCATATGTCAGATGTATTTGCTGGCATCTTTTTTTGTTGTCTCTAGGCAGTTTTGCCCTCTAAAACTAAAATGATTGTTCCAAGTTGACTGTTAGGCTAATGATATTTGTTTTGTTTTTGTGTGATTATCTTAGTTAGGTTAACTGTGCAGTAATGGCACTGTATGAACAGAAGCCATTATTTATTTTAATCTGCGTATAATCTGTAACTATGTCGAATATTTTGTGGCTGAGCTGACAATTTGTCATGGACATTCAGAAAATCGGTGTCTCCAGAACAAGTTCTCATTATCCCCTGCCTAGTTTGTGCTAGCTGCAAAACAGGATGAGGCTACACTAGCTCGCCATCCAGGGAAATTATCCTGCTAGCATACTAGACACAATGGTTTACTTATTTTTAAACAGTCAGAAGGGGGGTATCCCTCAGTGTCTTGGTAAACAAACCGGATGTAGTGTAGAGACTGTTGGAGGATAGAGCCAAGGGTAGACATTCTCTTCAGTGCCAGAGGCAGACAGTTGAAGGCATGAAGCTATCAAGTCCCCTTGTGATATGAAAGCAAACTTCTATATGAAGGATAGCAAGATCTGATTTTGCTATCCAGGAAGGTCTCCTGTTGATGGTTATTCACTGCACTGGACTTTCTTAATTCACTCTGCCCAGAAAGCAGGTTTTGAACTCAGGGGGTAAGGTCTGGAGCCATGCAGCTAAACAGACCTGTCAGCCTTTTCAGCTCCTTACAGTGGAGTTGTTTTCTACTCATCCCAAACAACCATTTGAACTTGCCTCAGCCAAAATCTCTGAGGATCTCATTTGGGAAACTTCATGTAGCCTCATTCCATGTCTCTGTTCTTTGCTTTAATTGATAACTGAATAAGCTATTGCCACTTAATCAATTAAGAACTTGATCCCTGCCTATGAGAGGAGCAGTTAATTGGCTTGTGCCAATGAACATCTGGGCTCAAGCTGAGGTAATAACAAAGATTAGGTTTTTGAGGTAATTTGCAGGTTTTATGCAATATGGTTGATTGCATTGCTGGGTTCTAGAATTGCTTAAAGGGATAGTTCACATAAAAACTAAAATTCAGTCATCATTTATTCAATGATATTACCATATTACTTTCTTTAATGGGACACAATGGGTAGAAGCTAGGCTCAGGTCATGCCTTCATGTCCATGTTGTTGTTTGAAAATGCAATGATTTCACCATGTTTACACCTCTCAATCCACACTGGAAGTGTATTTTCCTTCACCGATAATGAAGCTTTTCAAAATTGCTCTTCTCAAAGCATACTTTGGAAAATTATTCAGTTAGGAAACTGAAAACTGAGATTTAAAACAAAACATATTTGTGTGGATGTGGCCTGACAGCCTCAGTCACCATTCACTTTCACTGTATGGAGAAACTAGAATCCAATAAAAGTGTATGACGATGGAGACTGTCAGTCTGCCTAAAATCTATTTTTTATGCTCCGCGGAAGCAAGAAAGTCATTTGGGTTTTGACCAGAATGAGGGTAAATTATGACAGAATTTTAAAGTGAACTATCGCTTTAAGCGCAAAAGGAGTTTTGACTGGGACCTTTGCAATGGATTAATTTAGTGGGGCTAAAATAGAAACGGAGTGCCAAAGCTTCACAGGAGTGTCTTCATCTTTGATCTTGCTTTTCAGAGTTCTGCATGAAGGTTCCCGACTGCCGACCTTTGACGGTCTGAACAAGCATCCATAAAATTCTGTACCGTCTGCAGTTGCTGCTTCTTTGTAACGTGTGAGTGGTGAATGAGGTATGGAGGTGAAAAAAGCCCCATCAATCTCACCTCACCTGCTTTTTTTGCTTTTCCTCTCAATCCTCTAAAAATCATGTATTTTTCACTCAGTTGAATTCCATTCAAAGCCAGCCAGCGATGGTGAATGCTTGACTAGGTTGCTTTGCCCCAGCAACCCCCTGGGTTCTGGGCAGTGGCCTGAAAGGAGCCTGAAGCTTCTATGGAATAGAGAGCCAGTGCAGGCAGGGGGCTAATAGTGGCGGACGTATTGTCTTCATGGAGTGGGTGGGGTGGGGGACATGAGCAGAGAGTTGAGGGCCAGAACCATCTGCTTTTGTGGCTGTGAGCATCAAAGCCTGGAGGAGCATGGTGAGAGATCTCCTTTCACTGGGGACACGTTGCATATGGGCCTCATATTTCTTCAGGAAGGGTTCCTGCACACCAATGGGAGCCCATTTTGGGACCCCACTGTTCTCTTTTTCCCTGCATGGCTACTGGGAGCCAAATAGGTGTGGAAAGACAGAAGTTCCCTTTTATTTACCATGGGAATTTAGATAACAGATGAGTTTGTTTAACCTAGCAGACCCTAATTGGCAAATGCTCCACTCTCCCTTATTTTAGAAATGTATGAAACAGAGTTCTTTGCATTATTTTGTTGATAGAGGGGAAGTAAAATTGGGTCACTGGATGGCTCAAAAAAACATGCTCAGAGGATGATTAATTATTAAAGTGACTAATACTACATTTGCCTCAGAGCGCTTGTGACTTTAATCCATGGTAGGGCCACAACTACCAGTGTTCAGCTCCCCACTTGTGTATATGTTCTCTCTCTCTCTCTCTCTCTCTCTCTCTCTCTCTCTCTCTCTTTCTCTCTTTCTGTCTCTTCAACCTGTTTTCTTCCTACTGTATATCCCTCTAGCTCAATTCAATTTTAGATTCAATTAGCTTTATTGGCATGACCAAGATACATATTTGAACTGCCAAAGTTTTTTCACTCTGCTGTGTCAGTCCCTCTCTCTCTTACAGACAGTTTCCATCCTTCCAGCCCTCCTTCATCCCTCGCTTCCACACAATGCCATACTAAAGCATGGTGACTACCTGCCAACATCAGACTCTGTAAAATTGGGAGATTTTATCATAGGTTACCTGGTTCGTAAACGTGAGGAACGTCAGCCTGTGGAGTTTCTGGTGCCCCCCCCCCAGGGATAGATGGTGCCCCCGTGAGGAGTAGGTACACTACACAGACTGTGTAGCCTAATATGCATATAGGGAATGGCGGTACCGGTCAGTAATACTACATTGAAGATGAATAATATCAAGAAATTGACCATGTATTCAGATGGTCCCTCACCACATCCTGCGCAGTTTCAGCAATAAATGCTAAAAATGCTTTTTAAGTTATTAATAAGTACGTGTATATCCTTTCTTATATGATGAGAACTTTCCTGACCCATGACATAAAAAAAATTATATTTTTTTATTTATTTGATTAATTGTCTGATCTGAGGTGGTTTACATATTTTTTTTTTCCCTTTTTTTGTTATTATTTATTTGAATAATTTATTTATTTTTGTATTTCTTGTCGTTATGACTCAGTGGTGGTATTCATAAATTGTTGGATCTGTGTAATTTTGTACTTGAACTTCTGAAAATGGACAAGGAAGCTTCATAAAAGGATGATAAAATTATTCTGTAAAAATTGTGCGTTAATATCTACAAGTCATCTTCCATTCGGCATTTGTGTGAGGAACAGACCTAATTTAAATGATTATTCACTGATAATCTCAGTCTGAATTTATGAAAATGACATAACTGTGATCGTGTGTCCACTGCGTAGTGCTAAAAGTGAATTACATTTTTGCCCAAATGGATAAGGTTTTGGAGGTTAGTGCTCCATCGTGTTGTAAATCAACAAAACAGACTTCCCTACCCTTAACCTTAAACCTAAATATAACCGGCAATATCATAAAAAGTAAATGTGACATGAAAAGTGCATTTGATGAAGCATCCACATAATTTTGTTGTGCTTCTGTGACACTTTAGCTCATGTGTCAACTCGCAAACTCTTTTGGACTCGTACCCTGGTTCTTTACATTGCAAGTGCAATGCTCTATCAGTTGAGCTACTGCGCAATTTGATCATGCCCGAACATGCTTTAAAATGTTGTTGGTTATGTAATGCAAATGTTAAAATATATCGCCTTACATATGATGTGCCATAATATAAGTGTTTAGATGTCATAAGATAATTTTGTGTGAGAGACGGAGCAAAAAAGTATAGTAAGTGTTATAATCTGCTGTTTAACTCATGGTTTGTGCAAAAGTCAATAAAAGTCATTCTCTAGTGTTCATTTTACCAGGAAACTGTAACAGTACATACATTGAGCCATGTAAAAATTATTTTGCTAAAATGTACTGATTAGTAACGTGATTCTATGGGACCAGGTTGGATAATATCTCTCCACAGAAGCTGATATATTATTAGCCTCCTACTTCAGATTTAAAAATGGCACGTTGCAGAAACGCACCAGATTTGACATCATTGACCCCCAACACCATTGATCTTGTAACCAAACAATAAAGCGGTAGTTGCAATACAATACTTTTTATTTTTTTGTGAATAAAATACATTTTGGCCTGTCCCTTACACAAAGCAATCGTATGGCTTCTGAAGACATCACGCATTAGACATATATGAACAACATTAATCAGCTTGACTTATGTTATTACTATGAACTGCCCATGTATGGAAATGAGACACATAAAGGTTATTTAAAAATGAAATCCCGATGTGGCTAGCAAGAAGTAAACACATAAAATGAAGGCTGCATATGATGTTAAAATTATGTTTGCTGCTGTGCCTGTTTTTCCATATGCTTTATTCTCGATTCTCACATTTTCTCTTTTCCTACTCCCTCGATCGTTATTTTTTCTTTCTCTCCTCCCTTTCAGCTGCTCTTTCTGTCTCTATTTGTGTATCATTAACTTTGGAAATGGCTCTGGTTAGTGGGTACAGAGAAAGAAAGGGAGGGGTTGGAAGGAACCAAGCGTGAACGAAAGAGCGAAAGAGAATCATTAGTTAAATATTATCCAGTCTGTTCCATTAATGCTGAAGGGAAAGTTCATGCTTTTGAGCTCCCAGAAACAATGGAGCATGTGTAACCCGCCTGCCCACCCTACAAACACCCCTGTCCCCCATCCGCCCACCCTAACAACATCCGTGTCCCGCAGGTCTTCATGGCTCATAGTAGCGCCACAGATGGCTTACCTCTAATGACACTTAATGGCACCGCCAGAGAGAGGGAAAGACAGGTAAAAAGCTCTTTAACAAAGAGATCCGCGCTGAAAGGTACATCGAGAAAAGCTCATTTTGTCAGGCGCGTAATAGTCAGCTGCAGTACACAATGGACAGCACACTAAAGGAATTACATTTTCTCAAACAGTAAGTCAAAGTGTAAGGGTGAAATAACCTGTACTCACAGCCATATCTATAGGAAAAGCACGAAAGTGTTGCAGACAGGACTGTTTTTGCAGTTTTAACTCTCTGAAAATGGGCCTTACAACTTGCTAAACAATAACGATATTATTTTGCCACATTGTTATTATTATTTTGTTTATTAGAGCTGATCACAAATCAGGTTTGTTTTCAGTGGCCCATCCAGCCTGACACAACAGCGTTTCAGGTGGCACGATTACATACAAAGTCAATGCAAAGATGCGAATAGACGCAAATTCGCACCGGGTGGCACGAATGAAGCGAATGGCGTGACCCGAATGCGCAAAAATGATTCGTTCACATAAAAATCCGCATAACACATTGTCACAAAAGCCTATCAGCGTTGAGATTGTCCGTATGTCACTGACGTACTGTCAAACCGACATAGTTGCAGAAGAAATCTGGAAAAATTAATGAAAAATATTGTTGTAGCGGTGTGTGGGAACCCGGAATTGTATGACACAACATCTTACATGTACAGAGACCGGACGAAAAAAGACATCGCTTGGAGGAAAGTGAGTGAGGATGTTGGATTACCTGGTAAGATCTGAAAATATGTGCGACTACTTGATTTCAGCTATTGGTTGTACTTTACTTGATTCTGCAATTGAGTCATCTGATTCATTCATGACTTCGCTCAAGGTTGTATTTGAATTTTGCAAAGGACATCAGTGAGGACGGTGCAATAGAAAACTGTGTTAGCTGTTGTTTGTTATATTATTAAGTGGCACACATTCTTTCTCTCTCATCTAAATTAATTGGCACTCATAAAGCAATATTTAATGTGTAACGCTTGAGGGGAAAACCAACCAAAAATAAATTATTTATATATATATATATATAAGAATGCTATTTTGAGAATGTACAGCCATCTTTCAGATATTGCATTAGAATATCCCAGATGAAATTTCTTTATCTGAAAGAATTAAAACCCAGCCTGTAGGGAGAGGTAACATCTGAGTATTGTTAAAGGCTAATTGTGGACCATTAAAATAATTACACAACCATTCCATATCTTCTATTCATAGATGGCTAGAGAGTGGTTTAAAATGACTTCCCATTTAACCCTTGAGACTTTGAGGTGCACATATGGTGTAGTAAACTTCTTTTGTTATCTCTCGGTGAGAGCGAAACCGTTGTAATTGCTCAATGATCTCCATGGTTACATCCGGTGATGGTTGTTGATAGGTGTTTTCTTTAAGAGATCTTCAGTCATGCTGCAATTATGATAAGCAACAATTGCAAATAAAGTTGTTTGTTGCAGCGAGAGGAGCAAGGAGATTAGTTTGAATAACCGGTCACAGATTGATCATGCGCTCTTATTTTTTTTTCTAAATATGCAGAGCATTAAACAATAAAAGCACAAATTCTATTATTTTAGAGCCAGTTAAAAGTCAATGAGTAAACCAATCCTGTAACCCTCAGTTTGTTCATTTAGTTTCATGGTACGAAATCCCAATAAAACCTGTTTGAAAACAGTCATTTTTGTTTTTACATTTTAATTGGTGCCACTACTGGCCAGATATTACACACTTCACCTTTAAGATTTTAAGATTGCTGCAGTACGTGTACACACACACACACACACACACACACACACACCTGCTTGGTGCAGCTATCATTATGAGGACTCTCCATAGACATAATAATTTATATACTGTACAAACTATAGATTATATCCCCTTACCCTAAACCTAATCCTCACAAAAAACTTTCTGCATTTTTAGATTTTCAATAAAACATTGTTTAGTATATTTTTTAAGCAATTTGAATTATGGGGACACCTCATGAACCACATTTATACCATAATACCCTTGTAATTACCAGTTTGCAACCTAAAATAAAGTCCTCGTAAACCACTTAAACCAACACACACACACACACACACACACAGAGCATAAAATAGCTGGGCTCCTGCTTCTAGCCCATTCACACTAATCAAACTGCAATCCCTCAGCCATCTGGCAGACATTCACCCTCATACTCCATCCCTCACACACATGAATATTCTCTCTCTCTCTCTCACTCACTCTCACACACACGCACACACTGACACCCCAATCAATTAGTCTTATGGTTGTGGAGGAATGCCGACCAGGCAACTCTGAGTTCCCCACTTTCCATCCATGTCATGCTACTAAACTGCTGCAAAGTGGGTTCCCACAGTCGTTGAAAGCTTGGAAATATCAGGGAATTTTAAAATTGTGATCTCCAGGCTTGGAAAAGTCATCTAAAATCATTAAACCTTAAACGTTATGCAAAGGTCATTGAGATTTATAAAGTGTATATAAAATACAAAAGTGAATATACTATTATATACTGTACAGTATATACATTTTAAGATATGGCAAGATATTGCCAGATATTCATCAGCTAGATAATGCAAATTTGTGCTTTTGGAGACATTTTTACACTAATAAGTGAATTGTCTATAAATGTATTCTTTAAATCATAATAGTAATCATGAACTGAACTGAATAGGTCATAGAGAGAGAGAGAGAGAGTTTACAAACACAAACCACCAGCTGACCAAAAATCATTATATGAGGTTTGTGTTTTACCTGCTTTACATTTACATGTGAGATTATGTGGGAAGGATTTGCTATCTCTGTGCTGACTGATCACACTGAGTTTGTAAGCAGTGGATTGAATGTTCCTTAGATGAAATCATACTATGAAATTCAAATCACTGCCCTCAGTGGCAGAAGTTGGAAGTGTTGTTAAACGTATAGGTTCTTGTACACTCCAGTTTACTGGTCAAATATCAATGGAGTGGTGCCAACCCTGCAAAAACAAAATCCAGCTCACAGCTGATATCTGTGTTTTGGACCATGGTAGCTGGTCTAAGCTGGTCCTTTGCTGGTCCAAGCTAGTCCTTAGCTGGTTGACCAAGTTCCAAAACACAGCTACTTGTTTAAGCAGGATTTTTCAACTGGGAAAATCTATTATTTTTTAGTTGTATAACCATTTTCTAAAATGTCCCTTGGAGGAAAGTGAGTGAGGAAGTTGGACTACCTGGGAAGTAGGGCCAATGTGCCCTAACCCAAACCCCAAACCTGATACATAAACCCTACGATCAGTGGAGTAAAAAGGTTATCTTAGAGGGAAAAAAACAACCACTGACTCGTGCTCCTCATGAATTATGTGAATGTGATTACTTCCTGGTTTCAGTGGGACCAAAACCTGTGTTTCTGAGGCTGCTTCATTAGCACCACAGGAAAAGGTATATAGGTTTTAATTGGTGCAAAGAGTTCTGATGGAAGATGTTGCTTGCTGTCTCTCAGTAGTACCTCAGAAGAATGCAAGAATATTTAAAGGTTAGGCTATGTTTGTGTGCTTAACTGCATTGTGTTTCCATATCCCAGGTGTGGACATATGCCTACACAAATATATTTCTAAACTAAAACAATAGCACAGATGGTTAGAAAGGGCTGTTTAAGGACAGTAAAACTGAATTTAAAAGGGTGAAATAAAATAGTTGTTTCAACTTGTTGCCGTCAGCAAGGTGTATGTGATATTGCAGCGTATTCATATGTACTCATTTGTGTATGTTTGCAAAGGCGTGCTTGTCTTGGTGTACCGAGCTCTGTACGTGTTATTTTATAATAAATTGTGTGTTTACTGTAATGAGAGACATAATGAATGACTCGCTCATCCAGGAGAATTCAAACTCTTTACTTGTGAAAAAACACACACACATCCTCCCTTACTCCCTCTCACTGTTTCTTCTGCTAATGGGATCACGACTCAGTGTTTTTCCTACCTCCTTTTTAATTAGAAGAGGCCAATCATCCATTTAGTTTTTTTTGGTCCATCTGTCTATCCAGCCTTTGTTTTATCAAGCTATCTACATTTCTTGCGCTCACTTAATCGAGATATCATTCTTGGCTAGCTATCTTTCTAAACAGTTATCATTATAGTCATTGGTAACGATCTATCTAGTAAGCTAGCTGTTGTTATTTCTTGCTATTGTTCTAGCTGTTGTTTTACCTAGTTTGTTCTAGCTATTGTTCTATCTAGCTATTAATTATTATATTTTCCATCCATCCATCCATCCATCCATCCATCCATCCATCCATCCATCCATCCATCCATCCATCCATCCATCCATCCATCCATCCATCCATCCATCCATCCATCCATCCATCCATCCATCCATCCATCCATCCATCCATCCATCCATCCATCCATCCATCCATCCATCCATCCATCCATCCATCCATCCATCCATCCATCCATCCATCCATCCATCCATCCATCCATCCATCCATCCATCCATCTTCTCTCGGTCAATTGTTCTATTATTATGGTTAGCTAGCTTTATGCTTTGCAAAGCTAATGTAAACACATAAGTGCCAGCTTTACATGTCATACATTCTGTTTCCCACGGATCTTGCCCTGGACGAAAGCATGGGAATTTTTGGTGCAAATCTTCTGTAAATTTGCACTACCGTTTGGGCATATGTTCCACTCAGCTGTCATTTGCTGCTACTGTCAAGCAACTGTGCCGAACACAACAGCACTTTGCGCGTTCACAGAGATATTGACAGGCGGGAATTTGGCCAATAGTTGCTGCAAGCCTCTTATAATCTACCAATTGGTGTACGACAAAGCGGAACTTACAAAGAGGGGTTAAAGCAATACAAATATGTGCGCACACACAATGAAGTATTAGACTAGATGCACATCATAATGTAACTAAAGCCGAATCCCGGACATTTGCGCAAATTTAGAAATCCTGGCCGGACGCTTTTTCAAGGTCCGAAAAAGAGGACATGTCTGGGAAAAAGAGGACATATGGTCACCCTAGTTCTAGATTTTGCTCTGTCTTGCAGTTGTCCTAGCTAGCTGTTGTTCTAGCTAGCATTCTGGCTAGATGTCGGTTTATATTGCTATCATTCTAAATATAGTACAAGCTATCATTCTGTTTTGCAATCATTTTAGCTATTGTTCTATCTAGCCATTGCTCTATCTGTCTAGCTATTGTTCATCTATATAAAAAATAAACCTGTATGTCTATTTAAACCAAAAAACAAGTCCCAGACTACTTTAAAGAGTATGAGTTACTGGTCTGGTATTGGTTGGGATGCCACTTTTTTTCACAAATTGTGTCCTTAAGCAAAATTAGTTAAAGTACCACTGAATTATAGGAATAATTTATTCGTTTAAACAAGCACAGTACTGGAAAGTAGTCAATAACACACCAATTCGTATTTTCCACTAAAGGTCACACTCACATGTGCAGATTGTGGCTTATTTGCCTTGCACAGGCATCAAAGCCATAAGCTCACCATCCTGCGTCCATGTGTTTAAATAGTTGCAATGGCACTTAATTTGGTCCTTTCTCACACAAATAGGAGCTGTTTGGAGTGGAACTTCTTTGAAGTGGGACATTTTTGTCATCTCCTCTGCTGTGATCCTTTCAGATTCATGCATTCCACACTTGTGTTCCTCTCCATATTGAGGCAGGCTGGTTTATACAGCTTCTATACATGGTACACAGAAGGTCTGGTTAATTAGCAGCTTTGTCAGTTTAATAGAGTGCCACACATACAGGCACACACACCTCTCTTTGCCCTGGTTTGTGTTGCCATATAATGAGGTGCTCGCTTGCACAAGGGACACTAAAATTGCAATCAGGGTTCAGAATGCTTTTTTTGTGTGTCTACTTGAGTATGTGTGTAAAAAATTGTGTTCTAAGGAATTTGTAGAAAGACACCAGGTCTAGGTGGTGATCTTTTTTTGTCTCATACAACAATAAAACAAAGAGGAGGATGAGAAAATGATGAAAGCCAAATCTCTCAAACAGACTTTTCTTCACTAATAAAGACTTTTGGACAAAAAGACAAAAGAAGAGTATTTCGGTCTTACCCTGACCTCTTAAGACAAAACTCTTATTTAGGCGGATTAAAATGACAAATGCTACCCAAAGCAACTTAGAGTGCATCTGAGGTATACATTTGATCTGTTATCTGGTATTCAAACCCATCATCTTGGCATTGCTATCACCAAGCAGTTGAGCTATAGACAGCCTCATCCTAAAAAACATGAACAAAACAATACTTGGTCAAATGAAAATATGACCCAGACTACACTACATGCAGGTTATGGGTTTGTTCCTGGGTGTTGTGTTGGTTTGCCACTAAATGTCCATTGTATTTTCTGGGTCTGTCATAAACACCAATTTACTTCTCTGGTAGTAAGTAATTCTGTAGGTCAAGGAAGGGTCATGGTGCTGTTCCTTAATCTTTTGTCCAACCATCACTATTTGTAAAAGAATGACAGTTTGTGAGCTTTGGCTTTCCATTAAAAACCAAGCAAGGCAACATTCCAGGTAACTGTGTTAACTCAAGCCCCCCAGGGCCCATCTGTGGCATCATGGAAAGCTAGCAGCTTTAAACCATAAGTGTTAACAACCCCCCGCCCCACAACTCCACCCCACCTGCACTCTCTTTCGACACACATTCACACTCTTAAGTTCTGCCACTCTCTCCTTTTATTCAAGTCTCTCTCTCTAGACAATACATTCCATCTGTTAGTGATATTTTCTTTCCCCAGGCTCTCCTCAGGGGGGCCGTGAGCCCATGATTTGAGTCAGCGCAGGTGGAGGGGGGGGGGGGGGGCCTGTCATCCAGCCGTGGTCTCTACGGACACTTCCACCAAGAAAGGGCATGAGAAGCATTACATTTGCAGCGTATATGTTGCATTTACATATTCCAATTGATCATGGTATAAATATTGGTGAGGTTGTACTTGCTTGTTTTGATTATTGTGTGTTAGTGTGTGTGTGTGTGTGTGGTGGGGGGTCCCATCCACCCATCCACCTTAGTTGGAACGTAGTTGCGTTCCAAAGTGTGTCAGACCACATTCATAATACAACGCAAGTATGCATTTCATTCCTAATGTCACCACAAGGGGCAATATAGTGAGATTTGTGTGAACTATCCACTTCTACAGTGAGTTTTCTATATAACTATTGTCATGGCGGAGCAACAGATTGAAGAGAGTATTGTTGAGCAAGTCAGTTAAAGTCAATATATTTATACCGCAATAATAATACATCCAGTTTAATTGCCATATGTTTGAAGGTAACTCTTATTACATCTTGATGAAATATTACAAATAACATGCACTGATGATTCAATCACAGTAAAACCAGGAACATGTATTAAGAAAGGCAATAGGTTACATTTTGTTATAAAGTTGACTTTGGCACAAAGGTTATCTAGTTTGACATTATTAAATAGATGAAGACAAATTTGTTTCTTACTGAACATATTAAAATCTGTGAACAAAGCTCTAATTATATTTATATATAGTATGTCAATCAAGAAAAGGTCTTGTACACTTATCAGCAGATTATTAGAGTTGTAAAATAAATTGTATGCAGATGCAAGTGCAATTAGCCCTTGACTGAACATTACTGTTTATCTCATGCACGATCATGCCTTCAGCTTTTTATTCAAGTTCCAAATAATCACATTTTCCTGTATCAAAAGTTCAGAAGTCGGAGGTTTAGGCATATAAAAAGATGATTTTAATCAGACAAAGTAAAAATAAATATGGAGCAAAGGTTGCTGCAAAATTTAGCTCAGTACTATAGTATGTGTCCTCCTCAAATCAAGGCAGCCTGAAATATTTAAAATATGCTTCGGGTAGAATGAGAAATGCACGCGACTAGCGAGATTAATACTTGAGAACTTCAAATTAGAAAGATTTTTTAATTCTGAAAGCTCAAAATATTTATCTACATACCTGAGTTCAATGGTCAGATATTGAAGCTCTGAATTAAAGCTAACTTAAATTCTGCCACTTTAAACTGAGGTGCTTTGTAGTCGGATTATCCTCGTTTTTGACCTAAACTTTTAATTAAAATACCTTTCACAAAGCAAAAACACAGAAAGTGGCCTTTATCTAAACTAGACCCAAAACCCCATCTGTTGGGTTACGTGACTGTACGAGCCACTGTTCGTATTTACGTGTGGGCAGAAGCAGCTACGAGACATGTGGGTGGAGGAAGGGAGATAATAGAGCACATGGCTTAAGCTATTAAAGGACTGTTTTTCAGCTTAATAATTTTTCTGTTAGAGGATCCATGTCGATCTGTCTGGGTTATTTCTGCTGCTGCTATTTCCCTCGTTTGGAGGATTTACCCCTCTAATCAGGCTCTTTTTGTTAGCGATACTCAAACCTGCTTGCAGCTCATTGTACTGCAGCAGCTAATGTGTGTGTGTGTATGTGCGTTCTCATTTGGTGAGATAGGTCTTCTTCATTGCCATGTCCATCACTGTCAGATATGATTGTGTCTCCGCTAAAACAACGGATGTGAATTAACAAACATTCTGCTGGCCCATTTGAATATTTAGTTAGTGTAAGTTTACAGATTTTTTTTTTTTTATGGTTTATTGTGTGAAACAATTAAGGCACTTTTCCACTGCACGTTACGGTTTGACTTGCCTCAACTCTACTCGCTTAACTTTTCTGAGCTTGCTTTTCCACTGCTGTATAGCACAGTGGCTGATCGTCATAGTTATGCCGCCTCTTAAACATGACACAATCATTACTGACCAAAACAATAACACAAGCACTAGCTGTTAGCTACTAGCTCATTGTGCGGCTTAAAGCAGTTGTTGCATGGTGATTTTACACAAGTGTAACAGTTAAATTGGCCTGGTTGTTTTAGAAGCAAGCTTCCAGTAGCTGGTCAACTAAATAAAGTAAAGCATTTACATTTATGCATTTGACAGATGCTTTTATCCAAAGCTAATTACAGTCCACGTATTACAGGGTCAATCCCCCCAGAGCAACCTGGAGTTAAGTGCCTTGCTCAAGGACACAATGGTGGTGGCAATGAGGATCAAGCCAGCGACCTTCTGATTAACAGTTATGTGCTTTAGCCCGCTACGCCACCACCACAGAAGCTTTCAAGCATAGAGTATAGAGTTAACATAACAAAACGTACCATCCTCCATCGTGGATCAATGGCAGTCCATGGCACTCTCCCTCCCATTGCTCGCCATTTAGATAGCGTCCATTTGGTCGAACCACTTCCACTTTTCCTTGATGGTTCTGTTGTTACTTTTAAGTGTTTTTTTGTACTTTTCCCTACGCTGTTGGTAGGTCCAGTGTTAGCCGTGTGCAGCAAACAGCTGATACACTTCCTGAAAAACTTTTTAGTTTTGCATTGTTCTTCCTCCTTTGCTAACAAGAGGACAGTCTGCACCTCTTTTATTAACCAAACCCCCAAAAAGTGAGCAGAGTCAAGTTGAGTCAAGTTGTATCATGCAGTGGAAAAGCCCCATAAGTCTGATTAGTTAGAAAAGACATGGCACACTATTCCAGAACAGTCTGAAGGTCTGTGCCAAGATCATCGGGGTCTCTCTTCCCTCCATCAAAGTCATTTACAAAAAACGCTGCATCCGCAAAGCCACCAGCATTG
The DNA here is from genome assembly GCA_032164185.1 of Moxostoma hubbsi. Lineage (NCBI taxonomy): Eukaryota > Metazoa > Chordata > Actinopteri > Cypriniformes > Catostomidae > Moxostoma > Moxostoma hubbsi. Next base: position 30,838,961 of record JAVLUX010000030.1, on the reverse strand, counting down.
TGGAGGACCCTACACACCCCTCACACAAACTCTTCACCCTCCTGCCGTCTGGCAAGAGGTACCGAAGCATTCGGGCCCTCACGGCCAGACTGTGTAACATCTTCTTCCCCCAAGCCATCAGACTCCTCAATACTCAGAGACTGGACTGACATACACACACACACACACACACACACACGTTTCCTGAGTTGCAATTTAATTATTGTTACTTTATACCTGGCTGCTACCTCAATAACTGCTATGTGCATAGAACACTCATCTCTTAGTATGTTATGTTTACATTTGGCATTTTTAGAAACTGTCATCTTTTGCACTACTGTGTACTGGTCAGCGCTGCACTTTCTCTCACTGTGCCTATTGTCCTGTTAATTTTTTGTAATTTATTGTACTGTCCCGTACTTTTTGCACACGTTTGCATGTGCACTTTATATATGTATGTTATATAGTCTGTGTAGTCTCATGTGATTCTGTGTTTGTCTTATGTTGTTTTATGTAGCACCATGGTCCTGGAGGAACGTTGTCTTGTTTCACTGTGTACTGTACTAAATTTATATGGTTGAACAACAATAAAAACCACTTGACTTGACTTGAGGTGCGTCTCAAACTGCACACTTCTGAACTATTCAATTGTCATTTTAAAGTGAAGTAGTGTCTGTATAAGGTTTACACTGAAAATGCAACAAAAAGAAGTGTACTGTAAGTACCCAGAAGATGCACTTCTTCAACCATCAAAGCGGAGTGAGGAATGTTAAACACTTCATGCACTCAGAGTTTGTGGCTCAATGTACGGAGCAGATGGGGCTGAGTTACCTGGCTGAGATGGGTTGTGGCAGTGCATGATGCTGTCTACTCCTGCATATCATGGCACCGCTTTGCTGACCCATTCATCTTATTGCGGCCAGGGCTGGACTGGTAATCTGGCATACTGGACATTTTCCCGTTGGACCAATGCACTTTGGGGCCGATCAGTGGCGGACTGGCCATTGGGTCGGCAGCAAAATGGACCGAATGGGCCGCGATAAGCTAAAATGAGCTGCCGCATTTTGCAGAAAGGACCACAATACGGCGCCGTGATATGCAGAAAAGGCAAGCGAACCCCCCTTGCTCAACAACTTTTGGGCCAGTTGCAATGTAAAATCCCAGGCTGATTTCCCTTCCCAGTCCAGCCCTTATTGTGGCCCCCTTCAGCATATTGTGGCCCATTTTTGCTTGTCGCGGCCCCATTTCACGGCTGACCAATACGCTTCTGGTCACTTCTGACAGCTGTAAAACAAAGAATGCTTCCGTATAGTTAAAAAGATTAAGTGTTACATTTGGGACGTTATTACACTTTGAAAAGTCACACACTACGTGGCATGTGTGCATAGTGGACTGTATATTGTAAGTGCATAATGTATAGTGTGTCATTTTGGACACAGCTTTAGTGTTTATGCAAAAACAATAAAATTCTATTCTGTTTACTCATTTAGACAGCTATGTAAATGTGTGTGTTTTTACGAGGATATGTATGCATTTTAATTAGTCTAATGGTGCGTGTTTGGCTGTGTACTGTGTGTATAAGTACATTTTGTTGAGTTTGTGTATTATTATAATTCTCTATGTGTGTGAATAGGTCATATGTGTGCTTGTATTTATGATTGTGTGTGTGAGATAGCATCAGTAATGTACTCACGGTGGTGAAACGGTAAAGAAGAGCCCCATCCCCCATTATATTCCTCCCCTCCCTGTCTCTTCTTAACTCATTCACCCTCTTGTCTCTTCATCAGCCCTTCATTGTGATAGATGCGCATGAAGATGGACAGTAAAGCGCTAAAGTTTGTGGTCCGTGGAACCAACACCACCGTGCATAAAATAGAGAGAGAGTGCCTCCAGAATTGGATGGAGTGAAAATAACACATCAGCATTTTCTCTCCCAGTATGTTTTACTCAGCGTGATTGAGTCTTATTACGTGACCCCACTCTCACTGACCTGATAATATTTTACCACTCACACATTCTCTCTGTCTTCCCTCCCTCCATCTTTCTGACATCTTCCTTTCTTCCTGCACACACAATAGACATTTGGTTATCTATCATGTAGGGGGTTTTCCATTTGACTTCTATTGTTTTTACACCGAGCTAATGGTATTATAAAATGCTATATTTGAAGTATATATAGTATGGTATAATATAGACTTCCTGTTAATAACAATTTGTATATTCTAAGTAGAGGAGATAGGGGTCTAATTGTCAAATGTTTTACTCTGGTGAATATTTCTCTGGGTAGGTCTATTTTTTCAAAGTCCAAAATCTGTCCAACTCTGATTAATCTCTTGTAACTGAGATATATTTTATGTAATAGTAAATATATACAGTATAATGCAATATAGTATATACATTATTGATGTATGCATACAGCACACATTATGTGACAATTTTTTATATTTTTTTGTGGATGTTTGGACATATTACATAAAATAACCTTTACAGAAACATTTTAGCATTTTTACATTTGTATTATTCCTATATTATTAGTTTTATTACAACAATAAACTGTATGAAAAATGTATAAAAAAGTAATGCACTGCGATGACATCATTATTGTTTGTGATTATTAATGTAAATTTTTATTTGTTTATCATTTATATATTAATACAAATTAACTAACTAAAAATTGTAACTAATGAGGAATTGGCCTAATTTGTGTGCCTTTTATATATGAAGTCATTAGTGTGGCCACTTTGATGTCACGTCCTCTGTGTCATAGGCTATATGGGTTTCATTGGGTCAGATGTGGAAATTGAAACGTTGTGCAGTCCCGTTTACAAAGTAAATTTCAAGTTACATTAAGCTGTGAGACATTTACAACAAGTAAACCTGTTTTAAATCTGTCTTAAATACTGAAGTCACCTTACAATGTCCTTGCTATATATTTGATTAAGTATAAGTTACTATTTCTACCTGATCTGACCCTTATGAAATGACTTTTGTTAGTGTAACGTAATGTAGTCTGTGATTTTGCTATATTCAATTGCAATTTTTGACTTAAAAAGACCAGTTAATTTAGATTTTACCACACAAAGCCCATTTTATAAGCTACCTGACTACGTTTACATTTATAGTACTAGCAAATGTTTCCTTTGCTAAATGAGGCTTAAAATGTAAGCATTCTAGTGTTAATTGTGGATTTCATTGTCAGTGTTGGGGTAACGCATAACAAGTGAAGCATGTTACCAGATATGTACCTAGACTAGCTAGTACTTAGAACAAGTACAAATAACAGATAATATGATGTGAATTAAAAAAGTTATGTGTCTTACTTTTTCCAATAATTTATGTGCATTACTGTTCTTTTTATTTCCTCTATTTGCTGATGCAATTTGAAAACCTCTCCATTTCCCATAACAAGATAATAGCATGATGTTAAGTGACAAAACTAAATTGCTGCTATCATAATCAGCCAAGTTGTCTACACTGAATTCCTGATTGCTCCAAGGATACTTACTTATGGTTTTGCATTTCTATACTTCTCTGATGCAGAACAGCATATGGACAATAAAATGCATAATCATCGCCACAATGTCTTTCAACTGAGCTCTCATCAGCTGTCAAAATATCACTGTATTATATAGCTCATATTTAGAAGCTCTTTTGCTGTATTGGGTTAAACAGAGCAGATTTGGGGATTAGTCCTCTTCAATCTGGCTTCCACAGCTGGTTTCTACCCAACACTGAGTCTGACCCCCCATATCAATGAGTGTGTTTGTGTGCGGGTGTTTGGTGTTGAAAACAAACCAGACCCAGGGTCCAAATCCCTCTTAACCAGAATTAATCACTTTGTCCACCTGCTCAAAGCAGTTCCTCTTGGGTCACCAACAACTAAGGGATTAGAAACTGTCTGACCCACACCAACCACTACCTGTCTTTGAACTTTAACCTTGATTTGATGTCACTTACCATGGAGATTCCAGAGATCCCTCCAAGATTAAAAAAAAAAAAAAAGGCTTAGCATGCGAGATTACGGCAGACTTGTGTTCTAGCCAGACTGCTAAGCCCAGACGGTTGTTTGTTGATGAAGGCGATTTCTGTAATCAGAGATAGCCAGATTGGTGTGTTTTGATGTTTTGCCAATGTTTTGAATGTATTTTTGTGTGCGTACAGTCTTTAAGTCATAGGCTGTGTTCGCACAGAAGCAGAATATGGTTGTCAGTCCTGTTTGGAGTGCTAAATACAATATGAATAACCATGTTAAAAGCTTTTGAAGCTGCAGTTCGTTAATTAAATTAATCGATTGATCTCATTTATTAATTAATGTTGTTTCAATTGTGATGAGGCTTTTTGGTGCTTTGGAGGAGGTTACCACCTTTGATATTTAGTCACTGTCACTAAGGTTAGAGGTATTATTCACGGTTATTGCAAAAGTAGAAAAGGGGACTGACTTTGGTTACTCGTCCACTTAGTTAAATACACTGAGTGTGTGAGAAGAAATTATTAAAGTAGCGTGTTATACACTTGAATATACATGACTTGGAGTTACTTTTTTAAAAGACTGATACTTTTCAATTTATTCAAGAGAGCAGTCTAGCTACAATTACAAGAAGCAAAGCCAAATTTGGCCTAGTGAGAATAAGATGTGTCGGCACCAGTGGGGTATAGTGGTGTAAAGTTAATGCACACAACAACATAATTTCCCCATAGCCCTTGTGTCCTCCTAAGGAACTCTGAATATGCCTTATAATGTCAGATTCACAGAGCCCAATTGGCTTGTTTGATTATGCTGGAGAGCTCACAAGGACTGCCGTGTTCTTGCTCTTCAATAGTGCATTAGCCAAGCACTTAGAGAGAGAGAGAGAGAGAGAGAGACCAGAGCTTGATTCCTGTTCAGGTCAGGGCTGTACTTACCACGTAGTGGGCTACAATTCAAAACTCTCATCAAGAGCAATACAGTCATACTATAAACTGTAGTAGAATATACATTTTAAGCTTAGAAGCTGTGGAGACAGGGCATGCATGGTCACTGTAATTGAAATTAAACAGCCGAGTGATTTATGGACATTTTTAGATCAATTGTTTCAAGATGTGATAAGAAATGTGTTTGTGTTTTCTTTGTAAATGGAGTTTTAAAGGAATAATTTACTCGCAGTCATGGTTTTCCAAACCCATGCTGTATGCTGTTATTTTCTCGGTGGAACACAAACACTAATTTTTAAGAATCATTATACTGCTATTTTTTTCATACTACGAGTGTATGGTGACCTCTGGCTGTATATAAATATATTTATTCATTAATTTAGCAGATGCTTTTTTTCTAAAGCAACTTACAAATTTGGAATACAAAAGAAGCAATTCATCCAAAGGAGGCAGTAATAAGAGAAGAACAGTAATACAGTGTTGCAGATTGCTCAGAGAAGCACGAGTAAAGAGGAAGATTTTGAGAAGACAGATTGTATTAGTAGAATTGGGTCAAATGCGTCTTTAAATGTTTCTTGAAGGTGGCTAGAGAATCAGCTGCTCAGGCAGTGGGGTTTGGCAGTCATTCCACCAGCGTTGAACAGTTGAAGTGAAGGTTTTTGGTAGTGACTGCTACGGCCCTGCCACCTGAAAAAAAACTTTAGAAAACTTGAAAATTATAGTAACAAAATATGTCTGCATGCAATGAACAAACCTAAATTCAAATGTTAATCTCTCAAACTGAACTCTCCCTTGGGAGAAGTAGCAATAAAAAACATAATAACAAAAGCCTTCCAGTTGTTGTTGCAAACCACATAGTCTGAAAGAGGTCACTGAATCAAGTTTTTCAAAATGTAATGGTTGGGTAATTCATCATATGACATTCAGCAAGTGCCATTTTGAGTAAAACCATACATAAGTAGGCAAGAATCAGCTGTAAATGTCTGGTTAGACAAATACATCGGCAGCAAGCTAGGTTTTAAAACAGTTTCGATGAAACTTTTGTCAAGTTCTGTCAAATTAAACGAATAAAATAAAAAAATACAGTATTTCAATATCTTGAACGAATGCATTGTAGAGTTCATGCCTGTTAAATCTGGCACAAATAATGAGCAAAACCCCACTGCTGTTGTACGGTATTATGCAGCGCTTTGGCGTTAACAGCCTCAAGCTGACAGCAGGGCTATAGGATACAGATCGCAAAGGCAACGGGTTAGGTTGTAATTCCTAAGCTCAGAGCACACACAAATGGGAAATTATCTTGAGCCGGGGCCCTCGGAGGTCTTTAAGGGGCAGTGGGGTCCTTTTTCATTAAATATAAATCTGTATAAAGTGAGCAATTTGGGCAAGTTAAATTCTCTCTGATGAAATTGGTTATTAGTGTCTGTAAAACCCCCTTTTTTCTCATATTTTATCTAACCTGTAGCTACTGTTTGCACATTATAAAAATAAACTTCATACTGTCTCCCATTCACTGTGGGTTAAAAAGAATGGATGATATGTGTGTGGTTGTGTGTTTTGGAATACATATCTGTGCAGAGGGAACAATTTTGCAACAATTTGTGCACTGAGACTGGAGGGGTAACTTTAAAAATGTATTCCTTTTCAAATGAAAGAATTCTCCTCCTTGCTAAAAAGTTAAATCAGAAATTATATATAAATACATCCAATTCACTTCCTTTGTAATTGCCTCTGTAACCTTGATTTAGCTTTTCTGAAAGAAAAGGAAGGATGAGTCGAAATACATTTTTGTTGTAATCAACATTATGCCACAAATTCTGTCGATTGAGATTAATGGAATATTCCGGGTTCAATACAAGTTAAAGGGTTAGTTCACCCAAAAATGAAAATTCTCTCATCATTAACTCACCCTCATGCCATTCCCGATGTGCATGACCTTCTTTCATCTGCTGAACAAAAATTAAGATTTAAAGAAGAATATCACTGAATGGGTGCCAATATTTGAAAGCTCCAAAATACAAATAAGGGCAATATAAAAGTACTCCAGACGACTCTGGTGGTTAAATTCATATCTTCTGAATTTATATGATAGGTGTGGGTGAGAAACAGATCAATATTTAAGTCCTTTTCCTTCATTTTCTCCTTTTTCTGTTTATCGTGATTCACATTATTTGTGCATATCACCCCCTACTGGACAGGGAGCTAAATTTATAATAAAAAAATAATTATTGATCTGTTTCTCACCCACATCTATCAGCTTGCTTTAGAAGTAATGGATTAGGCAATTGATATGGTCAAAGTGGTCCTAGCTGAAATCGAGCGCAAGCGTTAGTGCAGTCAGGCCACGAGAGGCAAGCTCAGCATCAGCTGACACCCTTGCATGGCAGCTCTGCCGTCACTAGTGTTTGAATGTGCGTGTTAATGGGTGAATGAGACGCAGTGTAAAGCCCTTTGAATACCGCTAAGGTTAAAAAGGTGCTATATAAGTGCAGGCCATTTAAACAGCTGACCTACTTCCTCCAATCACATTAGTCTATCTATCAAGGATAGATGGATGTGTGTATATATATATATTCAACACTGCATTATTGCCAAGCACCTGACAACAACCCACCTCCTCCCCAGCTACCTTCCATATGCATTAATCTCCATTTTTAATGGTTTATAGCGTTAGCCGGCCAAGTTCTGAGCATTTTCTGTTTGTTGCTTTATGTTCCAGGTGACAGCCTTCATGACCAGATCTTCTAAGCAGCCTAGATGCATCACCTTCTGAGATACCCCTCTTCAGTTCAGGAGTCTCATTTCCTTGGATATTTTGCCAAATGTTATGCCTTCCTTGCTGATGGTTCCAGTATGGGGGGTTGTTGTATAGCTTCCCTCTACTTCCTCTCTAGTGCAGGAGAGTACTACAAGTATTATTTTACTCTCCAGGCCTGTGTGTATGAGCGTGTGTTTGCATGATATACTCTTGCAGACATAGAACAGTCTCTCTCATTAATTTTTATGCTAGCAGTACTGAGCCCCTCTCTTACCTACACTTGCTTTTATTGCTGAGGTTATGGCTTTTCTTGACCATTTCCACTTCTCTGTATCTCTCCTGACAGTGTTTGTTTGTGTGAGTGTGTACGAATGTGCGTGATCTTCACTTTTCTGTAAACTTACTCTGCAGCATCCGTGTCTCCTGGTGCTCTCTCCTGTTGTTTCTTCTCCTTTCTCTGGTTATCTTCACCCATCCATCTTTAATTTGCTTTACACCTCCACTCGGCTGCCATCCCTCCATCTGTATTTGTGTTTTGTTTGCTCTCTCTCTCTCTCTCTCTCTCTCTCTCTCTCTCTCTCGACCTGTCTCAATTTCCTTCTTGTAGCTCCCTTCACTATCCACATCAACAATATTTCCATCTTTAATTTTCTATTCTATGACTCTAACATTTTTAAGCACACAATACAGAATTTGAGATGTGTAGAAATGACACTAGTGAGAATTTCCATGGCTTTCGAGAAAAATAAATAAATAAATACATAAACCACCTGTGAGGCATGCACATACACTGTTGGACATTGCTGGTAGACATATATAATTTTTTTATTGGTTTTTAACACGACTTTACTGTCTAGAACTTTACAGTGGTAAAAGTGCTTAAGTTGAAGAATCACCCATATATGTTTCTTAAACCAAAAGATCGCAGGAAGTTGATTTTTGACTTGTGGAAAAACTGTTTCCCCTACTTTTTGTTTAAGAGTGTGTGTATGCAAATGCTTTGTTCTTTTTATTTTTATATTTTGCAATGCAATGCATACATGTATTTGTGTGCTTACATTTGCATGTGTGTGTGTGTGTGTGTGTGTAGGCATTAACCTGTGCCTAGGGGCCACTCTACATAATGACTGTGCAACAGGCTCCAGCTGTTCACATCTGTCCCTCTGTCTCTCCAGCTCTCTATGAAGTGCCTGCCCCAGACTCCCTCCACTTACGTTGTATGCCTCACAGTGTGTGTCTCTTGTAAAATAAATGCATGCAGATATATATATGTGTGTGTGTGTGTGTGTGTGTGTTCAAGGCTGTGGCCTTGACAGAATCTAATACAGATAAAAGAACACTCTACCCAAGCTTTTAGAGTTCAGCTTAAGCTTAAATCTGTTTCCTCCTGTGGTCGGGCTTCACTTCTCACTATTTCCACATTCAGATTCAATGTAGGTCTCAATTGATCTTCTGGATACAGCGAAAATGCTTTTATGTGAGACCTTGTGTATTAAATGCGTGTCTTTTTCAAAAGACAGTATTTGTGGAATTACTCAACAGAATATATCTTGAGAAATAAATTAATTTTCTCTGCAGTTGTATTAAAGTACTGTGAAAATATTAAAATTATAAAATATTGAACAGAATCATTTATAATATCTTGAGAGCACCTCTTGTAAACGAGGCTTGGTCAAGTGTTTACAACATTAGAAACCATTATTGATATAAAATATAAAATAGTGATATAAAACTAAAAAGCATCTTTTCCTCTCTATCATCTCTTGATCGAAAGTTTAATAGTGCAAGCAGATCTTCTTTACCAAGTTAGTTTTACCTCTTGAAGGACTTGAAATGAAAGTGAATATGTCCATTGAGTTCAAAGTAATGTGTGTGATTTTTTTCATTATTCTGTATAATTCTTTCCTGTATCCCAGCTTAATATGAAGAGTCAATTATAAGTAATCCATATTGTTGAGTCAACAAAGTGAAAATGCGTAAAAAAAATTATGTTTCTTGCTTGTTTACATTAAATTGGCAGTTTACCAATAAAATGGTGTGCGTGTGCATCATCCTTAAAAAAAAAAATAAAATTAGCACATAAGTTAAAAGCATAAAATGATTGTTTATCGCAAAAGAAATTTGCCCTTGAGCCATTTCCACAGAATGTTGTGTATATTGTAAATTGTGTTCTTTTCGCATTCCAGGTCTCCTCACATTATTGCAAAATGGAAGGAGTATTGAGAAAATGTATTGAAAAAATTGCAGTGGTAGGAAATAGGAAATATCAGATGATGATGTCAAAATGCAGAAATAGCTCATCTGTATCTTGGATTATTAACAGAATACTTGGCAAAATGCAACAGAACAGGTGGCATTAGCGAGCCTGTATTATACTCTTAAATTAAAAATATGGATTTTAAAAGAATCCCTTCACATTATATAATTGAATTGGTCCCTCACATCTCTTCTTCACTCTGCTCAAATCACAAAATTACATGCTTGTGTATTTGTCAAATTTTCCTAACCAAAAGAAAATACAGATTCACTGGCTTTTTTACAGTGTGCCAATTGCACGGGATTGGTATAGGTAACCTGGGGTTATTTTTACCAGACGTTTTAGTAAAATATGGTTTAATCTTTACCCCCGTGGGAACGCGGAGTCTGTAAAAGTAAGGAAAAACTTTATATAAAAATAGAGGTGATGTGTAGGCTACCTCTCTGCTATGCTATTTATGAGGACATGTGTTTCTGTCACGTGGTAATACATTTTTTCCGTTGATGGCATTTTTCATGACAAAAAGTGTTTCCAAACTAGTTTTTCATGATATTTGAAGTATTGACAGACAGAAATGAAAAATATTTAGACACCAGCTATATAATTAAAAATGTTTATGTGTTAAAGCTTTTTAAGCAAAAAAAAAAAAAAAAAAAACTTGTGGCACAATCAAAGCTGTGGCTTCTCGTTTTTGCTGACCGTCTAGACCATCACAGCAACATTGGATCAACCAGTGGTGTGAGTTTGGGTTTAGACCAGGGCTGGACTGTTAATCTGGCTTACCAGGTATTTTCCCGGTGGGCCGACGCACTTTGGGGCCAATTAGGGGTGGACGGACCATCGGGAGAACCGAGCGGGCTGGTGTGTCGGCCGCAAAATGGACCAAATGGGCCATGATAAGCTAAAATGAGCTGCCACTTTATGCAGACCGGACCACAAAACGGTGCCATGATATGCAGAAAAGGACAGCGAACCGTAACACCCCAAAAAATGCCAAAAAACTGGCATTTTAAGGGTTAAAATCCTGAAAATTAATGAATATTTGATAGTTATTTTAAGGACTGATGTTGGTGCAAAAGTCAGTGAAAGTGGAAAATAATATTAATATACAATATTAGTATGGCAGTATTTTGACGCTGACATTTTTGTCCTCGAAGGACCTCTGAGTAACCTTTTTTTATAGACACACAAGGGTTAATGTCCATTTATTTTATAGTAATTAATTAAATAAACAGGATAATATACAGCCAGCCAGTCCACTTCACGTTGGGATCAGAGTTTATTTTGCGATAATGGCCAGCTCTTTCTTATATAATACGTGCCTACACAAGCATAAAAGCATAAAAAATCCAATGTTTGGAAAAACAGCATCCTTGAACACCTACAAAGGCTAAATTCTCAAGAGGAAGATGAGACGTGCCATGGCTATAGTGCTTTGCCCTGTGTAAAGTTAGTAAAGACATGCCTAAAGACAAAAATCTTTATTTATTGAAGAATCACTCAATATTCCAACAGCTTTCTCTCTGTGGCGACACCAGAAGAAAAGTCAATCCACGTCTCAGTGCAAACAACAGTTTGCTTTGTTCCTTTATGTGGCATAAAATAAAATAAAGAAAAACTGTAGGGGGGAAAAAACTGGGATTTTCAGCACAAAATCAAATATTCAGTCGTGGAAAATGAATTCTGTGTAAAAAATCTGTTGCTGTGCGCCGTGAGAGAGCCAAGGCGGCCCCTGAGGAGTATTCAGTATATAAAATAAAGTGAATAGTCTTTTCAATATTTATTATGCATGAGCATAAATGTTACAAAACTGGTCGCTGTGGAGACCACTGTGTTCACTTCAGTGTCTACGAGAGTACCAGGGTCCCTCAACACGCAAACAGAGTGAAGCGGAACAAGAAATGAATTAGAAAGACAAGAAGTGTGTTGTTCTAGACGTAGTTCATTAGAAAGGCCACGGCCTGAGTGTTAACACCCTTTTGTAGCTCTGTTAAGCTCATTAAAAGTCTCGCTAATGGCTGGACGTGACGAGAAAAAAATACTAAGGCCGACCGTGACAATGAGTGCCATGATACAATGGTTTTTTCACACTTGGTTCGATTCTTCCAATATCTCCCCCACTACAGGTTTCTGTTCACATTGGATTTTATTGGGTCTGAACCACGGGGGGTATGTTTTTGTCATCCACATTAGCATGCAGATATGCAAATTTTACATCAGCGCTAGCGTTTCACTTATGGACTTTCAGAAAGATTGCATTCATATCAACAGAGAACCATTATACCGAGTTCACATAAACTGTAGGTAGTGTTATGGATTTTACATGACCACTCCAGCAAACTGTAAATTATCTTTATGTTGATTTGTTGGGTGAATGTATATAAAGGCCTAATGTGACAGGGTGGCGGAGGGCGGGGCCGGGTCATGATTATACACACCCGGTACCTTTATCCCTCTCAGAGGCTTGATTAGTCTGATAAGGGACCGGGTGTGTACAATCACGACCCTGCCCGCCCTCCACCCTGTCATACCTATTTAAATAATATTTTTTTTTGTCTATTATTTTTCTTTTTGTGTTTTCTGTGCATACTATACAATTATCTCATCAGAGTATGAGAAAAAATATGTGCATTTTTGTTTTAAAAATAATAGGCTCATTTGAGATGCCAAATGTCTTGCCTTGAAAGTAGAAGAGAGTAGATGGCTGCAGTCAGGGGAGGAGTGAAATACGTGGTGTCAAGTCAGACATTTCTCACATCTCGTAGTGGATCAGACACCTACGAGATCAAAGGCAGATATCGTGGGATTCACGTTCATGCACTGCTGCTGATAAAGTGGATATAATTTAAATTCCGCCACTTTAAAATGAAGATAAATATGATGAAACGACATTCAGTGTACCTGTTATTTAATTTTGGCAATAAGATGTGACTTCCCATCAATTTTTAGTTTAATAAAGACACGTATTTTAGATATTTCAGAAATATGATAAAAAAATCACATATCCCATACAGAGATCAAACTGCCAGAGTGTTGGATATTTACATATCATTTATATACATAAAACATAACGTTAGAAATAAAAAATAAAATAAAAAATGTTCTAGAAGAAAACAAAACACCACAGTTGTTTAATCCATTGAACATTAATCCAGCGAACATTAAGCTGTGTCGTCAGAAAGTCATTTCCCATCATGCTTGCAGTTTGCGCAGCTGGAAAAACCAACTACGTCGCCTGGCTCTTACGAAACTTTTTTTGGCAACCGTCACCATGACATCACAGCAAGTTAGATTTCTAACCAGCATGCACCTGCCTCTGATCAGCGGTGAGAGATTCTGCGCAAAACTTGCTCATCTCAAACGAGCCTAACATCTCTAGTTTTACTTCTGAGTGACATCATTGCCATTTACCATCTGGTTCTCCAATCAGAGGCAGACCTATGGGACAAGCAAGCCAGGCAATTGCCTGGAGACCCATGCTGGGTGCCCCCTGTGTGCTGCAAAAACAGTATTTCTCTACAACGACACTTGAAACAAATGATTGGCAATGCTTAGCAGACCAGCAATGACATTCTGGCAACCCGCATGAGCTTCAAGTCTGGGGTGGGGCAGACAACTCACAAATATTTTGAATTTGGACTGCAGTACCCATATCAAATGCTTGTTGTCAATCTTACATAGCACCTTTAAGTTAATTAAGGAGTACACACTTGACATGCAAAATCAAAACATGAGCTATGGACATAAACATGTAATACAGGCTTCAGTAAACAACATCCATTAGAAGTTGTAGTCCAAATATATGGGGGGGGGGGATTGGGGTGTCATTCAGTTTTTCTGTAAATTGTGTTACATATGTACAGAAAGAGAGGGGCACATCTACAGTAGAAGAGAGTTATTACATCACAACTAGTTTATTTTTTCTGTCATGTTTAGATAAGCAACTTCTACTATCGATTTGATCCAATATTTCTCATTAAAAGTGTGGTTGTGGGATGGCATTGCATCTATACTGTATGTTACAAAAATCAGTGCTTGTTAGTGAAAGATAGTAGCTTAAACGCGCCATGCTTTCTTTTCTCTCTTTATGATCATTAATGAAGTCTTTATAACACCCCAGACAAGCACATATTGAATTTGAATTCAATGGATCACAATGTGGTATTATTGATATCGATATTGCCTTCTCTCAAAAATTATTTTACCGAATTCTGTGTGTTACAATGAGAATATTCATGCTGAATGAGAATATTCAAGAAGGCATTCAGAAGGGCCCGATTTATTTATTTTTGGCCTAGGGCCCCCAGAGTCCCTAGGATTGCCTCTCTCTCCAATCATATCCTGCTCTCGCTCAAAACAGAATGAGACTTCTGCGAGACAGGTATGTTGTCACAGCTCTGCTTAAAAGTTTTAAAATGAAGTCTTCAGTCAAAAGTTATGGATTCCATTTGTTAATGCTGGTTTGTGTTCATGTATGCAGTTTATTGCCATTACTTTTAAGTATATTTGAAGTTTTGTGTTTATGAGCTGTTTAATGAATTTGTTTTATGTTGCCGCCCACATGCCATTTTAAACGTGGGCTTGCGATATTCAAATGTTTTTTTAATAAAAATGGAAAAATGGTGGATTATGTTCCAGAAAATGTCATGCAGTTTATTTAGAATAAGTGTGATTTATGTTTATACCTAAAATATGTGTTTGTAGTAGTGGTTGATCGATATGGATTTTTTTAATGGCCAATGCTGATGCCAATGTCCAGAAAGCAGTGTGGCCGATATAATGCCAATTTATCAGACAATTTAATATAGTAAATAACGTAAACATAAAATAGCTAAAAAATGAATAAACTCTTATTTAGCACTATATTTACTCAATTTCACACAAAACTGTTACTTTGTAAAAAAAATAAAAAAAAAATAAAAATAAGATTGTATTATAAACGATAGATTTTTATAATTTTTTTTCCGATTTCTGTTTGAAATAAAATTGTAGTAATTTATTTCTGCATGAAGAAATTGCTAATCAATTAGAAATAAGAGTATACACAGTAGTTCATCAGCCATGGATAGCACATGTGCATAAGCAACCACATTTTCTCACATAAGACCGAATCAAATGAATTGTACATACAGGACACAGTGAATTTGACATTTAATCATAGCACACGTAAAGCACTGTTACTTTGATGTTGCACTCGTGCTTGTGAGCATCCAGCAAGAGCAGCAGCAATCTACTGAGAGTTTAAATGTCATGGATCGCCTCCTTGGATTGTTACGACTGATCATCATGATTTGTGAATTATTAGAAGAACTTGTGATCCTGATCCAGAATTTGATTCTTGCTAATGAAATTTGCTCTTCAAAGGAGGATTTTAGATGAGCGCTTGACAAGAAAACACTGTATTTCCATGAGGTTCGTGAATGACATCTGTTTAAATGAAATATCCACATATTAGCAGACATTATGTGATATCAGTTTTATTGATATTTGCCTTTATATCAATAAACAAGAACATTTTAAGTTACAGGAAACTACTGAGGAGAGGCGGATCAAAAACACTTTAGAGGGAGAAATATCAGTGCTCCACAGGATGCTGGATTTGCTCAATTTTGTAAGGTTTGTGTATTACATCTGTTTAAACGAGGTATCAGCAGATGGTATGTGACATTAGTTTTATGAATATTTGACTGTTTAATCATTAGACAAGACCAGTAGGAGAATCAGGGAACTGTTGAGGAGAGAGAGGGAAAATGAAACAGGCGAGCATTTAAACATTTAGAGCTCAAACGCGTCTATTGTGACTCTGATATATGGACCGTTTATGAGACTGTGTTGCACACCGGTCTATTGTTGTATTGCGATTAATGTGATTGGCCATTTACATGTCTCAGGTGGCTCCTTCACAAGCAAGAAGGTGATTCTCGGTGCCTTTGCAGCTTTAAGAAACAAATTGTTTCTATTCAGCATCAAAATCAACAGCATCGTTAATGTCAATGGTTCGAGCATACTATATAGTCTTAATGTCGATGATCTCTGCATCTGTTACAGAGGAAAGAACCCTGAGCACAATTGAAAGACAACTGCAGTTATGCATATACAAGATTAATCAGTGGTCAGTTGCATATGGATTAAAATTTTTTAAAACAAAATGGTCTGCACAAATTTCTGCCTACTCTGATCCTTACATCATGCCCCAAAACTATTTATGGACAGAGAACCCATCAAAGTTGCAAAGGAAATCAAGTTTTTAGGACTTCCTTTTGACAACAGAATGTCTTATCCACCATATAACATTTTTGAGGAACAAATGCCTTAAAGCCATGGACATATGAAAGTGCTTGCGAAAACTAAATGGGGAGCAGACTGCACTGTCCACTTGCGCCTTTATAGAGTGCTGATCCAAACTGTTTGGACTGTGGGAGTATTATATATGACTTCGCCAGGAAATCCTACAAACAGATGCTTGACACTGTACACCATCAAGGATTATGACTTGTATTAGGGGCATTCAGAACCTCACCAGTTCAGAGCCTTACATCGAATCTAGGGCTGTTAAATTAAAATTTGAATTTCTAGTATTCGTTGCTTTTAAGAAAAATGCATGTTTGAATGTTAAAACTGTGTATTTGAATTATGAATGTGTTCCAACACTGAAGATGACTCTAGATCGATCACTTAAAAAGGCTAGATATAGCGCAACATATACAGATTTACAGTAAGCATGTATCTCATTATGCTTTTAAAGTTCTATTTAATTAGACACATCATCTAAAAAACAGCATTCCAGAATAAACAAAAACAAAGGGAAACAAAGATATTCGTCTAGCGTGCATTTACATTGAAAAACAAATGGATGGTTGCAAAAGCGTTTTGTGTGAGCAGCCCCTTGCAGTTGGTGGAGGTACTTGGCTGTTATATCTTGCTCTCTTATAATAGTTTCTCAGATTAAGCAATGAGTTGTTTAAATGCTTTGTCAGGAAAGGAGTTCTGCTTGAAAATGTGTGTCTGTCTCGAGATTCTAGCATTCAATTCCTTTCTGTTGTGTTCTGCCTGTTTGAACAGCCCCCGGCCTGGGCTCATAATTTGAGCCACTTCACCACTGAGTTCAACCGAATACCACTGCTGTTTGTGATTATTGCTACTCTACATACAACTGTACTGGACTTTAAAATCTGAATATTATTTGAATTTTGAAAATATTTAAGGTAAAATACGAACTTTGTTTATCTGCCCAGTTGACAGCCCTAATCGAAGCCACTTAACCCTCACACCAAAATAGGCTCTTGAAACTACCTCTTCAGTATGCAATCAAACTCAAAGCAAATCAACATCACCCAGCTTATTCTGCAGTCTTTCAGCCTCAAAAACTACATGTGTATGAGACCAGACCTAAGAGCATCAGACCGTTTGGGATTCACATTAAATCCCATTTAGAAGCCCTATATATTAATTTAACACTTTAAATCAGACACATTTCAGCATTATACCCCCCTGGACTCATAAGAAAACCCATCATCATCATCATCATGGACTTGAAAGCAGTGACTCATCCAAATGTATACCAACAGCAGTATATAGAATAAGAAGTCGTTTCCCTCTTCATTCACCTGTATGCACAGATGGATCTAAAACGGACAATGGTGGATCTGCAGCAGTAGTGATTGGACACCAGCATTATGGCATACGTATACAGGACAAAGCTCAGTTTTTACAGCTGAGGCCAAAATGCACAACAACAGAACATTATCATCTTTATAGTCTCAAAATCTTGTATTCAAGCAATTTAAATTCCAAACTCTGATAACCCTATAGTGGATTGCATCCAAAATAAAGTAGACCTTTTACAGAGACAGTACTTCAGTATCATCTCAATATGGAAATAACAGAATATCAAATTCCTCCTTCAGACCTCTTGGCTACTCTGAACTCATATCTTAACAAGTGCCAAGTAGAATGGGATGCATGTGTTAACAAATTACATGAAATATACCCTACTATCTTTATATGAAATATTTCGCAATATATATTTACCTTTGAAACAGGACATGATCATCAAGTGGTATACACCAGGTGTCGGATAGGCCACACAAGACTCATGCATTTATTTATTCTGAAAGGCGAGGAACCACCATCATGTTATTACTGCAAGACTCCCTTGCCTCTTCAACATATCTTACATCTCTGCCTTTAATGCAAGTAGATGATGATTTTATTCAGTAAGCTCATTGAGGGATTTGTTTTATAAGGTTTTACCTGGAATAGTTAATTTTTTTAATCACATGTCCATTTGAAACAAATTATATAGTTTTACCCTTTAAATCTTTTGTAATATTTTACTTTAGGTATACTTGTTGAAAAACATAAACCCTTTACACAACACAGTTCCTGCCATGAAAATATTGTTAGTTGCTGACATGGCATTAAACGTATGATTACCTACCTACTTACCTACCCAAATATTAAACATAACAATATAAATAAATAAAAATTTATAAAAAACTATCTTTATTTGCTGAGGCTGCCATTTTGGTTGTTTTTATGTGACGTGACTACTTAAGTTGAGGCTTTTGTAAAATCTCCCACTAGCGATTATGAGTTGAAGACATAAACAAGGAGAGGAAACTTGTAATAGTGGTAATTCCAAAATGACGTGAACTAACCATAAAAGTGACACTTCAACTTCCTAACACTTCAGCAAGAAAGATATCTCATCTCATTTCTTTACACTCATCCTCCTTACCACCTCCCTCGTTCCACTCCTCCATTGCTGTCAGTTTTTTTAAACTATCAGGGTGAGAGGAATGTGTGTAGGGGAGCCCCACTGGCATTTCTTCACCAGAGTCGGTGAACATCTTCAGAGAGGAACTTCCAGATCAGGCAAGACAAAGGCAAGCAGCAAAGCTCAACAGGTAAGCTCAATTCTCTCACATGCAAGTGCTTTATCACGCTCAAAGACACATTCTCTTCTTTGCCTGGCTTATATATTTTTCTTTTTCCTTCCCCATCTCTCCTTTGGCTTTAAGAAGACAAGTGAGAGTGAGGAGAAAGAGGGTTGAAAGAAGGCCATTCTCTCTCTCTCTCTCTTTGTTTCCCTTGTGAGTTCTAAGTTGACTTCTGTGTCAAGAAGATGGATGCAAGAGAGACAGAAGTATTTCTGTGTGAAAGATGAGATACTAAGTTGAAACAACGATAAAGACTTGAAACAAAGAGCATTTTGACTGCGTTGCCTCCCTAGGATGCTAAAAGTGGGTGAAATCCATCACTGGTCTTAAAATTCGGCACTCTTACCTCCATAAAACAAATGTTAAATACTGTCAACTGTCAATGATCTCTATTCTGGGCACTTCAAAGACATGAACTACTTTTATTTATCATGAATATTCATATATCTGACACATGCTGAGAATTTATGCATCTTAAGAGGACATAAAATAATTTTCCAACCAACTGTCATTAGCTTGTACTGAATGCTAATGTGTCATTGTATTGAATAATATGCATATACAATCTACAGTAGAGTTAACATGAGGTTGGACATAAAATAATGAGGTTTACCGTGGTTATGGTGTATAGAGTACTGCTTATATATGATTATTTTTATTAAAATAATTTAATATGCTGGCACAATTGTATTTTTGTCTACAAAGCTAATTTCAAACACTTAAGCATAAGCCTTCAGATCAAAATGTTTTTTAAGATTATGAGAAACATTTCAGGCAAGTGACTCCAAACTTTTGAACGGTAGTGTGTGGATATACATATATTACATGTGTATATATACTGTTGACAGGGTTGTGTTGCAAACATACATTGCATATGTAGATTAACCAAATTGTGATTTTGGTATTTTAACAGAGGAGCATTGAATGGTTAGCCAAATCTGTATTAATATAGACCCAAGTGTGTTGGAGATTCAGCTTCAGCTCCTGTTTTGCACAAGCATTGTTAACTTCGCTTTGGTGTAACTTTTCAACACATGTGGCTATGTGGCTTGGTCTGAAGATCATCTGAGCATTTTTTGTGCAAATCTGTTCATATTTGTAGGACTAGTAGTGAAAAAAACTATTTCGAATTTTGCTTCAAGACCAAACAGTTCACATGGTATAAGCAGAAGAAAAGTTCATATAGAGTTTGGCCTTGAGACCCCAATTTTGGTCAGGGGTTGATCATACCCTCCCCTTTCAGAGTACCAAAACGGTGGGTGTTTGGGGGGATAAGAAAAAAACTGACAGATTCAAAAGGTGCCATGCACATTCAGTGCTTGACTCCTAATAAAAAACATGAATTTGATTGTGGCTCATCTAATCACATTTTTGTGACAAAACCCCATCTTAGTTTATTCATATAATATGCTGCTGCTCAGTATGTACTGTAGCCTATAACCTACCCAGGGGATGCTGGTTGTGAAGAAGGTACTTGGATTTGCAAAAATATCTACATGTCCTAGTCAGGGAGCAGAGAGCTCATTTTCTGCACATTGGAAGATTTCATGCCGTTTTTGTATCCAATATGTCCCAACTTGAGAGTATAGGGTTGTTTGATGATGTAATGAAAGAAAAACATTCAAATGTTCCTGACAGGTCATTGCATGTAATTCATCTCTGGCCGAAACTATCATGCACTACCAGAAGCCTACTAGGTTTTTACCAACAGGAAATCGAATTTCATATAAAAATTTAGCACTTTCAAAGACACAAGGCGACAGTCAAGGACATATATGAGACGTAAACAAATTGCAGCTCCAGTGTCAGTTGTCACTGGATGAAATGACATCCTTGACAGCACGGAGGAATCATATTGGCATCAATGTAGCTTTATGTGTGCAGCTTACAATGCTACTCAATGTACCAAAAGGGAAGATTATTTGTACGCTAAAAGAAATTGGCTTGTTAATATTACATTCATGTAGATCAGAGGTGTTCAAACTTAACATACACAGGGGACCCCATCCCCTGTATTTCTTTTCATTTTTTAATCGTTTTTTTTTTAATTTTGTTCAAACCATTCCTCAGTCGGTGTCCATTTTAGGATTACTAGTTATTTTCACATTCATACCACAAAAGTATCTCCACTTTTTTCAAATAACACCCAAACTCCATGTTTTGCCCCTTCCTCATCTGTTGAGATAAATTTAACAGCAAAGTTGCGATAGCATGACTTGACAAGACAAGGAAACATAAGCAAAACTAATTGAGAAAAGGCTAATTAATTTCCCATTTCTTGTCCAATGGTGACATTTTCCCTGCAATTAAGGTGGTTGTTTGTGTTTGTGGATGGAGGGGAAGGGAGGTTTGACAGCCCTGTAGAACATCTCATTAAAGACTTGGACAGGAACCGCTGAATCATTCAAAACAACTGAAAACTCCAGACTTACAAACTTTTCTCACATCTCCCTGATGGAGCACCAATGCCTTTCTTAGATGGCACACAAAATTAACTTTGCCTCAAAAAGAAAAGAGAAGTACATTTTTCCAACAAGCAATGTGAATTTGTCAAAGCAGTGAATTCAAAACAAAAACTCTTTTCTGTCTTGTGATTAGTCGATGTCATACATGGAGAAGATTAGAACTACATTTGAATTTCCTAGAAATACCAGTGCTTGCAAAGCAAGTTAGCAACTTACCTTTATAGAAAATAAACAGTGGTTTAAAAATTCATATTTAAGGCATGGTGTGAAATTATGTTTTAGAACAAAACATAAAAGTCTCTGAGTAATGTTAACCACAGACTATATTTGACTCATAAATCAATATGCTGCTATTCTTAAAAACCATGTTCTTAAAATATTCTACTCTACTTTCGAGGCTGCAGTGAGTACAGGTTCACCAAAACTGTAGCGTTAAAGACAGGAAAAATATAGCCTGGTTTGATGAATCTCGATTTCTGCTGAGGAACACAGATGGCCCACTGCAGCCTCAGCTTTCTGTTCTTGGCTGACAGAAGTGGAACCGGACGTGGTCTTCTGCTGTTGTAGCCCATCTGCCTCAAGGTTCGACATGTTGTGCATTCTGAGATTGTTATCTGAGATACTGTAGCCTTTCTGTCAGCTTGAACCAGTCTGGCCATTCTCCGTTGACCTGTCTCATCAACAAGGCGATTCCATCTGCAGAACTTCTGCTCACTGGAACTCTAGAGACTGTTGTGTGTGAAAATCCCAGGAGATCAGTAGTCACAGAAATACTCTTACCTGCCCGCCTGGCACCAAATATCATGCCAAGGTCGAAATCACTGAGATCACATTTTCTCCCCATTCTGATAGTTGATGTGAACTGTAACTGATCATCCTGACCCGTATCTGCTGATTTTTACATTGCACTGCTGCCACATGGTTGACTGATTAGATAATTGCATTAATATGGAGGTGTACAGGTGTACCTAATGAAGTGTTCAGTGATTGTATATACTGTATATATACTGTATATACCATATATACGTATTGTATGTATATTAGTACTGACAATTCTACTGTGGTCTTTTAATTGTTTGTATGACCACAGTAGAATTTTCAGTTTCTCTGGATTTACTATTTATAGGTATATGTTTGAGTAAAATGAACTGTTTTGTTTTATTCTATAAAGTACTGACAACATTTCTCCCAACTCCAAATAAAAATATTGTAATTTTGAGCATTTATTTGCAGTCAAAATAACAAAAAAGATTCAGTTTTTTCAGACCATGAATAATGCAAAGAAAACAAGTTCATATTAGTTTTTAAACAAAGCATGTTTAAACTTAGGAAGAGTCCAGAAATCAATTTCTGGTGGAATAACGCTGATTTTCAGTCACTGCTTTCATTTGTCTTGGCATGCTCACTACCAGTCTTTCACATTGCCGTTGGGTGAATTTATGCCACTCCTGGAGCAAAATTTAAGAAGCTCAGCTTTGTTTGATGGCTTGTGGCCATCCATCTTCCTCTTGATCACATTCCAGAGGTTTTCAGTAGGGTTCAGGTCTGAGATTAGGCTGGCCATGACAGGGTCTTGATCCGGTGGTCCTCCATCCACACCTTGGTTAGCCTGGCTGTAAAAGAAAAAAAAAAATCCTAAGAGCTGGTGAACATTGTCAGAGCAGAAGGAAGCAAGTTTTCATCCAGGATATCCTTGTATGTGGCTTGATTCATGCGTCCTTCATAAAGACGAATCTTCACGATTCCAGACTTGCTAAAGCACCCGCAGATCATCACCGATCATGAACCCCATCTCAGGAATGTAATCAAGAGGAAGATGGAGGGCCACAAGCCATCAAATAAAGCTGAGCTGCTTGAATTTTTGCACCAGGAGAGGCATAAAGTCACCCAACAGCAATGAACAGCTTGCTAAGTTAAAACATGAGTATTGTGTTGTTTAAAAATTTATATGAACTACACTGCAACTTTTTTGTTATTTTGACCAGTTGTCTTAAAATATAGTCAATATAATAAATAGTATATATATATATATATATATATATATATATATATATATATATATATATATATATATATATATATAGTACATGTGCGCATGCACACATACACTGTACGTATATTAGTATTTATTGATCCTCATTTATTTTAGATGCATTTCCTGTATAATTGTTTGCATATTTAAATATACTATTTATTATATTGACTTATATTTTAAGTTAATAATTTTACTTTGTTTTATTACTACTGTCAAAAATGCCAGTTTGAACACTAAGAGAAACATGACTAAATGTATCATATTCTTTTTTGTTCCGGAGCAAGAGAACCAAGAGAACCGAACTACAGGTGTGAACACACCCTGAGTTACAAACTAACGTCAAGTTTACAACGAGACGTTGTGTCGAGTGAAGCAACACTAGGGGGCTTTCTTGAAGGCCTCGGTTACCTCTGAACTTGAAAAAAGGCCAATGAGAATTTGGCAGACAGAATTTGCATGTCCCTCACCTGGACATACGGGTATAAAGGGAGAGAATCGTGCATCTTTTCATTCAGGAGCTGAGAATAAGGTTCGGCCGTTACAGTGGCTCGGTTTAGTGTCGTGGCTGGGGGGACACAATGTCTCGTTCCCTCCATCAGGGAATGGAGGTTACAACAGTAACTTAGATGTTCCCCAACTTTCGCTCACTTCAACGTTGTGTCGAGTGAAGCGACACTAGTGGTCCCTGTTCAATCCCTGTTCACACCATGCGCTGAACCGTGTACTATACAGAGGTGAGTAGAACAGTAGTGATCTCAGCTCGCTGATCGCACAACCGCTCGGCTCCGAAGAAAAAATCTGATTGAACAGATGCACGATTCCCTCCATTTATACCCGTATGTCCGGGGGAGGGACATGCAAATTCTGTCTGCCAAATTCTCATTGGCCTTTTCTCAAGGTTCAGAGGTAACCGAGGCCTCCAAGAAAGTCCCCTAGTGTCCCCTAGAAATTGAGGCCCTTAGTTTGGACCTTACGCACGCTGGTGCAACCCTACACTGATAAGCAACTTACATGGGGCAGCTTTATTGGAATTCATATGCTAATATTACAATGACTTCATCATTTTCGCTATATTTTGAATGCTTAACATTCTATCAATTCTCTCAAAATTTGATCTGAAATTTCTTAAGAGTATAAAGCTTGCTAAAACCAAAAAAGAAAACATGCCTACCAAAATTTGAAGTCTATGTTAAGCAGTTTCCGTTGAAGTAAAAGTTTAATACTTGGGGTTAGTGGTTTAGAACAAACTCTAACCAGAATGTTTAAGGAATGTCAATAGGCTGTTAAGAGCATGTGACAAAACAAGGCAGAGAGCGTAAATGAAGGGATATGTTTAAAAAATGTCTTCATATAGGATGCGTACTCTCCGACTGAATGCCCTCTATCCATTCATGATAGTGCATTCACAGTTTGGCGTCTTGGACTGTTTGCGGGCGCGGAGTATAATTGAGTGAGAGTTAATTCCTATCAAAGCCCATTGGACTGCAACTAATGGACCAAGGGAGATGCCTCAAGGAGCCAGTGCTTTCAATTTCTTTTGTTTATTTAGATGGGAAAATGTTTAGTTTTAATTAAGTAAATCACTATTATTTGTTCCACTGTGGTTGGTAATTTGAAGAGATTGCAACCTGACTGGAAAGGCAAGTGCTATTGGCTTTTAGAGTGAGAGAGGGAGTACTGGAGGAGGCTAAAGCGTGGCATTATGACCATGAACCCTGCAAGAGCTCTTGCCATGCAGTATAGAAACACTCCCTGGGCTTTACTTTGAAGTGTACCTAAGGTACTTTATGAAAACCTGAACTTATTCAAAGGGAGTGCTTCAATTGACTGTGAAGGTTAACAAAAAATCAAGAGAAGGCATTGTAATGTGCTAGACCTTCTTAAGTGTGTATGTGTGCATGTGTCTGCATATAGCTTTCTTTCTTTGTTTTCACAGATTTTTTGTTGGTCTATGATCGGAGGAGATGGAGTTATTGTCTTCACTCATCCTCTCAGTTGGCTGGCTTTTTCTTCTAGCAGATTTCAAAGGTACAGTTTGAAATTGTAAGGCCAAACAGCTATTTTGTGGTCATAAAATGGATAAGAATTATCAGGTATTTTATCTAAACAGTGTAAATACCAAAGACTCATTCATTATAGCAATTACAGAACCAATAGCTTTGTCATTAACAGAAGTTTTTACTCATTGATAAAGTTGATAAAATGTGCCACATACTGTAAACTGAATATTAGGCCTATATCAATGTCTTAGCATATTTTACAAAACAAAGAAAGAATGTTGTTCAGCTAAATCAACCATAGTTTCTGCCAAAATAAGACTGTTACAACCAACCACCACATACATTTTAATAGTGGTCAATCAATATATGAACTGAGAATTTATTGAACATGCCCATATAGTGTACTATGATATTGCAATGATTAAACATTTGAACATTGACCATGGTAGTCTTTGAAGTGCTTAAATATCATTGTGCATTAATATAGTGTTCTTTCATTAGCAAGGTACACATAGGCCCAATGATAATACGGTCTTATACCATCACTTTACCATGATATTACCTAGTAGCATGGCTGGCCTTTTCATTATGTGAAAAGCCAATATAAAATAGCTTTAATGTGGAAAAAGATGTAAAATGCCCCAAATTTGCTTGTGGCATCTTTATTTATTTTACCCTCATGTCTTTTTTGGAGTTCAAGGAAGCCTAAGGCTGTTTTATTAGCTCAAAAACATGCTTAACATTCAGATGTCAGGTTTATACTTACTGACATTTTCTAATCATATGAGCCTATGTGTTTTGATTAAGTCAGAGGAATATAATAAAATAAATGTTAAGGGATGATAAAGATAAATGTAAAAATGTAAAAATGTCTGGTTGCCGTGACAACAGCAGTCGTGAACACTGATTATGTGACCCAAGGAGTGAGGAAACTGCTCTCTTTTTGACAATGTGGGTACCAATGAACAAAAAGAGAAAAGTAAACAAAGGATTTACCTCCCGGCCCTTCAGTGGGGGATGGAGTGCTCCAGATACCAGCTGCATAGCAGACGACTCGCTCCCTTGGCTGTCCGTGTAAGGGGTGCTTAGGAGCCTTCCAGGTCCGTGAGACGGGGGGCATCAGCTTCCTGCAGGAGGCTCTACGCTGGGGCCGAGAACTGGGCTCGATTTGAGGTGAAGCTGCCGTAAAAGCATAAACATAAAAAGATGGTCAACGTCAATATGTGTGCTCTATTAGAGAAAACTTTTAGCGCTGTTGAAGTGCCCAGGGGTGAAATCTGCACTCGTCATGCAGAAGGAGAGAAAGCTGCTGGAAATGCGCCATATATCCAACAGCATACACTTCATAAGAGGTGAATGGGACAGCAGTAGTATTCAGATCGCTGATAGTACAACCACTCCGAAAAGAAAATCTGAATGGAGTGGGCATTCCAGCTCCTTTTATACCCATATGTCTGGGGGAGTGGCATGCAAATTCCACTCGCCAATTCTCATTGAATGGGAGGTGTTCGGGGTTCTCAAGAGCAACCAATAGTGTCACTACATCAACACAACTTTGAGTGAGTGACAGAAGGGGAACACTAAACACCATCAGGGTAACATGTGAAATTACAATTATGCAAGAAACATTAACTAAACTACATCAACTATAACACAGAACACCCCAAAAGTATTAACAACTGAAATTTAAAATAAGATTAAACATAACTATTCCCATAAAATATAATTAAATGTATTGGGTCACGCAGGGAATTCTGGGAACACCGATTATCGTTTTTTTACTGTAATTTTAACAATAATTTACCATAAAAAGTGCATGTACTCTCTTGTTAAACATATACATTTTTACTGTTAACTATATGAGAAAATCATAGTTTTTGCATCTAAAAAGTATTTACAACATTTACAGTAAATCTACATGTATTATCTTTTTAAATATATTAAAAATTGTAACTGTATATTTTAAGGAAACTACCCGTGAACCAATTAAAACTTTTACCATTCAAATTCAGACATTTTTATACAGTGTACCTTTACAAAGAAAAATAAAATGGTCAGTGTTTGTTTTGTATATATAATTAGAAATGCAATTATTTGCTATTAAGTGCAACCTCATAACACTTAATGCAATGTGCAATAGGTGAGGCTAACCTTATTGGAAATTACATGAGAAAACAATACGTTAAATGTAAGACACTGCCTGTACTTTAATTATGTCTGAATATAATGTCTGGCAGTCAACGGAGGCTAGCAATTTACTGATTGGGCCAATCATGGCTAAAAATATTAGAATTGCGGCCTTGAAACTCCTCCTGTGGTGTTGAACAAACTCTTGCTAAAGATTGACTCACCTGTCATTCTAAATCACTGGTGATGATATAAGTAGAAATGTTATTTTCTTTGATAGTGACTTTGAAATCCCATTCCATGAAATTTTCATGATTTTCATGAGATCTTCTTTGAGTCCTTGAAGGGAAAACACAATAGTTGTGATTCAAATCTCAAGTGGTGTTTATTTAGACTACAAAGGGAGGAGAATAATGCAGTGTTGTACATTGCATTAGTGTTGATACTTTCTGTTCCGGAGCTGTAGTTAAGCGATGCCTGCCATAAAATAAAAGTCAGATTCTATGGTGCAGCCTAATCCCATGTCATAATCTTTTTCAAATAAGACGTAATGCACCGGATCAGGAGTGGGAATCTAAGTGGGCGGGTGTCTGACATATCTTTCCTCTGCTATCTCTTCTTTTCAGGCAGCTAAAGGGAAGAGCGCACTCGGGTACGGCTGGCTGTAGCATTTAAACGTGCCATGTTGATTATTTTTCCACTGTGTTTACGTATTCATTTATGTAAACATTATGCTAATGTGTTTTTCGGTTTGTCGCCTGTGTCCAATTGTGCCCTTCAAGTTTGACGTGAGGTGACTGATGCAGCCTTGATGTGAAGTTGCAGCTTCTGTCGATAGGGCGTGTGCGAGCAGTGAAGTGTGCCCAGATGCACTGGATATTTGTCACTGGCTCCACAGAGGTGGTGGGGTTTGAAAAGTCTCGCCAGGGCTCTGGAGAATGGCCTTTTAAGAAAATGTGTCTTAAAATAGCTGACCTTTTTGTGTGTGCTACATTTAGTTTTTCACACTAAAGAGTCTCCAAGTAATCATAGACTCTGAGAGGTCTTTGAAGACTGGTTGAAGCCATGACCACATCAGAGGAATCTGATAAAAGTCAGACACCACATCCATATCAAGTACTTCTAGGCCTCAAGAGGAGCGCAAATGTTTTCTACCTAGTTTGACTAGCTTTCAAGGAATTGTTCACCCAAAAATGAATTTCTGTCATCATTTATTCTCCTTGTCGTGTCATTCCAAACCTATGTAACACACAAAAAGTTTTTTGTTGTTTTTAAAAAAAAAATAAAATGATGCTGTTCTTTCCACATGCGAGTTCATTATGACCAGGGCCTATCTATGTCAGCAAAAAGAAAATTAAGTATTATAAAAGTAGTCCATATTATGTTACTGTATTTTCCAAGTTTTTTAAAAATTGTTATTCATTGATAATCTTGCCCTTCTTCTAAGCTTGCATTTAGCTTGCATTCCTATCCATAATAAAAGAATGCAGCCTGACCTCATGAAAATTACTTGATTGTGGTGACATTTTTGCAAAGTTATATAATGCGGTTCATTACATGTATCTCGGCAGTTCCAAGGTGAAATGTCCACTGAATGATGCTAAAAGCGAGTTAAATTGTCTCCCAAACAGATGAGGTTTTGAAGGTTAATCCTTTATCAAAATGAAATCAACAAAACCGATCTTACCCTTAACTTTTCAACCTAAACAATAGTGTCATAAAAATCAATTTTGAGATGAAAACCACACTTGCTTAAAAGAATAGTTCACCCAAAAATGATATTCTCTCATCATTTACTCACCCTCATTCCATCCCAGATGTGTATGACTTACTCTGTTGTGCTGAACACTAAAGAAGATTTTTTTTTTTAAAGAATATCTTATCTCTAGTGGTCCATTCAATGCAAGTGAATGGTGGCCAAACCTTTGAAGATCCAAATAGGACATGAAGGCAGCATAAAAGTTATACAGAAGACTCCAGTGGTTAAATGCATGTCTTCAGAAGCTATATAAGTGTGGGTGAGAAACATTTCAATATTTAATTAAGTTTTTTCACTATAAATCTCCACTTTCACTTTCACATACTTCTTATTTTGTTTTTAGTGATTCACTTCATGCATATCACCACCTACTGGCCAGGGAGGAGTAGTGTGGGTGAGAAACAGATACATGAAAATACTCAGTAGGTGGCGATATGCACAAAGAATGAGAATCGCTAAAAGCAAAAGAAGAAAGAAAGTGAAAGTGGATATTTATAGTAAAAAAAAAATACTTAAATATTGATTTGTTTCTCACCCACACCTATCATTTTGCTTCTGAAGACATGCATTTACCCACTGAAGTCTTATTTTATTCTTAATTATTCTTATTTTATTATTCTTGTTTTTTTTTTCTTTTTAATTTCTACTATGTAAAGCACTTTGAATTACCATTGTGTATGAAATGTGCTATATAAATAAACTTGCCTTGCCTTGCCTTGCCTTATGGATTACTCTATGCTGCTTTTTTTGTGCTTTTTGTACCTTCAAACTTCTGGCCACCATTCTCTTGAATTAAATTGACCTTCAGAGCTGAGAAATTCTTCTAACAATCTTGTTTGTGTTCAGCAGAGGAAGGAAAGTCATACCCATCTGGGATGGCATGAGGGGGTCAATGATGAGAGAATTTTCATTTTTGGGTTAAATATCCTTTTAAGCAGCCATTAGATTTTGTGGTACTTCTCTTACACTTTTGGCTCATGCGTTGACTCTTCGATCACACTTCAACAAGTTTGTAAATGTACTGTAGTTGGTTATGTATTACAAAATGTATAGCTTTACAAGCCATGCAAAATAGCAAAAGTGTTTTGATGTAATAGTTTCTGTGAAGAACAGATGGAAAGTAAGTGTTTATGAACTGATAATCTGCCATTTACTAGTACATTCTGGGAAAGTAAATAAAAGTAATTGTTGTTTAGCACATCTAGAGTTCATTTCACCAGGTAACTGCCCCAATACATACAAGCAATGTATTACCATTTTGCATTATTCTTAGAGCTTGACAGCCCCCTGGTCACTGTGAATTGCCGTTTTATTGCAAAAGATTCTTCAAAAAATTCGACTTCTGTGTTCCACTGACAATTTAACAGCAGTGTTTGGAATTACATCAGTGTGAGTAAACAGTAAAAGAATGTTCATTTTAGTTAGACTATTCCATAAATTTTCAAACCACTAATGAATATCACCTTACTTTAATTAGGCTTGATATCCCACACCCAGTACCCACAATTGCATTCCCGATGTTACACAACAGGGTCGCCAGAGAGTCAGCATCAGTGTTATGTCCTTTTAAATCATGTTTATGACAGGTACAAGCCAACCCCATTCCAATGAATGATCCGCAGATGGGTGTCCCACAAATCAGAATGCCTCAGCCCAACTGTTGAGGAAACAGGCGTCTTTCACGGCCCAGCAATTATTCTTCTGGGTGGATATTTGCTGAAGGTGTATTGACAGCTAAGAAAACAGCAGAGGGATGTGAGATGCCTTCATACCTTCATATTCTTTGCTCTCCTTCTCACCGTGGAGAGATTTAATTCTCCGTAATTACTCTATTGACTCATTTGCAGAGCCAAATTGGCTCCAATCCATCTTCAATAAAACATATATGGAGATGAGGAACAGCACATCCATGCTTAAGTACAATATCACAGTGGGAGGCAAACTGCTTTCACAGAGAGATTTTCATGGCACCCACAGTAATTCACCAGCCATATGTGACAGTCTGACGTAATGCAAATATGGGTGTTTCTTCAACTTTGGACAATTTCATGTCCCGAGTGTTGTTTTTAATGAAAACTTAACAGGTTTCTCCTTTAGTAACTTTAGGGGGCAAAAACAAGGCTACAAACAGAAAGTCACATTAAAACAGACTTCAGAGAAACTTACCATGCCATTAATCTTTTTCTTTTTTTTTTTTTTTTTTTTTTTTTTTTTGGACTTTTTAAATGCCTTTTTTTTATATAGATTTTAATGTTTTAACCTTGCCTAGACCTAGACTTTCAACAATAAACTATGAAAATTAATTATAAAAATAAGTTATAATATGTGTGCAATTTTGCCACCTAAAGATAGTATACATATTTGGGCTGTCGATTTAACGCATTAATTCAGTGAGATTAATTTTACAGAAAACAACGTGTTAAAAACATTAAAGCAATTATTCGCAATGCCCACGGACCATAATAAGGAAGATTCCTGAGAAATGCAAGCTTGTAGTACCACCTGTAACTCAGGGGGCAGTAAGTGAAATTTCAGCTGTATGAGCAATGCACAGTTTAAACAGTGAAGAAAACACTTCAGTAGGCAGAACAACGCAAACTTACGTTACGTTCTTGAAAATTTTAAATACTTAAAGATAACTATGTATAATTATATATTGATATAAATATGTATAATCATTATATATTGAGTTATTGTTATATGAGGGGCTTTCTCAGCAAATATTTGTATATGCGATTAATTAATCGGGACACCATGTAATTAATTTCATAAAAAAATTTAATTGATTGACAGCCCTAATACATATATAACTCGATAACTACTTATAAGTCGATAAATATGTCAGTGAAGAGCATGCATGAGAAATATTATTTAACTGTGTGCATTTAGGATAAATAAAATATAAGCTATTAAATTACCCATATAATTAAAAAAAAAAAAACATATAAAAAAAAAAAGTTAATAAATCATCTGTGATACATGTACATGCACTGTTGGACATGTTAGCAAACAAATACAAAGCTAGTAAGTAGAGTGAAAAAAATATTTTAACTAGCTTTGCTTTCTAGAAGTCCACAGTGCTATAAGGGATCGTGGTTGAAAAACACCCATGTAAGTGTTTCTTTTTAGTAGTTAATATAAATAAATATAAATTAAAACTATTAAAGTTAAAAACTATAATAATGTATATAACAAATATAGTGTCAGATATATTTACAGCATTCAGGCAAAGAAGCCTGTTGAAACAAAATGAAGAAAAAAAGTCCTAACCTTCACTCACCTCACATTACTTTCTTTTGTCTTTCCTTCTTTGTAGGTGTGTGTGGGCAGCAGGCGTTCAAGACAGAGCCACGTAATATGACGGTCAGGGCGGGGTCCACAGCTTTGCTGAAGTGTGAAGTGTTGAGGGCCTCAGGAGCCATCCAGTGGGTTAAAGAGGGGCTACTCTTGGGACCTCAGAGATCACTGCCTGGCTACCCACGTTACAGCATGACAGGAGACCAGACGAGAGGTGAGAAGTCAGAGGGATGGAAAGACTGACGTGAGATGATTAAAAACATACATCCACGAGTTGCTGGCATGTTTGCTGACATGTTGTTAGATGTGCGCGAGCAAGCACATGTCCCCAAAGAGCAGGAGAATTTGAAACTGTTCTCAGAGCAGTTCATGTGGAAAATGTTACAGTGCAATTCCTTCACTTCAGTTCTACTTTCTTAGTATTCAAATGCAATTAAAGACAGAACAATATGCTTGCACTGTAAAAGGTTCTGACACAAACTCAACTGACTGGATTCTCTCCTGAATGATTTCACAGGAGTCTCTTCAGACCTGGTGGATTTTAGTTGAGAGCTGTGGTGATTCTGTAGGTGTCTATGCATAGTGCTCGTGTTAGCCGCGGTGTACAGCATTATTTTCTCACATTACTTACATATTGTTTTGTCTTGTCTGTCACCGTACCCAAAATTCTGCCACACAAACTATTTAAAAGTGGCAGGGGTATCTTCTATGCTAATTTCACCATCACACTCCAGCATGCTGATATTGTGGGAGAGCTTTTCACCTCGATGAGAAATATTGTTATGTTTTAATATTGCGAGATCTCGTAGCACAAGATCTTGTCACACCCCTAATATATATATATTTTTATTTTTATTTATTTATTTTTTTATGCAATATCACACGAGCAAGAGTGCGAAATAGCCCTACATCAGCACTGCTGTGATTCAGCTGCAGGCCGAGTGCCGTAGGTAATCACAGCAGTGCTGATTTAGGGCCATATTGCATGATTGCGAGTGTTATATTGCTTATATACAACAGTTCAATGAACAAGTACATTTTAAAAAATTAGGAAAAACTGAGTGCAGTCATAAAAACGCATTTGTGAATGGAACTACTTTCTTACGCGATCGATCAGAATCTGCAATTGCTGGTTCAAACCAAATGATGCGTCCAAGCATTTGTTAATAATTCAAAAAGTTCACTTCAGAAATAGCATCATGGCTTGTGCTGTTATTGGATAAACAAGGATGTGTGTGTGCGAGTGAGAGAGACAGAGAGAGCGTGTGCAATCACCTGTTGCCACTCCCAAGCAGAGATGCTGTCAGTTTTCTCAGTGGAAAAATTGTGTCCAAGCAGGGGTATTTCTCACTATTTCGCGGTTGCTGATGCGAAATAGGGAGAAATAAACTTTCACTATAGAAACCACAATGTTCTCTGCCATTTTAAACAGCACCCATTGTGTAATTAATCAGTCTGTTGTGTCTCTAAGCTGTGATGAGCCGTAATGCTGAAGTTGTTCGTTTAAAGCTGTTTAAAGCTATTTCCTAGCTTTAGTATTAGTAATACAAGCAATCACGAAGAGCTGTTTTATGTAAACACTAGCTGACGCAGATTCAATTAATGTCAAAAAACAGATCTGCAGATCTGATCTGCACTGCTCTTACACTTTAGTTTAGAACTGCACGAACACAAGTGGAGTGATACACACAGTGAAGCGACGGAGTGCTGATGGTGATAGACCATCAGTGCTCATGAACGTCTCTCGTCCAATGAGATTCAAGTACTGGAACTAACTGTTGTATATATATATATATATATACAGTATATATACACTACTGGTCAAAACTTTTGAAACACTTGCCTGAAATGTTTCTCATGATCTTAAATATATTATAATCTGAAGGCATATGCTTAAAAGTTTGAAATTCATTTTGTAGACAAAAATATAATTGTGCCACCATATAAATTTATTTCTTATATATAAAAAAAAAATAAATAAAATAAAAACGTTTTTGAAATTGATGACTTGGACCAAATAATAAAGAAAAGCAGCCAATAAGTGCCCAGCATAGATGGGAACTCCTTCAATACTGTTTAAAAAGCATCCCCGTGTGTTACCTCAAGAAATTGGTCGAGAAAATGTCAAGAGTACATGTCTGCAAAATTCTAGGCCAAGGGTGACTACTTTGATTTATTTTGGATTTTGTTTAGTCACAACATAATTCCCATAGTTGCATTTATGTTATTCCATAGTTTTGATAATTTTACTATTATTCTAAAATGTGAAAAAAAAAACAATTATAATAAAGAATGAGTAAGTGTTTCAAAAAGTCTGACCAGTAATATATATATATATATATATATATATATATATATATATATATACACTGTATATCTTGAGTAAATGCAATGATTTGTATCCGTAAAGAAAACCTGCTTTCAATTTTGTTTTACCCCTTTAGCGTGAAAGATTGTTAGTGGGAATCATTAGAAACCGTCCTGCTCATAATCTGCAGTTGTGTATAGAAGCACCAGATTCAATTTCGAGTTTACATGAAGCCTTGCTCATCAAAATTGCACTCGACTCTCTTAAAAACAGCTTAGTGGGATGATATCAAAGGGGTTATAATTTAAGTACTGGAGAGAGATTTTAAGAAATTAGCTTTTTCGAATTAGAGGACTGCAGTACCCCCCCTTTTCCCCATTCAAATAAATAAATAACATAAAAATCTGCTCTGAATTACTCCTATTTTAATGTCCATAGAGAGTAAATTAAGATTATTGTGCAGCGGACTGAGGCACTGAATACCCTATAATGCTTGGCCAGCATGCATTATCTAAGTAAAAAAAAAAAAAAAGAAGCTAATTAAAAGACAATACTAAACAAGGCCTGAGCATCTGCTCCTCTTTGTGGAGGACAAAAGCTGCTCTCTGGCATTGCATAATAGAGGAAGTTTGTGCCAAATGTAAGTTTGTAAGTTTGTGCCAAATGCAACCGCTTAAAAATGCTTACGGCTACTCTTTTTTTTTTTTGCCACAGGCATTGATACTATGACAGATAAATAGTGCAATGTAAGGGACAAATTATATCCTAAAAAAACATGCTGAAAGGATCTTTAATGTTAACCCTGTCAACCCAAATCTACTGATATACAGATGCCAACCCACACAAATCCACACAAATGCTGTTACAAGTAATAGGTGCGCACACATACACACCCTGACACACACTCATGGGCATTCAGAAAGGAAATGAGTGAGAGAGCAGGCCACAGTCTCCATCGGCATTGCATTCTGGTTGTCAGAGGTGTACTTATTGGACTCCTTCAAATACACATTTCCAAACAGGCCGAACAGCAAGACCATTGCGACGTGTAAAGAGTGCAATTTCAAGAGAGTGGAAAATCATTAATGATTTGAAAGTGGTTTCCTTTCCTTCTGTGATCACATAGATCTGAAAATCGCTGCAGCTTGGTGTTAATTATCCTGCCATGCTGGCTGACACCTCTTTTCAGGCATGGAAGTTGTCATATCAAGATAATATTTTCTGCATGTTAGTTTCCTTCAGAGTGGAGGAGAAATGGAAAAAAAAAAGGGAAAGAAAAATGTTCAAAGCTCGAACAGCTTGCATAAACTTTGGAGAAGCAGCCATTAATCCTCGCATAATGATAGTTGAACAAACAACCCCTTCGTGGCACTATATTCTGCTAGTAAATAACACACAAGCATCTTGCATAGAAAGGAATGATGTGTAAGGACAGCATCAAATAAGATTAATGACTTTCTCAACAGTGCTGGTAGATAATTGGTGGTATTAATTTGGGATTGCGTACAAATTTAGCACTGCCATTTGACAATTGCATCTGCTTTACTGTGATTTGTTTCTTTCCAATTAAAAATTGAATTTAAATAAGCATTTGATATTTATAATCTCCAAATGAACATTAATATTAGGATTCTTAGAGCTCTTGAAATAAGCTTTTCCAAAATCCAAACATAAACAGCCCATAATTTTAAGGAGTATTTTGGGTATGCAGTTTTTTTACTATGAAAATCATTTCAACTTTTTTCTGTTTGTAGAATCAAGCAAAGAAAACTTTTGCAGTAATGCACTTACAATCAAAGTCTATGGGCCAGTGTTCTTGGGGGTTTAAAATTGGTGCGTTCTTTGAGATGTTAAGTCTAAATTATATTTTAAGGTGGGATTGCTGGTGGACAAACTTACACCTAGAAAAGTGTCAGCATTACCAAAGTAATTCTTGTGTGTCGAAATTGCACCACGTAAAACGTGTTTTTTCATGTCCGTTTCTGTTGTACAGAAGTGACTATGATTTTAAATGGTCAGGACATGAGCTGATATATATATAACTTTTTAAGGTTGATAGGTGATCACAGTAGTACCATACTAACACATTTAATGTTTGTTGGGCATACTTCTAAAACCATGTGCTCATTTTTGGTTTGTAACATTTTATCCCAGTGCAGTACAGTTACCCCATAGACTTCCAATGTAGTTGTATTAACATACATTGTTTTAAACATATATATATATATATATATATATATATATATATACTGTATACGTTTTTATTTTACAAACAGAAATAGTAGTTTTCTGTTGTTAACAACAGCATTACAGATGGTTTCAATGGTGCTTAAAATAATAAAGTAGTTCACCCAAAAATGGTAATTATCATATAATTTACTCCCCCTCATGCCATCCCAAATATGCATGACTTTTGTTCTTTTGCTTAACAAAAATTATGATTTTTAGAAGAATATTTCAGCTTTGGAGTTCCATAAAATGCAAGTGAATGGGTGCCAAAATTGTTACGCTGATCAATATGATCATGTGAAAGTGAAAGTTAAAGTGCAGATTGACTGAGCAGGGAGGAACATTTATAGTAGTAAATGTTGATCTGTTTCTCATCCAAACCTATCATATAGCTTCTGAAGACATTGATTTAATCACTGGAGTCTTATGGATGACATTTATGATGACTCAAAATTTTGGCACCCATTCACTTGCATTATATGGACCAAAACAGCTGAGAAATTCTTCTAAAAATCTTCATTTGAGTTCAGCAGAAGAAGGGAAGTCATACACATCTAGGATGGCATAAAGGTGAGTAAATGATGACAGAATTTTTGGGTTAACTATTCCTTTAAGTTACTGTATATTCAATCTGGAAAATGCCTTCTATAATGTCAAACAACTAAATAGATCCATTAGGTTCTTTGTGTTGTTGTGGAACATCAATATTTTTCCCCCTTTGTCTCCTCATACTTTCTGTTCTTTGTCTACTTCTCTTTCTGCACTAAAGGACAGTACCATCTTCAGATTCTGAATGTAAACTTGGAAGACGACGCCCCCTATGTGTGCCAAGTGGGTCGTTCTGTAAGCAGCCGTGCCATTGTGTCCCGTGCAGCCTTGCTCAACGTGCAGAGTAAGCAAACCATTTTATACAACTGAGTGGTGGGGTCAAATGGGAAAAAATGAAGCACACGGGACAACTTTACCCATGACAGATCGCTCAACCAAGACCGCTAATGGCTGCGCACGCACTGAAAAGGTGACACGCATTGGCAAACCTATTCCTGTCACTACCACCACATTCAGGGTGCTAATGAGCCATGGAGTCTCTCTCTGCTGTATGAGGAGAATCCCTTGTGCTACACTTCAGATAAAGTCACATTGCTCACAGGTGTATGACAGCTGTGATAGTGGGCATTAGTGATGCAGTCAATTAGTTTGCACTTTTGGCCACACGGATGAGACATTTATAGCGGGCAACATCTGAGACATTGCAGTGAGCTCACAGGGGTCTTCCTGTTCATTGGTGATTACTTTTGCTCTTTTTATTAGGGCCCAAGCACTGATGGTGTGAGGACCCTATTGTTCTTCAAGGCGTATATTATTATTATTTATGTATTTTATTGTATTTTTTTCCCCCAAATAAATTGCATTTTTGAGGGCCTAAACATACTCGAAAACTCATGAAACTTTGCACACTCATCAGAAGTGGTGAAAATTTACATAATTACAGAATTAGGTGTGGCAAAATGGCTCAGTGCCACCTACAAACATTCAACAATGTGCACTTTAAGCTACGCTTCACCTACATGTACGAAAATCGAAAATCTTAACAATGCCTACAAAAAGTATCTAGGACCCATGCCCTAAACTCAACATGAAGTCAGCCATTTTTATTTTTCTCTTCAATAGTTTCAGTTTTTGCCCTTTCCAGGCCTCATACTTTAACGAACTCCTCCTAGAGATTTCATCAGATCTACTTCATATTTGGTTATTCTAATCTAAAGGCCTAGACGATGCTAACTTGCAAAGCTTTTGAGTTTTCACTGCATGGCGTGGCCGTGGCGGTCTGACAAACTTTGATGTTTTGCCATGAAACAGGAAGTTGTTATAACTCAAACATACAATGCCCCAAACTTCACATGTTTAATAATAGTCCCGGCCTGAATACATGCCAATATTCAGTTGCCACCTACTGGCAACAGCCAATTCCAGGTCTTATACTTAAACAAACTCCTCCCAGAGATCTAATCAGATCAACATTATATTTAGTCCGTCTTAATCTAAAGCCCATGGTGATGAGCCCTTGAGGAGTTTTCGTTGAAGGGTGTGTCTGTGGCAGCCTGACAAAGTTAGATATGAAACGAGTCACATTTGTGAGGCCTAAACATGCTTGAAAACTCATGAAACTTTGCACACATCTCAAAAAAGGGGAACATTTTTATCTGATACTGATTTTAGAATTAATTGTGGTAAAATGGCTCGATAGCGGCAAGTACAAAATTTAAACGAAGCAGCCCACAAACTACGTTTCACCTACATGTAAGAAAATCGGTAAGCATTTGTAACATGTCAACACGTACAAAAAAGTCTCGTAGAACCATATCCTAAACCCAACAGGAAGTCAACCATTGTGATTTTTGTGAAGTCAGCCACTGTGATTTTTGCTCAGTTTTTGCCATTTCCAGGCCTCAATCTTTAACAAACTCCTCCTAGAGAGTAAATCAGATCAACATCATGTTGGGTCAGACTCATCTAAAGTGACCTTAGTGTTGCTAAATTGCAAGTTTTCTTTGAACAGCGTTTCCGTGGCAGCCTGACAAAGTTTGATGTT
The DNA here is from genome assembly GCA_032164185.1 of Moxostoma hubbsi. NCBI lineage: Eukaryota > Metazoa > Chordata > Actinopteri > Cypriniformes > Catostomidae > Moxostoma > Moxostoma hubbsi. Next base: position 30,799,301 of record JAVLUX010000030.1, on the reverse strand, counting down.
TCGCCATGAAACAGGAAGTTGTTATAACTCAAACATTAAATGTCCAATCTGCTCCAAACTTTACATGTTTTATAAGAGTCCCGGCCTGAACATTTCTATATGCCAATGTTTAGTTATAGTCATAGCGCCACCTACTGGCAACAAAAAACGACATGTTTTACACTGTCATACACTCTTAACAACATTTAAGTGGGTGCGAGGGCCCATTCATCACTGCTTGCAGATTTAATTTTAATTGTATTTTTTAAAACTCTGCCATGGAATATAATTTGCCCACATTGGTTTTGCTGTGTCCTTGGCAGTAGAAACTCTGAGCCAAGTTATATAAAAACCATGGCTGAAACGTGATTCAAAAAGTGTCATTTGTAATTAGTATCACCAAACAGAATTGCAAAAATAATCGCTACTTTCAAACAGATTCCACAAAACTCTTCCGTTTGTCAATGGTTGTGCAAACATATAGTCTCACCCCAAACTCACAGCATTGGTCAAGCCAATGTCTAGAAACAAACAGAGCAATATCTTGATGCCGTATTATACTTTTAGGTGAAATCAACCTACAAATGTGTTACTTACAGTTGTGTCTGCATGTTAAGTTGGGATACAAAAATTACACACATCTGCTTTAAGGGAAATGCTGCTATGGTTTTACAGACAGATACTCTATCAGGTCCAGTTTTTAAAAGAGCAAAAAAAAAGTTGGACTTTTTGATCATGTAGAGTTTTGTGTACCTTTTTTTGTATTATTTTTTTTATTATTGATAATGCAATGTTTCATTTCTGTGCTATAATGGTTTGTGACTTGGCCATGGTTCTTTTAATGTTGTGTGAACCTTTTGAGGCCAAATCACCCTCGAGAACACCCCAAGGATATTCCTAAGGCATCAAAGTTAGAGAGTTTGACTTTGTCAAACTGATTTCCAGGTGCTCTTTCCAGCAGAGTTTGAAAAAATGTCTGTTGTGGTTTTAACGTGTTAATTCCTCATACGCTAAAGCTGTGATTATAGAGTGCAAGAGTGCCTGCCCACTTTTTCATCTGTCTAGGTTCTGGAAGAATTTTTTCCCACTCTTCTATTCCTTTGGGATTTCATAAAATCCTTCATAAAAGAGTTTTAAGCCACAAACCAAGCCAACCAGCTCTGAGGTGGATCACATCATTACAAACTTTGATTTGAATTTAAAAAGTATTTGAAAAAGACAAACAGACAAAGATGCAGACTGTGTACTTAATGACTTTCACAAGGGCATGAACTGCAATCCCACGGAGCATTGCGAATAAAAAAAACCAAAAAAATTATTTCCCTTCGGGATCACGGGTAGTGCATTTCTTTACAGTGAGAATTTGCCCCCAAAAAGGCAAATTCTTTAATCATTTACTCATGCTCATGATATCCCAGGTGTATGAATTTCATAGCTATCATATTGCTTTAGAAGACATTTATTTAACCTCTGGAGTCATATGGATGACTTTTATGCTGACTCTCTGTGATTTTTGGAGCTTCAAAAGTCTGATCACCATCTCTTAAGGACCTGCTGAGCTAAGACTTATTTAAATTTTTCTTCAAATGTGTTCTGCTGAAGAAAGAAAGCCACACACATCTGGGATGGCACGAATGTGAGTAAATGATGAGAGAATTTTCATTTTTCGGTGAACTAACACTTTTAAGGAAATAGGTTCCTTTCCATGGCTGCTATTCCATCTATCTCTTTTTAGATAACACCTTTATTTATGAATTGCTTATTTGCTTGTTTAACGAACCTTTCAAGATTTTTCAGCAGCAGTCTCTCACGAGATGTAAACTATAGTGCACCTTCACTGGCCCACATCACCGAACGGTCTATCATTCCTTCACTCTCTCTCTCATTCACGCTCTCTAATACTTCATTAATCCTTCCTGTTTCACACTTTCTTTCTCTTTTCCAGCCTTTCTGTCAAATGTATCTATCTTTCTTGATCAATCTCTCTCTTTCAGCCTCTGTCTTTTTCTTTTCCTCCATCTATTCTGCCTCCTGTGGTGTGAGCCTGCCCATATGTCTAAGGCAGGGGGTCTTGAAAGCCCCTTTTCTTCACCAGTCATCATGCATTCACTTCCTCTTCTGTCTCATAGTTGTGTATGTGTGTGTGTATGTGTGTGTGTGAATTAGAGGGTGGTTGCTCTGGCGACTGCTTTCCTTTTGCTTGTGAAGGCAGCAGGTTTTATTGACAGCAATGAAAAATAGAAAGGACAAGAGAGTGAAGATAGCTATAGGTGTAACAGAATCTCGGTTTCACAAAGATACACAAACATAGATGCTGCTGCATCAACAGCACGGCTCATTTATCACTGTCAACAGATGTCGTTTTATTGAATGTGTGCCATTTTGCACTCTTTTGCTGGGTGTTAGCATATGTTATTAAGATATTAAAGGAATGCTGTGATCATTTACCCACTCTTTCGATAGCATATGACATTCTTTCTTCTGTGAAACACAAACAAATGTTTTTTTTTATAGCAGAAATATAGCAGTCCAAGCTGTTTTTCTTCATACAATGAAAGTGAATGGTGACCATTGCTGTCAGCAAAGATTTTCATTGAATAATGACTTAATTATAGCACAGGTGTCAAATAGACTGCTTTTATGATGTGTTTTTTTTTTTTTCTTTTTGATCTTGACTGCCTCGGTCCACTTTCAGTGTATGGAAAAGAGTGGCATGCACATTATTAAAAATATCTTCTTTTTTGGTAACACTTTACAATAACGTTGTATTTTTTTTAACAATAATAAATGCATTCGGCATCATGCAGTTTTTTTATTTATTTTTATTACAGCATTTATTAATCGGTATTAATGTTACATTTTACATACAATACATACAATTGTTTATTGGTAGTTCATAAAGCATTAACTAATATTAATAAAAAAAATCATATATAATATTATATAATATAAAAAAAATAGTTAAAATTGAATTAACATTAACCAAGATATTAAGGCACTTCACTAATGTTATCAAATACATTATTGTAAAGTGTTACCCCTTTTGTCATCCATTGAAGAAAGAAAGGGTTCGCAACAATATTAGAATGAGTAAATATTGACAGAAATTCATTTTCTATGAAAATGATCCCTTTCAAGGCCAATGTTTGTTGGTATGATGTTTTGAAATAGACGTTCGAGTGCTGAAGCAGCAGCATTTTCCCATCCATTACCTCACCGTTGCACCCTTTTGGCGCTGGATTTTTTGCTGTGTCTGCTTCTAATCTTCCTCAGTAAATCCAATCCAAATGGTATAATGTCTTTACAGAAGGGAGTGGTGAGGCAGAGGAAAATAGGAGAAAAAGACAGCGCGAGAGACTAAAAGATGAGGCAGGGTCTTAATTGGATTCTCTATGTCCATATGATGTGTTTTATAATGGCCTAATTCGTGATGAATCACCCATGGCTTTGTAAAAGCCAAAAGTGTGGCCACAGCATCAATAGCCATCTCTACAGGCACTGCCGAGAAGCATTTTGGCTTCTCTGTGTGTGTGTGTTTGTTTTTTCTACTTTGTCGCACATAGACAGCCGTAACTTGAAGTGGCTCCTTATAATCCTGAACGAACAGGCGGTCATGTGTTCTTGCTCGCAAAACACTTGTTAACGTTTCGCAAATAGAGTTGGATCTGGTTCAAATGCTCACTATTGCCTCCACTATTCTTTTTTTTTTTTTTATCAATATCGAATAGTTGACTCATTAATAAATGTGGGACACATTAGTTATTTGTGTACAGATATTTATATAGACTTCTAAAATTACAAACGTTTCAAGCTCATAGAAACATGTTTTTGAACGATACTTGGACACTTGCTACTTGCTCATTTAAGACCACATGTAAACGGTTGACAAAAGTATTTTTGACCTCACACATTTCCTAATGAAAAAGGAAGTTTGGCCAAGACATGTCGAATGGCAAAAAAAAGTGTAATGTCCATGAACCATAATTTGCTTCATTACTTGCTAGTTAGTTGCTGGTGATATACACAGTAAACCGTTTTGATTCTGCTGGACCTTTCTGCAGCCTTTGACACAGTCAACCATCAGATCCTTCTCTCCGCCCTCTCTAAACTGGGCATCACCGGAACTGTGCTTGGCTGGTTCAGCTCCTATCTCTCAGATGGGTCCTTCGAGGTAGCCTGGAGAGGGAAGGTATCCAAGCCACATCAGTTACTTACTGGGGTACCTCAGGGATCAGTGCTTGGGCCACTTCTCTTCTCCATATACACAACGTCATTAGGACCCATCATCCAGTCACATGGTTTCTCTTACCACTGCTATGCTGATGACACGCAACTCTACTTGTCTTGTCAGCCCAGCGACACCACAGTGACCGCTCGATTCACTGCCTGTCTGGCAGACATCTCAGCCTGGATGAAGGAACACCACCTGCAACTCAACCGAGCCAAGACCGAACTCCTGGTCTTTACAGCCAACCCTGCTGTTGAACACAACATTATTGTGCAGCTGGGTCCAACTACAGTGTCGCCTTCCAAAATGGTCAGAAATGGCTAAATTTCACAGACCACATCTCAAAGACTGCAAGATCATGTAGATTTACACTCTACAATATCAGGAAGATAAGAGCTTTCCTCTCTAAACATGCCACACAACTGCTTGTTCAGTCACTTGTCATAACTAGACTGGACTACTGTAACACTCTCTTTGCAGGCCTTCCTGCATGTGCTATTAGACCTCTGCAAATGATCCAGAATGCAGCCGCACGTCTGGTCTTTAATGAACCAAAGAGAGCGCATGTTACACCACTCTTTGTCTCTCTCCACTGGCTGCCGGTTCATGCACATATCAAATTCAAGGCCCTGATGCTGGGATACAAAACAGTCACTGGGTCTGCTCCACCATACCTAAAAACATTTATGCAGAGCTACGTTCCCACCAGAAGCCTGCGGTCAGCTAAGGAATGTTGCCTTGTCGTACCAAAACAAAGAGGCGACCAAAACACTTTCCCTGGACTTTCAGTTTCAACATACCATGTTGGTGGAATGATCTTCCCAACTCAATCTGTGAAGCTTTTCTTCAAAAAATGGCTAAAAACACATATTTTCCAAGAGTACTTAACCATTCATTAAAAATAATAATAATAATAAAAAAAATTCCAATTGTTGTTGCACTTAAATCTGTTTTGTATACTATTCTGATGATAGTGAAACTTTGTATGACACTTTTCGTAACACTGTCTCCTTAAGATGATTCGCTTATGTTTTCCTCTTTTGTAAGTCGCTTTGGATAAAAGCGTCTGCCAAATGAATAAATGTAATGTAAATGTAAACATGTAAGATTTTACTTTAAGAGTTCAAAGGTTCAAACTGGTAAGTCTCGGGACAGCTGGTCGGGTGTACCGCTTGCAAATATCGCCTTTCCCCTCCCTTGAGGTGAAGACATGCCCTCCTTCTCCCAGTCACATTCACAAAAGTGTGGACCCTGTATGTCCTTCCTCTTTGGCAATGTGGCCGGCTCGGTGCGTGTGTCAATTTGGCCCTGTACTGGGGTAGGTGCTCCACAATGGTTTGTTTATCCTGTTGATGTTATGTATTTTTGCGCAAAAGGGTTTCCCCTTCGGTAAACCGTGTCTTCCTTGGGCAGAGGCCTCTCTGTCCCTGGTCACCATGTTTGTAGTAACTCATCCCCCTTCGGGTAGACATGTGCTCATGTCTCCTCTCCTCTTTGGAGGGACACCCCCTGACATGGACCTTATATGGCCCCCAGCTGAACGATTTTGTTCCTTTTGGGTAAAAAAAAGAGAAGAGGCCAAGCCTGGGTCAGTCAGCCTTATTTTTTTTTAGCAGTTGACTTGTCCCCAAGGTACAGGGGACCGTTTGACACCTATGAGTAAGTTGGGCGTAATTATGTGACGGCCTGGTGCGCTGGTTACGAGGCACACAGAGCTCTGCCCATCTCGCACCACCAGTCCACATAAAACAGATCAGTAGTTGTGGCATTTTCCATAGGGACTCCTAGTGTCACTACATCGACACAACATCGAGTGAGTGACAGAAAGGGAACGTCATGGGTACTAACGTAACCTCCGTTCCCTGATGGAGGGAACGAGACGTTGTGTCCCTCCTGCCACGACACTGAACTACCCGCTGAAATGGCTAGGACCTTGTCTCGGCTCTTTAGTGCGAAACCTGAATGAGTGGTTGCATCCTAATATACCCATATGTCCGGGGGAGTGGCATGCAAATTCCACTCGCCAATTTTCATTGGCCTATTCTCAAAGATCAGACATGTCTGGGGCTCCCAGGAGCAACACCTAGTGTCACTACATCGACACAACGTCTCGTTCCCTCCATCAGGGAATGGAGGATACGTTAGTAACCATAACGATTTCAGTTCCAGATGACATTTAAATAGCTTTCATGTTAAACCCTACAAATCTGAAATCTAATTTATCACAACATATGATATGAAAAGTAGGCCTGCATAAACATTTATAATATAAAATGTCACATATTTTGCTTTTAAATGTAACAACATAATAACAGAATATAAAAAAATGGCTGTTGTTCTATATGTAACATATATTTTCCTTAAATCAGTTTATTATCATAAAATTTGTAAAGCTATAATATGTACATACGTATATGTCCCCAAGGGCTGGACTGTTAATCTGGCGTACCGGGTATTTTCCCGGTGGGCTGACACACTTTTTGGCCGGTCAGGGGCGGAATGTCCATCGGGAGAACCGAGCATGCTGGTGGTTCGTCTGCGAAATGTGCCGAGTGGGCAGCGATAAGCAACAATGAGCCCCCGCGTTATGCAGAACGGACCACAAAATGGTGCAGCGATATGCAGAAAAGGACTGCAAACATGTGGTGCTCAAATTAAATTTTTGCACCAGGAGTGGCATAAAGTCACCCAACAGCAATGTGAACGACTGGTAAAGAGCATGCAAGATGCACGAAAGCAATGATTGAAAATCAGGGTTATTCCACCAAATATTGATTCCTGGACTCTTCCTAAGTTAAAACATGAGTATTGTGTTGTTTAAAAATGAATGTGAACTTGCTTTCTTTGCATTATTCAAGATCTTTTTTGTTATTTTGACCAGTTTACAAATAAATGCTCAAAATGACAAAATGTTTATTTGGACTTTGGGAGAAAAGTTGTCTAATTTATAGAATAAAACAAAAATATAAATTTTACTCAAACACATACCTATAAATAGTAAATCCATTGAAACTGATCATTTGCAGTGGTCTCTTAATTTTTTTCAGAGCTGTATATATATATATATATATATGTATGCTTTAAAAACACACACACACACACACACACACACATATGTATGCTTTTAAAGCACTTTCAAGTTAGATTACTTTGTTATTAAGCTTTCCAGAGGGCAAGTTGTCAACTAATATGCATTAAGCTCCTGGTTTAAAAGTTTGAAAATCAGTCACTTGTTTGACCATATGTTCATAATTTTCTATTTATTAGATAGCAATAATGATGCCACTGAGATCTTTGTTTTAAATTATGAGATCTATATTTTCTCGTGTCTAATAAGTAAACATTTTGAAGCAAATGAAAATGAAGCTGGTCTCAGTAAACAGGCTTTATATGTGTCAACGGTCTTGATTATGGCATACCAAGTGTATTTGGTTCATCAGTAATAACACAATGCCCTCACGGCTGGCTGAAAGCAATTTTCTGGTGTCTGTGTGCACTGCTGTGTTGCCATGACCATAGTTTTGTTCAGGCATCTTTTTGCCGTCCATGCTCAGTATCTGAGTCATGATTTGTGCCACATATGAATGGTTGTCACCCACATTAAGTCAACTGCAGGTGCTATCACTCCTGCCTCTTGGTATTTTCGGTTCTGTATAGCCTCAGTCTAAACATACATGCAAAACTTTCATGCAAAAACGACCTTTTCCTCAAAGTTTTGAAGCTCATTTAAGTACTCAGAATTCATTTTAAACCAAAAAGACATACATATGAAACTAAAAAGATATCTTTTCATAAAAATATGTTTCCCTTTGAACATTTGATTGGTTTGATATGTTGAAACCGGTCTAGATTGTTAGAATGATCAAATAAACAAAGCAATATTTTGATCGTGCCACAGAGCCACAGTTTTTACATCTTCAAATCAAACTGTGAATGTCTTTGAATTGAATTTACAATTCAAGATTGCAACTGTTTATCTCTGCAAGTTCTTCCTTTATATTTCAGAGGGTGTTTTTTGGACTCTTGCCTTGTAAAGAAAAGTGGACTTGTGTCTCCAGATTACGAGTGGTAACTGATTCAGACACTGATTTGTTTATCAGTTGTCAGTCCGATTTATGCAAATCAAGTCTTGTTCTGTTGAATGTTGAAAGTGTTTATTGTCATATTCGTTGGGCTGAAAATAAAGGAATATAAGAGAGCAGGAAAGAAGAGTGAGGGAAAGATTGCTGTTATCTCGGTAGCCTCAAATGCACCTGCTCCACTCTTCAGACAAGAACGAGATGGGAAGAGATGAGAGGAGAAGTGCGGAGCGAATGAAGAGGTGGAAAGATCAGTGGTATGAAGATGAGAATATGATATGAAATGAGAGGTGGAATGAAAGAGAGAGAGAAGAGAGGAGGAAAGGGACTGCATCAATGGCTCTTAGATTCAGAGCTCACACCTGAGCCCACCGTAACCATGTGTATGTTTGTGGATGAGTGTATTCAAGCCTTTTGAGCCATGTCTGGTCAGAGCTTGTTAACAGAGTGTGTTTGCTCATGTGGTCCACCAAGGCTCTGGTGTGTGTGTGTGTGTGTGTGTGTAAGAGAGAGTGCTCTCCTGATGTCTGTATCCATGTGTGTTAAAGTGAGAGACACTCTGCAGATCTGCCTATACATGACAACAAGAAAAGACGGTCGTTATGTTGAGGGAGGATTGTGTGAATAACCCTCGACCTGCCTCATGTCACCAGACAATGTAAGAGATAATCTCCTATTATGTCCTATCATCTCCAATTAATTTTGCCTAAAGAAAATTAAGAATTGTGACATTGTGACATTTAAGGACCCAACCCCAATTCTCATTACTGTAATTTATACAGTATATACACTCACCGAGCACTTTGTTAAGAAGACTATGGTCTTAATAAAGTGCCCAACGTGGTCTTCTGCTGTTGTAGCCCATCCGCCTTAAGGTTCGACATGTTGTGCATTCTGAGATGCTATTCTGCTCACTACAATTTTACAGAATGGTTAACTGTGTTACCGTAGGCTTTCTGTCATCTCGAAATAGTCTGGTCATTCTCCGTTGAACTCTTATCAACAAGGCGATTCCATCCAAAGAACTGCAGCTCACTGGATGTTTTTTTGGGGGGGTTTTGCCACACACATATACACACACACTACCGGTCAAAAGTTTTGAAACATTTACTCATTCTTTATTATATATATATATATATATATATATATATATATATATATGCAAGCCTGAGGAAGGTTGTGTGACCGAAACATCGCAAATAAATTTCTGATCGTGTTTTGCAAGCAATGATAATGTGCAGGATTTTTTTCTTTTTGTCTTTATTGGAGTTCTTTATATTTGACGTAGAATCCTTTGTAGTTGACAGGATATTAACTTTTGGAAGGCAGAGTGTATCTCAATAGATCCAGTAGTTATATGCAGTAGGTAGACCACTCCATCTTCGCCTGGCTGGCTTGTGGCGAGTATCAGCAAAGTCTTTTTAGCAAGTCAGTTCACTCGGCAGCCATCTTTGGAATGCTGATGGGGAGCTATTTTCCCAGCTTGTGTAGTGTGGCGGAGCTGGAAAAACAAACAAGTTTTTGTTGTTGCCGACCCTCGGATAAAATCGGAACTTAATTAACGGATGTGAGGTAATGGTGTGTGTGTGCATATAGAAGGTGAAGTCCTCAAAGGAAGAGGTTTGGGAAGTAAGAAGGAGATCGAGAGCGAAGCAAGTACCATAATAGACAAGTTAAATTGAAAGACGCAGTCTCATCAGCTGGGCGCATGCTGTTTAGTACTGGAGCGATTTCGGGAGTGTTCCGAGGAATTGAGCTCAAGAGAGTCGAATTCCAGCATAGCGCAGGTGTGAACTCAATAGCTGAAGTGTGTTTCAGTCCGGGTATCTTCATTCACCCCCTGGAAATCATAGCGTACGATTCTCTGTTCAAAGCTGGTTCCCCTAGCTGCCAAGTGTAGCGGTTCGGCTGTACGGCTAATTTTACACACATACACCCACAAACACCGACGCCACTTTAGTCCACGCATTCATTCATGCACCTCTTCCTAAATTGTGTTAAGTATATATTTTTTTCTTTTCATTTCTATTAGAGTGAACATTTCTGGACTTTAATATTGTTTGTATTTTCCCATTTCATTTTTTTATTATTTTTAAAAATGGTTACTCGATGAGAACTGGACTTTTGAATCTGCCTATTTAAATGCGGGATTAGAGCGGATCCACGGCCATATTACTATTTGTATTTATTATTATTTTATTTTATTTTTTTATTGTTTGAGTCAAGGTATAAAAAGGTACATGTAATATGCTGATTTTGTATTGAAAATATAACTTGGAAAATGAACTTGAAACCTCTTTCTCTTGCTTTATTATTTTATGTTATGTTGGTATGGAGAGATAAAGGGTTAAAGGAAAACGAAAAGTTATTTTGTATGTAACTGGTGGCTTTTAGAGCTTATCTGTGGTAGAATTTTGTATTTTGACAGTCTTACTCCTGTCTGGCACCCCACCCAAGCAATTAAATTTAATCAATTTATTTAATTATTGATTTAAATTGTGTTCCTGGGAGCTGCCACCGTTACAGTAGCTAATGCGCATGCGGGTGTTTGAATTGATTGACAGGCAATGTCTTTATCGAAAATGTGATGTGCTCTTTTACCTGTAAGGTGGGACTTCTTTTCCATTGGTGACCGTTGAGCATTCCAATTTCTCCAATTCATTTTAATAGAAGTGATCCGTCTCTGCTAAATACTGGTATCAGTTCTGAGTGCAATACACACAACCCCCTCTCTTCCTAAAAAACTCGAAGACTTACCGAACGTATATCAGCGGTGTGCTGATTTAGAATCAAAAACTTAAAAGATTAAAAAAAGAGAATGATTAGGATGATCAATAATTATAAACAATTTACTGCCATTGCCATGTTAATAAGTAATCATGTAAACGATAAAAAGTAACAGTTGTTAGATTACGAATATTTTAAAATGTAATGTAATCCAATTACAAGTATTTGATTTGTGTAACTATATTACTTATCAAGATTACAAGTAATCTGTTACTGCCCATCACTGTATATATATATATATATATATATATATATATATATATATATATATATATATATATATATATATATATATACACCGATCAGCCACAGCATTAAAACCACCTGACTAATATTGTGAAGGTCCCCCTCATGCCGCCAAAACAGCACCAATCCGCATCTCAGAATGCTATTCGTCTCAATAGGAATTCCCTTTAAGAATGATGGGAATTTAAAACATCTTTACAATTATAATGTCCATTCGCAAAATGTTAATGAGAATTTGGCGAGGAAATGACTTGAAAATAATGTCATAATGGAATTTCATGAAAATTATCATAATTTTCATATTTGCAAAAATGTAAAATGTAGTTTTCTTATTTAATTTTTTATTTTATGGAGAATTTTAGGAGATGTTCATCTGTCTACTCTAATGAGCTTCTCATCTTCCTTACCTGTCATCTCTCTGCATTTGTCTAATGAATCAAATTTCGCAGCTGAATGTATCCCGCCTGAGATTTTTGTTGTGCATGCTTCTACCCTTGTGTATGCAAACGTGTATGTTTGCATGTCTGGATTGTTATTTGCTCTGTGCATGTAAGCATATAGTATGTGTGAGTCTGGAGAGGAAAGGTTGCGGAAAGTATGGTGGGCGACTCAGGTGGGGTTCTCTGAGGTCATCATCATTGCCTGACTAACAATTGGCTATCATGCTTGTACTAAAGCAGCCTCTAGCATGGACTTAAACACACACTCACATGCGTCAGTTTTTCTATCATGCTGGGGATTTTTCATTGAATTATACTTTTTTACTTGGCTGATGATTTTCTCTATCCCCTCAACATTACGCTGACATAAAACTATTCCTATTTTCAGACCCTCTAATGCATAAATTATTACATTTACATTTACATTTATTCATTTGGCAGGCGCTTTTATCCAAAGCGACTTACAAAAGAGGAATAATACATCATAAGCGATTCATCTTAAGGAGACAGTGGTGCGAAAAGTGCTGCATTACTAAGTTTCACCAGCTTTAGAGTTCAACAAGAATATATATATATATATATATATATATATATATATATATATATATGAGTGAATGGATAAGAGCTCATGGAAAAGAGGTGTTTTTAGACATTTTTTGGAAGACAGAGAGTGAGTGTGCTTCACGGATGGAGTTGGGAAGGTCATTCCACCAATGTGGTACAGTTAAACCGAATGTCCAGGAAAGTGTTTTGGTGCCTCTTTTTGTTGGTACAACATGGTGTCGCACATTAGCCAACCGCTGGCTTCTGGTGGGAACGTAGCTCTGCAGAAATGGAAAACTTTTTAGGAACACTAGAGCAGACCCAGTGACTGTTCTGTACGCCAGCATCAGAGCCTTGTATTTGATACAAGCATCAACAGGCAGCCAGTGAAGAGAGACAAGGAGTGGTGTAACATGCGCTCTCTTTGGTTGGCCTGCAATAAGAGTGTTACAGTGGTCCAGTCTAGTTATGACAAGTGACTGAACAAGAAGTTGTGTGGCATGTTCAGAGAGGAAGGGTCTTATTGTTATGATATTTTTAGAGTGTAAATCTGAATGAATGTCCTGTCTTTGAGATGTGGTCTGTGAAATTGAGATGTTTATTGATGGTTACCCCTAGTTTTCTGACCATTTTGGAAGGTGTTACTGTAGTTGAACCCAGCTGCATCACACGGTGATGTTGTGTTCAACAGCAGGGTTGGCTGGAAAGACAAGGAGCTGGGTTAAGTTACATGTGGTATTCCTTTATCCAGGCTGAAATGTCTGCCAAACAGGCTGAGATTCGAGCAAAAAAAAAATTACATTAAATATTAAGGATTCTTTTGACTTCAAAACAAGAATATACTGTAATGACTTTATGTATTTTGTAATTATAGAATTACGTATTTGTTCATGAATTTTTTCCATGGGGATTTCATAAAAGCACAAGATATGAACCAATACAACCAGCTCTGAGGTCACAACATTAAACTTTGATTTTAAGCAAAAAGGATTTTAAAATCGGTCAAGTATACAAAGGTAAAAGACTGTACTTAACGACTTTAACGAGAAAATGAAATTGCGTAATTCACAGTGTGATGTGGCAGTGGGCGGTCTCAACAGAGCTCTCTGGTTGGTATCTTTCTCATCAGGATTTATGAGTAGTGTAGTTCTTCACAATTCTGCAATTAAACACAAAGTTGAAATGAAGTTGAAATAATACAGAGTTGAAGACTGATGGCTTCAACAAAAACATATACCATTGAATAGCAATCTTGGAGCCCACAGAAGTTTCCGGTAAAAATAATTTAATCTGCAGAGGAAATTAATGGTATTTTTTCTTCTTGTGGTGTAGTGAAATAGAAGATGAATAAATTAAAAAACATAATGACATATAAAGAGGACATAGAATAGGGCCATATATAAGGGTCAGTGCATTTGTAATCCAGGCAGTGTGTGATTTGAAGTTGTCCTGCTAGAAAATGCAGGGATGTCCCTGGAAAATACATGCTGGAGTATTTGTTGCTCCAAAATTTGTACAAATCTGTCTGCATTAATGGTGCCCTCACAGATGTGCGAGTTACCCATGTCATTGGCACTGACACACCTCTTGCCCATAAAGACACTGGCTTTTGGACCTTACACTAGTAACAGCTTGGATGGACCAAACAACACGGTTCCACCTTCCATCTAAAATGAGACCGAGCCCAGAGAAGTCTGCAACGCTTCTGGACAGTGTTGACGTAGAGCTTCTGCTTTGCATAGTAAAGTCTTATCTTGCATCTGTGGTTGCAGCGGCGAGTGGTGTGGACTAACAAAGGCTTACTAAAGTTATCCCAAGCCCATGTTCAAGATATCCATTACAAATTAATGCCATTTTTTAAGACAGTGATGTCTGAGATCACACGCATTCAGAAGTGGTTTTTGTCTTGCCATTTACGCACTGAGATTTGACCAGATTCCTTGGACCTTTTAAATATATTGTGCACCGAATTGCCCAAAATCATTCCAATTTGTCTTTTGGGAACATTGTTCTCAAAGTGCTGGATTATTTTCTCAAGCATATTTGGCAAAGAGACAAAGTCTTCTTCAGACTGATTGCGTACTTGCGCTAGACATAGTGCAACAAAAAGTGTCCCGAGACACATTTGTAAAAGTTGACGTTCTTTTTACCTTGACACAGTGTTAAGAATCATTTACATGTTCAGTTGTAGCCAAAGTCGTTGCTCTTGAAGGACCAGACTGTTTTTGGTGGCTGCTTATATACTATGACACAATTGCCTCACCTGTTTAACATCTCCTGTTTCATATTGCCTTGTTATTTCAACTCTTCAAATTGTTATTAGTCTTAAATTGCCCCTGTCTCAAGCATTTTTGGAGCATGTTGCAATCATCTGATTTGAAATTACTGTACATTTTCAAAAAATGATGAAATCCAATATAATGTGTAGTTGCAGTGATTTCAATATAGCAAAGGGTGATATTTTTTTTTACAAATCACTTCTTTTTGTTTTATTAGCTTTTTTCACAATGTCCCAACTTTTTTGGAATTGGTGTTGCACATTATGTGCTGAACAATGTCTTCTCTAGCACAACAAGTGATGAGCCTGGGTTTATCTGCAGAGAATGAGAGAGAGTGTGACAGCATGAGGGTGAGAAAGAAAGAAAGAGAGAGAGGCAGCGAGAGCAAATTGTGAGCACTTAAAATAAAAAGAGGGAGCGCAGAGAAGAGACAACAAATGCATCTCATTATCTAAGCGTGTTTCTCTGCAGTGCTCTCCCTCAGCTATCAGTGTCCACACACAGAGCTCCACTTGCTTCCTTTAAATCAGTGTGAAGACCGAGCCTTGCCCCATCTGTCTCTGTGTGAAGCCCTTCGCTCCTCACCGGTGAACTGCACACAGCAATAACGCCCCCTAGTGCCTATATACTCCAGGGATGGTACTGCCTGGAAAAGAAGACTTGCTACCGCATGTCATTCCTCATCAGAACTGAGGCATTTTTTTATTTATTCATTATTTCCTTAAATTAAACAAATACATTTTTCAATCTAAATGTTCAGGTTGTTTCAGACTGATGTTTCCTTGTAAACAATAATTAACTTTTTATTACAAATATGCTCATTTATTTAGGGCTCACCAATCAGGATGGCCTGCAGTCTAAAAGAGTTTTGGGCCAGTTGAAAGAACTTCCACATGCTACATTGTCGCTAAATGTTACATTCAAAAATCTTATTAGTAATTGTACAATTATGTTGTGCAAACTTTTTGTGATGTATTGAAATGTTGTTGTGAATTCTGCTTATTTAAACTTAAAACCAAGATAGCATTATCTAGCTGGATAAGAAATAGGCCTATGAAGTTTTGTTTTTATAAATTGTAAGAAATATTTTAGATAGTCTTGGAGACATTAGTAAAATTGAGTTTAAGATTAAAAATGAATCATTAAGGTTTTGCATCAAATGCCATCATTTCTCAAACTAGTTTATTGTAAAGAAAATAAATATTGAAATACATAATATAATAATACGAATGTTATTCCTGGCACCTATGTGTACAAAAATACATTGCTAAAAATTAACTTTATTTATTTATTTATTATTATAATTATTAATCATTGGCGTTGAGCCTTGTAATTCATATATTAAATAGATTAGATATATATTAGGGCTGTCAATTTAAGGCGTTAATTCAGTGCGATTAATTTTATTTAAAAAAAATGCAAAAACAATTTTACAAAAAAATTACGCGATTAATCGCAATGCCCCTGGAACCTAATAAAGTAAGATTCCTGAGAAATGCAAGCTTGTAGTACCACCTGTTTACTCCAGAGGGCAGTAAGTGAAACTTCAGCTGTATGGGCAACGAGTAGTTTATACAGTGAACAAAACAACCCTTCAGCAGGCAGCACAACACAAACATGTGTTACGGTCTTGCATTCAAAACACTTGATGGAGCGCAAATCCGAACTGAGGGATCTCAAGATGTGCTCTAAGTATTAAAATATATTTAACTTGACACAGTTCAAATTTTATGTTTATGGCGCAACACACCCAAGACGCTATACAAGCATCTATCTGACACAGGTGTACATCATAATAAATCTCAAACTGATTGACAAATTCACTTGTGAAATGGATTGCTGTGAACAGTGTGCCAATGATTGACTTATGATCAATAATATGGTAGTAAACAATACATTGTATTCTAAAGTCGCTTTTTGTATCGTCTTATCAATGAAATATATATATACATACATATATATTATATAGTTTATTTGTTTATTTCATATTTTAATATATATATATTAATATTGCATTTAATTTATTATAATATTAATGTATGTGTATATAGTGTATTAAATAAGCTATATATTACATTAATGTATTAAATAAAGAGCCTAAATGTATTTTATATCAGGGTTGTTATTTTTTTCTTTCTAGAGAAATTGACATACAGTATTAAGGCAATTTACCAGTCCAATAGAGTGTATATAATAAATGTTATAGTTAATTGAGAATTAAATTGTGGTAAACATGGTTTATTTCCTTCTGGGTGTTACTGTACAGAATGTTAATTATACCATCTAGATTTTACTGTCTCAGTCGTTTCGAGAACCCTGCGTTCTGTTCCTTTCCATTGCAGACTACCTGATTTTGAATGTAAATATGTATTCTGTGTTAAAGGCCCCTAAGATCTTAAGCAGGAGCTTCTTCTTTTGTCTTTTTTACGTCATGTTTAACCACACAAATGACCCTATTTCACAATTTTATATCAAACCGAAATCGAGCTCACAGTGGGAAAACCGAGCCACTTGGGTAAACTTGGACATTGCCACATTTAAGTTTGTTTCGTTTGAACAAAGCACAAAACTAAATGTGATTTTCACTCGGTCTCTCACGTCAAAAATGCAGAGTAGGGCTTTCTAGCCCCAAGCGATGCAGTCAAAAGATGCACGTCGGAGAGGCAGGAGCGAGAGCTTTGATCGGCTGTGATTTGCAGCTCTGTTGTTGCTGTACTTTCTCCATTTTCTTATAAGGAAAGTGCTATGCTAGATTAGCATTTAGTGCATTTCCAGAGGCATGTCGACAGCGCGGGGCCCGCGCTTCATCATCCGTCTGTGATTCACAGCCGTTTCAATTGATAATGAGATGGTGCACGACTGCAGCTTCGTGCTGAGCCCAGTGAAAATGCTCCGATGGAAAACACAGAGAAACACGGTGAGGCCCTTTAAGGAGTATCTGTAATAACTGGGTGTCAGAATGATTTCAGAGTTTAAACGATGGTAACTACACATGCATTTGGAGTTTGAATGTGGCCTTCAAATATGCAACTCTCTGGCCCAAAATTAGGGAAAGATTTGTTTATACATTTTCGATGAGTTTGTTGATCCTTTCCTACCAAATCAACTTCCCTAACTGTCTAAATGGGAACTTCACTTTGATGGTTTTTGTTCATAAACTAAACAAATTTGGTAGCTTGCTATTACTTTTACTCATACTTTGGGTAAGAGATTTGCTCATAGTTGAACTTGGACTCAACTTTGCCTCAAAGTTTGACTAATGTTTCCACAAATGGTGGAAATGGAGCTGGTGAGCTCTCATTGAAAATGAATGACTTATGGCCACTTTGTTGTTTCAAAGTTCTGTCAGTATGAAGAGAGACCTTTTATTACTTGTCTCATTGTTTTGTTGCTCATCTGGTAAGGACACAGTGTTTGCCAAGCCCAAACCTGACCCTTAAAAGTAGTAAAAAATAAATAAATAAAAGAAATGCTATGTCCTCTCACAGTTTAATGTGCAGAATCAACTAAGTATGCCATAGCGTAATTTACCCCCCCCCCCCCCCCCCCCCCTCCCCAAAAAAATTGTATTGTGGCTCTGTGGCACTATCAAAACATTGCTATGTTTGATTGAGCATCCTGACCAGTCTGACATAGAAACATTAGCTCAACCAGTGGTTAATTTGAGACAGGACTATCTGTTGTTTGACAAATCAGAGTTCTCACAGTCAAGGAAAACCTGAAAAAAAATAATCAGACTACAGGCTGAAAATTGACAAAAAAAAAAAATTGAAAAAGTCATGGAAAATTCCATAGTGAATATCCATGTTTCTTGTTTTCATCTGTTCTAAAAATGTCTCATCAGTTATATTCTGCTTTTGTGTAGAGTAAGGGGCCGTTCTGACTGATTGCGTGCGTCACTTGCCCTACTTGATCTGCCCAGAGCGGGTTTTGAACTGGCAATCACTGGCATGGGAGACGGATGCGCTAGCAAGGAGACTATAAAGCCATGGCCTCTAGCATTGGCTGCTATTGCGTCTCTTAAGGCCAGAAGAGTGAGGTTGACACACTGCACAACTATCACATACCACCTGGCTACTGTTACACATGCTTGCACTAAAAAGAAGCTATGATTCTGAAAAAAATGGCAAGAAATGGTGCGACGGACGAAGACGTCTTTTTAGCACATACATCGAAAAAATTTGAAAACAAGCACAGATGGATGGAAAAACATGTCCAGTATGAATGACCCCGAAACTTGCTTGCTTGTTTTCCCCCAAAAGTATACTGTGGATCTGTGGCGCTATCAAAACATTGCTCTGTTTGTTTGAGCATCCCAAACAGTCTGACATAGAAACATTAGCTCAACCAATGGTGTAATTTAAGACAGAACTAGCTGTTGTTTGAACAATCAGAGTTCCCACAGTCATGGAAAACCTGAAAAAAATCAGACTTCAGGCCATGAAAATTCATGAAAATTGTCATTAAATTGATAAAATCTTAAAAGTAATGGAAATTTCAATAGTGAATGTACCTTTTTAGTTTTCCTCTTCTTTAAAAATGTCTCATCAGTTAGATATTGATTTTGTGTAGAGGATGGCCATTCAGACTGATTGCGTACTTGTGTTAAACATAAGCTAGACGTAGCACATCAAACAGTGTCCTGAGATGCATTTGTAAAAGTTGACATTCTTTTTAACTTGACACTGTGTTATGAATCATTTCCATGTTCAGTTGTAGCCAAAAGTCTTTCTTATTTTTTAAAATTTAGCTTACTTCTGGGGACATTTTTTCAGCAATGTTTTCCACAGATAATAGCTAGTGTGTTTGCGTGCCTGCGTGTGTGTGTGTTTTAAAGTTCTCTAAAGCTCTGAAATATCTCTTCAACCAGACACCAAATGAGTTCACAGCTTTCAATAAAATAATATATTGTGACAATCCCCTGCTGGTTAATCTCTCCTCACCTTCTCCTTTACTCTCTCTCCTGTCGAAGTCCCGCCCTCACAGCCGTACATCCAGCTGGAGTCTGACGAGCCGTGGGTAGCGGGAGAAGAGTACACGGTGACCTGCATCGCTCCTGATGCCAAACCTCCTGCAGAAAACACAATGTTCAAAGGTACGCCATCATATCAGAGCTTGACATCATATTGCGGCCAAGAAAGGGATAGTTCACCCAAAAATGAAAATTCTGTCATTATTTACTCACACTTATGTGTTCCAAACCCATCTTACGTTCTTTCTTCCATGGAAGACATAAGAAATTTGTTTGGCAGAATGTTTTCCTCAGTCACCATTCACTTTCGTCACATATTTTTCCATACAATAGACAGTGAATAGTGACCGAGGCAAACATTCTGCCAAACATCTTCCTTTTGTGTTCCAAGGAAGAAAGAAAGTAAGATGGGTTTGGAACAACATTAGGGTGAGTAAATGACAGAATATTCATGTTTGGTTGAACTATCCCATTTTTATTATTATTATTTTGATATGCTTTTAAGGACACACATCGTTTCAATGCTGCTTATGGAATTACAGCATAATTTTCTGTTAAGTCTTCATTAAAGTGATACACTAATGTAAGAACAACACTGTGAAAACACAAAACAGATAAAAGATGAAACTGTCTGAGAGCTTTAAAAAGCAATGACTGTAACTCAAACGAAGACTTCATGATTCATTTACTAATATGGTGTGACACCATCCCTCGGGAAGATGCACCCTGACTTCTTACTCTAAAACTTCTACACAGTGTGCTTTCTTTTTTTCTCCTCATTTTTTCAGATGGAGAGGAGCTGACGGAAGCCGATTCCTTCACACAGTCAGGCTCACAGGATAAGCTTCTGAACACTCACACTGAAGTCATGTAAGTTAATGTGTGTTCACAATGAAGTTATAGAAGGTTTTTTACTGATGAATACCCTTTACCATTTGCAATTTCTCTTTTAGTATTTGACCTTGCATTTAGTGTTTTTGAAATTAGAAAATAACTTCTTTCCTGAAAGAAGAGGTCACCAAGAGGTGATGGCTTTTATATAAAGGTATAGATACAGCGGTCGGAGGCATTTGTTTAGAAGAACCTTTCATACATTCATACAAACATTTCATACCTACCTTAATTTATAAAGAGCACTTATGAGTAGGAGGGGTGATGACATTGGACAGTAGCCCTTGTATATTCAGATAAAAGAGCAGTTCACCAAAAATTCTATAATCAGTTACTAAAACCTAGTGTTAGTGTTTGAAAACCTGTGTACAAGCTACTCATAACTTAAAGGGATAGTTCACCCAAAAATGAGGGTTCATTACCCTCATGCCATCCTAGATATGTATTCTTTCTTCTGCAGAACACAAACAAAGATTTTTAGAAGATTTTCTCAGCTCTGTTGGTCCATACAACGCAAGTGAATGGTGGCCAGAATTGTGAAGGTCCAAAAATCACATAAAACAAGCATAAAAGTTATCCATACCACTCCACATAAGACGCGGATAAATCTGTGTTCTGAAGCAATATGATTATTGAGGGTGAGAAATGGATCAATATTTAAGTCATTTCAAATTGTTGTTCTTTTGTTTTTGGCTTTATGCATATTGCCACCTACTGGACAGAGAGGAGAATTTATTGTAAAAAGGGCTTAAATATCATATTTATTTTATTAAATATAAATACATTTTGGGTTTTATACTATATGGCAGGACTCTTTAACTACTTTCTTGCAGGGACCAGATTATCCAGATGAAAACTCAACAGGGGCCAATCTTTGTATTCATTTTAAAGTAAAAAACAAAGTACTGTTAATAATGTGCCTTTATTTGCATTAAAATAATCAGGGGTATATAATTAACCTTTTTATGGTCTGGCCATAAATTTCTTCTTAAGATCCGGTTCTTAAGAACAAACATGACCTCACACCCTCAACTAACAAATAGGTTTTGATTAACTGTGCAAGGCTGAAGTGAATTAGTGAAACATATATGTGATCTGGTTTATTTACATGAAGCGTGTTAACGAACCAACACACTAAAATGAATTCCCTAAGCTAAATGTAGGTAAATAGTTTATTTTAACTGAGTAATTTAATTGAAATGTCTCAAAGAAACAATTAACTTTTACAATTAACCAAATTTAAGTGAGGTTGTTTGATAACTGCATCGGCTCCATTGCTTTGTGCAAAATATGATGTGACAAATTTAATGTTTTGTGATGCTACTCATGGAAATTGTAGCTTGTTACTGGAAATGCTAAACTGTTGTGCAGCTAGCCCAACTAATGTCGCACAGCTATAAATGTGGGTAAGTTTGAGGGATCACTACTTGTACTTCGTTACACCCCAACACTGCTGATATGGAATGTTTTCTATAAATGCAATACATATTATTGGTCTTTAGTACCAGTATGTTCCCATTTTCAGTTGTAAGATATAATAATACTGTTAGTTTTAATTAAAACTTATTTTTCAACCCTACATGCAGCCTAATTACAGAGATTGACCCAGATTCCCCTTCTGTCACTAACTCGAAGTTGTGTCGATTTAGTGACACTAGGGGTCGCTCTTGGGAGCCCCAAAACACCTTCAAATCTTTGAGAAAAGGCCAATGAGAATTAGCGAATAGAATTTGCATGCCACTCCTCTGGACATACGGGGTTGGACATCAAAGGGAGCTGGAATGCAGAGTTCATTCAGATTTTTTCTTCGAGCCGAGTGGTTGAGTATCAGCGATCTGAATCCACTGCTTTTACAATTCACTCTAAAGAAGAGTTTACTGTTGGATATATGGCACATTCTAGCAGGTTTCTCTCCATCTGCACGCTTAGTGCAGAGCAAAACCCCTGGCCGATTCAACAGCACTAAAATTGTGTATTTCTCCTCTAAAGAGTAATATTTCCTCTAATAGAGCAAACAGATTTACATTGAATGTCTTTTTAAATATGCGTTTTTGAAATATGCCTTTCCATCTCGGTGTAGTTCCTGGGTGCAGTCATTACCTCTCTGCCTCTAATGGCCACGATCGCTGCCTTACGTGTCTGGGCAGTAATCACGTTGAGAAAGCGTTCATGGATGGTTCTTCTTCTCACTGCAAGAACATGACCATGGCAATGTTGTGGTCACGGCTTTCCTTCTTCCTGGGGAAAGCCACTTCAGCTGTCCCCTCCGTTGATCCTTCTACCTACGGGAATGAGGTGGCCCCGGTTGATGCTGAAGGTGATTTGGGGGCTTCTATGGGTATGCTGGGTAATCCCCAGTATGCTCATTTGCTCCCTTCCAGTTCTGGGATGAGACAGGCAGCTCGCCTCAGTGCCAGCCTAATATCTCTTTCGGAGCTCGCGGGTTGGATGAAATGTTGATCGCTGCATCGTAGAGCGCCTTGGTGTTGTCAGACGTCAAAAACTCGACCGGGCTGGTGACTTTGGGTGTGCCAGCTCAGTCTGAAGCCAACGCAGAGCTGACCACCATGCTTGCCCGGACTGCCAAGTGTCAGGCTAGAGTGGAAACCGCTACCCGCACCTGAGCACTCGCAGCTTGACAACTGGTTCTTTGGGTCAGTGCGCCGATCACAGCCACGCACCCTTCCAGTCCCCTTTTCTCGGGAGATGCATGATATGCTGATGAGGTCGGTGAAGGCACCTTTCACTGCCCGAACACGATCCTTCAGCTCGCCCGCTCTCACTACCCTCGATGCAGGAGCGGCCGAGGGTTATGCTATTGCGGCACATCTGTGCATGCTGAGCCCGGCACTCCCTTCCTGAGCCTGTAGGACTACGTCGTCTCATGTCAACCAAAGCCTACAGCACTGCCGATCATGCCGCCTCCGTCCTGCACGCCATAGCCCTCTTACAGGTCCATCAGGCCAAGGTGCTAAAAGAGCTGCACGAGGGTAATTATGATCCCAATGTGCTATAAGAACTACGCTCTGCGACCGATCTCACCCCCCGTGTGGCGAAGGTCATGGCATGCGCACTCAGGAAGATGATGACCACTCTCGTGGTCCAGGAGCATCACCTGTGTCTGAACTTGGTTGAGATGAGGGATGCGGACAAGGCACGTTTCCTGAATGGGCCCATCTCCCAAGTTGGCCTTTTCGGTGACACCATTTAGGAATTTGCCCAGCAGTCTCTGCGGTGAAACAACAGAACGAGGCTGTCCAGTACATCTTTCCCTGGTGCAGTTCAAGAGTGTGCACCCCATCTGTTTGCCGAGGGAGTCCCTCTTCGGCGACACAAGTCCAAACGGCTGCGTCCCAACCTGAACAAAGCTCTCGACCCAGGCATAGAGCCCCCCGCAGGAGAGCAATGCCCCCCGCCTTTCAACCCGCCGTTACAACCCTCCAAGAGGGTTCCTAGGCACCCCTGAGACCCGAGGAAAGAGACGACTGCTGGAACTCTGGAGCTGGTAAGCAGACTCCATCCCCTGTTGGAGGGCCGGGAGGAGAATCTTCCCCCGTGGCCATCACGCCTGCCTGCTTCTGCCTCTTCAGCCCTTGGACAGACCTTGCATTCCTGCAGGCTGGAGTCCCCCTACAGCAAGTGTCCAGGCAATGCAGTAGACTATACATTTTTAGGGAAGCACAACTTGATAATCAGGTTCCTGAGAGGCATGAGGAGGTTAAATCATCATAGGCCATGCCTCTTCCCTCATGGGACCTCTCTGTGGTCCTCTGGGCCTTTGTAGAGCCCCGTTCGAGCCCTAGAGTGGTGAGCCTGCAAGCGAAGCTGCCCCGGGAGGAGGTAGACCCAGCCTTATCGTTGCTGTGTCGGGTGTGTGCTTTGTACATCTATTTAGATCGCACACAGAGCTCTAGATGCTCTGAGCAGCTCTTTGCCTACTTTGGTGGACCTCATGTGATGTATCTTCCATGGCAAGGTCTCCCTTTCGTAGACCTGAATCTCCCTTGGGCCTCCCCTTCAAAGGGCAAGACTTACTGCTGCGCATCTTCCATGTGCAGCCTAGAGATCATGTATTTGCCTAGAGACGTATTTTCCACATGTTTACCCCCTTTTCGGGGCAGGGTGTGATCTCTGCGGGGTCTTTTCCGCCTAAAAGAATAGTAAAGGACAAGAATGCCTTCCTTGGCACATTTTATGAGCATTTAAAGGCCCCAGCTGAATTTAATACTTTGTGGAGAGAAAACGTAGAGAGAAAAGGCAGCGGTTGGCATGGCCTACTCCATTACTAGATACGTCTCCTTCCCCCTTCCACTTCCCAGTGCTGTGTGGAACTACACAATGTTTTTTGGGGTGTCTGGGGATGCTACAAGCAGTACACCTGCATCGGCTGTTCATGTAACACAGTTCAGCCATTTCGTAAAGGGACCCCTAGTGTCACTATATCAACACAACGTCGAGTGAGTGACAGAAGGGGAACATCTCAGTTACTGTCGTAACCTCCATTCCCTGATGGATGGAACGAAACGTTGTGTCCCTCTTGCCAAAGGCTGTACTACATCGCAGTAATGTCCGGGACCTTGTCTCAGCTACTCAGCACAAAACCTGAATGAACTCCATTCCAGCTCCCTTTTATACACGTATGTCCGGGGGAGTGGCATGCAAATTCTACTCACCAGTTCTCATTGGCCTTTTCTTAAAGAATTGAAGGTGTTTTTGGGCTCCCAAGAGCGACCCCTAGCGTCACTACATTAACACAACTTCTCGTTCCTTACATCAGGGAACGGAGGTTACAAAAGTAACCAGGAAATTTTTTTACCATAGCCTCATAAACGTTTCGATTGTGGGCAAATGGGTAAATCCATGTGGGGTTTTGAAAGAATATCTGAATTGTGTGTCTTTGTATACTCCACTTTAGCTGTGCTCTTGAATAATCTATGCTGACAAATCAAATCACAGAGCCCAGGTACAGTTAAGTGTACATTGACATCACTCCAGGATGGCAAATGAAGTAATGTTGTAAGCGCAATAGGTCTGTTGGTAATTGCGGCAACATAGGGATAAGGAGTGCCACAGTGTGAAATGCATTAACGCAAGTGAACCACATTCTCTCAATACAGAATCAGGGCGAAGAGCTCAGATGACGGCCAGCAGTTGACGTGTCGAACAAAGAACCCAGCTAGCTCACAAGCTCTTGAGACCAGCATGACCATGAGGGTATACTGTAAGAACCTCACCTTGTGTTTTTTTCACTTGTGGCAGCAATGCCCCAAATTCTATTTGGTCACCTAAATGAATTAACTGGACTACTTGGAGTCTCTTGTTTCTCCCCTAAATTTCCACTCGCTTCTCTCATCCTGTCTGTTTTTGTAGGGGTGCTTTAAAAGTGTAGTTTTTCCAATGTGTTTCACTTTTAACCCTATTAGCATCCTTTACTGCAGGAAGGTTTCTAAAGTAGGGAAACAATAGACCCAGATACCTTCATTTTTATCTGTCAAAATGACAGAAAACATTTTGAATTATTTGTCAGTGGACATTATTCATGAAACACGAGCAACTCTCTGTAGATTGTACGTTAAAACCATTATTTTATAAATTGACAAATTAAATGAAATGGGACATTTTACGTTAGAATGGCTTTATGACTGAACTTTTTGTGCGTTTAAGTTTTTTATTGGGAAAAACTGCTTAAAAGCATTAAATCACCTGATCAGCTTTCACCATTTACTGATGAACAATGAAGAGTAAATTTAAAAAATGCTATTTTTTTTCACTTTTTAAAAGTTACATTAATTTTTTTTTTAAAAGTTACATTTTTAAAAGTTTAAAAGAAAAATCTAAATGAACTTTTTGTCACTAGGCCTACTAGTGTACACAAATAAAGCATATTCATTCTTTACTTTTTAAAATATCAAAATATATAATAATTAAAGTGATACTGCTTTGCTGGAGCAATGTTAGGAATAGCTCCCCCCCAAAAATTTTAATTCTGTCATAATTTAGGCTACTTTTTTCATAAGGGATGAGAGAGATGTGATTGTCAAGCACATAAAAGTCGCATTAAAACCATCCATATCACTTTTGCTCTACATTTCAACAGTGTTGTTTGAGGAACAGACTGAAATTTAAAGGGATATTCCGGATTAAATACAAGATAATTTCAATTTGTTTGTGGCATAATATTGATTACCATAAAAATATATATAAACTTGTCCCTCCTTTTCTTTAAAAAAGGCAAAATCTGGGTCGAGGCACTTACAATGACAGTAAATGAGAGCCAATCTTGAACGTTAAAACTTGAATCTTTTCAAAAGTACCGTATAACCACAAGAGATAACCAATATGTGTGTAAACATTATTTTAGTGTGAATAAATCACTTACTAACATTTCTGTGCAATGTTATAAAATTTACAACTTTGTTGCTGTGATGATGTAATGTCAACAAATCCTAAAAGGACTCTATGACAATTTAAACAACTTTACATCTCAAATAAACATACATTTTAACAGAAGAATTAATGTAAGTGCTTTTATAAAATTATAAACTTCAAATTTCTGCCTTAAAACCCCCAGAACGTTGGTCCCCATTTACTTCCATTGTATGTGCCTGCAACCTTAATTTTTCTTTTTTTTAAAGAAACACATCTAAATAAATTTTGTGGTCATTACCATTTTGCCACAAATACTATTGATTGAGCTTAAATTGTATTGAACCTGGAATATTCCGTAAAGATTTATTCATTGAAATCTCCCCATTCACCCAGTCGAATCTGGTGCATGTGAGAAACGCATCTCAGTGAGCACACCTGACAACGTAGAGGGTGGCAGAGATGAAGAAATTGTGCACCTACTTCATTTGCCTCTTGCTTGTATTGGCACACTGGCAAATTTAAATGTAAGAAAGTGCAAAAGATTCGAAAGCTAAGTGCGCCCCACACTTTGAGAACCGCTGATTTTGCACGTTTCATGAATACAGCCCTGTGTTTTTTAATTCTGCAAATAAAAGAAAATTAGCATTTTAGCGAATCCATTGTCAGCAAAAAACATGTTAGTTGTTCAGTCCTTCCATTTATCCAACTCTAAAACCTCTGCCTTGCTGCCAATTCACACTGAATGTCAAGTATTGATTATTCATTTCTAATAATAATAAATATTAATGATTAATGTGTTTTTTTATTTGTGTGTTTTGCGAAGAGCCAGATGATTAGATATTTAAACTCTTTTTATTTCAAACAGAGTTAAACTTAATCTTACTTCAATAGGTAGAATTTGGACTTTGGCTAAAATCTTGAATTTCTCATACAGTGCTGAATTCATGGACACAGTTTACTGTATGATTCTTAGTCAAGTGGCCTTGCTTAGCTGTCAAGTAAGAAAGGAATTTGCCATTTAATCAGAGAAATGAATGGCTTTGTACTAAGATCATATCCTGAACTGTTAAAAAACACAGAACTCATTGATGGCAGCATTTATCATACACCTATGCATATATACACTATTATTTATTATTGTGATATTTATATTACAAGCATCATGTTTGTACTTGTGTTAATTGCATGTATAATTGGGAGAAACAGTGTGCCTTTTCCTTTATTTTTTTTTTCGTTTTACCTTTTTGTGTATTATTATTAGGCAGTAAAACACTGACTTACTTATTGGTGTATGTGATCATCATTAAATCCACTCTCTCCCCTTGAAGCCCAAATACAGTGGTCAAAAAGAGTTATTCTAATGTTAAAAAATAAAATATTATGACATGGTGTAAACAGTGATTGATGTTTCTTGAATGTTCACTTGTGATCAGATTGCCCCAAAAGCACCTTAATACAGTGTTAATGGGACATGTGATTATCTGTTGTGAATATTAGGCGAGCTTTGAAAACTGGTCCATCCAATGGCCATTTTAAATTTCATATCATATAATGAATTGCTTGTGTAAAATGAGACAGGCATATGCTTTCGCTGAAATGCCAATCACATCTCTTTTATTCTGCTCTTTAAATTTATGCTTTAAACACTACCCCTCACCCCCTTCACCCTCACTTCAGCTCATGGTTCCATTACTGCCCAGCCAGTGTAATAAGTGCTAATGTAGCAGAACCGATGGCCAGCAATGCAGTCTTACTCATCACGCCTGGCCCATCAAACCCAACTTTCCGCTGCCCATTTTAATCTATGGCAGATTGTGAGCAAAATGGCAATTTGTCATGGCAGACTCTCATCCGTCCATCGTGCCTGCTTCCAAACTGATTGGGGCAATAACAAAGAGCGGCCTGGCCCTATAATTTATTTTACAGCAAATGTATTATTCAGGAGCCTACTGTAATTTATTCATGTTCCGCATTGCCTTATTACAGTTTAAACATCTGTTATTTTGGTTTATGTACTGGTGCCAGTGTGTGGGTCGCTCTTTATAGTTAATGGTTTCATCAAAGGGACAAGCAATGTCTTTCCAGAGCAACCATGTTAAGTGTCCTCGATTTAACTATGTTGTACAGGACTAAAATAGAGTTAAATTGTGATGCCATTTTGCTCCCTTGTTTTTATTTAATTCATTTTCATATGTCTCATGAAAGGACCCCGTTTTTACTGAACAAAGGCAAGATATTTTTTTAAATAATATTTTCCCCTCCTTCTCTACTTCTATATCTTCTAAAGAATAGTCTGAACTGGGGGCCTGGGTAGCTCAGCGAGTATTGACGCTGACTACTACCCCTGGGGTCGTGAGTTCGAATCCAGGGCATGCTGAGTGACTCCAGCCAGGTCTCATAAGCAACCAAATTGCCCAGTTGCGAGGGAGGGTAGAGTCACATGGGGTACCTTCCTTGTGGTCATTATAATGTGTGGTTCTCGCTCTCGGTGGGGCACGTGGTGAGTTGTGCGTGGATGCCATGGAGAATAGTGTGAAGCCTCCACACACGCTATGTCTCTGCGGTAACAAGATACGCGGATTGATATGTGGTCTCAGATGCAGAGGCAACTGAGATTCAAGTCACTATGCCACCACGAAGACACATTGGGAATTGGGCATTCCAAGTTGGGGAGAAATGGGAGGGAAAAAAAAAAGAAAGAATAGTGTGAAGCATGCTGTGGACCATTGTGAACATATACAAATGCTTCAAACCTCTATGTCTTCATGTCATAACCCTTCATTCTCTTTTTATGTCTTTCCTTCAGTTCCCCCGCAGGCTCCGATCATAGTGGGATTAGAAAATGAAGAGGTAAAGGCTGGTACCTCTCTCAGTGTGGTGTGCAAGTCATACGGGGGGAACCCTTTGGCCACTCTGCATTGGACTAAGGTGAGAGAGGCATGAGAAGAAACGGTTCTTTGATTCCCTGGTTTCCTGAGTAACAGAAAATGACTTCACCAATCCATTTATTACGTAAATAAGTGTAATTGTTTAGTTAAGCGTTAGATGACAAATTATGGATTGCATCTAGGGCTGGGCGTTGTAGTTCAAAAAGCTTCCTTTTGTTCAGGTCAAATGGAGTTACCCTTAGAAAAAAAAAACTTATTTTTTATTTTAATTAATGATTAAGTTCTGTACAGTTTTGTATGTTGTCAAGATGCAAGGAATTTATTTTAATAACTTGGTGTAAAAGTTTAGTTTAGGCCGTAATTCAAACTTTACCTCTCGTATACGCACAAAACACTCCCACATTCATAAGAAATGTTTGCACATACACACAAAATGCATGCACAAACACAAAAAAGCTCACACGTTTACTAATTGTATCTCTCACACACTCATACAACACTCGCACATTCACTACTTTTACCTCTCACACACACACATACAACGGCAGCCTGCTCTTCGTTCTTTTCAACTAGTACTTTTCTAAGGAATCAGTCTAAACAATTTGCCAATTTGACTGAACAGCTCTTGAATGAGACTCCCTAGCTGTCGGTCCAGATAATTTTGTGTGAACTGGGCATGAATGGAGTTAATATGGAATGCAAATCTGCTCCATTAAATATATGTCGATTCTTTATCATCCGGGACGTTAACCCTAAACACAGGAGGCAAGTGGCGCAT
The DNA here is from genome assembly GCA_032164185.1 of Moxostoma hubbsi. Classification (NCBI taxonomy): domain Eukaryota; kingdom Metazoa; phylum Chordata; class Actinopteri; order Cypriniformes; family Catostomidae; genus Moxostoma; species Moxostoma hubbsi. Next base: position 30,768,822 of record JAVLUX010000030.1, on the reverse strand, counting down.
CACATCAAAGGCAACTCGCTCCCATTATAATCAATGATGCTGTCTCCAGTGGAAGCATGCAATGCGATATGATGGTCAACAATGGAGGAATGCCCTGTTTGTCCTACAGAGCTAATTCAGCCTCAAGCTCACAGCTGATTGGTCCGATGAAGAAAGGGTGTAATCTGAAACATGTTTTTTTTTTAATAAATTGACACAAAGCTCAATATGTGAAAGTTAACTGTGGATTTTAGCATTTATAAATCACAGGAAAATTATAAATAGTGAGTCACAGACTGTATAATTTCAAATAATTTGCATTGGAAATCAATATGGTACAAAAGCAATATGGGATCTCAGTGATGGTGACATCATAAAACTGGATACATTTACGGTATACACAACAAGAAAACATCCAAATATGTACATCTTAAAAGAACATGTAGTGATATACAGTAATAGATGTGTTTAAATATATTTATTATACACATAAACACATAAAATTCTTCGCCGGGACTTCAGGGAAATGGCTGATCACATTAAACAATGTGATTGCTGCTCTGCTATTTGGTCCATCATTTAGAAGAACTTTTTATAAACATTTTGGGAGTCTCTTTCAAGAGTCGTTTAGTCGAATTGGTGTATTGTTTAAACTGATTCCTTAAAAAAGAACCGGCTGAAAAGAACGAATCGCAGGCAGACGGTGTATGTATGTGAGAGAGGTAAAGATGTGAATGCTTAAGTGTTTTATGTGTGTGTGAGATGTAAAAGCAGTTAATGTGTGAGCTTCTTGTGTGAATGTGCATGCATTTTGTGCATAATACATCAGACATAATACACTGAATCCTCAACCAGAATTCTTTGATCTTAACACACCATCAAAAAACATGAGTTGTGTCCCCATCTTCTGATTGGCATCACCAGCAGGTGGGTGTGTCTTTAAGATAAAGTCTATACAATCTAGATGGGGTTCAATAGAATCAATGTGAAATATTGAATTTCATAAGGCACACACTTGCATCTCTACGATGGTTTTTAGAATCATAGCCCATGCTCCCTACTCCAAGACCAAGTTTATATCTTTCTCCCATAATCGCTTGAGAGAAGTTAAAGCTCCGTCCACCAGACTCTGAATTAGCAGGGAGTAATACACGGATGCCTTGTGGCCTTTTCAAAAAGCAGTAATCACCACTTTCAGAGTATCTGCCACTTTAGGGGAATGTATGCTACTCCACAAAGCAGGTGGCACAGCTGTAAATACCTAAAGAATTGAGACCTGGGAATCCCAAAATGTTGAACACATTTTCAAAGGCTCTCAACACTTCACTCTTATATAGGTCACAGAGTGAGGTAACTTCTCTGGTTAGTTTGATAGAAAGGCTTTGCAATGGCGAAATAGGGGCAGGAACTTCCTGTTCAATACAAAACCAGGGAGGGGCTCTCTTAGGTGGAAGTGACGAATGAGCCAAATGTCTGAGACCGAATGCATAATAATAAAAAAAAATCTTGGGTAGGTCTAGCCCAATTTTTCAATCTGCCTATGCAAATAACTGAAATGTAATCTGGGACGTTTAGCATTCCTAATGAAGGACTTTGCTATGCTATCAAATTGCTTGAAATAAGAGAGGGAGACATCTATAGGGAGAGACTATAGCAGGTAGTTGAATATTGTAATACAATTAATTTAATAACATTAACCTTCCCAATCATAGATAAATATAATGAAGTCCACCTTCCCACATCGCTTGAAAACATTTTTATTAAAGTGTCAAAATGAACTCTAACTAAATAACACAAATTTGGTGGTAATAAAATATCAAAATACTTAATGCCCTGTTTGGGCCACTGGAACATGCCTGGCTGAAAAGCTGTTATGGGGCAATACACTGTCAGAGCCAAAGCTTCGGATTTAGACCAAATAACTCTGTATCCTGAGGACTAAGAAAATGAATTAATAATTCTGTGGAGGCAAGGCATAGCTCTAGAAGGGTCAGAGACTAATAATAAAATACCATCTGCGTAAAGAAAGAGCTTATGCGCCACACCTCCCACCACCACCCATGGAAAACCATCCTCCTTTCTTACCGTGGCTGCTAGTGGTTTCAGGGCAAGACAGAACAATAATGGGGAAAGAGGGCAAACCTACCGGGTGCCCCTATCCAGTGTAAAATAATAGTAAATTAATTCATTTGTTTGTACTGCCACTTACGGGTGTCTATAAAGTAACTTAATCCAACCTATGAAAGTATTCCCGAACTCGTACATTTCCAAAATCTTAAAAAGATAAACCCATTCTACTATATCAAACGCATTTTCGGCGTCAAGCGACCACATGATATTGATGAGATGCCCAATGTTATCAGAAGAGCTATGGCCCGAATAAACCCCGGCTGATCTATATTTATAAGAGTTGTCATAACTTTACTTAATAGGTTAACCAAAAGTTTTTACAATATTTTAACGTCTAGATGGATCAGTGAAATTGGACAGTAATTTTTACACCATTTTTAATCATGGTATATGTCAGTGTCTACATACACTAATACAATTTTGTAATGTAACATCAATAAGAACTAACATGAACTAACAATGAACAATAATGTATGTATAAATTAACATAAACCAAAAATTCCAAGATGAACAAATGCGTGAAAACATATTAATTGTTATTTCTTGAAATCGAATTTGTAATGTAATACATGTTACATGACTGTGCATTTGTTAACATGTATAACCTTAATGTAAAGTGTATAATTAAACCATAAACCCCAACTACAACACCTTATTTGTCGGTGACCCACTTATGTATTTGCTCAAAAGTTGCCTAAAAGTTTTTTCTTTTTTTAATCAGAACAATTGTTTTGAGCAAACAGCCATTGTTGACAAGATGTTTTTAATATTTAATGTAAGATGTGCAATACAGTAAAAATCTAGTTAGAAATAACCAGCGCATGTTTTTCTACACAGTTTTTTTCGTAATAAACATATAAAAGGATATTAAACTATTTTGATTTGCAGTATATGCACCAATATACTGTAACAATACATAGAAATAAACAGCAACATTTATCAAATATATTGATAATATATATATTTTTACTAAACCATTTCAATACATAAAAACTACCACATGCATACCACCCATTAATTTTTTGAGTGATGATGGAAACAAGTTGTTGAATAATGTTTTTTTTATTTTTATTTTTTTTATTGCAGTACACCGTGCTTCACTGGAATTAATTCTAAGAACTGTTTACTACTAAAATTTAAGTCAGAGACTCATTAAAACATTTTATATCTAGTACTCTCAGACTTGCTAGTCATATGACATGGAGGTACTGCAAAATGTATCTAATGGCTCATGCTTTCAGAAACTATGATCATCATGGTATTCACGATGCTGCTTGATTTTAAATCACCAGCAAAATTGTTGCATATTTTGTGAATATTCGGTAAATCACCCAGCCTCTTGCCGCATCATTCAACAATATGAGTGCCATTTCTAAAAATACTTTACTGGCCCATTGCCACAAATATAATATCAAAGCTAAAGTGTAACACAGGTTAAAATTTGGCTGGTGAATTGGTGGTGTTATGTTCTGTACATTTACATCCCAAACGCTTTTTGGCATTTGACTGTATGAAATTAGGAAGCTGTATATTAAGTAAACAAATGCAATGCAAAGCTTCATTGCCACTGACAATTCTGCTGAGACTTTGTTTTGTGAGACCAGTGGATAAAAGTCAACATCTTAACAAATTGACACTATACTGAGGTTAAAATATGAAAAAAAGACAAGGAATGTTTTTTTTTAAAGGTTTCGTTCAAAAACTCTTAAGTGCAATTTAAGGCTGCTTTGCCTTGAGAGAGAGGCTCTTGAGTAACATTGAGTGGATTGTGGCCCTGTAAATCAGGGGTATTCAATTAAAATTCCAAGAGGTCCGGACTCTACATTTCCCTCCTGGCAAGGTCCGGACAATAACTTACATGGTGTCAGTAGTCAGTATACTGTAGCTATAAAATGACATAAGGAATGCTTAATCAATTTTATGAAATAGTTATTATAAATTTACAAGTTGGCAGCAATTGTTCTTTGTAAAAGAAAAAATCCTAAAGTCAAAACAGTCTCTTTAAAATTAGGCAAGGATTATAACATTGTGGCCCCAGAGACAAAGCCAAAGTAGTGGGGTTTGGGAAATATCCTGCCAAAAGATTACTTTAGTTAAATTGTTCATCATCCGAGTTCACTTTGACATGAAAATATTAAAAGATAAAATCAACTTTATTTTATTTATTTATCCATTAGTCCAGTATTTGTGTTTGAATATTTTTAGATACCTAAGGGGCATTGCAGGCCTTGTGACTAAAGAAAGATACATTATGGGGGTTCAGGGGTACGTACCCCCCACCCCCCCCACCCCAACCCAGAGCAAATGTGGAAAATTTAAAAGTCTGAATGGTACGTTTTTATATTGTCCTTAAAGTGAAAATCTACCAACAATCAATCACAATAATAAAGCTTAAATATGTTAGCTAAAGTTAAGTGGAATTATAAATGGAATATTAATATCAAATAATGGAAACGTTGTCATGAGAACTCCATTATACTATTAATATCAAATTTCTGTTTGTTTTTCCTTGCCATCTATGCCAGAGATGATAACATCTTTGATTAATTTTCACAAAAACAATCTGCTTGTGAAAGACTTTAAACATGCTGATCATAATAAAGGCAATTTTAGACAGAAAAAATGCAATTGTTGAAAGGCGCTCTGGAAGTAAAAGTCACAAACCTGGTTTAGCTGAAAGGTCAGATTCATTTCAGACACATGATGTTCACTTTGTTTCATTCTTGTATTCTGCAGTGTGTTTTTTCAAAAGATGCCAGTCTATATTGCTGCTCACTGTATTTTTCTGCTACGGCCTACTGTTGTTATATTAACCGTGTCTACAAATCTGCGCATGGCGCCATGTATAGCAACGCGCGTGGAGCGCAAAAGCATGTTCTGTAATAACAAAAATATTAGAGGATACAGCGCTGAAAGATCAGTGTCGACCGATATATCGCCGAGGCCAAGAAATCATCTGAGTTTCTGACTTTTTTAATTATCGCATCAGCCGGTACATTTTCCCCTTTGGCTGATTTGATTCTTGAGGGCGCTGAGAATCGCCTGCTTGCATGTGAAGCTACTGAGAAATGTAAACGACAAGTCACGGTTCGTTTTGTTGTTACGTGCCATCGTGTTACTACAGTGATAGACCGGTGTGCAACATAGTGTCATTTAAATGGTGTACATGCCCTCTATGGTTGCTGGACTACTGTCTGTACTGTCATTTCCTTCTTCCTAATATATTAACAATTTCTTAATGTGCAAAAAAATTACAAATATTTGATGACTAAATAGAAATCAGAAGAAACTGCTACCATTTAATCTACCATTTAAAATACCTTATTTTTTTAGATTTTTTTTTTTTTTGTGTGAAATTGAGTAAATATAGTGCTATATATATATATATATATATATATATATATATATATATATATATATATATATATATTTATTTATTTATTTATTTTTTGTGCAATTTTATGTTTGTTATTAACTAAAACATAAAAAACATATTGGTCGACCACTACTATCTATGCCCGAGCACTTGCGCTGTACACAGCTCCTTTGTTTTGTTGTGCTGATCACTTGAAGTGCAGAAACGGTGCAGAGATGAGTCAGCCGATGTCATGATGTCTTGCAGTCCGTATGGATCCAAGCCAGGGTCCGGACCTGGACTAAATGGTGACCACTGCTGTAAATTAATCTCTCATATAGGACACTTAGAAGCTACAGTACATTAATTTATCTTTCAATCTCCCATTTTATGTTGTTGATATGTATTTTATTTGTGGATGTTGAAAATCTGCAAGCCAAATGGAAAGTTAGCTGGAACAATGAACTTTAATAAGTGTCTGTGTTGTCGAGACAGAGACAAGCCAGCAAGCTTACAATAATTTGTAAGTGAAGTGCATGAAGCCAGCTCTACTTTTCAATTCATGTAGCATCCTGCAGATAGACTCTCAGTGGAGACTCTGAGTTTACTTTGATAAAATGTGTCAGTCCTGACATCTCTAATCATTTTCAGCTAATGCAAATGTTAGTGCCTGCAATCTGCAATGTTGTTGACTGGATGAGTGATTTCAGGATGCAAATGTCTGACTCTAAAAGTATAGACTGCAATGAGGAAGCTAGACTTAATTACCATAAGATTGTTCTCTCTCTCTCTCTCTCTCTCTCTCTCTCTCTCTCTCTCTCTTTCCATTCATCCATCTGTCATTTTATCAATCTATCTGTCTCTCTTTCTGTCTGTCTGTCAGTTGGCCATTCATTTGTTCTGTTTGACTGTATGTCCTTCATTTGTTCTGTCTGTTTGCCGTCCATCATCCATCTGTCATTTGATCTATCTATCTATCTATCTATCTATCTATCTATCTATCTATCTATCTATCTATCTATCTATCTATCTATCTATCTATCTATCTATCTATCTGTCTGTCTGTCTGTCTGTCTGTCTATCTATCTATCTATCTATCTATCTATCTATCTATCTATCTATCTATCTATCTATCTATCTATCTATCTATCTATCTATCTATCTATCTATCTATCTATCTGTCTGTCTGTCTGTCTGTCTGTCTGTCTGTCTCTCTCTCTCTCTCTCTCTATTTGTCTGTTTGTGTCTAATCCTTTTCTTATTTTTTTAGAACGGAGAGGTTCTGTCCACCAGCTGGGAGGAGGACACTGACTCACATACGGCACGTAGCATTTTAAAAATGACGGTGAAGCCAGAGGACAACCATGCTGTGTTACGGTGTGAGAGTGTCAACCTAGTTTCCCGTTCACCAATGTCCCTCACACGCACTCTCACCGTCCTTTGTGAGTATTCATCTTTAAATAACACTACCAGTCAAAAGTTTGACTTGTTAGACTTGTTTCTCATGACCTTAAAAACCCTATGATCTGGAGGTGAATGCTTAAATACTTTAAATTAGTATTACAGACAAATATAAATTGTACCTACATATGGATTTTTTTTGTAAATGAATGAGTTGGACCACATAGTAATGGAAAAGCTGCCAACAAGTGCTCAGCATAAATGGGAAATACTCAATACTGTTTATAAAGCATCCCAGGTTGCACCACATGAAGTTTGTTGAGAGAATGCCAAGAGCGTGCGGAGCTGTAATCTATATAAGGAGATGTTTCTTGAAAAAAGGTAAAATACATGATAGTTTTGATTAGTGTAACATTGTTAGTCTCTACAGAATACACACACATCCACTTGACATAATTTTGATGACTTTACTATTATTCTAAAATGTTGAAAATAGTACTAAAAGGAATGAGAAAATGTGTCCAAACTTTTGACTGGTTGTGTAAGTGGACATATAAAACACTAGCTTTTAACATACTGTAGCCTCAAGATAAAAGCTTAATCAAAATGTGACAAAATGTGTCACTGACCATAAGCCAATTACACATTTGCTGTATTATGGCTGACAAGCTAATCAGGTCAATATTTTGTGCAACTATTTATATCATCTTTCTTTTAATAAGAGATGGTTTGTGAAATTCTTGTCACAACAAATTCTAAATGTCAAATAACTGCTGTAGGTTATTTTCCAAAACTGAGTCCACAGATGAAAATGCTTGGTTTTACAAATTCTCTAATTGAATACGTATTAATTTAATTACAAATAATATTTTTATATTATTGCTATATGGGTAGCTCAGCAAGTAAAGACGCTGACTACCACACCTGGAGTCACAAGTTTGAATCCAGGGCATGCAGAGTGGCCATTCAGGCTTCCTAAGCAACCAAGTGGCCTGGTTGCTAGGGTGGGTAGAATCATGTTGGGTTAACCTCCATGTGGGCGCTATAATGTAGTTCGTTCTTGGCGGGGTGTGTGGTGAGTTGTGCGTGGATGCGCTCAACAAGCCACACGATAATATGCTTGGATTGACATCTCAGACGCAGAGGCAACTGAGATTCGTCCTCCGCCACACGGACTGAGGCGAGTCACTACGCCACCACGAGGACTTAGAGCACATTGGGAATACCAAATTATGCATATGTCCGCAAAATGCAAATTCTGTTCACCAATTCTCATTGGCCTTTTCTCAAAGATAAGAGGTAACCGAGGCTCTCAAGAGAGACCCTTAGTGTCACTACAGCGACACAACGTCTCGTTTTCTCCATCAGGGAATGGAGGTTACGACAGTAACCGAGACGTTTTATTGTTATTTAAAAAGTCTGTTAGGCTGGAGTTTTGGGGGTTATCATTGTGGTGAAGATTGACACTTGTGCTTAGGTTGGGGATGGACATTCTCTATTAAGTGTTGTTTGATATAAGTGCTGCTCAGCTTCATAAGCAGTTGCTATCAAATTGACAGTGCAACAGTTTCACTGTCCTTGCACTTGCTCACCTGGCATATTCTAATCATAATTAAAATAAATTTACATACATAAGGAAATTAATTAAAATTAATATTATTAAATTAAATTTGATGAATCTAATGGAGTTAGTTAAAACTACAAAAGTGCATTAATTTGGCCTCATTTAAATAATGTTGTCTAAATAAAACTGACTTAATTTGAATGACCAAAATTATACTGCTTGTAAATCTTTCTCAAATACACTTTAAGTAAAGATAATGATTTAATTTTGTTTTTGTGTATTTCACTCACCATTTCATTGATCAGCAAGATTTTTATTTCAGTACAATAGGAGGATCATTTGAAATGTCTTTTAATGGCCTCTAATCTTTTGTGGCAACACAAGCGTGTTTAAACAGTTTGCTGGGAAGATATGCTGACTGTCCATTTATCTTCTTTCTCTTTTTTGTCATGGTAATCACTTTTTCTCACAGTTGAGCCAGCTGAGGTAACGTTACTGGGCTCTTTCGAAGCCGTGGAGGGACAGGAGATCAATATGTGCTGTTACACCTCCTCTAGTAATCCACCGGTCCACATACGCTGGTGGCTTGGGTTCAAGGAGCTGAACAGAACCGTTGTCACCATCTCTGAGGTATTCAACCTAACACTTGGAAACGGTACCTTCCTCACAAAAATGACTATGGTAACCATAGTTCCTGACAAAATGCCAAAATGCAAAAGTCAATTTAACTTAAACATACAGTATATATATATATACGTATATATATATATATATATATATATATATATATATATATATATATAAATTAACAACAAGGCCCAAACAATGCAGTTCAATTGCTATTTATGTTCCAGATATCATAATTAACACAAAAGTAAACTTTAAGAAAAAGTATAAAAGATCAATCTTAAGATTTCATGAATGAGCTTGTTCGAATGAAGATCGTGAATAATCAGAATATCAATATTCTTACCCGGCCATTGTAGTGGATAATAGCAAGATACCACATTTGTTAGTAACAAGGTTTGATAGTGAAAAGTTTCCTTGATGGTCAAGCAGCTCTAATAAACTTTAATAATAATAATGATAAACCCAATCTGAATAATAAACTACATTGTAAAAAAAATGCCTGTAATTTTAATGGTAAAATAATTAAAATTCTACAGTGAAAAAAAAATAAAATAAAATGGTTAACTGGTGTATATATTTAACAAAAAAAATGTAAAAGAATTATGATTCTACCGTGATAATTAACAAAAATGTGTATTAAGTTTAACATGAGAATACATCTATGTTACGAGGTGGAGGGCAGGGCCAGGCCATGACTACGCATGCCCAGCCCCCAGTCGGGCTAATTAGCTGAGGAGAGGGATAAATGCAGCGGAATGTGGCAGTTCGGGAGAGAGAGAGCCACATGCAGCTGCAGTGTGTGAATTTGTGTTCTTGTGTGTCTTTTTTGTCCATATACTCCTCCAGGTCTACCACTTCCTCTCATTCGTCCTCTCCTGTCATTCTTCCTCCACAGGCTAGCCCAATTGGGGGCCGGGCATGCATAGTCATAGTTCTTTTATTTCTTTTACATACACTGGCGGCCAAAAGTTTGGAATAATGTACAGATTTTGCTCATATGGAAAGAAATTGGTACTTTTATTCACCAAAGTGGCATTCAACTGATCACAATGTATAGTGAGAACATTAATAATATGAAAAATTACTATATTTCAGAACTTCTAAACTACTTCAAAGAATTCTCATCAAATAATACAGATTTGCAGATCCTTGGCATTCTAGCGGTCAGTTTGTCTAGATACTCCGGTGACATTTCACCCCACGCTTCCTGTAGCACTTGCCATAGATGTGGCTGTCTTATCGGCCACTACTCACGCACCTTGCAGTCTAGCTGATCCCACAAAAGCTCAATGGGGTTAAGATCCATAACACTCTTTTCCAATTATCTGTTGTCCAATGTCTATGATTCTTTGCACAGTCTATCCTTTTCTTTTTTTCTGTTTCAAAATTGGCTTATTCTTTGAAATTCTCCCCATAAGGCACCCCTGAGTCTTCTCTATACTGTTGTACATGAATCTGGTGTTGAGTGGGTAGAATTCAATGAAGCTGTCAGCTGAGGACATGTGAGGCATCTCATTCTCAAACTAGAGACTCTGGTGTAATTATCCTCTTGTTTAGTTGTACATCTGGCCTTCCACATCTCTTTCTGTCCTTGTTAGAGCCAGTTGTCCTTTGTATTTTAAGACTGTATTGAACACCTTTGTATAAAATCTTTGCATACTTTGCATAAGTATTGCATACTGTGGCAACTCAAAAGTAAACACAAAGACAATCTTAAGCTTCATTTAACAAACCACGTAGCATTCAACTGTGTTTGATATAATGGGAAGTGATTTTCTAGTACCAAATTAGCAATTTAGCATGATTACTCAAGGATAAGGTGTTGGTGGGATGGCTGCTGGAAATGGGGCCTGTCTAGATTTGCAATTTACAGTGAATTTATTACAGGGACAATCCCACTGTAAGTGACTTGCTCAAGGACACAATGTTGGTGGCTGTGGGGATTGAAGCAGCAACCTTCTGATTTCAAGTTAAGTGCTTTCGCCGACCATGCCACCGGTACTCAAAAGGGTCAAAAATAACTTTTTCAAATAATGATTTTTTTTTTTACATCAGTGATGTCCTGACTATAGTTTGTGATCAGTTGAATGAAACTTTGGTGAATTAAATTACCAATTTCCTTCCAAAACAGCAAAATCTTTACATTATTTCACTTTTGGACAGTGTAAAGTTTAAATATATATACAGTATATATATACACTCACCTAAAGGATTATTAGGAACACTTGTTCAATTTCTCATTAATGCAATTATCTAATCTACCAATCACATGGCAGTTGCTTCAATGCATTTAGGGGTGTGGTCCTGGTCAAGACAATCTCCTGAACTCCAAACTGAATGTCAGAATGGGAAAGAAAGGTGATTTAAGCAATTTTGAGCGTGCCATGGTTGTTGGTGCCAGATGGGCCGGTCTGAGTATTTCACAATCTGCTCAGTTACTGGGATTTTCACGCACAACCATTTCTAGGGTTTACAAAGAATGGTGTGAAAAGGGAAAAACATCCAGTATGCGGCAGTCCTGTGGGCGAAAATGCCTTGTTGATGCTAGAGGTCAGAGGAGAATGGGCCGACTGATTCAAGCTGATAGAAGAGCAACTTTGACTGAAATAACCACTCGTTACAACCAAGGTATGCAGCAAAGCATTTGTGAAGCCACAACACGCACAACCTTGAGGCGGATGGGCTACAACAGCAGAAGACCCCACCGGGTACCACTCATCTCCACTACAAATAGGAAAAAGAGGCTACAATTTGCAAGAGCTCACCAAAATTGGACAGTTGAAGACTGGAAAAATGTTGCCTGGTCTGATGAGTCTCGATTTCTGTTGAGACATTCAGATGGTAGAGTCAGAATTTGGTGTAAACAGAATGAGAACATGGATCCATCATGCCTTGTTACCACTGTGCAGGCTGCTGCTGGTGGTGTAATGGTGTGGGGGATGTTTTCTTGGCACACTTTAGGCCCCTTAGTGCCAATTGGGCATCGTTTAAATGCCACGGCCTACCTGAGCATTGTTTCTGACCATGTCCATCCCTTTATGGCCACCATGTACCCATCCTCTGATGGCTACTTCCAGCAGGATAATGCACCGTCATAAAGCTTGAATCATTTCAAATCGGTTTCTTGAACATGACAATGAGTTCACTGTACTAAAATGGCCCCCACAGTCACCAGATCTCAACCCAATAGAGCATCTTTGGGATGTGGTGGAACGGGAGCTTCGTGCCCTGGATGTGCATCCCACAAATCTCCATCAACTGCAAGATGCTATCCTATCAATATGGGCCAACATTTCTAAAGAATGCTTTCAGCACCTTGTTGAATCAATGCCACGTAGAATTAAGGCAGTTCTGAAGGTGAAAGGGGGTCAAACACAGTATTAGTATGGTGTTCCTAATAATCCTTTAGGTGAGTATATATATATATATATATATATATATATATATATATATATAATTTTTTTATTATTATTTTTATTTTTTATTTTTTTTGCCGTTAACATGGTATTTAATATGGTGTTTCAGCCCAGGGTGTTCAACTAGGAATCTGTGGTCTGTTTGTACATCTATGCAATACTATGCAATTAAATTGCTATTATAAGCAATTTCATCATTTGTAAATTAAAAGGAGCAGAAAATGGCCAAAGATTAGTTAAGTAACCATTAAAGACACACTGTTAAATAATTGACACATTTAAGGTATTTAGGTCTTTGTACATATTTGTCTCTTTTGTGGTAATTTGGTTGTCAAGTAAAATTTACCACTATGGAAATCAAAGAACTGTGGAAAATTATAAATCAAACCTGGTGACTTCCTGTTGATGTTTTTCATGTGGAGAAAGGTGCATTATTTTCTAAACCATGCTCAAATCAATATCAATAAACTATCAAAATGTGTCTCCTTTAATTTTTATTTTTTTTTACTGTGCAACGTATCTGTCACATGGCACAAAATGAGATAAGGTATCTGTTAAAACACAAAAGTTACATTAAATACGGGTTGGTTGAAAGTGCACAAATAGCATTGGCTTGCTTTCATTATTTGTTTGCACATGTTTCCTGCATCTGCAGTGTTTAGTAGAGATCTTATATCCTTAAATATCCCTCACACTAGGTAGGCCTCAGGTTCAGTCTTGTAGTTGCTTTATGACATCTTTTGATTTGAGAATGGTTTCGGTGCTTGCTGCTTGATAGGTTCATCTTTAAAGTCATGAACAATACAAACAACCATCCAAACACTCTCATGGGCTTTGTGAGGTGTAACATTTGATTAAAGGAATAATCCGCTCATTATTCTACTAAATTAAGCTGATGTGCCTTGACCCGAGAGTGACTGAAAGTCTCCTTCAAGACTCTGCTTTTATTTTAGATTCTATTAGCTTCAACAATATTCAGTGAGATCAGGGGCTTTTAGAGTCTCCCTGTTTTTAATCTCTCACGCTTCCCCTCCAGGGGTTGATTTGAATGAAACATAATTGAATAATAGCTGTCTCGAGGCAGCTCTTTGCTTCGCAGGACCCTCCTTGATCATTTGGATGTTTTTTTTACCTCTGATCTTTCGTTTACATGTCAGTGTTATTTTTTTGTTTTCTATCTCTGCTGAAGTTACTCGTTATGACATGTTTTTGTGTTAATTTGGCCATAATTAACTGTGAAGCCGGGGTCAAACCTCTTAGCAGGTGTCAATTAGAGCTTAGCAAGTGAGCAGAATTAAAGAGGTCAAAATGATCAAAGCTGTGTTTGAACATTATCACTGTGAGGTTATGTACAATTCAAATGGTTTATATAGACAATTATGTCATTGAAATTACTTTTTCATGCATGTCTACATTAAAAGCATGCAACTCTGTGGCTTTTCTGAGTTTGCTCATTTGCATGTTTAGAGCCACAAAGCATACCGACACTTTCAAAATTAATTTTTGTCTTTCGTTATGTTTCTGCAACACACAATCCTCATTAAGATCAAGGTATTCTCAGCATTTTTTGATATCCCTTTTTAGTAAGAAATGTGTGTCATCATTTACTCACCGTCATGTCATTCCAAACCCATATGACTTTAATATGTTTTCTTTGTGAGACATTTTAAAAAACATTGTGGACAATTTTTGAATACTCATTCAACTTGTAGTCTATTTTAGAGCTCTGGTGGAGGGGAAGATTATCAATGAATTACAGCTTAAATTTTGGGCTGTTTCTCAAGTCAAAGCTTTCTTATAGCTTTAGACGTCATGGAATATAGCCCACAAGTTGTATGAACCACTTTAATTATACTGATGCAGATTTCTTTGGTATCCAGATCCAGTTTCCAGCCACTATCATTGTATGGTACAGAGTGGCCAGTATATTCTGCAAAAAAAATAAAATCCATATAAACAAAGACATATAGGTTTGGAACAACATGAGATTGAGTAAATTATGTCAGAATTTTAGTTACCATAACCTTTTAGAAGGACCATAGATTGTGCTCAATTAAAATGACAGGCCTCATATGTACTGCACTTGTGTTGCAGGGAGATAATGGTGGAATGATGACGATATCTAACCTGACGCACAAAGTCTCACGTGAAGAAAACGCTCTTCCACTGACCTGTGAGGCGTTCAACAAAGGCACACGCTTCTCTAGCGTTCGTTCAGAAGAGCTCATCGTTTACTGTGAGCAATCTCTCACTTCTTGTTCTGAGTAACATTTAGTTAGAACGATATTAGTTAAGGTCAGTTCTATTATTCTGGTATCATCCATTTTTTTTTCCTCAGATCCTCCTCAGAAGGTCTGGTTAGATGCTCCTCCACAGGATGTCTTCTTACACTCGGGGACAACTGTTCGTTTAATCTGTTTCTCCAGTGGTGGAAACCCCACAGGCCAACTGGTGTGGTTGAAGGTGTGTGGTGTGAGCTTTGCAAACACTTTTTTTGAATATGGCCCGTAAAAATGTGTATGTAATGGTCAATAACTGGTAGAGTGTGATATTATAAAAATCAATACTATTTTGTCTAAACAAAAAATATATAGTTTGAATTGTTAGAAGTGAATTAAGGTAGCACAACAGATATATACATGTAAAACATTAAAAAAAAAAAAGATATATATATTGAAAAAAGTGTAATACCTCAACATGGTTTCATAGAAACACATTACTATAACTACATTTATGCAGAAGGATTTTTACATGGTTTACTGTTTTTATATGTGACAGTTTCCTGGTGAAATAATCACTAAAGGTGCTTCTGTTTTACACTAAATAACAGGTAAACTGCATATTATCAGTTTATAAAAACTTACTTTTCACTCTGTTCCTCTTATAATGGACTTTTACTATAGCACATGACTTGCAAGGTCATTTGAAAGTTTGCATTACATAACCAACAACATTTACAAGCTATTTTAAGTGCGATCAGGTTGTGCAATAGCAGATAATAACTTTCAACACAAAGAACATGGGTACGAGTCCAGAAGAGCATGCGAGTCAACACGTGAGCCTAAGTGTCATAGAAGAACCACAAAATGACATGGTTGATTTAGAAATTGTGTTTTTCATCCCACGTTTTCTTTATTACACTATCAGGTAGGTTTAGGTTTAAGGTTTAGTGTAGGGAGGTATAGGTTTTGTTGATTTAAAACTGAGCAATTGAGCATTGACCATAAAAACCTTTTCTGTTTTTCATCTCACATTTGTTTTGTTTTTTTGTTTTTATGACACTTCTGGTCAGGTTTAAGGGTGCACTTACTAATTCTAATTCATTACACTTTTTTAGTCAAATTCTGCAAATATCTCCTCACAGTCTGCTAGCTGTCTGTTATGTGGGTGGGCTGAAAAAAAATCTAGTATTTGTGCACAGTCATGGCTCTGTAAATTGGACAAAAGCAAAGTGGAACAGACCGATCCACACAACACTACTCCAGCCAATCAGCAACAGAGGGTGATTCTTGTGAGTGCATAGAATGGGGGGTGGGGGCAGAGCGGGAGGGAAATTAATTAGAAGAGCGACGGCAAATCTGACTGATGCAAACTTTCTAAACTCTGAGAAACTGACCAAGAGAAACAGGTCAGACAATATAATCTAAAAAAGAAGGATTATGATAAGTCAAGGGCTAGGAGCCGCGTCAACATTGGCGAGGTTTTTCAGCGGTGGAGTGACTTCCGAGAGGTAAAAGGCTTGAAGACGGATGCAGAAGTTGCTCTTTCTTCTCGATAGGTGGGTAACATCATCTTTTCAGATAACCCATATATACTGTTGTTGTGATGTTAAATTTAGTAGCAGGAGAGATGTGAGTGTCTGGAGTTGGTGTGCGTAAAACCGTCTTGTGTGCATGAATTTGGGGGGGCGGAGCTTCCAAAGGAGTACTGATGGGAGGGGTGTGTTTGATTTTGCAGTGTTTTGAATATCAACAGTGTTTCTCAGGATTTGCTGAGTGCACATTTATGGTTTAGAGTAGGGAGGTGAGTTTTATTGATTTTTCAGATGCCATAGAGCATAAATGTTAAAAACCTCATCTTGGGAGAAAACAGTGGACATTTCACCTTGGAACTGCCACAATAAGTTTAATGAACCATGTAATATCATTTTGTAAAAATGTCACCACAGTCACCTAATTTTCATGAGATCAGGCTGTGTAAACTTATATATTGTACAGTAGTCTAAAAAAAATAAGGCTTCACAATAATAGAGGTGTCATTAAATATTGGTATTATTACTCTTCTTTCTGTGTGTGCCTGTGTGTGTGCAAACTACAGAATGGTAAAGTAGTGCCAACTGCATCGAAGCAGATATCTTCAGAGCGGGGCGTGTCACGAGAGCTCCTCCTCACCCTCCAGCCCAGTGACAATCTCGCTGCTTACCGATGCGACTCATCCAACAAGGCCAAGAAAGTCCTCTCTGCTCAGACTAAACTCAAGGTTCTATGTAAGCTATCAGGGTACAACGGGGCTAAAGGCACCTCTTAAGGAAATTTTGCTTTTTTCTGGTCACAATATATATAAAGGAAAAAAAATGTGATGTATTTTTAATGAATTATTGATAGAGCAACATCATTTGTGTGAAAATAAATAATAAAGGAATGTATTTTTGATTAAAATTCAGTTTTTAAAAAAGGTGGCGAGGGTGCCTTTTACCCCATGTGGAGTAAAAGGCTCTCGCTTGGGGTAAATGGGTCTTAGAGGGTTTGAAGTGCAAAAGGGCAATAGTTATGGTGCACAAAATGTCAACTTATGCAAATAATTTTGAGACACCAGGATATTTTTTTAAGTAACAAATTAAGATGATGCTTATTCAAAATAACCACTTCAATAATTACAAAACATTTTTTATTATAATTTCAATCACATTTGGCATTTTTTTTTACATCTCAAGTATTCTATAAACAAACAAATCTGTAATATGATTGGATGACTCTATGTGATCCCATTTAAGGGGGAAATTTTTCACCCCACTTAAGAAAAACAATGTGTTTTATAGGAGCAACAGGGGAGCGTTTTACCCAAATACTATCCTTTCACTTCTTTCGGGAAGACACGCAGGCTTGAGTGAGGTTTAAGATGCCATTTATTTGATGAATGTAAAACAGAAAAGTAATGTCTCTCTTTGGTGTACGACCCATCTGGCGGTCCGAGGGAGTTGTACTCGGAACCATCATATCCTGCCGGAGATAGGAGACAGGGGCGAGGAGCCTACCCCCGTGCGGGACGGGGCTCAACTGGTGGTGGTGGGGTGGTGGAGGTTGCCGTGTTAGCACACTGAAACAGCAATGTGATAGATTGTGAGCAGACTTATAAAGCAACAGCTTACATGTGATTGGCTTGGAATTACCCAGCTAATGGTGCGATGATGTACAGCTGCTAGTACTGCTAGAACTACGCTGCTAGTCCTTCCTGCTAGAACTACGCTGCACTCACATTTATTGGACAGTTACTGAAAAAAAAAAAAAAAAAAACGATTTAATGACCTTAAACTGAAAATGATAAATAAGTATTTTATCTTAAAAAGAAATGTGTTAATTTCAGGGATTTTTGTTAGCTACATAAATTTGCAACATTTAAAAAAATATAAAAAATGAGAGAAAAATAGCCTCAAAGCAACCTTTAGACACTACATGCATTATCTCATGGAACAGAATCATTTTTCAGTGTATACTGACAAACAGGTGTTTAAGAATGTGCTGTGGTAGTTTTTGTTGCTTTTAGTGTTTTGAGAGAAAATAAAATCACTTTAAGGAGTGGGCTTTTGACACTTGGATCAGTAAGCAATTCTGAAGCAATGAAGACCTTTGCAACCACATAACAATGTGTTAATCACACACAACAACCTATAGCATTGTGGTTGCAAGTTTTGCATGTGCAACCACCAATATTTTGTTATGCGTACAGTTTGTTACACTTTTGTAAATGTTCTTTTGTATTCTCCCTGGTAAAGTTCCAGCAGTTAATGTGAAGATTGTGGCCAAGCAGGTGGAACTTCGCAGGGGTCAGACGCTAGATCTGGACTGCCTGGCTGGGAGCAGCAACCCTACAGCAAACATCAGCTGGAGCCTGGGCCCCATCAAGTACTAAAACATAGACTTCTCCAAGTCATTACATACATGTAGAAATACACACCTAATTAGTTCAACACCTAGCAAGTGCTAAAGTGCTATCTCCTAAAGAGATTTTGCCTACTCATATTATGAACCAGAGTGCAATCAATAGACTGAAAACGTTTCACCCCTATCTCAAAACAATACACACACACACACACACACACACACACACACATATATATATATATATATATATATATATATATATATATATATATATATATATATATATATATATATGTATATTACATCATATTAAATTTCATTAGCGTGCATTTTAGATAAATATTATTCCAAAAAGACACGATTTTACACCTGATATGTATCTATCAATCTCTCCCCATTTCCTTGTAAGATAACATTGTTTAATGTAACATTTACAAGCATTTGACCTCAAAATTAGTTGTAATTTTCTTTACTATTGCTTTTTCAACCCGTGGTCATGAAATGAGCTCTGCCACACATCCCAAAATTAAATCATCAATTTAAAAAACTCAAAAGATAAAGGAATAGTTCAATCAAAACAGTAATATTATCTGACCCTCATGACATTCCAAATGTGTATGACTTTCTTTTTTTGCTGAACACAAACAAAGATATTAGAAGAATATTTCAGCTCTGTTGGTTCATACAACACAAGTCAACAGGGTCCAAAGCTTTGAAGCTCCAAAAAGCACATAAAGGCAGCATAAAGTATTCCTTATGTGATTTAATTCACGTCTTCTGAAGTAATTTTTATATCTGTTTTGGGTGAGAACAGACCAAAATGTAACTTCTTTTTCACTGTACATTTCAAGCTCTATTACGCTTACTAGTAGTTTGCAGAGTGCTAGATGGCGCTGGGAAATATAATCAAGCTTGAAATGTATGATTGCCAAGGAGACTGCTGATGTCAAGATTTACAGTACAAAATGGCTTAAATATTGATCTGCTTATCACACACCCTTATCATATCACTTCTGAAGACATGGGTTTAAACACTGGAGTCTTATGGATTACTTTTATGCTGCTTTTATGTGCTTTGTGCAGCTTCACATTTCTGGCCATCATCCACTTGCGTTGTGTGGACCTACAGAGCTGATATATTCTTCTAAAAATCTTTTTGTGTTCTGCAGATGAATGAAAGTCATACATATCTGGGATGGCATGAGGGTGAGTAAATGATGAGGAAATTAAAATTTTTGGGTGAATTATTCCTTTAATTATTTACTTCCAAAGTTTTGTTTAGTAATGATTTATTATAATTTGGGGAAATTAAAATGGATTCAATGGTGATCAAATTAAAATTTAAATATCCTTTGTCAATTTACAATCCAAATTAAACATAATACAACTAGATAGAGGTAACACAAGACTGCCCTGAGAAATGTAATGATGTTAGACTATTTAAATTACACTAGTAAACGTCCATAAAAAATACTAAAACTAAAATAAAAACTAACTAAACTGAAACTGAGAAAATTAAATCTAAACTATAACTAACAGAATAAATGTGAAAACTAACAAAAACTCAAATAACAAAACTGTAATAACACTGGGCTGGACTTGAACCACGGTAGTCCGAGTCTTAAGGGGGTCGCACAACAGACACGTCTAGCAGGCTACATGGCGCATTCGAAAATTAGAAACAACTGTTTTCAATGAAAGTACGCACACTGCCGACGCCACTCGGCCCAGCTGCATCTCCGGAGGCTGCTCAAATTTCTGCCACGCCACGGAGTGCAACTCGCATATTTTCCATTTCATTCAAATCATTATCCAAGGACATAGATTATGTACTTTAACATTCTTCATTCTTGAACAAGGGAAAATCCTGAACTGCATCGACGTGCCCCATGTTTGATACCTGTGCCGTGTCCTAGTCACCACGTGACATGGCGCTTCTCGTTGGGTGTGCGACCGCCTTAAGTCCCTATCAGGTGAGCTACTGCGCAATCCATCTATGTTGGAATTAGTGTGTATATGTAGGCGAGTCTGTAATTAAAGTTTTAAAATGTTTTTTTTTTTTTTTTTGATAGATGCGTTTGAGTTAAAGTGTGTGGATAGCATAAAATAGCTGGTTCTGAGTACTAGAGAGAAAAATAAGTATTTATAAAGTCATAATTTGCCATTAAATTCATGATTTGAGCGAAAGTGCATCAAGCACACAGTTGTTGTAGCGCCTCTAGTGTTCATTTCTCCTGGAAACTGCAGGGAATTGTACCTGGAGACACGTTTTGCAAAAATGTATATAGAGTCATGTTTTTACTATGAGACCTGCTTTTAGTTGGAAAAGCGAAGTGTGAAATGTTTGCATAGGCGGAAATCTATCCCAAGGACTTTTTTGCCTCTGTAATAGAGTTTGACTGGCAGTTCGTAATCACTAATTCATTATCTTGAGTCTGTCTCGACGCTGTCCTTATGTGGCCGGAGGGGGAAAAAATATACTTTTACACCAATTGAAGAGCAGATCACAGATCAGTTGTGGTGTTTGAACAGCCAAGCTTTGTGGCATAGCTTTATTTCTACAGTAATTCAACAGTGACTATAGTTTTTGTGAGAAGAGGTGTGGCTCGTTTCCAGTTTTATACTGGACTTTTGTCCGATGGTACCCTGGGGGCCCTAACACATGTTGGGCAAACAAAAAGGTTTCACAGCAAGAAGAGATTTTACTGTAGAGAGCTTTATCGAAAATTATTTTCATAATTCTTTTTTTAATGAGCATGAGAAACAAAATTGTAAATTGTCTTTTATTAAGGTTAATCATTCTCTCTCTCTCTCTCTCTCTCTCTCTCTCTCTCTCTCTCTCTCTCTCTCTCTCTCTCTCTCTCAGACTTCAAGGAGTTGACCAGGCCACTAAAAAAGCTGAATTTGGAGGGATGTCCCGGACCAGCAAGCTGTCCCTCACCCTTGGCTCCCATCACCATGGGAAAAGAATTACCTGCCATGCTTTCAGTAATGTGCTGTCTGAGGGTGTTAACAACTTCTACACTCTAAATGTGCTCTGTGAGTGTGCATTTAAGGATGTTTTAAAATACATAGTGTTTCAAGATCCTGAGTCCACATTGAAAATCTGATTTTAATATAGAAACAAATAAATAAAATAAATTAAGTTTATTTAGGATTTTGATTAAATAAAAAAATTGTGACACTGACCATGTTAATTCCTATGTTCTCAAGGGGAGATTTCCTAGATTCCCTTAAAGGAATATTCCGGGTTCAGTACAAGTTAAGCTCAATCGACTGCATTTGTGACATAATGTTGATGATCTCAAAAAAATTATTTTGACTTTTCCCTCCTTTTCTTTGAAAAAAAAGCAATAATCTGCGTTACAGTGAGACATACAATGAAAGTGAATGGAGGCAAAGTTTTTTCATTGCCATGACGATGTAATATCAGCAAACCCTAAAACCTAAAATGACTGTAAAAACAACAACTTAAACAATTTTACAGCTCAAATAATACATGAGTTTTAACAGAAGAATGAATATAAGTGCTTTTATAAAATTATAAGCATCACATTTCTGTCTTTAATCCCTCAAAAATATGGGCATAATCACTTCCATTGTAAGGAAGTGATTAACTTTTTTCTCAAATACTTTTAAATTTTTTTGTGGTAATTAACATTATGCCACAAATGCTATCGACTGAGCTTAAAATGTATTGAACCAGAATATTCCTTTAATGTACACAAGATTCTAAAATCATGCTGGGATAACATGGATCATCAGGTTTGGCACAAATTGCCAGCTCAAGTGCATTATGTAATTTAAGCAAAACGACAACATGCTAAATACAAAGAAATTCACGTTACATTTTCAATTCAACTTTCCGGTCAAATTGTAATGCTGATAACATTTAAAAACTATATTAAATAAGAAAAATGTCAGTTGTACACAGACTTTTGAACCCCATTGTATTTTTATAATATATACTGTATATAATCTGTGTGTATGTGAGCGCGTGCGTGCACAAGTTCGAATGTATTTTTCTGCTAATGCGTTTGTGAGTATGTGGTATTATGTGTGAATTTCTGTGTGTGTGTGAGTTATGGTTTGACTTTGATGCTGTTCAGTCTGATCTAGCCAGCCACTTATTTAAAGCCTGCCATGCTTTGTGAGCATGAAGGATGTAATTGTGTGTGTGTGTGTGTGTGTGTGTGTGTGTGTGTGTGTGTCTACTAGTCTATTTCAAAACCTCTATATCTCGCAGTTTCTCTTACACACTTATCTGCCATATATCTTACAGTGCTGTGATTTCTTCTATTTTTGTGTATTTTTCACACTAAATTGTTTAACACAATATAACACTAACCAGATATAACACTAAACAAAGGCAACCTGAGTAAACACAAAATACAGTTTTCCAATATATATATATTGTGCCACTTTTATAATATATATTAATTTATATATTTATGATTCTGATAGCTAGAGATCAGTCTTTCACAATGCTGTGGTGGAATGTTGGCCAACTCTTCTTTGCAGAACTGCTTTAGTTCAGCCATATTGTGGGGGTTTTGAGCATGAACTGCCCGTTTAAGGTCCTGCCACAGCATCTCAATCAGGTTCAAGTCAGGACTTTGACTGGGCCACTCAAAACTTTAATTTAGCTCCTTTTGAGCCATTCAGAGGTGGGCATACTCCGGTGCTTTGGATCATTGTCTTGCTGCATAATCCAGTTGCACTTAAGCTTCAACTCACAGACTGATGATCGGATGTTCTCCTTTAGGATTTTCTGGTTGAGAGCAGAATTTATGTTTCCCTCATTTATGGCAAGTTGCCCTGGCCCTAAAGCAGCAAAGCATCCCTACACCATCACACTACCAACACCATGCTTGACTGTAGGTATTATGTTCTTTTTGTGGAATTCTGTGTTTGATTCACGCCAGATGTAATGCGACGCCTGTCTTCCAAACAGTTCCACTTTCCACGGTCCACAGAACATTCTCCAAAAGATTTGAGGATCATCAAGGTGTATTCTGGCAAAATTCAGACAAGTCTTCATTTTCTTCTAGGTTAGCAGTGGTTTTGGCCAGTGTCTTTCTGATAGTGGAGTCATGAACAGTGGCCTTTATTGATGTGAGAGAGGCCTGCAGTTCCTTGGATGTTGTCTTTGGCTTTTTGTGACTACCTGGATGAGTCATCGCTGTGCTCTTGAAGGAATTGTGGAAGGTCAGCCACTTCTGGGAAGGTTCACTACTGTGCCAAGTGTTCTCCATTTGGAGATAATGGTGGTGAATGAGTGGTGGTGGTGTAGTGGTCTAAAGCACATAACTGGTAATGTGGTAATCAGAAGGTTGCAGGTGCGATTCCCACATCCACCACCATTGTGTCCTTGAGCAAGGCACTCAGGTTGCTCCGGGGGGGATTGTCCCTGTAATAAGGGCTCTGTAAGTCGCTTTGGATAAAAGCGTCTGCCAAATGCATAAATGTAAAATGTAAATGTATAATGGCTCTCATTGTGGTAATTTGGAGTTCCAGAGCCTTCAAAATAGCTTTGTACCATTCCCAGACTGATGCAATTCAATTACCTTTTTCCTCAACATTTCTGGAATTTATTTCAACCTTGGCATAGTGTGTGAGACCTTTTAGCCAAATTCATGCTGCTTAAAAAGTTCTATTTACATGTTGATTTGGTTGAACAGGGCAGGCAGGAATCAGGCCTGGGTGTGTCTTGTCCAGCAGAGCCCATTATGAATGCAGTTTCATAGATTTTTGGATTTAGTAACTAAGGGGGCAAATACATTTTTTTTACATAGGCCCAGTTAGCATTGGATTGTTTTGCTTCATAACATTATCATTTAAAAACTGTATTTTGTGTTTACTCAGATTGCCTTGGTTTATGTTAGATTTTGTTTGAATTTTTGAAACAATTTAGTATGAGATGTACACAAAAACAGAAGAAATCAGGATGGGACAAATACTTTTTCACAGCACTGTAAGATATCTGTCTATGTGGGAACAGGCCATTAATTACCACATTCATTACCTGATTTATCGTCTTATTTTAAGATTATATTTAATCTATCACTTTCTGAATGTGTCTGTGTCTAGGTGTAAACAAATCATTTGTTAAAATCTGCATTTGAATCCTTATTGCCCCTGAAATGACACAATGCACATTAATGAGACAGAGACACAGAAAGCCCCAAGAGAAATCACAACACAATTAATCACATGTCTTATTTACACCCTGCACAACAGACCCATCTAGCACCACATATTAGAAAAGAAACTGTTACTTTCTCAAATCTGTGGACTGACTTGGTCCTATAAGTACACTAAAAATAGAATTGTACTACGATTGTGTAGGACATGTACTACGATAAGTACCATGTTATCCTTTAAATTAACTTGGGAGTACCATGTAAATACCATGGTACATAAAAATGGTAATCAACCTTTACTGTGTAGTATAAAAGTACCATGGCATTTCCCATCTACTCTTCTTTTTAAATGTGAAAAACTGAAGTAATGATTATTGGCTCTCCTCATCAGCTACGTAAAGCCACTTATTCCTCATTTTCTGTGGATAGCTCCGATCTTCGGTTTGAAAATAAATTGAAAAATCTTGGAGTGGTTTTTGATTCCGGATTAACATTTGAATCTCAAACTTCAAACCAAGAGTCTTTTCAAAATAAGAGTCATTGGGGAAAACCATAAGATAAGAATGGGTCATTGGGTGGCCGCTGGGCAGACTTGGTCTCCATGGTTAGGAGCACTGACAGTGGCAGGAGAATGGCCTCTGTGGCAGGAAGCACTTGCAGAGACTGGTAACGGCCTCTGTGGCCGTGAGCTTTGGCAAAGACTGGGGAAAGGCCCCATGGCCGTGAGCACCGACAGAGGGTCTGGAAGGCATGGTGTCAAGGGTTCAGGGGGTAGAGCTTCAGGAGGCAGAGCCAGAGGCAGCACAGGATATCGGAACTGCAGGAACATCAGGGAATGGAGTCGTGGGGGTGGAGCCAGAGGAGACGGAGCCACAGGAATCTCAGGAGGAGGAGCGGGAGGAGCCACTGGAGGAGAAGTGGGCGGAGCTGCAGTAGGCTCAGGGAATGGACTCTCGGGAGGCGGAGCAGTATGAGGCTCAGGAGATGGAGCAATGGAGGCTCAGGAGATGGAGGAGACGGAGCCGCTAGTGGTTGAGTGGGCGGAGCTGCAGGGGCGGTGCCGCAGGAATCTGGCTGGCTATGTGGCTCTTTTATGCCACTCTCCCCATGTTCACTGTAATGAGAAACAGGTGCTAGACATTATTTAGCTCAAGTGGAAGCGCCCATACTACTCTCTCTCTCTGGATGGACATTTGACCACGCCCCTGCTGCCACAGTATGCTTAAATGTTTGAAATGAGTTTTGTAAACAAAAATATAAGTGTGGCAACATATTAATTTATTTCATTCTAAAACTAAAATTTTATACAAAAAATAAATTTGAAATTGATGATGGACCAAATAATAAAGAAAAACAGCCAATAAGTGCCCAACATAGATGGAATATACCTCAAAAAGTTGGTTGAGAAAATGTCAAAAGTACATGTCTGCAAATTCTAGGCAAAGGGTGACTAATTCTAACACAGTTTTTATTTATTTTGGATTTTGTTTAGTCACAACATAATTCCCATATTTCCATTTATGTTATTCAATAGTTTTTATGACTTTACTATTATTCTAATATGTATTCTAATCTGGTAGTGTATATATATATATATATATACAGTAGTTACAAAAATGCTACTCCCCAAAATCAAGCCAAAAATAATAATTTTTAATGAAAAATCTAGTTTTTCACATTTTTGTGTAATATTTAGATGACACTTTATTTTCAATGTCTATGCATAATAAGGTAACACTTTACAATAAGGTTACATTCGTTAACATTAATGCATCGGTATCATGAACAAACAGTTAATGATGTACTTTTCACCATTTATTAATCTTTGTTAATGTTAGTTAAAAAATAAAATGTTCAATAACAATGTTAACAAAAACAACTTTTTTATTTAAAAAAAAAAATGCATTAGTATATTCTGAAAATAACATTATTAAAGATAAATAAATGATGTTAGTACATTGTTCATGTATAGTTCATATTAACTAATGTTGTAAACTAATATTAACAACCTTATTGAAAATTGTATCCATAAAGAGTTCAGTTTGCCAAAATTCATTACTACAGAAAAAAAAAAAAAAAACAAGTGTCATTTTAAGTGGAGCCACAAAATAATTACATAGTAATTACATGTACTTCAGTAGAATTACTCTGTACTAATGTAAATAGATAGAAACATATGCACTTAAAAAGTGTGGCCAGTAATTACTGTACATATGGTGTGTAGTCATTGGTGTAGAAGAAAGTTGAATTGAAGAATAAAGAAATTAGAAGCATGGTAGCATATAAGAAGTTGTATCATGTTAACCTCATTGTAAATAAAGGCTTGTTTATGTAAGTGTAGAGGGAATGAAGTGTTAGTCTTGAATTAGATTTGCTAATATAGCTTATATTCCATATGGCAGGGGCATCTCTAGACTTCAGTGTCATCCAGGGCTTCGCCCACAGGCCATATTATAATATAAAAATAAGAAGAATCCATTCTTAATATAATTATTATTTGACAGGCAGGGTGGTTATTTTTTAAGCACAACACTGACACCGGTTCAGAACTTTATATAAGCAATGTCAGGCACACAATAAACAAATCAAACACATTTTAATTTAAATTGCAGAGATTCAAAGCGAGAATTACAACTTGTCGGTTCATTGTTCATTGCGCAGTAACTAACACTAACAATAAAATCAATGTCATTTTACAATTTATATTTGCAGTTTTCATTTATCATAATATTTACTATAGAGTAAAATTACTAGAAGAAAGTCAAAGCATTATGAGATTGAGATTATCTGTAAGGAAAATAACATCAAAGAGATGTGGTGGACAACAGCAAAGTGGAGCATCTGGGTCTTTACATACAACCAGGGCTGGACTGGTAATCTGGCAGACCGGGCATTTTCCCAGTGGGCCAACGCATTTGAGGCCGACTAGGGGCGGACTGACAATCGGGAGAACCGAGTGGGCCAGTGAGTCGGCCGCAAAACGGGCCTAATGTGCCATGATAAGCTAAAATGAGCCACCGCGTTATGCAGAATGGACCACAAAACGACCAACATTTGGGCCAGTTGCTATGTAAAATCCCAGGCCGATTTCTCTTCCCCGTCAACACCACTAGCCTGGGAGATAACTTGGCTATACAACCGAGCTGAATTTGTGTGAAGTTTTGTGAGCTCTCTGTTCATTAATGAGGTGTGCATTAGTACAGAAGTTTTCAACATGTTCACCTATCAAGGGAGGTGTGAGATATAGGCCAAAGTGTTTCTAGCAAGTCAGTCCACTGTCGGCCATCTTTGGAATGCTCTCGGGAGGCTATTTCCACTTTCCACAGCTCCTATCTACTTGAATGGGGGAACACCGATATCTCAAAAACAGTTGGTCAAGATTACGATCAAAGTGTAATTTCAAATCAGCAATAAAATTGTATAATACTGTAATAATTGAGCTTCTTTACCTCATATTGCACAAAAACACAATTTTCCTGGTTTGTATAGCTAATGCGCATGCACATTCTAGAGTTGATTGATGCATGGATTAAAATCTTCTTGGCGTGTGTATTCTTAAAAATAAATGATGATTAGAAATGAGGCTTATAGATAAGATATTTAGAAATAAGACTTGCATAATAAAACCTCAGTGCCTGTGATACAGAAAATCTGCTCCACTGTGAGAGAAAACCAAAAGCTCACACTCAAGCTCAAGGTGTTCGTAAACATGTCTGATGAACCTGAGCACAAACGGCAAGTAAAAATCAAAGTGTGAACTGTCAATTAATGCAAGTTTGGCTCACTGATCAGAATTAATTAACATTTTAAGCCAGAATTGCAGCCTGCCTTGTTACTTTTGTACCTTGATTTAATGAACATTAAGCCTTACGTCTTTTTCTTTTTTTATAACAAAAAAAAAAAAAATGTTAACAAAAGATCCGGGGCTTCAGCACTATCAGCCAGGGTTGGCCGCTGCAGAATGGTGTGAAAAGCACTTTTCTGCTTTGTCTAGAATGTAAGTGTTACTTATCGTGTTTATTAATACCATAGGTTTGGCTTCACATTAGCACCTTCACGGTTATCTGTGTGTGTGTGTGTGTGTGTGTGTGTGTGTGTGTGTGTGTGTGAATGGGCAGGTTTAAGTGGTTTACAAGGACATTTTTTTTAGGTTACAAACTGGTAATTACAAGTGTATTGTGTAATAAATGTGGTTTAGGTGGACATTTCTAGTGTCCCCATAATTCAAATCACTTAAAAAACATACTAAATGCTGTTTTTTATTTTTTATTTAAAACTGTAGAAAGTTTTTGTGAGGGTTAGGTTTAGGGGTAAGGTTAGGGGATAGAATCTATAGTTCTTACGGTATAAAAATCATCATCATGTCTATGGAGAGTCCTCATAATGATACCTGCACCAACATGTGTGTGTGTGTGTGTGTGTGTGTGTGTGTGTGTGTGTGTGTGTGTGTGTGTGTCTGCATGTGTTTGTGTGCTTCAGTTCCTCCCGAGTTTTCGTACGACCAACTCAAATTGGTCAAGGTCATTGAGGACGAAACAGCCACGCTTCCTGTCAAGGTCTTGGGCAATCCGGAAGAAATCACCTGCGATTGGATTTTTCAGGGCGTGGCGCTTGTGAAAGGTAATTGACAAACATTACATGACACTACAATCTATGTCACCCCTTAAAGGCACTCTAAACACATACGCACACACGAAAACGCACATCACCATATGCACTCTGAATAAAACATCAGTGGATTCTGGCAGTGCACCTTGGCAGATGTGATCTTGTGCTTATATATGCAGCCTAAATGAGGATCACTGTCGGTCTGAATGTGACACGCATTTCCGGTTTTCCATTCTGTGTTGAGAGGCATTCGGCTGTTCTGTGTTGAAGTCCCTGTAGTATTCCTCCAAAGAAGTTTCCAAAGGAAAACTGTTTTAGTGGATATATTGGTCCTTTAAAGATTTTGCACACTTAAGCCACACTTATGAATGTCATTGCATTAGATAGCAATCAAAATACCAAATCAAGTGGCATGTGTTTCAAAGAACGATAGCACGAGCACATTTTTCAAGCAAAATATTTCACAGAAAGATGTTTGTTAGGTTAAAGAAAAGTGCTATTCTGAGAAAACGTCTAGCACCATTTTAATAGATGCCACTCGGTTTTATAGTTTGTTTTCTAATGCAAAGACATTCATACATTTTTAAGTGTGATTTGAGTGTCCAAATACTTTTGTGGGCCACTCTATGGTATCGTAAATAAAAAAAATATTTTTGTGTTTTTGTTTGTGTATTAGCTCTGTAATTCACCTGTTTTATGTTGGTTGTCTCGTGTCTTTTTGTACTTGTGACAGAAAGAGATCCTCGTTACCACTTTGACGACTGGGCGCTGGAAATCGTGAATGTGTCTCGGCGAGACGGGGGTGATTACACCTTAGAGTGTTCCAACACTGAAGGGAAGAACCGCACTAAACTCAAGCTGGATGTACAGTGTGAGGAACTCTTCTAGATTTAACATGGTAACACTTGACAATAGGGCTTTTATTTGTTAACATAAGTAAATGTAATAAGTACCATTAACTAACAATGAGAAACATTGTTTATGTTAACTTTGTTAGTTCATGTTAGTTCATAATATATATCTGCTATTAACATACTACATTTAATTTTAAAACGCAGTATATGCTGTAAATATGTTGTTCATTGATAGTTCATATTAAAGGAATATTCCATGTTCAGTACAAGTGGCATAATGTTATTTACCACAAAAATTAAATTTAAATCGTCCATCCTTTTCTTTAAAAAAAAAAGCTAAAATCGAGTTTACAGTGAGACACATGTAAGTGAATGGGGCCAATTTTTGAAGGGTTTAAAAGCACAAATGTGAAGCTAATAATTTTATAAAAGCACTTACATTAATTCTTCTGTTAAAACTAGTGTATTATTTGAGCTGTAAAGTTTTTTCAAATGATAAGTGTACAGTCATTTTTGGCATTGAAGCTACAATATTTACACAGAAAAGGTTAGTATGTGATTTAGTGACTATACTTTTGAAACAGTGAGTATTTTAATGTTTACTGATCAGCGCCATTCACTTCCATTGCAAGAGCCTTTCAATGTGGATGCCTAACCCAGATTTTTGCTTTTTTAAAGAAAAGGAGGTCAAGTCTAAATTTATTTTTGTAGTAATCAATTTTATGCCTCAAATGTTTTTGTTTCAGCTTAATTTGTATTGAACCTGGAATTTTCTTTTAACTAATGTTGTTCACCAATGTTAACAAGTATAACCTTATTGTTAAGTCAAGTGTTACTTTAAAGGGGTCATGAAATGCTATTGTTTTATAACTGTATTATCTTGCCTGAGGTCCACTGAAAATGTCAGTCAAGTTTTTTGCCTGAAAACACGTCATAGTTTAGTAATAAATTATAATTTTCCACGCTGTCTCTGGCCCTCTGACTGAAACGCTCAGTTTTAGCCTCAGTGTCTCCTTTAAACTTCAGTGTAAACGCCCACTGTTCTGATTGGCTAACATTGTGCATCCCCTCATATTTGAATGAATTTTCCATATATGAAACTCAATTAGAAAAAATAAACAAGCTCTCCACAACATTATAAAACTAAATTTCAGGATTTACACATAACTCTATGTGTATAAGGCTAGGGCCTTGCATGGCAGCTCTGCCACCATTGGTTTATGAGTATGAGTGTGAATGGGTAATTGGGATATAGTGTAAAGTGCTTTGGTAAACTCTAAGGTAAAAAAAAAAAAAAAGTGCTATATTAGTGCAGACCATCTACCATAACGCACATACAACACATTGCATCTGACTATATTAACCCTCACTAAAGCACAACTGTTAACACTCAGCACCATAAACAGTCATATGAAATATTCATGAATGAAACTGTTTACTAATGGTTTTGCTGTCAAGTCAAAGTGTTTTTAACTGCCCCATTCTTCAATAACAGTCTCTTTGCAAAACTTGAATCGTATTATGACTGGTTCACAAGCAGTCCACACTGATTTTAGCCGCTAGAGGTGTAAATCTTTGGGTTGAAAGTGAAACGATTCATAATTCACAGGTTTTCGATTTGATTCAGGAACGATTTTTGCAAATTCCAAATGATTCAATTCGATTCACAATGAAACTAAATTTGATTATCGAATCAATTTTGCACAATTTTTTTTATGCATTTATAGTTTTCTTTAAATACTTTCCCTAATGTGTCTTGAGCAAGAAAAATAAAGGTGAACTACTTAAGATAACCACCAAAGTAAACTGGAATACATGTACTGTACATACAGACTGATTATTGAACAACTCTAATGATTCTCGATTCAAAAATCACATTTCAAAATTGATGCATATGAGTCGGCAGGATTACTAATAGATGCATCGACAAAAAAAGTGAATCGTTACTCTCAAACATAGTCTATAGCACGGTAAAACATGACGCACACACATAGGTGCACTGAGGCGCAGATCGCCATAAACGCATCCAAATGGTCTTCCAGCTAGTGCTTGTTTACATACACGAACATTTGCAAATAGCGCCGATCGGTGCAAGATGCAGAGCAGCTGAATGAAGCCAAACGGAGTCTCCTTTTCTGAGTTGTAACTAACACTGCATCTTTTAAATGTGGCGTGGTAAAAATGACAACTGGCAAGACGTCTGTGTAATGCATGTTATATGCACACAAAAAATCGAAATAGTCCAGATGGGTCACCTTTAGGTGTTTCAAGAATAGTTGGTCAAACTAGGTCTGCCTCTCTCCCTCTCTGTTTATGATACAAACGGAGCGCCAGTGGGCGGGGCCAAGGGTGCAATGACACATGTTGTGGGGCGTGTAAATACATCTGAGCAAAGTCTCGTGACGTCATGAACACAGTGTTGAAAATGAGACTTTTCAATTGAGTGGGAACTATGTTTTTTTTTTAGGGGGGCCTATCCCAGCTAACATTGGGCGAAAGGCGGGGTACACCCTGGACAGGTCGCCAGTCCATCGCAGACCCCCATGCTTTTCCAAACCTTAATGACTTCTTCGTTCTTTTTGGAAATAAACAGTATTTTGAAAAATTTACAACAAATAAGTCGTAATTTAAAATTATTTCCCTGTTTCCATTGATGCACACAAGGTGCTCTTTGACACATTCTTAAATCTTGCTGGGATAACTTGGATCATCAGGCTTTGCACTTACATGCGGATTCCATACCAGCACGAGTGCATTCAAACTTGTTTTTAGTCCAGATAAAATGAAAGAAATAGGCAACGCAGAACGAAAGACTTATTTTTTTTCTAAATATGAATTACCCAAAAAGTCATGTCACATAGCAAATCTACACTGTTCTCAATATTTGTGCACACTTTTCACTACATATTTATATGCCAATTCAAACCCACACAGACGTACACACACTTGAATGTGAAATGGAGAGAAAGAGAGGGACACGGCGAGAGAAAAAGAAAGAATACTCCCACTTCCTTAATGATTTAATAATAGCACTCCATCAAATCTAGGCCTGCATGTTCCTGCAAATCCTTCTGCACTAATGGATCTCCACGTCCTTATACAATAGCAGCCGACAGTGGTAGATATTCATTATGTATGGGCCATTTGAATAGCTTTTACCAATGACGCCGTTTTCCATGTTGGCCCCCCTTTTCCTCGCTGTTAGGAACAATGCAGAGGAGTATTGCACATGGCAACATGCCTGAGATAACACTGGTGGTAATGGCCCACTTGGTTGAGGATATGATCCTCCTGGGTGCAGGAAGTGAGATGTAGCAGAAGAAGAACATCGGGTGATGTTTGGCGTGCATGTCTGAGGCAGCCATTGTTGGTCTGCGTTTCGAGGAACCTCAGTATAACTAATGTTCCCTTTGTCTAAACTAAGCTGGTTGATTATTTCTTTAAAACCCCATGACATTTGGGGGAGGGGGGGGTCATTCCTGTTTTCAGTAGTCATGAAATATGTTACGTTTTGGGGCTTTAGGTACACAGATTTTTCCCCCTCCATTTTTGTAGTATCCAGATATGTTAAGGCATCCACTTTGAGGACATCTATTTACTCAAATGTTTGTCATAGTTACCAAAAAATAAAATAACTCTTAGCCTCTGTTGTTATAAAGTAACAACAGCCTCTGGAATTGATATTCTAAACAAATGAAGTTTTATATGTGCAACGTATAAAAAGATGGCACTTGGACCATTTGGTTTATTTGTGTCATATAAATTAAGTTATGCGCAGAGTTATTGAACATTTAGAAGTGGTTTTAGTAGCGAGAACTTCATGATAATGACTAACCCAACGGTACTGTGTCAAAATAGATCACATTTACTGGAGTTATTGCATATAATGTATTTGCAAATAAAAATGTAAATAAACAGGAAAATTAAACTGAATACATTTTGCTATCGAGTATTAACAATTTTATATTCAAACATCATTCTAGAGGTGTAAAAGCTGATTTAATGGAGACCATGTACATGTTTCGAATGATAATTTTAAAGCAATCCTTCAACATTACTACCATTCCTGTACAAACTGGATGAACTTATACTGAAACTGTGAAACATTCTCACTTAGTCAAAAGAGCCTTGAATTTCATAAGATATCTAAGATATCCTTAAAGATATAAGAAAGAAAGTCATACAGGTTTTGAACAACATAAATTTGCTGATTACAATAAATCAAATACATTTGAAAATAAATCATGCGGATATCACTTGTGTTTAAATAAAAATAGATTCATATTTTGGCATAATTGCAGACATTTTAGAACTTAGAAGTTGGACTTCTCCTAACATGACAAATAATGGTATATGCTATTTACACCCCATTGCAAATAGTGGCAGATATATTTGCACCCATATTTAAAGACTAACATACAGTATGGGCATCCATAAAGTGTGTTTATTGTGTATATTTAGAGTCCCACAGACGCACTACATTAACCTCTACCCCTAAACCTAACCTCAACCTCACCTTAGAAAAAATAACCTTTATTTTACTACAGTAACCATGGTTTCACCATTTTTTGTAAATGTACAGTAACCACAAAATGAACCATGGTTACTATATTACCACCATATTACTGTACTAACACCATGGCTATTGCTTTAAAACTATGGTTTCTGCCAAAAAACATGGTTATTTCATAATTAGTAATACAGTGATGCAACCTACACACACAAGTGACGCCGAGCCGCGGGAAAGAGTGCAATCGACATACCCCACCTCTGCATCAAACCCTTCTCTGCACTCCTCGACATTCACCATGACCAAATCACTGCAATGCAATCAACATTTATATTAATTTTTATCTGTTATATTATATTATTTTCAGAAGTATTAAAGTAAATATTAAGAGAGGAAACAGGAATTCAAATGGGAAAAAGTGTGGGACAAAATGCGGACTCGAACACATTTACACGCCGCCTTTACACCCCACGCCACTGCAGCAACATCTATTGTTGGTTGTCATATATTTCTCTGGACTATTGAGGTGCACATAGCTGCACTGTATGGTAAATTCTATTTACACCAGGATACAAATAGAAATGGCGTTGTTTTTTTTATAATCCTGGATCTAGACTCTGGTTACAAAGCAGACCAATCACAGCTCTTGTAGTCTACATTGTCACCACGCATGGTTATGTTTTTGCACAGATGCACGTCAGGCTACTGCGTAGGTGACACAGAAGTTTAAATCAACCTTAAGTAGGCAGCTTAATGCTTTGGAACAGATCTTGAGACTCTGCAAGAGAACGTTTTATGTTAACTGGCATCATTTCATTGATTTTCACCGATTAATTTAGCAACTCTATTCTTAAATCACAACAGAAGCCTACATAGTCAACTTAAGTGACTAGAACGTTTTTGTATCAAGGTTGCTTCTGCAGATGCATATCTTCATTAATGTCCTCTTATCTCTTTTAATAATAGAGTTAACCTGACACAGTGTGACATATCGTTTTTGAGGGGCGTTAATTCTGCAGCCTTTCAAGAGTGTTGTTAATTTGCTTCAGTAAGCATTACCTCTGTTTGAACATGTGCAGCCTATACTGATGGTTTGCAATCGACCATGGAGATATACCAGAGGATTTAAAATAACAATGTTTTTGCACCACACATAATGGAGACGACATCACATTAGACCTTCATTGTACAAGCTTATTTTTTTCTCAAGGTCTGTAAATAATTCACTAGGGAAGTGCAGAATACTGAGGCATGCACTCCGGTTGAAAATGGAAAGTAAACTCATGGCCTGACAAAAGAAGTCCTCGAAAATATAGAACAACAATAGGCTGAAAGTATGATGTCTTTCTGTATTATTGTCTACTTAGTAGACAGAAATTTAACTGCAATGGAACCTCATAAGTGACTGATTTGAATCTCGTTGGTAGCAACTCTGTTAAATGTATCTTGTGCACACCATGTAAATAGCATTCCCCATGCGACGTTCCCAAGAGGCTTGGCTAATGCTCACAGCTGAATTCAATAGAGCGCAGCTGTAGCCTTCCACTTTTTCGGTCATTTTGGTTCTGGAAGTGTTTTTCGTAATTTTTTTCCCATAGGGATTTCTTATAAGAACCAAACCAACCAGCTCCGAGGAGACCCGTATCATTACAAATTTTGTTTTGAAGCAAAAAAGTTTGAAAATTGGACAAAAAGATAAAAGTACAAGACCTAGCATGTTTAATGAGGGGATTAACTTCAATCCCATGAAGTGGTGTGAATGACACAATCAAATTAAAAACAATTGATAAATATAAAACTATTGATTTAAATATGTAATTTGAAAGATTAAAAGAAATCATGATAAAGACAAAATATTAAATGCTATGGACCAATATTTACTAAGTATCCATTATTTTTGTCAGAAATGACAATTGTCACCTATGATTTTGGTGCAAAACTGCAGGTCAAAAACAACCTTAGAAATAACCTTCTACACAGAGATAGGTCTGTTAAATTCTAAAATCAGTAGACTTCAGCATCCAGTGTTGCTTTATATGCCAAACTTTTAATGCTTGAAAACCAAATGTGGGTTACATGAAGCTAGTTTTTCTTGTCCAACAAAACAAAGATCTGAAGTACAGATAATGTATCTTTATTTATTCACATAAACACAATCATTTCAAAATCTTGGCGTCCAAAAATACACTATTATTAAGAAAATCTTGAAAACAATATATTTTTTGGTGAAGTATACATAGCATTAAAGATTAAGTACTTTAAAAATTTAATAAATTAAAGCATGAACTTGAAAATATCAAGCAAATTCTACATTTGCACTCAATACAAACATGTAAAAGTTAACACTGTCTTATAAGTAAATAAAATGTATGATTGTGTGTTATGTTTACAATATGTCCATGTATTTATCCTAAAGTAGAAAACCTTGTCATTTTTATTTGCTAATTTTACATAATTTCATAGTTGAAAAAAATAAGTACATTTTACTTAGCTTTTCGAAGCTGATTGTGGCACGGTGGAGGGCGGGACCGGCGCGTGATTGCGCACGCCCGGTCCCGTATTAGGCTAATTACGCCGACAAGAGGGATAAAGGCCACTCGCAGACGGCGATCGGGAGAGAGAGCTCAATTACGGACGTCCGTTATCTTATGTGTTTGTCTTTTGAGTTCTCCATTAAACCTTTAAGTTATATGTTAAGCCGGTTTCTCGCCTCTTCCTTGCCCATGAATTTGATCTGTGTTACACTGATGTTCCAATCATGCATCGGACTTTAATAATTAATAAGTTTGCATGGTTTCACTTTTTGCAAGTTGATTTACACTGTTTTTTTTTTGTTTGTTTTTTTCTCCCCAATTTTGGAATGCGCAATTCCCACGACTTAGTAGGTCCTCGTGGTGGTGCGGTACTCATCTCAATCCCGGAGGTGGAGGGCAAGCCTCAGTTGCCTCTGCGATCAATCCACGCATCTTATCACGTAGCTCACTGTGCATGAAACCGTGGTGATTCACAACATGTGTAGGCTCATGCTACTCTCCATGATCCACGTACAACTTACCACGCACCCCATTGAGAGTGAAAACCACTTAATCATGATCACAATGAGGTTACCCCATGTGACTCTACACTCCCTAGCAACAGTGCCAATTTGGTTGCTTAGGAGGCCTGGCTGGAGTCACTCAGCACGTCCTGGATTCGAACTCACAACTCCAGGGGTGGCAGTCAGCATCAATACTTGCTGAGCTACCCAGGCCCCCTGTTTTATTGTTATTTATTGTTACATTTGATCATTTCTTCTGTAAAGTCTGAAGTTAATGTTCTACTGTAAGTGACTCCTTCACTCCCCCATTTTTTTTTAAATAAATAAATAAATAAATATATAACATTAAAAGAATTGAAATGCTAGTGAACTTTTAAAACCTTTCAGTGGTATTTTGCTTGTTCTATTCTATTCTTTGAACTTGTTTGTCTTTTGGTTGGCTTTCAGATGCCCCTACTGTTCAAATGAAGACTGATCCTGTATCTGTGAATTTGGGAGACACTGCTGATATACTCTGCATCGCCGATGCCAATCCCATCAACTCAGATATGTTTTCATGGAAGTGGATGGTGTGTGACCGCTTTGTCATCTCTGTTTTCCTTTCTCTCCCACTCTCTTTTGCTTAGTCTCGCCCTTTTCCACTATACTCTTTTTTGTTAGTCTAGCTCACTGACTTTCTCTCTTTTTATCACCACTATTTATCTCCCGCATCTCTCCACTTTGTCTCATTCTCTCCGTTCTTTCTTTCTCACCATGTGTCACAGCTACTCTATAACAGAGGTGCAATATTTCACCCTTCTAACTATGACAGTGTCTCACCTTTATGCTTAATTCTTCTGGCCTAAGTTGAGAAAAATAGCTTCCATTAAAGCAGCCTTTCCAAAGGCCACATATCTCAGCATTAGCTGTAATTGGGGCCATTTCCAACCATTTGTACATCTATTGTGCCCCGCACGCTTAGTCAGTGTCTCTGATATCTCAAGCGGCATTCCTTCTCTGTCTGTTTTTGTGTGTGTGTGTAGATTGATGTTAGTGTGCAGACAGAGGTAAGAATCACATTCAAACACAGCTGTTGTCATTGTTTGGCTTTCGGGTGCTCAAAATCATCGGAGTTGGCTGAATATTTCCTAACTTTTTAGTTTTTTTTTGGAGAGTGTGGCTTTTTGTTCATATGGCTCATTGTTTTGCAGGCTGTTAAATGTTGATACAGTACATGCAGAATGTTTCAGTCAGTTCGTTCGTGTCCATACGTTTGTCGACACCTTCAGTAACCCCAAAAAAGTTTTTGGAATCTTAAAAGTTATTACCAAACTTTCTCCCATCCCAGCTTAATATGCAGAGATGGAAGCAATTCATAGGTTGATTTCCCTGAAAAGTGTGAACACTGTGGCTCTTTGGCACAATAAAATATTGCACTATTTATTTAAACATTCCAACCAGCTCAACACAGCAACATTGGCTCAACCTGTGGTGTGTTTTGAGCGGGACCATCCAATTTTTGCAATTGCGTTTAAACTCTGCAATGCATTGAGTGCATCTTCAAATAATGATGATAGACCTTTTCTCATAAATAAATGCACTTTTCTGCCACATGTTCCTATGAACCAATAATTGCCCTCAGATTTTAGAGGTATTTTTGGTACCAACACCAAATGTTCCAATAACATGTCCTGCTTGGGTAAATTCCAAAGTGCTTGCTTCTGCATGTACTACAGGTGTTTGTATGTGTGTTGTACATGTAGGGTGAGGGTGAAATAGAAGATCTAGGAGAACAGAGTGAAGATGAAGGCACTGGAGTGTTAACTATATACGAGGTGACCCGGGACAGGGCTGGTTTCTACAAGTGTACAGCAGACAATGGCATAGCGCCTCCTGGCAGTGTGGAAGGACAGCTAATCGTGCGATGTGAGTTCTACCAATCATGTCATATATAAAAACGTATAAATGGGTTAGGATGCAATATTTCACGTAACATGTTACTTTTAAGCTTTAATGTAGTACTCTATGTCCTACATTCTAGAGACTGCTGTTTTTTGTTTTATACACATTAAAGTGGCCTAATACAGTTTGGAGGCACCGAAGATTACTCCAGACTGTTCCCCAAGCCTAACTTAACAGGATGGGTCTCCAAAAAAATGAAAATTCTTATAATTTATTTAGCCTTGTGCCATGCCAAACTGCATTGACTTCCCTTTTTCTGCAGAGCACAAATGAATATATTTAGAATAATGTGTGGCTTTTTTCATACAATATAATCCAAAATTTTGAAGCTCCAAAATGGACATAAAGGCAGAATAAAGGCAATCTATGAATAAAAAC
This sequence comes from Moxostoma hubbsi, assembly GCA_032164185.1. Classification (NCBI taxonomy): domain Eukaryota; kingdom Metazoa; phylum Chordata; class Actinopteri; order Cypriniformes; family Catostomidae; genus Moxostoma; species Moxostoma hubbsi. The sequence continues at coordinate 30,728,775 of JAVLUX010000030.1, read as the reverse complement.
GACTCGAGTAGTTTAACCCATGTGTCCTGTTGTGATGTTTAGTTTCTGAATGAATCTGTCTTTTTGAACACACACTCTTCATCTCTATACACTGACTTTTATTTCTCACTCACTGATGTCTTTTCCTTATGAAGCCAATGAGCTGTAAATGTCACTCAAAGCTAGTTTGAAGAGCGAGGCTGCTTTGGTGGCTTTTTATGGTGCCTATAAAGACTGACTATGGCATGAGCCAACAGCATTCGAGTGCAGGCAGTGAAGGAGCATATCATTGGTTCGACCTGCTGAACTAATACGCCCCTTCACTGAACTAGTATTAGTCGGTCATTTGAGTCTGAACGAGATGAGAGGTGTAGTTCAAGAATGAACTGAATGTACTGGTAAACTCATTTGCAAATGAAATGAATGACTCACTCAGTCATCATGTTCATGAATTAGAATTTTCTGAACGACTGAACGAGAGGAGGCATGTTGTTTGTTTAGATCGGCAAGTAAGTCAGTCGTGTTTAACAAGGAGGAAGTGGTGAAATGCACATAAGACAAGTTTATAGGTATGCATAGGGCTGTTTCTAGTCATATGCGAACTAGGCAGTCACCTAGGGCGCCACCAGCTGGAGGTGCCACAAATCCCCCCGCCGGCACTCTCAGGAGCGCAAATGACATGCTAATCCACTGCCACATGAATAAATGAATGAATCACGACAAATCTTTTTGTATCAAATCAAAAGAATCGAGTCACTAAATGTAATCTAAATCACCACCACTTGTGTCCTGAAGAGGTATGATTGCTTTAGGTGAGATACCGATCATAATCTAAGTCCTTTTTCACTATAAACCTGATTGGAAAACAGGCTTCAAGATGGTGATGCTTTGACACTGCACGCAGTTGCCAGGTATTCAATCCCTTTATTTTCTAGTGTTTACCATCAGCCTTTTTAGAGACTGCTGTACATTTAGTATCACAAAGTATCCCAAGTATCAAAAAAAAAACTCAACCCATGATCATTTTAACTCATGTCGGCATTTACGAAACAGCCCAACTGGGCGTGAAAATTGCGAACCTGGAAACATTGTGTCTGGTTTGCGTACAGTGCTCTGTGCATGCGTCAAGGATGTGGTAGTGTGTGAAAGATCTTGAAGGAGTCATGGAGATGCAGATGTCAATATTTATAGTGAATAAAGTAAAGAATTTTTGGAGCTTGAAAATGTCAGACCCTAATGACTTACATTGTATAGACAAAAATGGCTCATTAATTCTTAAAAAAAATCTTTTGTGTTTCGCAGAACAGAATAAATGAGGGGATTTTTAATTTTTGTATGAACTATTCCTTTAAATTAGTGTTGGTTTTCAAAACATTTATTCGATGTTATTGCAGTTTCTCCAGAGCTCCAGAAGGGTCCACAGTGGAGAAAGGTGGCCAGCCGAGGGGATGGCAGCAACGATGCAAATGTAGTGTGTCAGGCAGAAGGTGTTCCTCGTGTACACTTCACATGGGCAAGAAATGGATTCTCTTTGGACCTCGGCAACCCCAGGTGCCCACTCCTTGTTGTATTTGCTTAATCCAGCATAGTTACCATTGCTTTGGTTATGCTAGAAATATGTTGATTGATGTTACTACACCCTTGAGGAACAACCCTAACCCAACCACTTTTTTTATTTTAAAGCTAGGGTTGGGGTTTGCAAAGTTGCAGAAGTAATGACTCTCCCTTTGTCTGATAATTTTTGCACAAAAATGTAGCCCTTCCCCAAACGCACAACATTTACATGTAAAATGCACTAATAACAACCAAAAATCAGTTTATTCAAAAACATCTGACAACAGAAAAATGGTGCTCACATGACATTTGAAATCATGGGGGTTTTCTCTAGTTTGGCATTAAAAACTTAAACAGGCATGTTCAAAACAATTGCGCACATTGGATAAGCTGGTAAATATGCCGGTAAAGATGTTCACATTCAATGCAAAATTGGGGTAATGGGCCAAAATCTATGCATGCCAATCTTTTTTTGCTTTTGTTTATGACCTAACCCAATAAAGGAATGCCATGTAAGCTGTTTACTTGACCTTATGTGTTGTCAGCTTATTAAGCATAATTGGTGTAATATTGTGCATGTGAACACTCTTACTGTTGCTGTGTCAGTTCACTCAACAAACATGCTGAGCGCGCCGCAGAGCCACGATGTTTACATCTTTTTTTAGAAAACTTTATTTATATAGTTACAGTATATATTATATAGTATAGTAAGATCTATGTGCATATGTATGTAAAAAGTTTGAAATAACTCAGAAACCAGGAAGGGATCAAGGCAGTTTCAAATTCAATGTTTGTGTCACATCCTGTATACTGAGATAACTTAAAAGGCAGCATATATGTATCCGTTACCTTTAGTGGACACCAGATGGTGATATTGAGTTGCTTGTATCCTAGCAACGATGTGACATGATGCTGCCTCAGCAACCTGTCCAAAACCAGTTTCTGGAGGTGCCTTCATACGCAAATGCTGTATGTTGAGTCATTGACTGATAGGTCAGCGAGTTCACAAGACAGATACCTTTGGTTTCGGAAGCAGCCAATGATTAAGTTTTGTGAGTGTGTATCCTACAGTAACAGTGTTTTAGGACAGTGTTAAAACTGAAGTGTGTAATATCTGCACCATTAGTGTCACCAAACAGAATTGCAAAGATTATCACTGTTTTCAAACAGATTCCAGAAATCTCCCCTGGTCATCCACTGGTTGTACAAACAGATAGTCCCGCCCCAAACTCACAGCATTGGTTGAGTTAATGTTGCTGTGTCGGGTGGATTGGCCCCCTTAAACCATCAGTGTAACCTTTTTATAGCACATCAGAGCCACAGAGTTACACTTTTAAGTGAAATCAGCCTACAAATAGCTTACTTATAGTTGACTTTAAGACAGTGTTTTAGTTTACGTTGGTTGAATTCTGTGTAATTTCCATGTTAATATGACCTAATACAGGTACCTGGAGAAGACAGCGAAGGAAGGCGCCATCCACACCAGCATTCTAACCATCATTAATGTTAGCGCAGCACTGGACTATGCTGTCTTTACCTGCACTGCCCGCAACAGCATGGGGGAAGATTCTCTAGACATCCAGCTCCTTAGCACCAGTAAGTACATGCAGACAAACAAACAGGAAATGTGTGGTTGAATGCCAAGCTAGAATGGTCATCTTCACTTTAATGTTCAGGTCACCTTCTGTTGATCCCCATTGAAAGGTGAACGCAAATTACTGGTACCATAAATATATGAATAAATAAGAGCATAATAAAGGAAAACAAACAGACAGCAGCATCTGCTTCTTATCACCAACTTCTCTAAGCACAAACACAGAAATAATGAGCAGGACTGTGAGAGACCTTTCAGCCTGCTGAATGAGATTTTGTTTTCCTTTACCTGAACATCAATTGTGAAATTAATTATTCAGTTGTGGTAATCAACGTCTGCTCTTCCTGAGTAGCCTTTCCCTTAATTTACAGAACAATAGGGCCGATCGATCTCTCACTTTCTCTTTCTTTCTCTCTAGCTTTGTTCAGAAACCTAGTGAGCTGCATCCCCGGGAAGCACAACTATCACAAATTGCTCTTCTTTAACATGCAAAAAAAGGGCTGGTCCAACTAATGCACATACACAATTTTGAATAAACAAACAGGCAATTGGCTCTTTTAACTGTAAGGTGGGATATCCATACAGCTGTCATTTTGAGTGTTATGATGCCTCTATCAAAAGGCAGTTGGCCATTTTAAATGTAAGGCAGGACTACTGACGCCATATTTATCGTTATGTGGTCCATTTCCTTCCCTTAAAGGGGTAGTTCACCCAAAATTGAAAATTACCTCATCATTTACTCACCTTCATGCCATCCCAGATGTGTATGACTTTCTTTCTTCAGCAGAACAAAATTCTTTAGATTTTTAGAAGAATATTTCAGCACTTTACAATGCAAGTAAATGGTGGCCAGAAATCTGAAGGTCCAAAGATCACATAAAGGAAGCATAAAAGTGATCCATATGACTTCATTGGGTTAATTTATGTCTTCTGAAGTAATCCAATTGGTTTTGAGTGAGAACAGACCACGATTCCTTTTTCACTATAGATCTTGATAACAGTCTCCTTGGTGATTGCAATTGTTAAATGAAAATTCTCCATCATTTATAGATTTTTTTTAAAACATTGATGGATAATTCAAAATGCTGTCTGTCATTTTGACAGATAAAAAGGAACGAGAACATATTTTAATCTAGTGCATAAATTGACTTCACTCTATCTCACTCTCTTGCTGTGTGTGTGTGTGTGTGTGTGTGTGTGTGTGTTGGGGGGGGGGGGGGGGGGTTTACAAGGACATTTTCTTTTAGCTAACAAACTGGTAATTACAAGGGTATTATGATATAAATGTGGTTTATATGGACATTTCTTGTATCCCCATAATTGAAATCGCTTAAAAACATACTAAACAATGTTTTATTTTATTTTTTTTAAAATGCAGTACGTTTTTTCAGTATAGTTCATACAGTATAAAAATCATTGTTTATGGAGAGTCCTCATAATGATAGCCACATGTGTGTATGTGTGTGTGTGTGTGTGTGTGTGTGTGCCGATGCCCTGATTATTAGCCATTACCTGGTATCAATTGAAGATGCATTTCGGGCGATCCGATCAAAAGAGGACAGGAGTCATCACAATTTTGAGACATATTGCATCGATTCGGCATGCGACTCTTGACTACATACATCAATCATTAGGTCAGCGTAATACAGAAGGAGCAAAAAGAAAGAGCCAAAAAATTGCCTTACCGTTTCTGCCAATTATACTTGCATTTCTCTCCAATACTTTAGTGTAGTACCTGTTTTAAATGAGCTTCAGATGTGCTTCTCATCAGTGTCATTTTACATTGATGTCATGCATAATGAAGTTTCCTGAAGTCTTGTCAAAAGAAATCTATTGTATATACAGTATATTCTATCAGTATCTGTTTCTGCTTCAAAAATAGTTTTCGGTGTATGTCAGATAACACCATTGTTTTCCAAATATCGCTGTTTTTGATGGAGGAAAACGGAATTCTAGTCTGGATTAGAGGCATGAATGTAGAGAAATTCATGTTTTCAAGCAAAAATTAATTAGTGTGCATGCAGCCTACAAATCCATTTTCAGTTTCTGTCAGTGAACGTCATTATTTTTCCAAAGTATGCTTTGGTGGAAGTGCATAGTTTTCGTAAAATGGTGTTCTAGTGTGGACGAGACGTACAGTAAACATAGCTAAATTAATGTGCTATGACGAATATTGGCAGCTCACTAGGTTTTGAAACGAATCTTTTTCTTTCTTTCAATGACTGGCTGTCTTTCTCTCTGTAATGCTACTAATGATGTCACTTTTTAGTTTAAACCCATCTGGCCATGTAACCAACTGTGAGGGTTCCACCGAGAATGCTCAAAGTAAATTAATTTGGTTTAAATGATTTCTTTTCAGATGTGAACTTAAATGCTTTTCCACTGTTACAGCTTTCTGTTGCATTCTCTCTCTCTCTCTCTCTCTCTCTCGTCTTCCGTAGAGGCCTATTGAATTGACTAGGGCAGGCACATTTAATGTTTATCATAAAAACCATGAAATACAATCCAATATCTGCCTTTTTTTTGTCCACACCACCTCCTCTGTTTTTACTGCAGTGAATATTCATAATTAATCTGACACAGCAATTGTAAATTTGATGTGCTTCTTATCATCAGACGACCGGGGAATGGAATAGTGCAGAGTTTTTTTGCTCCCTGCCTTGCAATTTTGGATTGACCACTTCGCCCCTCTCTCCCAAGCGAGCCAACAAGATAATTAACCATTTTCATAGCAAAATGAATTGACACACATATTTCTCCCTGTTCAATTCTCTCTCTTTGCCACTCTTAAATAAACATTCTTTCAACAATGCAATAAGGTTTACACAGTCATTATTCTTTTCATTTAACAAGCTTATATGTGAATCTTATGAAGAAATGTCTGAGTCATATTTCACACTTAAATCAAAAAATGAGAAATGAGCACATTTTGCCCCCAATTTCTAATTACTTTATATATATATATATATATATATATATATATATATTGTTTTGATTTTAGTTTTAAGGGGGGTATTTTTTGTGTTGTGTTTTGTTTTTTTTGCTTTGCTGCATAAAAGGAAGTATGTAAAAGTAAAATTCTCTTATCATTCTTTCACTCTAGTGCCATCTAAGATGTGTATGACTTTCTTTTGCAGATCAAAAAACTAAGATTTTTAGAAGAATATCTCAGCTCTCTCTGTCAATTCAATGCAAGTGAATGGTGACCAAAACTTTGAAGCTCCAAAAAGCTTATAAAGACAGTATAAAAGTAATCCATACAACTCCAGTGGGTTAATCAATGTATTCTGAAGCGATCCAATCAGTTTTGGGTGAACACAGACTAAAATGTAACTCCTTTTCACTTTATATTTTGACATCAGCAGTCTCCAGGTTCGATTCGAGCTTGATTTCACTTCCTAGAGCTGGAAGCGTTCGCAGAGCAATAGATAGTGCAAGGAAGTGCAATCAAGCTTGAAATCATGAACTCCAAGGAGACTGCTGATTTGAAGCTATAGAGTGAAATGTTACATTTACATGTAGTTACACAGTTACAATGTAACAGTTACATTTTGCTCTGTTCTTACCCAAAACTGATTTACTTGCTTCAGATGACATTGATTAACCTACTGGAGTCTTATGGATTACTTTTATGCTTTCTTTATGTGCTTTGGAGCTTTAAATGTCTGGCCACCATTCACTTGCTTTGAACTGACTTACAGAGCTGAGCTATTCTTCTAAAAATCTTTGTTATTGTTCTGCAGAAGAATGTAAGTCATATGGATGGATAGATAGATAGATAGATAGATAGATAGATAGATAGATAGATAGATAGATAGATAGATAGATAGATAGATAGATAGATAGATCGATCCTCAATACATTTTGTTTGATTTAAATAAATTTGCCAGTGGAATAAGAATAAACTTAATTCAAGATATATTCAATTAAAGTCTTAATTTCTTAAACAATTTAGCTTCTAAAGTAAATTTATATTGCTTTAAAAATGTTCACTGGAAAACAAGACAAATGATAAACTATCATATTTTTCATATTTTGGTCTGAGGTATGACCTGCTTATTGTGCTCTTTATTTCCCTCTCCTTCTCTCTCACTCTTAGATCACCCAGATCCCCCATCAGATCTGAAGCTCCTTCGCATCAGCCACGACTCTGTAACTCTGGAATGGATGCCGGGGTTTGATGGTGGCTTGATACAGAACTTCCGTGTCAGGTGAGGTGTCAATGTAAAATGTGTGGTATGACAAGTTGCTATGTTTTATCTCCCAGTCTGCAGTGCCACAAAACTGAAATTACGCTCATTTCAGATAGGCTGCTGTATGCATGTTACTATGTTTATCTACAAGTCTATGTGGCACTGTCATTCACATATGATTCCCTAATAAACACTAGCATCTGTTTCATTGACAGGTACCATTGGGCAGGAACTGCGAGTTATATGTATGTGGATGTTTTTCCTCCAACGGCTACAGTGTATACAGTCACGGGTCTCAACCCTTCCACAACATACAACTTTTCTGTCAATGCTCTCAATGCAATGGGAGAGAGCAGCTATGCAGACAACAACAAGATACTAACCGTCACCACCGCTGGTATATTTAGCTTAATCTGTCTCATAAATCAGTGGATTTAACCGGTGAGTCGCATCCCAAAAATGGGTCACAGGTCTGTTCCGAAAGCGTTCAGACAGCTGGGAAAAACAATGCTAAATGCAAATAATAAAATGCAACTGAGCAAATAATCTTACATATAAGATAATGATAGTGCTGAGAGCATGAAGCCATGAATATATAGGAGACATTTCAAAAACTAAGCAGTTCTTAGTAGTATTAATGCTTGACATTAGACCATTTTTGTTTGCTGTTTGTTCCAGTGTCATATCTGGTTCCTGATGCAAAACCATTTGAAAACCACTGAAATCAATCACACCAGGCATATACACTAAATTAATAATTTGGGTCCCCAACTGGCTTTTTTTTTTTTTTTTTTTTTTGTATGTTTAAATTCAAGCTTTACTTTCCACTGATTTTATGAGCCATTCATCAATCTGACAAATCACATTTTATTTGTGAGGCAAAGATCAATACTGAGGCTCATGCAAATAAGGCCAAAAGGCTGAACATCTACACCACTCAGTGCAAGAGTGTGTTTTCTGTATGCATATGTCAGTTTTAATTGTGTGGGGCGAGTGGAAGAGAGAGAGAAAGAAAAACAATAGAACTGAAGACAGAGAGAGACAGAAAACAAAACATTGTGATGTATAATAAATGATGATAAGCTACATTCCCTCCGCAAACATAATGATTTCTGCAATTGTAACATCATAGCATTTGATTTGCAAAACAATTAGTCACGAGAAAGCACAGACAGCTGACGGAAGTATAAAACATGAAACACAGCCCTGACTCACAGCTCACCAATGGTAGAGGTTTATATTACTATTATGGGGCAACAACAACAACTAGAAGAACACATTACTTTACACATTTACCAGTCAAGATATAAATTAATCAATCCCAAATTCAGTTTTAACACACGTAACTTTGATTTGCTGCATGTGTACTGTGGGATCGTATTGTGTGTGATTTGCCAAGAGTAACTGCACAAATGGCCACTCAATGCATGTGGTATGGTATTTGGTAATTGTATATATTGTTACCTATGTCAGTCACTCATGGCTCTAACTAAATGCCTTTTTCATGTTTATAGATATAATGTGTAAATATAGGTCTATATGAAAAAATTATATATCCTATAGTTACTATGTAGGCCTACATATTTATTATATTTCAGATTAAATATTGTTTATTAGGCGCTTTATTAGAGGCAAATTTGTTTGGTGTGGTGGATATGACATCACTAGGACAGTTGTAGTTTTATAATATATATATATATATATATATTTTAAAAAAATCATTCTATAGATATTAAAATGGTTTATTTCACTCGGTGTTGAGCTTATAATATAGTTTAAATATGTAACATTTTATATTTTTATGATAATTATTTTATAGTTTAATATTGAAGTTCTGGGTCTGGAACAAGCAAGTAAAATCTGTACATAAAAGGCATTTGAAAAGTGCTTAAATTAAATGATGAAGAAAAAAAAACAAAAACAATCCAAAAGATTTGGCATGTAATGTGGCCTTTTTTTTCCTCAGTTTTAATTAGTTTGTTTTGATACAAATAAACCCCTGGGATATGAAATAGCTTGAAGTTGAAGAAACGCCTGTATTAATTTATACTAATATGATATCATCATACTTAAAGCCAATGCTATTTAGCGAGAACCCAATAAATGCAGTTTATCAGATCATACATGTAAATGCTAATGATATAGACCAATTTGTTTTTGTTTTTGTGATCTGGTCAGAGCGGAACATAATGTCTGCTCCCCTCCCCTGAATGATTTACCAACTATTTTTTCTCTCTTTCTCTCTCAGATGTTGACTGGGTCTCCCCAGCAGACCAAATCCCGACAACTCCTCCAGGTGCTGCATTTCCTCCTGTTGCTTTCTGCGGCTTCTATTTATCAAATGTAGAAAAGGCCTGACACCCCAGAATGCAGATCAATTTCTCCAACACTCATACTTTAGTTTCCATGGCCTTTACCGGCCTGTTTTATGTATTTTCACAAGGCCTTGGGGCGCAATGTTTTCCCTGTTGTGGTTTGGTTCAGTTTAGCTCAGGCTATAATCTTGAATGCTTTGGTAAAATTTAATGGGGCACAGTGGCAGTTATTGACCATTGGCTTGTCAAAGAGAATAAACTGACTTTAGCTTGCTGCAAATATGCTCTGTTATTTTTTTTCAGCAGTATTTTTGACTCGTCTTCCAGCAAAAATATCTAAACATCCAAGATAAATGTTACTCCTTAAACAAAGAAAAATAATTGCTATATAGATAATGAGAGTTGTTTTATTTATTAATTTTTTTTATCTTGTTTTAAGCATTGTTGTAACATACTATATTGAGGCTTAAGCTTAAAACAAGAAAAAACTATTTGGGGTAATGGGGTAAGAAAAATAACTTCCATCAAGATATACAGTATTCTCTGTCTTATTATCTTATTATCTCAAACAATTTTGCTTTCAAAGTAAATTAATCTAGTTTTAAGGAAGTTGCAATATTTTTACTAGATAACAAGACCAAAAAAACTGATTAGAAAATATTATTTTGTAGTGTGAGGTCCACCAGATACTGCTTTGTATGAAAATATAAAATAAAAATTTAATTACTTTATTTCTCACAATTGTTATTTTTTAACTTGCAATCGTAAAAATTGCAAGATTAAATGATCAATTGCATGATATAAATCTTTTTTTTTATTATTAATGTAAAGTACGAGGTTAAAGTCTATAAAAACTCACAAATGCAACTTTTTTTCTCATAGCTGCATCTATACAGTATCATGCAGTTTTAACTTTATTTCTTGCAATTGCATGTTATAAACTGAATTGCAAGTTTATTTCGTAATTATGATAGTCTCAGTTGCGAGAAATAGTCACAATTACGAGATTTCAACTTTTGTAATTGTGAGTTTATATCACGCAATTGCAATTTTAGATCCCGAGTCAGAATTGTGAGAAATTAAGTCAGAATTGCCTTTATTTCATTTTTATTACGTGGCTGTTTTAAGGCTCCATAGCTTTGCATTTTTATGTGGTTCATATAAAATAGATTCATTAGGGTTTTAAATTTCCATGGATAGTTCCTATGTCATCAGTTTGATTTGGGAATTATGCACTATGTGGGGGGGGGGGGGGGGGGGGGGGGGGGGGGGGGGGGGGGGGGGGGGGGGGGATTTTCAGGGAGAGATTCATCAATGTATCTCCAGTGTATGTAAATAAATTAGTTCATGCAGCATTGCAGTCATTTTCATGTGGCGAGGCATGACTTGAGCATGTCAGATCCTTAAAAATCACATGCTTTCTTCTGCAAAACAGTGACATATCCAACATGACAGTGACACAGTTTTACATATTCAACACAAGACATCTTTCAACATCATGAACATGCATTAATGAATTTCAGCACAGCTGCCAATTAACGTTAATTTATTCCACTCTGACAACCTGAAAGTGTCCAAATAATTTTGTCTTAATTGTGAACAGTGTATGTATTGTTTTGGAAAATCTAACAAGCGTCTTTATAGTGAAATGTTGAGCTTGAAAACTGTCCTTGTGCTATCTTTAAAATTAAGGGGATAGTTCACTCAAAAATGAATATGAATCCATAATACTCCAGTTGTTAAATTCATATCATCAGAAGCGATATGGTAGGTGTAGTTGAGTCCTTTTTTTAATAGATATATCAAATTTCACTTTTACATGAAATATTTCCTATTTTGTTTTTAGTGATTCTTCATGAATATCAACACCTAATGGGTAGGGATGTGAAATTATAATAAAAAATTACTTAAGTATTTATCTGTTTCTCACCCACACCTATAATATCGCTTCTGAAGAATAGGATTTAACCACTGGACACGTATGGATAATTTAAGTTTCCTTTATGTGATTTTTGGAGCTTCAAAGTTCTGGTCACCATTCACTTACTTTGTATGGACCTACAGCTGATATATTCTTCTAAAAATACACATCTGGAATGGCATTAGAGTAAACAAATGGTGAGGAAATTTTAATTTTTGGGTGAACTATCTCTTTAAGAAAGAGAAAAACTAAATCAAGCAGGTTTCGATAATTTCATTTTTGGGTGAATTATCCCTTTAATGCCACTTTAGGTAGATATTTTGTTATCTAATGAAATGACTTTCACACATTTTGAAGTGTGGCTTCACTTTTGTTCTTCTGACAGGTTCCAGTCTTCCAGTATATGTTGTGGTGATCCTGGTAGTGGGCGGTGTCCTGATTTTACTAAATGGTTTGGGCTACTTCCTATTCGCCAAATATAAAAGAGGGCAGAGCCTGAAAGGTAACCGACAGCGTAGCTCCTCGGCGTGTCACTGTTTGTTCTTTGCTCTGTCAAGACAGTGTGTCCCGAAACAGTTTACTCATGGCGACAGCACGCAGTGCAAACGGGATGAACTGTCTGAATTCTAATATAACTTCTCACTTTTAAATCCATCTCTCTCTCTCTCTCTCTCTCTCTCTCATCTCGTTCTCTGCATTCTCACCCATCTGCATCATACCACCATCTCTCTTTTCCCCAGCAGCTGTCACTTTCTCCCTTTGTCTTCCCCCTTATCTCGCCCCTTTCCCTTTCGTCCTCTGTCATTCCCTCTCTCACTCACCCCATCTGTCTCTTTTTTGCCTCGCCCCTTCCCTCAAAGTGTCAGGTGTCTTGTCTTCCCCCTCTCATCTCTCTTTCTCAAATTGTTTGCTCTCTATTCACAATCCTGTCCTATTCTTGTCTATCTTTCATTAAGGCCAGAGCCTTTTTATCAGTTTATTAAAGCCACTCTCTCACAATTTGTAGGGATGAAGCAATAATTGTATCGGGTGTGTGAGGAACATTGCGTACACAAACTATCTTATGTGTCTGACATCCTGTCTGTCTTTTCTCTCCTGTCTGTGACTTTGTTCAATGTTCTCTTGTTTGTTTTTTTTTGTTTTTTTTTTGTATACAGAGGACACCTTGAGCATTTCAAAAGACTCAAAGAGTGAGGAGCAAAGGTGAGATATACTCTGAATCAAAGCTCCACTCCAGGCATAGCAGCATTGACTTGCGTCCTGACTCCATAAAAAAAAAAACAGAACTTGGAAACAAAAAACAAACTAGATTATTAAAAATTAGATTATTTTCTGAAGACATTGTAGGTGCTTGCTCTGGCCAATTATGCTGCCACAAAATGTTAAAGGGTTAGTTCACCCAAAAATTATAATTCTCTCATCGTTTACTCAACCTCTTTTTTATCATGCCGTCTCAAACACGTACGACTTTCTTCTGCAGAACACAAAGAATCTTTGAAGGACATATGATGTGTGCTTGTCCATACAATGCAATCAGTGGTGTCCAAAACTTTCAAGCCCCAAAAAGGACATAAAGGCAGCATAAAGGTAATCCATGTCTCAATTGGTTTAAAGGAAAGTGCCAGGTTCAATACAAGTTAAGCTCAATCAACAGCATTTGTGGCATAAGATTGATTACCACAACAATAATTATGGACTCATCCCTCATTTCTTAAAAAAAAAAAAAAAAAAAAAAGCATAAATCTTGGTTCCAGTGCAGCACTTATAAACGGAAGTCAATGAGGCCAGTACGAAAACGTTAAAATACTCTGTTTATAAAATATAGCCATAAGACATGCATGTAAACATGATTTTAGTGTTATAAAATCACTTTCTAACAACTTTACAGGTTTTAACACAATAACGCTATAACACATTTTTTGTTCCTGGGTAGTAAGTGTTATTTCCTAATTGCTTATGCCTCAGAAGAATAGAAAATGGCTATTATTCCCCACAAACTTTGCTTTCGTGGCCAGGACAGTGATATTTTGAAATGTACCTATTTCCAATGAGAAAACTGGTGAATTTGTGTCTTTTCGTTCAGATAAAGTCAGAAAAAACAACATATGAATCCAAATTAACATGTATTTATACTAAAGTAATACAGAAATGACTAAAAAAGATTTAGAAGTGAGTAGTTTTTTGAGATTTACGATTACACTGTAAATCACTTTCACGAATCAGCCCCCAAATGTAGTCTCCCATCATGTTCTCGTTATACTGCCCTTGGTAGCGGCGTTCAAAGTCCAGGATATCCTGATGGAAGCACTCGCCATGCTCCTCCGAGTACGCTCCCATATTCTCCTTGAATTTATCAAGATGTGCATCAAGGATATAGACTTTGAGGAACATCCTACAGCCCATGGTGCTGTAGTTCTTCACCAGATTCTCAAAGATCTCCACATAGTTTTCGGCCTTGTGATTGCCCAGGAAGCCCGAACCACTACGACAAAGCTGTTCCAAGCTGCTTTCTCCTTACTAGTGAGCTACTTAGGGAATTCATTGCACTCCAGGATCTTTATCTGTGGTCTGATGAAGACACTGACTTTGACCTTTGCCTCAGTCAGCTTAGGGAAGAAGTCTTGAAGGTTCTTGAAGGCTGCCGACTCCTTATCTAGAGCTCTGACAAATTGTTTCATAAAGCCCAATTTGATGTTCAGTGGTGGCATCAGCACCTTCCGGGGTCCACTAGTTGCTCCCACTTGACGTTGTACCTCCCCACAGACAACTCGTTCCACTGTGGCCAGTCCTGCCTGTCGTAGTGTGCCTTGGTGTCCCTGCTGTACCAAAGGTAAAGATAGCATGGAAACTTGGTAAAACTGCATTGGAGACCCATCGCTACCATTTTGAAGTCTCCTATGACCTCCCAGCCATACTCATCATACTTCAAGGTGTTCAGCAAGGTCTTGATGCAGTTGTTATTCCCTTTGAGGTGCACTGAGTGAGCCAGGGGAAGAGACTGGTACTTGTTAACATTATGGACCAGCATGGCTTTGAGGCTCCTGTATGAGCTGTCAATGAAGAGGTGCCACTCATTCTGGTTACAAGCGATTCCGATTGCCTCAAACAGACTGGTCACATTGTGGCAGAAACAAAGCCCATCTTGATGGGTGAAGAAACTGGAAAAAGGTTGGTAACACTTCCTCTTGATCTATGACTTACACACTTTCATCAAAGTTCCAATGCTTGATCCTAGATGTCAAAAGCTCAGCATTAGACTAGGTGAGACAAAGATCTCTAATCATGTCATTGAGGTCTTTTTGGTTGGGGACGTATGGGTTTCTCTCCTCAGCTCCACCTCTGAAATTGTCATCTGGATCTAAAAAGTATTCCTCGCTCTCTGACTTGCTGCTCTCTTCTAAAGATGGCTGCTCTTTCTTCTGGGAAGTGGGTACGGAGAGCTCATGACAGTGTGGCACCGGGGCGATGGATGAACGAAGGTCTAGATACGTGATAGCAGGTGCATTCATGCCAGTCCGACGTTTGGAAGGGTCCATCATGCAGAAGTAGCAGTTGCTTGAGTGGTCAGTAGGTTCCATACAAATTCTTGGGATAGTGAAATTCGGCTCTCTTTTCCACACTGTACCATCATACAAAAATGTATTTATTTCACCCATGACTAATGTGTAAGAGATGCTAGCAACATTTTCCATATATATATTTTTTTAATAATCTGAAAATTGTAAAACAATAAAAAATTTAACTTTTATAATTTAAAAATATTAACCAATTTTATAACATAAAATTCAGAGCAACAATTTTACCAATTTTTTCCATCTTACCTTCCAGAGTTTTTTTATTTTGCAGAGCTCGCAGGTGAAATTAGGTGCCCAGAGTTTGTCATGATCCTGACAGGTATGCAGAAATATGCCTTGTAGGCCTCACACATCATAGCAGATGCTTCCACTGAGTACTTTTTTCACTCTTGTCTTGATAAATTAGACATAGCAACATGCGTCTGCTGGATACTTGCAGCCTCTTGATGCTATCTCAGAAAAATATGTAAAGATATGTATCCACTAAGGCAGCTAGAACTAAACTAAACTGGTGGGCTTATGGCCCCTGTATTTATACTACTATTTATATTACTGGAAATTCTAGAAAGTTTCCTCAGCACTGAACTCTGGAATGTTCTGGAAAATATATTTCAAAATATCACTGTGCTGGTCACAAAAGCAAAGTTTGTGGGGAATAATAGCCATTTTCTATACTTTTGAGTCATAAACAATTAGGAAATAACACTTACTACCCAGGAGTCAAAAAATGTATATTAATGTAAGTGCTTTTATCAAATTATAAGCTTCACACTTCTGTGTTTATATCCTCCAAAAATTGCCGCCATTCACTTCCATTGTAAATGCCTCACTGAAACCTCACTTTTTGCTTTTTTTTGTTTTAGAGAAAAGGATTAACGAGACGAAATGAAATTTTGTGGTATTCAACATTACGCCACAAATGCTGTCGATTGAGATTAACTTGCATTGAACCCGGAACATCCATATCTTCTGAAACAATATAAAACAGAACTAAAGATTTACTATAAACCTAATTGGAACTGTGCAGGCTTCAAGACATCTCAGTCATTCTGTGATGCTCCATGTACAGTTGTTGCCAGGTTCTCAATCCCGATTCTCAATTTTATTATGCACCAGTACGATTTTGCATTTTTATTCTCTAGTTTTTACCATCAACATTTTGGCCACTGTGGTAAATTTTAAAAATATCAAAAAATAACTCAAAAACAACTTTTTACCAGTAGCCTAACTGGACCTGAAAACCTTGAACCTAGCAACACTGTGTCTGGTTCATGTACAGCTCTCTGGGCACGCGTCAAGCGTGTGGTGGTGTGTGAACAAGCTTCTCTCATGAACGCACCAAGGAGACTGTAAATGTCAACATTTTATGGAATATGGGCTTTTGATCTGTTTCTGACTCAAACCGATATGATCTCTTTAGAAGACTTGGATTAAACCACTCCCAAGTCCTGTGGATTACCTTTATGCTGCCTATATATCCTTTTTGGAGCTTGAAAGATTTTAACCCCATTGACTTAAATTGTATGGATATTTACATATCATACATCCTTCAAAATATCCTTGTTTGTGTTCCGCAGAAGAATGAACGAGTTTGAGATGGCAATATGGTGAGTGATTGATGAAAGAATCATCATTTTTGGGTGGACTATCCATTTAAGGTGTTGTGGGTGTTTGCAAGGGCATTGCTAGGTAGTTGCTAGGGTCTTCTGAATAGTTGCTATGTGGTTACTTACTGGTTACTAGATGTGGCTCAGGTCCATCCTTCAAGTCTGATGATTTGCTAGGCAAAAATAACAAATCCATTTGCATGTCTGTCACACAAATGGTTTGAGATAAGTTACACAACAAAGTTAATATATGTGTCAGAGATTTGAACAAACCCATAAGCCAAAGTATGAGCAAGAGCAAGCATCAATAACAAGCAAGTCCATTCATTTCACCAGCTTACAGGTGGCAGAATCATGAGCTACCAAAAGCATGTAAAAACAAAAGATGGCTTGCTTAATTAGCTTGACCAAATTACTTAAAAAAACAACATGAAATGGTATCTGCATCCCATTTTAGATTCATAATGTGACATTTCTTGGAGTGAAACAGGATATTCAATGAAAAAAGATGTTGAACGGGACATGTTTTTATCCATTGTGGCATTGATTGGCCATTTCATATCACAATGTAGCCAGAAATGTAATGCAAGTTGGCAGTCCACTGCTACCCTCCTGAAACTATTTGGATAATGTCCCAAATCCCTGAATGAGGAAGTTATTCTTTCTCTTCTCTTTCCTAACTCACATGTACCATGTGCTGAGCAGGGAAGAAAAACTAGATGTTTTTCATTTCGGTTTGTTCTGAGCAGAAACGGTATTTTTACTTTCTTTTTTCGGTATTCGGCTGCCTCCTTTCAAATTTAACCAGATAGAATGAAATTAAAGAGCGGTTAATAAGTACTATGTACAGTACTAGCATTCTCTGTCAGTGACACCTGCCTGGAGTTCGGACTCATGTGATCCTAAGACCGCGACCGGGCTACGTGCCCAAGGTTCCTACCACTCCCTTCAGGGACCAGGTAGTGAACCTGCAAGCGCTGCCCCGGGAGGAGGCAGGTCCAGCCCCTTCGTTGCTGTGTCTGGTATGTGCTTTGCATATCTACTTGGACCGCATGCAGAGCCTTAGATGTTCTAAGCAGCTCTTTGTCTGCTTTGGTGGACAGCGGGTCCGAGCACACTGAACAAGAAGTGTTGCATCCTCGTGGGCACTGGCCAGGGGCACCTCCCTTGCAGACATATGCAGAGCAGCGGGTTGGGCAACACCCAATACCTTTGCGAGATTTTACAATATCAGAGTTGAATCTGTTTCGTCCAGTGTTTTCTCAGGTCCGAGCTGGTAGAACTCGGTTTACACTGACCGCTTGCACCTAGCGCCCTTTGCCTCCGCTGAGGTAAAACCGTGCACTCTTATCCCAGGAGATCCCAATAACTCGGCTCCCTGGATGACTCCTCCCAAGCCCTCTGGTCCGTGAATTCAGTGGAGGAATTCGCTGACCAAATCCAATGCGGGTACTCAATCTACCCTGTACTGGAATAGGTGCTCCACAGGACAGGCTCCTACGTGGACTTATCCCCCTGTGTGTATTTTCGGACCCGCGTTTCCCTTGGGAAGTTCCCACTGCCCCCTGGTCGCCGTGTCTGTACCAACTCCTCCCTCACAATGAGGCAGGATCCTACCACCTCGCCATTTTCCACATGTGACCTGAAAGCCCATGTGATATATTCACCATGCTTTTCCTCCCCCAGTCTGGGCAGGTGTGGTCTTTGCAGGTCTGAAAGAATAGAAACTGGGAAAGATCACCTTCCCGATGCGTATGATAGCGTTAAGATGGCCCCAGCCGCTTTAACTCTATGCGAGAAACATAGGCGCAGCCTTCTCCCATGCTTGGCATGCCTCCTTGTTCCCCCCTGTCGGGGGTAAAGAACCAGAAGGCTTTGACGATTTTATGGGGCGTTGGGGAAGGGTATGTGCAGTCTGACTCAGCCGGGCACTTTAGCAAGTAAAATACCTGCCCACTCCTGTGTCAGCAGTACATGTACATGGCTCAGCCCATGGCATAATTTAAATTGGTCACTTCAACACTCGTTCCCTCCAAAGTTCCCCCTCGTTCCCCCGTCTCGTTCCCTCCATCAGGGAACTGAGGTTACATCCGTAACCTAGACGTTCCCCGTCTGTCTCTCACTTCGACGTTGTGTCTACCTGGCCACGTCACTGAACCGAGCCACCGTTGCTGCCAAACCTCATTGTCGGCTTCTTAGAAAAATTCTGAATGAAACAGACGCATTTCCCTCCCTTTATACCCGTATGTCTGGGGGTGGGACATGCAAATTCTGTCTGGCAATTTCTCATTGGTCTTTTCTCATAGATCAGAGATGCGAAAGGCTCTCAAGAGAGACCCCTAGTGTCGCTTCTTTGACACAACGTCTCGTTCCCTCCATCAGGGAACAGAGGTTACATCCGTAACCTAGACGTAAAGTATAATGTCTTTTCAATAAGTATATTCATAATATTAAAAATATCCCCAAAAATATATATATAAAAAAAACGAACAAAAAAACATCTGGCCATCTAAAATCAATTAATAGCTAATGTCTCTCTCTTAAGATAAGATAGTCATTGTGTCAGAGTACAGAGCCAATGAAATGTACTTTTTACTTCAGAATTTTTCCTTGTATTTGGATTAATCGTGCATGCACACTTAGTAATTAAATGTAGTTGTCTAAAAGGTCTTCATCATGTGTCAGAAGGTTATATCCACTATGTGCTTAGAAATGTGTGAAACAATTTACTTCAGAATCAAATCACATGCTGATCATGTTCAACTAAAAAGAGAGAAACCTAATTTTGGGGGCAACAGGAAGTGATGTAATTCCTACAATTGACTGTAATAAACCATTTAAACTTAAATAAAAAAATAAAAATCTGAATGAAATTAATTAACCGTTTACCAACATTTAAAAATTAAATTTTCACTCAAAGTTTTCAGTCCCTGGTGCCGAGAATAAAAACGTCAGAACAAGATTTTTGATTCCTGCAGGTCCACATCGAGCAGCTCAACCCGCTATGCGAGCAGAGAGCTTATCAACGCCTCAGCACAGCGAACGCTCCTCATCGACAGCGGCTCAGAGCCTGATGGCAGCGTCTACGAGAGCTTTGGACGGGTATATCACTGAATGCTCACTTAGTCTGTTCACGCAGTGAAAATCTGGAAAGGGGTGTTCTGTCAAACATATATATAAAAAAAATATAAATAAAAAGAATGGAATCAAGAAGGGCAGATTTTCTGTTTGCTGTCTTGTGAAAGTCAGTGATAAAAAAGAGCTCACTAGAATTCACAAACAATGCTGATTACTACTGAATGTAGCTTTACTTTTTTGTGTACCTTTCTAACATCTCAATTGCAGGAGAATTCACATTATTATTACCCTACCGAGGCCTACAGTCCTGCCCTGTATCCTCACCCTGAAGGCCCCGAGTATCAAGGTGAGAGTTCACATGATTGAATCTACTGAAGTTATGATTTTAATTGGGAGATTAAAATTTTAAAGGGATAGTTTGTTTAAAAAAATTATAATTCTGTCATTTAATTACCCCCATGTTGTTCCACACTCATAATGAGGTAATTAATACAAGAGTATATTTGAAGAATGTTGATACTGCTGTTTTCCATACAATGAAAGTGAATGGAGACTGAAGCTAAAATTTGCATTTCACTGAAAAAGAAAGGGATACGGGTTTGCAACAACATGAGGGTTATAATAAGAGCCACACAGTGTGAGGAAGCACAAAACTACATCTGTTAAGAAACCTCATTACATTTTTACATTGTCAAAAGACTAAGAGTCTTTAGTTTGATGGGATATGTCTTGTTTTAACCCAAATTTTTCAAAATGTCATACATTTATCGTGAAACAGCATGCTTGTAAACACAATGACCGCAGACAACGATTACTTTCCCTTAGACATCCTATATTCACTGTGCATTATCACAATGAGAATCAATGGGTGCATTCAAAAGATGGAAAATGTTGCTTTTCAAACTGTTCTGAGACCAGTGCAAACAGACAGCACACTTGAGGTTGAGTCATTAACTAAATAGCGAGCAATGGAGCATCCTACAGCTTTCCTCTGCAGATAAATGCATACACTCCATAGTTCAGTTTCAGGCTTCAGATGATTGGACCACTCAACATGGTTGGCAGACATGAATCAGTGGTAATCAGTACATAGATTCAGAATTTTTAATGCTTAATTTTATTTTAACATGGTTGTCAGTGATTGGACAACGTTGGCCATTACTTTGAATCAGAATTAATTATGCTAATTTATCTTGTTTGTTTGACTGTGCAAAGAGAGAACATTGAGATTTTGTTGCGAAAATAGAAAAAAACATTGAAACATAAAAGTCAAATTAAATCAATACATTTTGTTTTTATATAGGTTTTATTTGTGCTTTTCCCATTATACATTGTCCCAAAGCAGCTTTACAGAAAATCAGCTGTTATGTCTGTAACGTCTCAAAATAAAAAAATATTTTAAAAAATAATGACTTTCTATAGCTTGATATTATTTAAAATTCCACAAATAATTCCCGCTATCACCATATGATGACATAAATTTTTAGGAAAACTATTGGCTCTATACCCTTACCCCAAGTATGTGGGATAGTAATAGGCAAGCTCCACAACAAATAGGTTTATTTCTCGGTTTGATTGAATGAGGGGAGGTATGCTATACCACAGCATTCCCAAAGTTTTACACTTTTAATAACCCTTTTGCCTCTGTGCAATGGGAGTTTTCAATATTTTAGCAAACTTCTCCAGTGACAGATGTTTATTGATTAATAAACAATTAAAACAGTTTTCTGTTCCAAAAATGCAACTTGAAGGTACAAGATTAAAGTATTCATGTGCTGAGTTTTCATCCCTCCAGATGGCAGAGACGGCACAAGCCCTCTTACTCATGAGTACGAGGAGGTGAGAAGCTGGGGGACATATGAGGATGTGCAGGGACACTCACTGCTGCCCCCTCCTGCCAACTACAATCCACGAGCACCACTCTCCACTTCCTATGAGGTGGGCATGAACCAACAACGAACTAGATATGTTATACTGCAGCACTTAATGTCAATTAGTGTGATTGCTAATTTCTAAGTTGTAAATTTAATCTAATCTCACCCAAATTCTACTCTTAATACAGAGGATGCCAGATATACAAAAGATCTTTGTAAAAGAATCATAAATGATGGGTAGTGCAGAGTGGTGGTGCAATAGTTTATTGTAATCTGTCCAGTTTGCTAGTGCGCTTTTGTTTAATGATGTTTATTCCACTTTGTCTCAAACAGGGAAGAGTGTATGGTAATGCTGATCAGGACCTCACACCAGGAGTTTATGATTCAATGGTGTACAGAAGCAGAAAAGACTCCAACTTGCCTTTTGAACTCAGGGGAGAGCTGGTCTAAGAGCTGTAATATATATACTCCTGTTTTGACCATCTATTTTCTGAAACCAACAGTCAAAGTTGTCCTGTACTTGTTACAGTGCTTGTAAGGCCGGACTGTTTTGAAATTTGTAACTGTTTTTACTGTTTTTTTTCTATACAAATTTGTGCAATAAATTCATTTTGAACACTTTAACGTGTGTTAATTTTTTGCAGATAACTTCTGCCTTAGGCCACGTCCACACTAATAAGTATGAAACCTCCGTTTTCAATTTCCAAATGGTATCTTTTTCAAAGGATGCAGTCATTGAGGGCATTTTTAAAAGTCTCCGTTTTATGAGCGGTGTAAACAGTTTTCAAACAAATACAAAACTAAATACATTTTCAAACAAAAATGTGTTAGTGTGAACATGGCCTTGAAATAAGCAAGGAAACTAGGAAAATAGTAACAGTTTGTAAAAAATAAATAAAAATAGCGCTCATGCACGAGAAGCTGGAAAAACAGCTAGACGCAAAGAATATTTCAGCTCTGTAGGTCCTTACAATGGAAGTGAATGGGTGCCAAACTTTTGAAGCTCCAAAATCCACATAAAGGGAGTATAAATGCAGTCCATATGACTCCTGTGGTTAAATCCATGCGTTCAGACATGATATGATAGGTGTGGGTGAAAGACAGATCAATATTTAAGTCCTTTTTATCTTAAATTCTCCTCTCTTCCCAGTAGGGGGTGATATGCATTAAGACTACTAATCACTAAAAACAGAAGAAGAAGAATGTGAAAGTGAAACTCAAGAGGAGATTGACTGAGTAGGCAGGAGAATTTATAGTAAGAGTAGACATAAATATTGGTCTTTTTTCTAACCCACACCTATTATATCACTTCAGAAGACATTCATTTAACCACTGGAGTTGTATGGAGTACTTTTTTGTTGCCCTTATGTGGATTTTGGAGCTGGCACCCATTCACTTTCATTGTATGGACCTACAGAGCTGAGAAATTCTTCTAAAAATCTTTGTGTTCAGCAGATGAAAGAAAGTCATACACATCTAAGATAGCATGAGGGTGAGTAAATGATTAGAGAATTTACATTTTTGGGTGAAGTATTCCTTGAGGTATGTAATTTCTGTGGCACTGTTGCCACCAAATGGAATTTCAAAAATAAACATCTTTTTCAAACAACTTTCACAAACACTCCTCCTGTCTGTCGTTGACTGAACAAACAGATATTCCCATCCTAAACACACGCCATGGACCTTTTTTACACTTCTTGGTTTTGGAATGTAGAAGTAAGTGATTACAGGATAAACTTTAATAGCGGAGAATGGGAGACCACAGCAAAAATATTTGTTGCTTATACATTCGCTTCAAAATTTAAAGAAAAAATCACTATTACATTTCCACAACCTTTTTATTGAAGAAAAATAGAGAGTGGTAGATTAAGACAAATTGGCTGTCACTCTCTCAGCAATTGTATTAGAAACCTCAGCGCGTCTTTGGTAACTCGTTTTTTAGAAGAAGATAATAGAATTCAAAGTATAATGTTAGAAATGTATGCTAAATAATAATAAATAAATTGCAAATATAAGAAATGTTTCTAAATTTACACTGCTAAATATGGCAGAAATGCACCATCACAGACACAGAGTCAGTGTTGCTGTGTCGGGCTGTCGGGCCGCTCAAACAAATAAATATAGTTGTAGTGCCAAAGAGACAGTGTTAACATTTTAGAGAAAGTCAACCTATGAATAGTTTTCTTATAGTTGTGTCTGCATATTAAGCTGAGAAATGAAAAGTATTTTAACACTGAAAACGTTACACACTTTTAGTTTACAATTAGAAAATCTCCCTGTGACTTAAATTGTTGTGATGTTTGCAATTAAACAATCTAACTGAATACGCCATAGTTATTTACATACTTATTAGGTCTATTTAACCATCTAAAGTGGCCTTTAAACTGCGAATACAGTGTTGTTTATGTGTTGATTCTCTTGCACAGCCATCAGAATGATGGGCTCTAAGTGTTGTTACACAGACCCACGTTTAACATAAAAATGTTAACACTATTCTTTGCTGCCTTGCAAGCACTGGTATTTCATTCTGGAAATGCAAATCTGTCTGTTGATTTGTACACTTGAAATTGTCAATCACTGTTCAATTTTCAAAAAATATTAAATGTGGTTTATTTAGTCTAAAATAGAGGATTTGTTGACAACTCAAACTGTTTGTGCCATGCATCCCTTTTTAACCTCCAGAATTACTAGTGCGTAAACTCCAGCCCAAACAATATGAGCAGTAGGATTTCTTATGAATAAATCCTTATTAATAAGGGTTATTGAGTCCATGTTACACATGTTAATATAATTGACTACAATGGCAGTAACAATGTATAATTACAAGCTACACTAGTAATTACATGCAGTATTAGGTCATGACTTAGTTTTACTCAAGACATAATTATATAATCACTTATGTAAAATCTGACCCTGGCCTGAAGTTAAAGGGTTAGCATTTAAAGGTGCAGTATGTATGATTCGGAAACCCTTGTTATTAATGACACCTGTGGCTGTTAAATTAATTGCAGCCAGCTACCTGTTGCTCGTTGCTCACACAAAGAGACTGAGCGTGATTCACCT
Source organism: Moxostoma hubbsi (assembly GCA_032164185.1). Lineage (NCBI taxonomy): Eukaryota > Metazoa > Chordata > Actinopteri > Cypriniformes > Catostomidae > Moxostoma > Moxostoma hubbsi. Next base: position 30,704,022 of record JAVLUX010000030.1, on the reverse strand, counting down.
GCTGACAGATGAGGCAGCATAATTAGAATTACACAGTTATGATTGTTTTGCTATAAACTTTGAGACAATTATGTTTGACTCTCCAGTGCTAGAACAGTGCTATTCATTTTTCTTTGCATGATACATTGACTGCATTTATACGATAGAATATGTCGGCGTTAGCTAGCTAGCCAGTTTTATCAATAGCTGTTAGCTAAATTTGGTAGATGATGACAGAAGCCGTTTATAAAATAGACTGTACATTACAAATATGCTGACAATTCAGTATTGATTTGATTCCATCACAACTGTCATTTTGATATATCGATGCGCTATTTTTTCATAATAATATAAATGTATATATTTTCTGTATAAACAAGTTACGTTACTCTAATGAATGGAGCTTTTTGCACTATCTTGAACATTGTCTAGCATTCATTTCATGTATTATTGTAGTTTACCTTGCTGAACAATTACAGATTAACATGGACATTAACCTGACTTTTAGTATAAAGAGAAGATCGTTTAAATTATTGGTTACGAAGCAAGGTAGCTTGCAATTCGTTAGCGTTTGCAGGCAAGTTCAAGGGAGTGTGCATAAACGTCACATCTTTTGGATTTTCCCGGCAAAAGCGACCCGCTCCCTTCGCATGAAAATCAGTCTACAGGCTTTAATAGGCAACCTAGGAAGTCCGGGAAGGGCTTATTTTTAAAGTTGTGTTACAAGCCGGTCACACATTGACAAAATAAAGGTAAATATTACATGAAATTGTTACATATTGCACCTTTAAGCTTCCTGTCATTTTTATTTACATTTTTTTATTGTAATACTGTAGTTTGTAGCTTCTTGAGAGGAGAGGTACTATCAAACATGCCATAGTTTATACTGAACGTAATAATTTCCCCTTATGGCATGCGTGACTGTTCCTTTTAGGATTACTGGAAAGTGAGGAGCTTTGTCCCAAGGGGAAGTCTTTGAATGTGAGAAACTGGGATAAAAGTCTTGAAGCATCGAGTCTGCGGAAGCTGACAGCAATAACAACAACAGCTTTCAATGACACACATTTGTGTTGTTTTGATGTATAAATCATTACACAGAGTTATGAACTAAGCAAGGAATGTAGGAAAAGGGTCAATTATTTACTGGTCTGTGACAAGATTACTGGCTTGAAACCTTTGTAGCCTGTACGACGTTTGTGCTATATTCCAAATGTTCTGGAGCCATACAATAACTTTGTGTAAGGAATATAACAAAATAGAAGTTGTTATTCACTGAAAATCCTGCTCTCTGTTGTAGCATACATGTATTAACTCTTGAAGTGCAAAGACGTGATGCCCCACGTTTTACATCAGTTATGTGAAATGCCATTGGTTCTTGCCATTCTTATAACTGATTTCAACATGCAATGTTTAATATTTCTAAGTGTAAATGAGATTTAAGATATATTTATGGTGCTTTTCGTCCTTTTTGAGGCTTTACAGCCCTTATTTGTGTTACACTGAGGAAAGACAGACACATGGGTTTGGAACGACGTGAAGGTGAGTAAGGTGACAGATATTCAGTGTTGGGTGTACTATACCTTAAAACCTTTTCCTGTTTCTTTCTTTACTGTATGCTTGTAACTAAGCTGGTTTATCAAGAGAGAATTGCAAATGACAAGTTGGGATGGATGCCAAAATCAGTGTTTCAGAACACTGGCATAACAACTTGTTTAATTGTAAATCAAAGGTTGTCTATAACACATTGTCCACTGTTGCTGTTATTTCAGAGATTGTATTGTTGTTGTTTGGCTCGGGAGCTAACTCTGCATCTCCCTCCCCTTTCCTCTTATGCTTCTTAATGCTGAGATTCACCTTCACATCCACTGAGCCCCGGCTGTGACCCTAAAAGCTGGAGCCACCTTCACAAAGAGCAGATGTCTAACACTGCTTATATGGAAACAATTGTTCAGACACCTGGCTTGAGGTGTGGCAATCTTGTCTACACTTCTGTGTACCCAGAATCCACTTGCCCTTTTGACCAGATCACCAGCAGTGTTAAATGCCTCAAGCAGCCATTATGTCTGGAGATGACAAGGTATCACTGTTGCCATAATTACAGCCCCATCTCCACCCCCGAATAATGGTGCCTGCCTTGCAGGTGCCTTTGGGTGGGGGAAAGATAGGGCCCTGTTGACTGTTCCAAGGTATTTTGGAAAAGAGGGAAATCTCTGTGTGCCTAAATCAATTTTCTTAAACATTATGTCTTGGATCATATTTGGAAAGAAACCAGAGGTGATTTGTTTGCGCTTTCATGAGATATGATTTCACTTGGGGAATTTCTTTTTTCTGTTCTTTCTCTTATGATTTTCTTCTTGTATTTCGTAATGGCAAAATCCTCAGAGAAACACAATTATACAAATGTTTCAGCAAAGTTATGCAAATAAACACGTAGTGTTATGTCAGAAAATAAAGATATTAAGATATTATTATTGTAAATTTTTTTCGTCTATTTTTCTGCACAGTAGTGATTCACAAGTTTTACTCAGTTAAAAATACAAAGGCATTTATTAAAACAAAGCAGGCTTTACTGGTACTTTACCTTGTCATCTGCCAAAACAGTGATATTTATAGAGCCCAAATTGGAGTTTAAAAATGTGTTGTTTTATTTTAAAGTATCTGTCAATTTTGGTAACAGCTACTTCATTTTATTATTAACATTTTCCACATTTTAGAATAATTGTAAAGTCAAAAAAAACATAAATAACACTAATAAAAGTAAGGTATTTGCATAGTGTCCAAAATCATAATATACATGTGATCAGTTAAATGCCACTTTGGTGAATAAAAGTACCAAATTCTTTCTATAAGAGCAAAATCTGTACATTATTCCAAACTTTTGGTTGCCAGCACTGACAACTAAAAGTTTGGAATAATGTACAAATGTGGCATTACCAAGTGGCATTCAACTGATCAAAATGTATAGACAGAACATTCATACCGTGAAAAAAATACTATTACAATTTGAATAAAATGTTCAGAACTTCTTAAACTACTTCAAAGTGTTCTCATAAAAAAAATCCTCAACGTGCAGCAGTGACAGATTTGCAGATCCTTGGCATTTTAGCTGTAAGTTTGTCCAGATAATCAGGTGATATTTCACCCCACGCTTCCTGTACCAGCAGTTGAATGCCACTTTGTTGAATTTCCTTCCGAAACAGCAAAATCTGTACAGTATTCCAAAATAATTTTGGCCACCATTGTATATATATATATATATATATATATATATATATATATATATATATATATATATATATATATACATACATACATACATACAATGGTGGCCAAAAGATAATTGAATTATATCGTATCATACTTAATCATATAATTAAACCTAAGTATTTGACTTCAGATTTGACAGGGATGTCACAAATATTAACATCAGTGGAATGTTTTACTGATAAAAGTTCACTTGTGGATATTAAGAACTAAACCAAAAGCAGATGAAAAATAATTAATTATGTCTAAAGCTAAAAAAACTTGATCTTTTTTTTTTCAGAAATAGAGTTGTCATCAGACAATTGGCTTAATAATATTGATCAGTTTGCTACAGAAATACCTTTCAAATGACTATTTTGAATGTATATGGCTAATAATTGCATAGGAAGTAGAAAAATATTTGGTGAGATTAGACAGCCTTGACGGATGCCTCTCTCTAAATTAAACCTATGAGTAGTACCATGTTGTAATTTGATTGAAGCATTAGCGTTATTATACAAAGTTTGAATTGCATTAATAAAATTGGGGCCAAAACAAAAAAATATTCAGGGACTTGAGAATATAAGGAAACTCAACAGAATCAAAAGCTTTAAAAAGTCAAGAAAAAGCAAGAAACTGTCATCAGGGATCAAATCTGAGTAATTTAAAATATCAAGAACAAGTCTAATATTATTTGAAATAAGTCTGTCTCTCATGAAATCTGATTGACATTCACCAATTATATCATCTAGAACACATTTAATCTTTTTAGCAAAAATCATGCCTAATATTTTGTAGTCGTTATTTAGGAGGCTAATAGGTTGCCAATTTTCTAATTGAGCATGGTCCTTTTGAGGTTTAGGGATCAAATTTATAACGCCCTGATTCATAGAGGGTGATAGAGTACCCTTATGAAGACTTTCTAAATAAACTTTGTGGAGAAATGGAGTAAGATCATTTGAAAATTAGATCAACATTTCCAGGAGATTTATTTAGTTTAGTTACTTGTCAATGGCATGAATCGCACTGAAGGCCTAGACTTAAAATGCACAGCCCATGGCTGATATATATGTATATTATACAGCTCTGCAGTCTTTGGGTATCCTCTCAACCAACTTTGACATGTGCAAAATTTTAGTTAAAAAAAAAGTAATAAAGAAAGAAAGTCTTACACAGGGTACAAAAAAATACAAATATACATATATTATTTAAATTTCATAACATAATTCCATCAAACTGAACTAGGTAATCTTTAAAAATGTAATTCATCTTTAATAATAATAAAAATAAAAATATTTTACATTTATTTTTTTAATTTATTTAAAAATTCAATAATATGGATTTTTGTTATGAAATTTAAATGTGTAAACCTTAAAAGCTAGGATTTTATATATATTTAAAATATTTTTTTTTTTCCGGTTTGCCGGTGGTCTTTGTCGGGGAGACCTTTCCAATGGCACCACCCGCGTAATTTTAGGTGGCCGTGTTCCCGAGATACGGGCATTTTTCCACGGCGCCGACCAGCCCCGCCTTCCGGAAAAATGTCACTAGGCCTTCTGGGACGGCGTTTTTTCCGGGGCCCGTATCTCCGGATCCCGGATGTGGGCTAGAGAGGCGAGGCTGGGCTCGTTGGAAAGGTCTCGGTCAGCCCTTTAAAACCAGACCAGCCACGGCTCTGTGGACCCTCTGCTTCGGGAGAGAGGTCCGTTGGGAGAGGCGGTTATTCCCAGGGTCGTGCAAAATATGTTATCCGAGGTGCGCGACAACTCTGGGAATTAGAATAGCACAAATGGCCTGGAGGAACATGCTGAAAGTGTCAAAAACGACAAAGTCATTTCAGGAGAGGTTGTAAGAACCAGGCCCCCCGCAAAACCAGCAGTGGCAGGGAGGGTGAGCCCAAGTGGGCATGAGGCGGCTCTAACTACCGCCTGGAGGGTCCAGAAAGTGGTATTATGTCCTTTAAAGTTCCGGGAGAGTGTGCGAGAACCAGGCCCTCCATAGCACCGACAAGGCCAAGCAGAGTGAGCCCGCCCAGCTAGAACTGACGTGGTGGGGCCTGGAAGCGCTAAAACAGTTGAAAAAATGACTAAGTCATTTTGGGAGAGAGTGTAAGAACCAGGCCCCCTGCAAAACTGGCCGTGGCCGGGAAGGTGAGCCCAAGTGGGCATGAGGCGGCTCTTACTACCGCCTGGAGGGTCCAGAAACTGGTATTATGTCCTTTAAAGTTCCGGGAGAGCGTGCGAGAACCAGGCCCTCCATGGCACCGACAAGGCCGAGCAGAGTGAGCCCTCCTGTCTAGAACTGACGTGGTGGGGCCTGGAGAGGAGAGGTGCACCACCTCAGCAGGCATGAGGCAGCTCGACGTCCCGTTCGGAGGGTTCAAAGTCAGGTATTTACCCCAAAATGTCACTTTTTCTGGAGTTCGCGGAATACCAGGTTCTCCGGCCTTCACGGCCATGCCAATTTCAGTCGACCCTTTCTGCCACGGGTCCAAGAGACCTCCGCGAGTGGAGGTCCAAAAATGGGGGGTTGAGCAGTGGGGTGCCGTCGGAGATTTGTCTTCAATTTTGCACTCTGTGAAACCTCCATGCAGTCAAGGACACGGCCGAACATACTTCACTCAGGGCGGCCTGTGGCTGCTCTGGCGGGTGCCTAGAGCCAGGTGACATGCTGCGAATGCCCCTGAGAGTCAGGGGAGGGTGGCTCATCGAAGCAGAGCTGGTTCCAAACGACTGAGATGGCGGTGACAGCGAGGCAGGCCGGTTCGGTCGCCGCCCCTCGGACGCAGAGCAGGTCCAGACAGGCCTGGAGATCCGGCCAGGCAGGAGAACGTAACGTTAGGCCGGACAGACAAGAAACTGCCATAGATGCGATGATAATGGCAGCATAGAAAAATTTGATACTCAAATGCAAGACACAGACACTTGCTCGTAAACAAAAACACCAACAAAGCCTTTGCTTCAACTTCCCCTTTTGAGCTTGTGTTTTATAATCTGTCACATGATAATGGGTCAATGGACACAAACACACCCACACACACACATGCTTACACTCACAAAAAACTCAGTCAGCATGTGTGTTCTCACACTAGTGGAAAAGTACACTTGGAAATGTAGTGAAATACTGTTTGCCGTAAGGTAAATCCTGTCAAAGTATGCCTGAATTGGCCATTCCATTCCAGCATGGAGCCAGAGAGACAGTGTGGAGGAGTTAAAAAATGCAAGTACACTGTGATGAAATGTAAGGTCATTTTAGAGGCAGTGCAAGTTACATTTTGATGTACAAAGAAAACCAATGGAATGACATGCATGACAAATCGGTTTTCTGGAGTTTTTAATCTACTGAAATTGTTTAGGAAAGATTTTCAGTGTACTGTGGATTGAACAGCCGACACCTATGTATACAAGAGTACTTTGTAGTTATCAGACTTTATGCTTATTCCTCACAACCTTATTTCATTGCTGTCAAATATAATATGATGTCTATCGTGACCATCTAGTTATGGATTTAGACACCATAGTGACCATTTCAATTCATTACTTGGAGTAATTGAATTGTTTATTTATTTGACATAAATGGATGATGCACTGTGTTATGTTTAATATATAGACACATGTATGATGTAATATCCTCAAATTAACAATGTTGCATGTCCAAAATAAGGACTGCAATAAAGCAGTTAATTTCATGCATTTTGTTTTCGCTCTGTGATCAGTGAGGACCAATCAGCTTTCATGCACAACTCTGTTACAGGTAATAGGCAGAGCACTTTAATTAACTATATCAAGTAGGTTTACTGCAGCTGCAGCTGTGCACGCATAGATTTTGTCACCACAGTTAAAGGCTGGCAGTACAGTTGACCCTGCGATTTTTATTTTTAACTTTGAAAAGTGAAAAATGACTTGTCTCTGCAAAGGATAGATTAATCTATTATTTATTTGTGTATACAAAGGATGACTTGCCAATCTAAATCTAAGCTCATTCGTCATGGAGAAGGGAGTCTTTCATAGGAACTCTTTGGATAATTAAAACTGTCTACACTTCATTGTACTATTTGATGCCTGATAATTCTTCTAGTATCAGACTTGTTTTAATTGTCAAATAGGCTTTTAGTTGTATAAATTGGTATTGCTGGTCAAACCATGACTCTCTTGTTCTGTACCAGCTGGATATGGGTTGTTTGGAAACAACCTTTTACTTTTTGCCATCAGATAAAAAGCACTTATTCAACCAGAGTGCAAACTAGCCACATGTTATAATGGAATTTGCGTGCAGAACTTTTCTATTAAAATTGCTATTTCACGCCACAGATTTTAAAATTACATGAATAATAAGGCGACATGAACTAAGGTAATAAGAATTTTGATTGAATTTGTCTTGCAGTCTATAGTCCATTACACAGTGGCTGCAGTACATTTTGGTCCCTGGTTTTTGCTCATTTAATGTTTGAGAGACTATACAAAACATAGTAAATTAGCAATCAACGCATAGTGGAGTTGACTTATACATTGAGCAAACATGATTTATTCCATAATCACTGATGATAAAAGCTCCAAATATGTTTCTTTTCTTTTTTCTCAAATGTTTCCCAGGTTCCTGTGCTCACAATGTCAAGGTGAGAGTATAATGCAGAATAAATAATATTTTGAAATATAGCATGATATCTATCTATATATCTGTCTATCTATCTGTCAGTCTGTCTGTCTGTCTGTACTGTAAAAAATGTCCATCATTTTAATGGTAAAAGACTGTAAAAATGCTACAGTAAAAAAAAAAAAAAAAAAGTAAATTGGTTAATGAGTTTTTACTGTAAAATATACATTACATTTTTTAAATATATGTAAATGTAAAATCGTTTTCTGTATAATTAATTGTTAAAATGTATATTATGTTTAACAAGAGAGTACATGTACTGTTTACGGTCAATTATTTTTGGAACAATTTGGAATTTCCAGTTCCTTCTACTTAGTTGGTCCTTGTGGTGGCGTGGTTTCTCACCTCAATCCGGGTGGTGGAGGACAAGTCTGAGTTGCATCTGCTTCCGAGACAGTCAATCTGCGCATCTTATCATGTGGCTCGCTGTGTATGACACTGCGGAATCTCACAGCATGGGAGGCTCATGCTACTCTCCGTGTTCCACACACAACTTACCACGTGCCTCACTGAGAGGGAGAACCATTAATCGCGACCATGAGGAGGTTACCCCATGTGACTCTGGATTCGAACTCGTGACTCCAAGGGTGGTAGTCAGCATCAATACCCGCTGAGCTACACAGGCCCCCTTGCGGTAAATTATTGTTAAAACTACGGTAAAAACAGTAATCGGGTGTTCCAAGAATTCCCTGTGTGCCCCCAGAATTCCCTGTGTGCCCCATTACATTTAATTATATTTTATGGGAATAGTTATGTTTCTTCTTATTTTTAATATCAGTTATGTACTTTGGGGTGTTCTGTGTTATATTTGATGTAGTTTAGTTAATGTTTATTGCATAATTTTAATTTCACATGCGTTACACTGATGGTGTTTAGTGTTTGTGTGAGTGACACTGAGCACTGTCTCTTTGTTGGTGTTTTTGTTTACGTGCAAGTGTCTGTGTCTTGCAGGTGGTTTTAATGCTGTGGGTGATCGGTCGATCTGTCTGTCTATCTATTAGGGCTGAAACGATTAGTCATCGTTGTCAACAACATCGACATGAAAAAATTGACAAATTTTATTTGTCAAAGTCGTTTGATCTAATTTAATGTAATCATGTCATGATCACTTTAAACTCTAATGATGAGAGCAGCATTGCAGCTCTCGCATGACTGAGGATAGGAAGAATTACACAGCTCACAGTCCAGATGCACTCTAATCTTTCAAAAAGCTTCAGGTGATGTAGATCGGCAAGTATGAGGTAATTGTAATGCAAAAATACAAAGTAAGTAAATACAGAAGCACTCTCATTGTGGAATAAGTGGAGCTGGAGCTCCGGTGAAGCAAAACTTGCGTGCCGAGCATCTTTTAAGGAAACACCTCAAAGTTACATCTTAAATGCAGTTATATTGAATGCATTATATCTTTATTAAAGTTCAAATAATACAGAAGCTGATCATGTAAATAACTACAAACTTCAAAACTGCCATTTTTCTGTGTGGTCAGCACCTCTTCTATGTCTGTAATACTTCTGTTACGTTTGGGTGACAAGGAGGATAGGAGACGCAGGAGTAGGAACTTAAATCCTTTAATTAAACACAGAAGCACACACGCTGGAGCGGAGCAAAACAGTAGAGCAGAAGTCAGACTTAACATCAACGTAAACATTCAGCATACTTAACTAAGGACTGACAAAACAAGAGGGGACACACACACACACACAGCAGTGGCTTGTGGGAAATGTAGTGAGGGATAGACTTTCAAAATAAGAGTTCTTGAAAACAAGTGCAGATAGAACGTGACATTACCTCCCCCCCCTCCCTTTAAATGGGTGACTCCTGGCGCCCCAAGACAGATGACGGGAGGGAAACAGGAAAGAGTGATTGGGGTCTGGGTGGTGGCTTCAGGGCAGGGAATGGATCTGGAGGCATGGGAGGGGGCCGCAGGAAAGGGACTGGTTCAGGGGGCCTGGGAGGTGGCCAGAGGATAGGGACTGGGTTTGGAGGCCTGGGAGACGGCCACAGGATAGGGACTAGGTCAGGAGGCCGGGGAAGAGGCCACAGGACAGGGACTGGGTCAGGAAGCCGGGGAAGAGGCCAGAGGATAGGGACTGGGTCTGGAGGCCTGGGAGATGGCCACAGAATAGGGACTAGGTCAGGAGGCCGGGGAAGAGGCCACAGGACAGGGACTGGGTCAGGAAGCCGGGGAAGATGCCAGAGGATAGGGACTGGGTCTGGAGGCCTGGGAGATGGCCACAGGATAGGGACTAGGTCAGGAGGCCGGGGAAGAGGCCACAGGACAGGGACTGGGTCAGGAGGCCGGGGAAGAGGCCACAGGACAGGGACAAGGTCAGGAGGAGGCCACTTTAGGGGAGCGGGCGGAGCAACGGGAGGAATGGTCTCAAGGGGAGAGGGCGGAACCCAGGAAGTCTCTGTTGGCGGAGTCATGGAAGGCGGAGCCAAGGAGGGAGGAGCCGTGGAAGGCGGAGCCATATAGAACTCTGGGGGCGGAGCCCTGGAAGGCAGGGTCGTAGAAGGTGGAGCCATGGAGAACTCTGGGGGCGGAGCCGGAGAAGGCGGAGCCGTGGAGAACTCTGGGGGCGGAGCCGGAGAAGGCTGAGTTGTGGAGGTCTCTTGGGGCAGAGCCGTGGAAGGCGGGGCCATGGAAGGCAGAGTCGTGGAAGACCGAGCTATGGAGAACTTCGGAGGTGGAGCCATGGAAGGCGGGACCATGGAGGGTCCGAGAGGCAGAGCCATGAAAGGCTCAAGAGGCAGAGCTCTGGGAGGCTCAAGGGGAAGAGCTCTGGGAGGCGGAGCCGTGGAAGGCTCGGGAGGCGGAGCTCTGGAAGGAGCCACGGAAGGCTCTGAAGACGCAGAGGGCTCTGGTAGAAGCTGGGGAGAAGGTGCCCGCTTCCTTCGCTTTCTCCTTTTTCCAACAGGGGGCGAGGTTACAGGCACTGGGACGGTCGAGGCTACAGGCGATGGCTCTGGGACGCTGACCGTGGCAGGCATGGGCTCTGGCTCGCTGACCGTGGCGGTTACTGTTGATGGCAGTAGTGAATCGGCCACTGGAGACAGGACAGGATTAGCCCCCCCCAAAAATATTTTGGGGTGTTGGACAGTGCAGAGTTACCTTGGTGACATGGGCGGTGGAAGGCTTGCAGACAGGGGCCGTGGAAGGCTTGGAGTTTTCACCATAACCCTCTTGGAGAGGAGTAACCAAATAATTTAGTACAGTCAGAAGGGTAGTGAGGGTAAATGGAGGACCAGGGTGGCTGCAACATAATCAACCAGGGAGAGATTCCCCACCTCAGGAAGCACTGCTGTTCGATGGTAGTTTAATCCCATTCCATAGATGGGCTTGAGGTACATGTCAGGAAAGCCTGTAGTTGTTGCGAGGTGAAGGAACCCGTTTGAATACTCCAGCATTGGCAGATCCTGCCTGAAGAGCTCCAGGAACGAAGCCGTTGGCTCCATGTTCTTTGTGGTTATGGGTCAGTCCTTCTGTAACGCTTCTGTTACGTTTGGGTGACAAGGAGGATAGGAGACACAGGAGTAGGAACTTAAATCCTTTAATAATTAAACACAGGAGAAGTACACACGCTGGAGTAGAACATACACGTTGGAGAAGTACACACACTGGAGCAGAGCAAAACACTGGAGCAGAGCAAAACACTGGAGCAGAGCAAAACACTGGAGCAGAGGTCAGACTTAACGTAAACATTCAGCATAATTAACTAAGGACTGACAAAGACTGACAAAACAAGGGAATATATACACTTAGAACTAAACGAGGGAATGACAAACAGGTGGGGACAATGAAGGAGTGATCAGGGCAGTGGCTTGTGGAAAATGTAGTGAGGGATAGACTTTCAAAACAAGAGTTCTTGAAAACAAGTGCAGATAGAACGTGACAATGTCCTGATCTAAGGGGGAGAGATTTATACTTCATCCGGCTGATGCACACTCTGTTGTGGGGACACTTGTCCCTCGAGTACACATGCTTAATGCATCTAGATTATAATGTATTGGCTCGCAAATGATTGAATCATAATATATGTGTCACTGTGCATTTCGTATCATGAAAAAAATTGACAATACGCAGTTTTTAGCGCTATACTGCAGAAGAAAAAAATGTTATCTGAGAATGTTGAATATATTATTAAAAATACAAATATCTAAAAATCCTTTAAAAAAAATGCATTCATGTGAGAAGCAGCATATATGATATTTATACTTACGTTTAGAGAATAGATCTTGAATATAAGTATATTTTTTCTTTACTGCACTTGCAGAAGAATATCCAAGTGAAAAATACACTTATATACAAAATAAAACAAGACAAAAACACTTGATAAAAATAGGATTTTTTGCAGTACATTTCTTTACTGATTTAAATTTATAAAAAGTATTTTTCCCCCTTTAATTCAGTGAATGTCATTTAGAGGTATTTTTAAAAGATTATATTTTTTTTCCTCTTTATTGTTAGTAAGCATACAACCTTTTAAGTCGAGACACAAGCAGAATAATCAGTTCAGAGCTAATGATTAATCTTTGCAATAATCTCTGAATAGTAGAATAATCAATCTAATAATCGTTAGATTAACCGATTAGCAAAATAATCATTAGTTTTAGCCCTACTATCTATCATTTTATCTATCCATCATCCATCCATCCATATACTGTATATATCCATTCATCTATCATTCCATCTATCATTTTATCCATCCATCATCCATCCATATACTTTATATATACATTCATCCACCGTTCTATCTATCATTTGATCCATCCATCCATCCATCCATCCATATACTATATATATCCATCCATCTATCATTCCATCTATCATTTTATCCATCCATATACGTTATATATACATTCATCTACGGTTCTATCTATCATTTTATCCATCCATCCATCCATCCATATCTATATATATCCATCCATCTATCGTTCCATCTATCACTTTATCCATCCATCCATCCATCCATCCATCCATCCATCCATCCATCCATATGTTGTATATATCCATCCATCTACCATTCCATCTATCATTTTATCCATCCATCCATCCATATACTGTATACAGTGCATCCGGAAAGTAATCACAGCGCTTAAATTTTTCCACATTTTGTTATGTTACAGCCTTATTCCAAAATGGATAAAATTCATTATTTTCCTCAAAATACTACAAACAATACCCCATAATAACAATGTGAAAGAAGTTTGTTTGAAATCTTTGCAAATTTATTAAAAATAAAAATCACATGTACATAAGTATTCACAACCTTTGCTCAATAGTTTGTTGAAGCACCTTTGACACCAACAGCCTCAAGTCTTTTTGAGTATGATGCTACAAGCTTGGCACACCTATTTTTGGGCAGTTTCTCCCATTCTTCTTTGCAGGACCTCTCAAGCTCCATCAGGTTGGATGGGGAGCATCGGTGCACAGCCATTTTCAGATCTCTCCAGAGATGTTCAATTGGGTTCAAGTCTGGGCTCTGGCTGGGCCACTCAAGGACATTCACAGATTTTTCATAACTTTTGTTATCTTGGCTGTGTGCTTAGGGTCGTTGTCCTGTTGGAAGATGAACCTTCACCCCAGTCTGAGGTCCAGAGCGCTCTGGAGCAGGTTTTCATTAAGGATGTCTCTGTACATTGCTGCATTTATCTTTCTCTCTATCCTGACTAGTCTCCCAGTTCCTGCCGCTGAAAAACATCCACACAGCATGATGCTGCCACCACCATGCTTCACTGTAGGGATGGTATTGGCCAGGTGATGAGCGGTGCCTGGTTTCCTCCAGACATGACGCTTGACATTCAGGCCAAAGAGTTCAATTTTTGTTTAATCAGACCAGAGTCCTTCAGTTACCTTTTGGAAAACTCCAGGCAGGCTGTCATGTGCCTTTTACTGAGGAGTGGCTTCCGTCTTGCCACTCTACCATACAGGCCTGATTGGTGGAGTGCTGCAGAGATTGTGTTCTTCTGGAAGGTTCTCCTCTCTCCACAGAGAAATGCTGGAGCTCTGTCTGAGTGACCATCGGGTTCTTGGTCACCTCACCGACTAAGCCCCTTCTCCCCCGATCGCTCAGTTTGGCGTGGAAAAATGAGGAAAATGTGAAGCGCTGTGAATACTTTACAGATGCACTGTGTATACATCCATCTATCGTTCCATCTATCATTTTATCCACCCATCCATCCATCTATCCATCCATATATTGTATATATCCATCCATCCATCATTTTATTCATCCATCCATAATTTTTTTCTGATAGTTTATTGTCTTCTTGGTGAAATGGAACAAACAATGAATGAGAAAAAGTAATGGTGTTGCTAGCCTTAGCAAGCACCCCTGACAAAAATAGTTACATAAAAAGTACCTTACAAGAAAGAGAGGGAGAAACTAATGGGCTATAATAAATTACATTTTTGAAAGCTTTATTACTGTGTTTCTTTTATAATTTTCTGTTTAAATTTTTCTTACTTATTTTTTCTCTCTGGCTGAACATCTCACAAGACTTTGACATGTAATTACCACACCCAGAAAACATTAAACCAAGCATGTATTCCAGCCCAATTACAGTAATCAAAGACTCATCTGGTGAGGATTTTTTTTATCCATCGAGAGCATTCTTGCAAATATTCTTGAATGTTCTCACTAATTATTATATTTATGAGAACTTTTTTTTATCTGCGAGTTATCAACTGTGTTAAGAACTGAATTGATTCACAGCTAAAGTAATACTTCTATCACCAGAAAGCACTGCAAATACACAAACCAAAGTCACAGAGAAAGAAAGCAAGAAAGAAATTGTAAAATTTGATTAGAAGTCTGAGATGAAATGCATTGAAATCTATTGAGTAAAGCATCAGCTTCAAGCCCTGTACGCATATGCAGTGACTTCCAGCGAAAAAGCGACCTCATCTCATTAATTTTCAATGAGAACTGGCAATTTCCGCCGACCGAGCGACAGCGACCTCTGGTGATTAGATGTGGGCGTGGCGAGCGACACGACAAAGTTGATAGAAGTTTAACTTTATGCAAATTAGGAGCGACTTTCGGGAGCGACAACCAATAGGAGGGAAGAAGGTGTCAGTGGAGATCATGTCATCCGTCTCCTTTGAGATAATGGCGTCGAGTCCAGACTAGACGGAGCAGCGTTGTGATGTTTCTGTGGGCGATTTCACTGTTCTTTGATTTGTTTGTAACAACATACATGGATAAATATGCATGCAAAAGAAATGGTTGTCAGTCTGAGTGGGTTTAATACACAGATAGATCTTTCATCTTTTATGAATGAGATGATGGAATGAGCACTGCTTCAGTTCAGATGAACACTCTCCCCAGCAGAAAATGCAATTTTAATGACAAGAAAACTGAATAATTGTCAAATTAGAAATAAATCTTAATTTTAATGGAAGTACATCTCATCTGATCCTATTATCAAAAGACATGACCATACATGCAGTCCACCAATAACGTTAAAGCGACAGCAGTAAAAACGCCCACTGGTGACATCAAGCAATAAAGTCTCTGCATGTGTGTACAGGACTTCAGAGTTATCCCTAGCACACAAAGCATCAAGTCTTGTAGCATGCCACTTAAAGTTCAAACAATTTCAAAGGTCATCAGCAACAGGGTCAATGACATCATGGCAAAATGCATAAATGACAAGTTTGTTTTTGCAGTTAAACTTTACAGCAAAGTAATTTTCAC
Organism: Moxostoma hubbsi; assembly: GCA_032164185.1. NCBI lineage: Eukaryota > Metazoa > Chordata > Actinopteri > Cypriniformes > Catostomidae > Moxostoma > Moxostoma hubbsi. Next base: position 30,688,447 of record JAVLUX010000030.1, on the reverse strand, counting down.
ATGTGTTGTCTCAATAATGATATCTCATTAATTAATGAAAGTCCTCTTATTCAACTTTCTGCAATGAGATCATCAAAGCAATTACCAGGACTTTTTTCTCTTCTAAGTCCAATTACATGTTTTCAATTATGTCTGTGCACACCTTCCACTGTCTTGCCTAGCAAAATTGTATTAAAAAGTTCAATGAAGTTCAAAGCAGCGCTTGACGAACTTAAAGAACTTAACGGGATAGTTCACACAAAATTAAAATATCTGTCATCTTTTGTCCATCTTCATGTTCTTCCAAACCTGAAATGGCTTTCTTCTCTGGAACACAAAATATATTTCCACACAGTGAATGTGGTTGGGGTCCAGTGACAGTTGCGGTCACTATTCCATCTGCATTCCAGGGAAGACTGAAAATCAAACAGATTGAAGCAACGCAAGTGTATGCAAATGATGACAGAATTTTTGGGTGAACTAAGCCTTTAAATACAGTTTCTGGTATGTAGATAATTTTGTTATTTTAACAAATGTTGTTTTATAGCTTGTTATTTTTTTATTATTTATTTATTTATTTATAATGATGGGCCTGTCCTTTGGTGACCATCGACAAATCCACTATTACAGTTACATTGGTCCATAATTGCCACATTCCTTTCAGCTGCAGAGGCATGCACTCAAGGTTAAGTGGTGCTTCATAAGCGTTCTTGTTAAAACTCTATTCATTTTGCAGGGGAGTGTAGAAGTGAAAGTACTAGACTAGATCTATCCCACTTCATTTAATGCATAGATTTTGGGGAATTACATTTTTTATTATTAAATTTTTTTTGAAGGCAGTCTTTTTTAAGTTTAGTGGACAGACAAAATGAGACCACAGAGTGTTGTTGAACATATGGGCACGTGTGAGCTCCATTTTCTGGGTGAAATGTCTACATTTTAGTTATAAATGATGTAATAGAGTCAACAGGAATATATATATTTTATTAACTGTACCCCCTAAACCAGACCATCAGTGGAGTAGACATGAAATTTTAGAGTGAAACCACAACCTCCACATCACGCTCACCATTGTTTATGTGAATACAATACTTCCTGTCAATCAAATTAGTGAAGAGAAATTGTGGCCAACTTTCTCTTTCTGTGGTAGGGGTGATCTTAGGAATCTTAGGATTGCAGGGATCACTGTGAACATGACATTGGGACTAGGTGGTCAAACAAACCCAGCCAGCAAGTGTTCATTATGTGACTACTGCCTCAGAATGCCTTGTCTTTGTTGAATTCTAAAAATCGTCTTGTTTATTGAAGCAGAACTGTGTAGGTGTTTACAATGTGGAGGACAAAGCAACAGTCTATTTATATCAGTTGGGTTTAGCTGACAGTGCTCACCTCTTTACCTCACAAAAATATTGTATTAAGTAATTTATTAGTTAGAGAAATGATTAAATGCATAGGAGGGCTTTGAGAGTTGCAGATCATGTGATATTCATTATCTGTTTTGAGTGTTAATAGAAAATAAAAGTTTCAGTTTTCCTGCTGTCATGACAACATCTGGAACAGTGTGTCCTACTTCACTGACTTCACTGACTGTTTTTATGTGTGTGTGTGTGAGTGTGTGTGCGTGCGTGCGTGTTGTTAGAGGGTTCCTTCCTGTCGTTTTCAGAGAAGTTGAAGTAAAGTTTGCATAATCCCATCATTTAAAGAGGAGATCAGTGCAAACCCATAGGACTGAAAAAGCACAAGTGAGAACACTTTAATATCTCAATTGTTAAACCTAAACAGATATGAGATTGAATGGAGAGCACTGCTTCTCAGATTTTTAAGAAAAAGACTCAATCTTAATTGACTTAATCTCACCTGTCTCTCCTCTAGAGGTTCAGAAAAGATCTCAACAATGTCACAAACTGTGCTCAGGTTTTTAAGGGTACCAAAATCCACAATCAAAAGTCAAAGATTGTCATTGATCACAGATCAAGACCAAATTATCTGGATTGTGCTTCCCATATCAATTCAATTATGTCATCAGTTATTTCATTTGTATCTCATTTTTTATTTCTCCTAAAAGTATATCTGAGACATAGTTGATACTTCAACCATATTTTTTAAGAAATGTGAGCAGAATGTGCAAACATGTGCAAACTTTTCTGCCACTATGCTAGGATGTTTTGGGCGGTTGCTATGACATTGCTTTACAGTTGCTAGGATGTTCTTGGTGGTTGCTATGTGGGTTGCTTACTGGCCAAATTAAAAAGAGCCTACCCTCATGTATCTGGTCCATATGGCCTCTTCATTGTAAGTCTATGGGATTTTTTTTTTTAAACTTTCTTAATATTTGTCAGGTGAAACTCATAAGCATGATATATATATATATATATATCCATCCATCCATCCATCCATCTTCTATTGCCTCTTGTCTTATGTAGGGTCACGGGTAGTGCTGAAGCCTATCACAGTAAGGGCTGAAATGATAAGTTGACTTTTCTCTTTTTCTCAAAAAATTGTCGACAAAAAATTTCATTGTCGAATAGTCATTTGATCTCATTTAACGTAACATGAGATCACATTAAACTCTAATGATGCATCACTCTGATGATACTTGAGTGCATCACTGACTGAGCATAGGAAGAATTACACAGCTCACAGTCCAGATGCTCTCCAAACCTTCCAAACAGCTTCAGGTCATGTAGATAACAAAGTATGAGTGAATAATAATGCAAAAATACAAAGTAAGTAAATACAGAAGCACTCTCGTTGTGGAATAAGTGGAGCTGGAGCTGCCGCTCTGCTGAAGCAAAACTTGCGTGTCGAGCATCTTTAAAGGAAACACCCCAGCATTACATATTTTATGGAGTTATATATAATGTGTTGCAGCTTTATTAAAGTTTAAATAAAAAGAAAGCAGGTCGTGGAAATAAATACAAACTCCAAAACTGGCATTTCTCTGTGTGGTCAGTGCCACTTGTATGAGTTGCGCAAATGTCCCAATCTAAGGGAGAGAGACTGCACACTCTGTCGCGGGGTCGCTCATCCCTCGAGCGTGCAAGTTTAATGCAGCAAGATTATAACGTATTTCTTATTGTGAAGATAATTGGAAATACACAGCTTTATTAATATGAGAGAGTTTGTTTTTTTTGTGAGTTAAAGATGCATTGAAGTAAACAGAAAGGTGAGAGAGGAAGTCTTCAACCCATTATACACTGCAACAAAATACGTTTATGATTTGTTTTTGTTTTGGCTTCTTTTCCAATATAAATATGTAAAAATCCTTTAAAAAAATGTACATTTAATTTAGGAACTATACTGCAGAAGAAAAAATTGTTATCTGAGAATGTTGAATATAATACAAAAAATTCAAATATTTTAAAATATCAAAAAATCCTTTAAAAAAGATGCATTCACATGAGAAGCAGCATATATGATATTTAGACTTGCTTTTAGGGAATAGATCTTGAATATAAGTATATTTTTTCTTTACTGCACTCACAGAAGTATAACCAAGTGAACAAATACACTCATATTTAAGATACATTCTCTTATAGCAAGTCTAAATATCTTATTTATTTCTTCTCAATAAATGTATTTTGTTTTAAGGATTTTTAGACAATTTTAAATGAAAAAAAAGACAAAAACACTTGATAACGATAGGATTTTTTTGCAGTGAATTTATTTTCTGAATTAAACTTATTTTTCCCCCTTTAATCTTTATTGTTATTAAGCATGTTTAATACAACCTATTAAGTCAACACAAGCTGAATAATTGGTTAAGAGCTAATGATTAATTGTTCCAATAATCGCCAAAGAGTCGAATAATCAATCTAATAATTGTTAGATTAATCGATTATCAAAATAATCGTTAGTTGCAGCCCTAATCCCAGCAGGCCGAAGGCAGGGAAAAACCCAGAACAGGTGGACAGTCCATCACAGGGCTAACACACAGACATTCATACTCTCACTCTCACCTACAGGCAATTTGGACTGTGGGGGAAACCGAAGCACCTGGAGGAAACCTATATGTACACGGGAGAACATTCAAACTCAACACAGAAAGGCCCTGGGTCAGTCGGGACTCAAACGAAGAGCTTCTTGCTGTGAGGCAATAGTGCTACCCACTGAGCATATATATTTATATATTGTTCAGACAAAATTAAAACCACCTGCCTAATGTTGTGTAGGTCCCCCACATGCCGCCAGAACAGCACCAACCTGCCTCTCAGAATACAATTCTGAGATGTATTCTTCTCAACACAATTGTACAGAGCGTATCTCAACATCATTGAGTCAGTCTGGGATTACATAAAGAGACAGAAGCAATAGAGGCATGCAGCCTAAATAGATAGAAGAACCGTTGCAAGTTCTTAAAGAAGCTTGGAAAATCCTATCTGTTAACAACCATGAACAACTGCGTACAGGTGTAGCTAGGGGAATTTGTGCTGTTTTGAAGGCAAAGGTTGTCACACCAAAAATGTATTTAGATTTGTTTATGTTTATTGGACATTGTATGGCATTAATTGATAAATGAAAATTATTTATACCATTATTTTTGATGACATCCTCACTATGCAACTCACTATGCACAGGACTATTTGTACTGTATATGGGCTCTATTTATGTATGTATATAAGACATATATAGAGCTCCATTAAAGCTCCTGAGCCATGAAAGAACAACCTCTGAACAATAAAAATGTCCAATTGGATCAATTCATTGTAATAAAACCACTTTCAAATTGATAAAATAATTGCTATACTTTTCGCATTTATTTTTTAACTTTGCAAAGTTGCTTCATATAGAAATACAGACATGATTATGACCTCAGAATCTTGTGCATGGATAGACACAAAGAGCTTGTCAGACAATGAGTTACAGTGTAGATACACACACGCTCAAAACACACACACAATGGCACAAAGAGAAAGGCTGGAATTGTAGACAAAAGCCAATGACTCTGGCATAAAAGAGGATTGGCAGATGTGGACAGAATGAGGGGCCTCTACACCACTGAGCAAGAGAGGAAGTACCAAAAAGTGAGGAAGGGTGTGGCCAACCGTCTACCCATCTTCCATTTTCTTTCAGTTGCAAGGGACAGACAGATGCGGCACTCTCTTAAACTCTTAAAGACTTGATGTGATATACAAGATCAAAATGAACAAGGTAAGTTCAATAAGTGGAATATTTGAAGTAGGCTGATTTTAAGGGGCTAGTTCAATCAAAAATGTAATTCTGTCGTAATTCACTCACCCATGTTGTTCTAAACCCATTATTTAATTTCTTCGTACTTTTTTTGGGTGAAATATCCCTTTAAGAATTTTATTACAATACAGAGGTTCCAGGGTAGAAAAGATAGAGAGAGATTTAGAGGAAAGTGATGTGAATCGTTAAAGGCACACGTGCTTCAATCATGTGAGGTCACAATGGACCAGCCTTCCCATTTATCTGATCCATCGATCACGTAGCACCCAGAGGATAATCTGTCTTTAGAAAGAGGTAAACACACTCACTCACCTGCAGAAAAAATGAAGTACACAACCACAGTTCAATACATGCTTGTTCACAAAGTTATTACCAACATATATATATATATATATATATATATATATATATATATATATATATATATATATATTCAATGTATCGTTTTGAGCGTTTGTAATATGTTTGTAAAAATATAAAGTTCAGGAAAGGAAGTTAATTGAGTAAATTTCACAAATGTCTAGTGAGATTAACTCTGGTTATAAAGTTATGTTTAAGTATGGACTATTTTAATAGCTAACACCACGTTCTAGAAAGAAGATAATTACTTTGAAAGCTATATATGAAAGCGTTAATGAACACATCTGCCAATGCATTGAATTACATCTCTGATTTCAGTCCATCATATTTCTTTATGGTTTAGTGACATCTCTGCATTAAAAGTTTTTCTGTTTGTATAGAAGATGAGAATGACTGGGTACATTCAACTCTAAAACACTTACATTAATTGAAGGTTTAGTGGAGACATGTAGCTGCAGTTCACATATCAGAAATACAGGAAGTAGTATAGTGAACTATAATTCTGATATCATTGGTTTGTATTAAAATCCGCTAGCATTACTCTACATTAGTCAATTCTTCACACTTACAGAATTGTGTTATTTTTGGTTCTGCAGTTGTTTGATTATACCAGTGTGCAGCTTGATGACTCTAATGCTGGCCTTTCATCTGATGTGTCATAATAAAGTGTTTTTGTAATGTAATATAATGCTCATGTCACTGTTGCTAAGTAACCCCTCCTCTCACATGCATTGGCAGCTTTATATTGTTTGGCTTTTATGGATCTAAATGCTCACATTTCCAAACAACCACATCTCAAAATTGATTTGTTAATCATAACCTTGAGAAATCTCAAGAAATGTCACCCCAAACACTCAGGATTACATCGGCAGATTGAAGCATGACAGTAACCAAATATTCTCAAAGAATGCAAAGGTTTTCCTGACAAAGTGATCCAGATGTCTGAGATTTGGGATTTCACCTGTTTTTGAAACATTTTAATTAAAATTGCAATGTAAAAGAAAAATAAATATAAATGATGTCTAGATCACTAATCAAATGTAAACAAATGAGATTTTTGACATTGACCATGTCAATGGTCCTTTGTCCAAAAGGTCAGATGTCCTTGCTTCCATTTAAGCACACAAGATGCACACACAAATAATAAGGATTTTTTTATTTTTTATTTATTTATTTATTTTTTCAGTTAAACTTTCACTATTATGCTGATAATAAAATGAGTAAGGATTTTTGGAAATAAATTAGAAAAAGAATTAAGCATTTTCATTAGAGGCCAGATATATGGATCTTGCTGTTTTTTTTGTTTTTTTTTTAGAGTGGGAAAAGTTCTTGTTCTAATTCAAATAGAATAGTATAGAATAAAAATGAGTAATACCAAATACAGTGGCAGCCCATGCATTTTAAGTCTAGGCCTTCGGGGCAATTCATGCTATTACAAAAACACAATGAATAAGACACCGTATCATACATTATGTGGCAGTCAACTAATAATACCAATTGACATTTTAAAAGCACGTCCATGCACGAAAGCCAGAACTAAGGAGGTCTAATACCAAGAAAATCTCTCTAATAATATTTGCGATTTTAAATGTAGCAAATTTTTCTTTGCTGGCCCTGAGAAATCACCACTGACCAAATAAAATGGGAAAATAACTAAGTCGCAAACATATTTGGTAACAACCATATTTGACATGAAAATTATTTATCGGAAAAACTTTGGCAGGTGTCTCAGAGTCAGGCCTCAACATAACTTGACACATTTTTAAATGAGAGTCATGCTTTCTGAGTGGAACCTGTTTGTGCTTTTGTGATAGTCACTGTGTCTGCTTTGTTTTTCAGATCATGCTGCAAGGGGTGTTCTTTTTTCTTTTACTCTTCTTCAGAAGTGAGTTATTACAATTCCTGCTCCTCTCTTTGTCTTTCTTTCACCCCATCATTTATTAGGCTACACATATGCACTAACCATTTGTCAAGGGTAATCTGATAAACCCTATTTTTAATAAAATCCTGCATTACCCAAAACCACAAATGACCAGCGGGTCTAATATGTAAATTTTTTCAGATGAATACTCCTAATAAGAGATTGATTACAGCCATTCTATAATAATCACAGTGTTTGCCAGTGGAATTATTCAGTCCCATGTGGCCATTCATCTTGTGAAGGGATTCATTAGAAAACTGTGCATAGCTAGAAAATGCGCACATAAAAAATGCTGCAACCCACCTCTGCTAAACCACAATTAGTCCTTGTTCTGTGGCAGGGTCTATGAGAGGCCTGCCTTCATTACAAACTACTGCACTCTACTACACTGTTATTATGCCAGATTCAGAATACGTTTGCATTCATCTGCTGGGCGCTTGTATGTGTGTGTGTTCTTGTGTTATGTCTTAAGTGTGAGCAGGAACATTATGCTGAGCTTGTCTTCAAAGACTCATAAGTCATAATGGGGTCAGTGTGTGATTGTTGATTATTTACTTTAAAATATGTGACTGTTGGTAACAATGATTACACTAAGCCAAAGAATTCAGCCAATCACATTCGGACTCAGTACTGCTACAGATTTATATGTTGTTTGAGTTTTTTGTGAATTGACTTTAGATGGAGAAATGTATATCTATATATACAGTAAACACAATGTCAGCTATGTTAAAGGAATATTCCGGGTTCATACAAGTTAAGTTTAATATACTGCATTTATGACATAATGTTTATTACCTCAAAAACTAAAATTGACTTGTACAAAATTTTGTGGAAGCAACACTGTAAGCCCTAAACCCGTAAAATGACCATAATAAAAGACGATTTAACAACTTTACAGCTCAAATAATACAAAAAGTTTTAACACAAGTATCAATTTAAAAGCTTTTATGAAACCATAAGTTTCACATTTCTACCTTCCAAAAATTGGCCCCATTTACTTCCATTGTAAGTGCCTCACTGTAACCTAATGTTTTGCTTTTTTGATTTTTTTTTTTTTTTAAGAATAATATATTAAAGGAATTGTAAAATTAATGTTTGTGGTAATTAACAAAATGCCACAAATGATGACGACTGGGCTTAACATGTATTGAACCTGATGCTAAATTGTGATGCTAAAATAAATGCTAAATTTGTCTGTATTTATAATACGGTTTGACAGTAGCATAAACTAGCATACTCCTAGATAATTATTTGATATTCGAATATTCAATTTTGTCAAATTGTTGATGAAAAACATTTATCTATACCAACCAACCTGTTTTTTTTTTTGTGTGTGTTTTTTCTTTTTTATTTAAGCCTGTTCTTGACATGTGTTTCTTTTTCTGTCTGTAAAGTTCATGCAGGTGTGACAACAGAGTCCACAAAACAATCAGAAGTCTCTATATCTCTGTCTAACACCACTGGACCCAGAGAATTAGCTCATGGTAGGTGATTTCTTTCTTTCTTTCTTTCTTTCTTGATGTTATTGCTTTCCTTTCCAATGTCAGTACTGTACCTTGATAAGATATATAGTTTGATCTGTCCCAGAAGGCATTGATCTCTTATGACTTGTGAAGCGTCTAATACTTTCCTATCCCAGCTTAATATGCCACGACAACTATAAGTAAACCATTCATAGGTTGATTCCCCAGAAAAGTGTAAACTCTTTGGCAGGGCTTGTTTAAACATCCAGATCAGTTTGAAACAGAATGGCGGGGACTATCAAATGGCAGGTGATGGAAGTGACAAGGAAAACAAAAGTTCTGTTTGGTGACTCTAGTGCCACTGAAATTACAAACTTCACTTTTAATTGGACAGTTATATTTGATTTAGCTTGTCAGCAGTGCTGGGGAAGCTACTTTATTAACTGTAGCTACAAGCTAATCATAACTTAAAGTAGTTAAACTACTCTTTTATAAAAGACGTTAGCTACACTACAAGCTGGTACACAAAGTAGTTACTGTTACTACATCGAAGCTATTTTTAATTACTATAGTTAATAGTTATAGTTATGGTTACTAAATATATACAACAGGATTACAGTAGTAAAACCATGGTTTTTGGTATAGGTGAGCGTGTTTGATAACTCCATCTGTCCCATTGCTACATTTGAAATACAATGTGAAAAATTTATAATTTTGTGATGTTACAGCGCAACTCCTTGGAAAATGTAGATTGTTACTGGAAAAGCTACAGTATTGTGCAACTAGCGTATCTACTGTCATGCTACTGAAATGTTTTGTTAAATTACTAGGGATGCTACTTGTAATTAACTAATCCTCAGCACTTCTAGTGAGATGGTGATCACCATCTCATCCTGTAACTCCAATAGAATTAAAAAAAACATTTGTTATTGCTCTAGATGACCTGAATTCAACTAGGTTGTTAATGGGCCAAGTTACCGATGCTCAGCAGTTTAACGTCACCTCACCTACAAGCAGTCACAACACCAGTTCATCTGTGACCACCCCTATGAATCCCAACAAGACGTCTGCGTCCACATCCAGACCAGCATCACAGAGTAAGCTTTTATTCTCTGCTGCCCACTGCAGTGCAACTTCAGCAAAACCTCCCACTCAAACGAAGGACTTTTGATGTGGGATTGTAGAAATGGGGGAGGGTGACAGAGCAGAGGATTGCATGAATAGCTACAGTAAGAGGCTTCCTCTTTACTCATGCAATTCATATCAAGGGCACACACAACTTAGAAACCAGTTAGCAGGTAATTAGAAAATGTTCTCCTCTCCTTCCATGCAGAGAGGCTTAAAGATAATGCACCATTTTGACGGGATTGACAAGGACTGTCATAATGAGTTGATATGCATTATGAAGAATCAACCAACCATATATCCTTGGAGAGCTGTGCCATTGAAATATGCGAAAATTGAATTTGAAAGACAGGGCTGGACAGAGAATAAATGCTAAAGGAATTTAATTAGAAGCAATTACAGGAAGAATCCATAGGATTGTGATAAGGGGCAGCGTCTGCTTGTCTGGCTGAGAGTCTAATGTGTTTTCGTCACCCTACATTATGGACACCGAAAAAAAAAGAACTCACTCTTCTTAAGAATTCAGTGAATTTGAGAAAAGTATCTTCAGTACATATTTGATTGTATTTTTATCCTTTTTTATCTCTGACTTCTCTGTACTTTTTCTAATTGCAGCGACCATTATGACCAACACCTCCAAAACCAAAACGAGCTCTATTGTGTGGGGTAAACTCTCTTACCTTCTGCTTTCTCACTTTCTACTCTCTCTTCATGCTGGGGGTTTTTTATGAGTGGTAGGCCAATATGGCAGGCCTATTATTTGGGCAATTTTGGCCATTTTGAGATTATCTGCATTTGGCCAGTTAACAGAAGTGTTAGTTCAACATAGTCTTATGACAACTTGTAATAATCCGTACAAGATGGCGAATCTGCAAGATACCATACGACTTGGCGCATACAAAAGTTCTCCCTCCAGCTTTCACTTTAATCACAAAACAGCTGTCAGAGTTCCCTTTCCCCAGGTGTCAATTCTTAACGTTTTCTCTCTCCTGGCCTCGCTCTCCACAGTCGTCACTTGGCCATGCCCATCTCTCCACAACAGGCATCAAATTTGAACTAACCTCCTGTGCAACACTTTATTCAGCATAAGGGGTTAAACTTAGGAAAATCATAATAACATTGTTTGTTTTTTTTGTTTTTTTTTATCTAATGGAGTAAAAGTTTTATGAGCCAACTCATATGACTTTGCAATCGTACTAATTATTATGACTTCTCATAAGACTGGGTTTGTTAGATTCAGTTGTCATTAACTAAATCTATCAAAAGCTTTGTCAATTGATAATGCAAATTTTTAAGTTTTAATATATTTTGGAAATAAATAGTTCACCCAAAAATAAAAATTCTGTTGTCATTTACTCAACCTTATTCCAGAGAATAATTACTCAATTTGTATTCCTCCTTTTGTATTCCACTGAAAAAATAACAGTTTTGAGTATGTAATGACTTGAGGGTGAGTAATTAATGACATAATTTTAATTTTTTGGAAAAACTATTCCTTTCAAATATATTGTGTATATATTGGTTTTATATAGATCATTGATCACACACAATATACATAGAGAGCCAATATATCAGTATTAAAAACATATATGGTAAAAAGTAGGTTGATCACATCTTTTTATCCATTTAGTCATTTGCATGGGCAGCTCAATCTATGCATTCATAACAGTGGACTGCCCCACTGCTATATCACACAGTTTCTAACTAGCAAATCCCTGATAAAAGGTAGATGTCAAGGAGAGTATGAGGTTTTCCTGTTCTCTGATTGTCATGCCATTAGACCCATTTAGAAGCAGCCAAACCTAGCAGGCTCATGTGTGCATCATAATGAACATGAGTATGCTAACACACACCCACACATATACTTGAAGCTTACTTTGCATATTATGAAAATGAAAGTGCCAATTACATTTTATAGACACATAGAATGATTGCAAGTCTTGTTTATTGTGTCAAAACCTTTCTAAACGGTGTAATTTTCTCAACAGAGGAGAGATGGAGTAAACCATTCCATTACAGTAAGTATCTATTTAATCATTTAATAATTAGTGGTGCTTGCAAATGCAGGCATCACTTTTATTATTGCTCAAATTGAGGGTTAGGGATTTAAAAGCAAAACCCTATCAATAAGTATTCATATTTAGCGTGTTACTCATTGTTTGTGCTACAGACATGAAATGTACAGCTTTTTGAGAAGATTTGAGTGCTAGGGTTAGGGTTAGGGTTACTTTTAGGTTTACTTTTCTAATGGGGCTTTTCCACTGCACGGTACATCTCGACTCTGCTCGATTTTTGGGGGTTTTCCACTGTGAATAGTACCAGGTACCTGGTACTTTTTTTTAGTATCACCTCAGTTGAGGCTCCAAGCAAGCCGAGCCGATACTAAATGTGATGTCAAAACCCTGCAGATCACTGATTGGTGAGAGAGAATCGTCACTACCTGCGTCACTGGATTTGCGACACGGGGCATCAATCCGCTAGTTTTTAAGTTAGCAACAGCTATAGCAGTATCATTTGTTCACGTGACTTTCAAACTGTAAAAAGAAATAGCTGTGCGCAAAACCACACCATGGTCAATAAACGAGATGCAGGCGTTCTTCTCGTTAGCGAAGAATGAAAAAGTCTTTCAGGAAGTGTCTCAGCTGTTGGGCACACACGGCTACCACCGGACCTACCAACAGTGTAGGGAAAAGTAAAACAAAATAATTAAAGTGACTACAGAACCAACAAGGAAAAGTGGAAGTGGTTCAACCAAATGGACACTATCTAGACTGGCGAGCAATGGGACGGAGAGTGTCCTGGACGTTGTTGAAGTTCACGATGGAGGATGGTACGTTTTGTTACTTTAACTCTATACTCTGCTTGAAAGCTTCACTTTATTTAGTTGACCAGCTACTGGAAAGCTTGCTGCTAAAAAAAACAGCCAATGTAACTGTTACACATTGTAAAATCACCATGCAACAACTGCTTTATGCAGCACAATGAGCTAGTAGCTAACAGGTAGCGGTCATGTTATTGTTTATGGTCAGTAATGTTTGTGTTGCGTTTAAGATGATGTCACGGCAGTAGAGGTGGAGCAACTATGACGATCAGCTTATAAACCCACCCATGTTGAGGCAGCACTAAACTGCAGTGGAAAAGAAAACTCAGAAAAGTCAAGCAATTAGAGTCGAACCGTAACGTGCAGTGGAAAAGTGCCATAAGTGATCAGACATATGATTTGCACCTATTCGATAATAAACTGGGTGAAAATATGCTGTTCTGTTGGTTTTATTTACAGATATCAAATTACATCTCTAAGTCCAAATTTGTGGATGTGAAAACAAGGCAGGAAAATCATTGTATTCTTAAAGACCACATATGTGTCTTGGACGCAGTTGAACAACACAGGGTTACATGATCTGGTGGAACTTTCTACCAACTAATCAACAAATGTGGCTCTTTCATTTGTATTGTCACAACTTGCATTATGATTCATGTGTCATTCAGGGGTTAATTGTTCACTCATTTTTTTCTGGCAATGAATACAACAACAGATGAACCACTGACAGTACACACAAAGAAAGGAACACATTTCCTGGGCCATTTGAAAGAATTGCGGTTAAATATGACCTTAATTTGTTTTCGTGATATTCTCCAAAACATGTTCAGAGAGAGCTCAGGGAATGTTCTGTATTGTTTCCATTTTTAAGTTTAAGCAGTGTATATGGCATCAATTCTTGCCTCTTCACCTACTGAGACTTTAGAGATGTAAGATTCTACTGTTTGTGTATTTCATTATTTGTGCATAACAGTCCTTTTTTTTATTTTCAGATTACACCTTTCTGCGTCAAGTAGGGTTAATCATTGCTGCACTTCTCTTCGTGATGGGGATTTTGGTACTTGGTTGTAAGTCAACCCAATTTCAAATTTCAGTCCATATTGCTTTGATAAACCATTACCTTTCAAAAACATAAACCTATCTCCTTGTTATTGTTTTTTTTTCCATTCTTTCTCCATCTAAAAGGTGGCAAAGTGAAACGAATTCCACGCTGTCACATTGGCAAAGGAAGGTGAGCATAACATCCGTGTTCTGTAAAAGTGTGCCTGTCTGTGTTTGAGGTTCTTTTCAAGTTGGAGTAATATACTAAATACTACTATGTCTGTAATACAGTATGGTATAGACTATGTTCTACAGTATACTAGTGAGGCGAGCAGGGTGGGGCTGAGTGGCATCTGGGCAGAGCAAGTTCGGGAAGATAAGTGATGAATGAGCTTCACCTATGTGCCACACCGGTCTCACGTTGCAGTGTGGGGCGGTGGAAGTATTTGAGGAGAGGAGACAGTGCAAGACGAGAGAGAGAGATATGCACGGAGCTGTGTGTGTGTGTGTGTGTGTGTGTGTCAATGTGTTTGTGTCTGTTGTGGACCGTGAAAAGCAAACCGGACCTTCCTGTGTGTTGAATGTTATGGCTGAAAAGCCCTATTCTGTGACACTGAAAAGTGTATATGTGTAATTAAAGTCTCACGTGGATTGCCATGCGGTCCCAGCTTCCTCCTTTGCCATCTTTGAATCATTATAACTAGTATTAGCATGTTATATGCTGCCAGTCTTCTGTGCAGTAAGCAAATGTTCTGTATGCATGGAACAATGGGATGACCTTCTACATATGCTGAAATGTGTAGTATTCTGTGCTAAGTACTGTGCCCTGCAATTCAATACACTCAGCTTGACCTTCCATTTCTAGTGTGATGATTAAAACTTGATATATGTAAAGTAATATAAACCATGATTTTTTTAAATTTGTCCTCCTTTACTCATTATTGGTTTTGGACAGTCAAAAGTTTACACATTTGTAAATAAACCTAAAAATAACACTAAATAAAAATGCAAATGCAAAAAAAGAATAAAGAGAAGAAAAATAAAATAACCCCATTTATTTTGAAGATGATAACTCCATTTGCTGATTTAAACATGCAATTAACGAGGTTATGTGACAATAACGTAGCACAACGTATATTTTTACTTTGCATATGCATACTATTTCTAAAAAAATACAAAAAAATAGTAGACAGTATAAATTATTTACTATGTCGAAAGCACCACTCCATTCCAAATATAGCCATTGTGTGCTCCATGAATGCCAACACAGTTGTTGGGTGCCACGACAACCTTTGACCTCTTTTTGGAACTTTCTAATGTCTTTACAGTCATTAAAAAACTCGTGTTTAGACAGAGCTTGCATATTGAATGTCCAATGTACACGATTTTCAATCTTGGCGCAAATGAGTAAGACCCAGATTTTATGTGTAATATGTGCTTATTTTAGACTTCAATGTGCCATTTTAAAATGAACATTTTAAAATGAAAATATGGAGCATTTGCATGGGCAGAATGTCAGCTAAATTGACTTGAGCAAGAGAGACAACAAAACAGTGTATAATTTTAGTAATGTAAGAGAGGAATAATAACATGCTTCTCTATGAAAAGAGCCTTTTCAAATAGACTCAGCTATTAAGGGGGAAAAGGCATAATTTTCTTTTTCTGCAAAATAGTAACAAGCAGTAACGCTTCACCTAGAGAGAATACAGTTGTTGATGTGGCATTACCTTTCACGGAGCTTCTGTGAAAAACCTGCTAAAGGCTTTAACAGTCTATTTCTACTATATTTAATAGAATATTCAATGCCCTGTGGGCTAAAGTACCAAGCTTAAATTCTAGTAAGAAGTCATTTAGCACACATTTCTTGGCTTGGTATTTGCACTAGGTTGAAATAGACATCACAAACTCTGCAACACTTTTCTGAGGAAGAATTTGGGCTCAAACCAGCAACCTTCAACCTTTTTTTTTTTGCTTGAGAATACTGAAGTGGCATACATAACTGACCTGTTCTTTTGTGTGTGTGTGTGTGTGTGTGTGTGTGTGTGTGTGTGTCATTGTCTAGTTCATACAAGGTGACCAGAAGTTAACACTTCCCCACACTGATCATTTGGCTTGGCAAAAACAGCATAACAGCAAACGAGTCACAAAGGAGCAAAGGTTGGAAGGGGGCTGCTGAGGGTAGGGTTGCCACTTTTGAAGTTGTAAAATAAGGGACACAAATATTAATTCTTAAATTATTTAAGAGTTAATATGCGTTATTAATAAAAATGGTATATCCTTTCTTATATGCTAAAACTAGAATTTTCCTGACCCATGATTTTTTTTTCGATTATTTGTCTTTATCTTATTTCTGTATACATTTTGGTTGGTTTATGCATATTTTATTTTATTTTATTTCTTGTCATTTTTATTTATTTTTATTTAATTTATTTATTTCCCCTTTACCTGTACTTGACTCTATGACATTGTTTGATCATATTGAACATTTATATAGAAATAAATCCACAGTTTTTGCACCATTTGTGGACTATTCAGACGGTCCCTTACCACACCCTCCACAGTATTAGCATGTTTTAGCACAATGTGTGGACTTTTCAGATGGTCCCTTACCCACATATGCAAATTTTCCAATTTGTATCAATGTTAAATTAGCAGCTTAAATATGGTACAATTTGTGTCCTGCATTGATTTGATACGGGACGCATAATTTTTTCTTTAAATACTGGACAATCCGTATTTTACGGGACAGGTGGCAACCCTAGCTAAGGGTGCTGAATTACCCCCTTGTAAACAAGACAGGAAAACAATATCAAAAAAATTAATTGTATTTATGCAGTATATATAATGCAATTTTCGCTTTCAGTATATGGTTTATGCGAATAAAAATTGCGTCCCGTTTCTGAGAGATTTGTCATGCTTTTGGACAGGGCTCTTCCGAACTGAAGAGAGCCCTTGAGATGGTGATGGATACTAGAGAACTTTTGATTCTCCCTTTTTTACTTTTATTTGCACAAATGCAATAAAAATAGATCGTTAACAATGAAACAGTAATTTGAAGATAAATTATGATTAAATTGTGTTATTGTATCATTACTGTTGTTTAATAATAGTGTAATATTACAGTTTATGAATAAAAACAAATGAATCAATCCTCAATATTACATTTGTTCTTCAAAGGAATATTGTGCTTTACTCATGTGTAAGCTCATCCTTTGGAATTATAATAATGTAAGCAACAAAAAAAAAAAGAAAAGAATGGAAATTCTTGATATCAGTTACATGCCAAATTATTGATATCTGAAATCCATTTCCAGATATCATGAATACCAACTGTAACATATTGAAATACATTTACAGATATCAAAATTCACCATTTTGACTAGTTGTAATTCAATTGTTGATATCAAGTATTAACATTTTATTAGTAACACTGTAATTATTGATATCAGGAAAGGTAACTCTACTAGTAACAATTATTGCCTTGATGTCTCAAATAGCCTTTGAAACTAGTGAAAATGGAATTGCTGATATCTTAAATGTGATATTAACTAGTAAAATACTATTATATAACAGGTATGAATAGCTATGTTAATGAGTTTATGAATGTGAATAAGGCCTGGTTTTCCCATGAATCCACTTTTGGCGCCAATAGTAACAGGTTAATAAATGGAGGGAGACATTCCATGTGTGTAAAAATAGCTTGTTTTTTATGTTCAAGAAATGAAAACTGAGAATTAATTAAAATCTTTATTTTTTGTTAATTGTAAAAAAAATAAAAAAAATATTAGATTTGCATATTTGGGTGGCACATCAATGACACTTTCATCCAATTGGCCAACCCGTGCCATCTTCTGTACTGCCTTAATCCTTTTATCCAGAATAACAGTTGGTACTGCTCTGTATATTTGGCTCAATTGTAATTAAATATTGTCCTGAACTACTACTCACTCACTGTAAACTATACATGCCATATGCAGAAAAATTTTGTTCGCTGTTCTTTTCTGCATATTGCGGCACCATTTTGTTGTCCGTTATGCATAACACGGCAGCTCATTTGAACTTATCACGACCCATTTGGAACATTTCACTTGGTTCTCCTAATGGCCAGTCCGCTAATGATTATCCCCAAAGTGCAACGGCCCCCCGGGAAAATGCTCGGTATGCAAGATTACCCCGTCCAGCCCTGCTCTACATGTATGGTAGCCATTTCATTCCAGTGTTTGTTGAATTCCTGCTTGAAATTTTGTGAAAGACTGGTAGCAAGCATGCCAAGACACATTTAATCTGTGATTGAATATCAGGGTTATTCCACCAAATATTGATTTCTGAACTCTTCCTAAATGAAAACATGAGTATTGTGTTGTTGAAAAATGTATATGAACTTGTTTTCTTTTAATTATATGAGGTCTGAAAACATGCATTTATTTATTTGTTATTTTGACCAGTTTTCATTTTCTGCAAATAAATGCTCTAAATGACAATATTTGTATATGGAATTTGTGAGAAATGTTGTCAGTACTTTATAGAATAAAACAAAACAGTTCATTTTACTCAAACATATACCTATAAATAGTAAATCCAGAGAAACTGATAATTTGATGTGGTCTCTTCCATTTCTCCAGAGCTGTTTATAATTGATTATTTTTATATTGAATAAATTGTCTGATTTTGTAATCCATTTGTTTTATGACATATTAATAAATGTAATGGTGAATGGGATTAAGTGAGTACAGAAGGAGGAGGTGTAAATTTCTGTTCATTCCAACTAACATTTTATAAACTAAAACCTTCATTAATGTGGGAATATACTGTTCATTATTCATAAATAAGGGTTATTGTGCGGTCCGCGTGGGACGCCTTTTGTCTGAATAATTAATCTGAGCTATAGTTTACTTGTTTTAAATGAATGTTTAAAATAGACATTGCTCTTTCATGCTTTTTCTGAAATGAGAAACCAGTAACGAAAGAATCGCTCCTTGTGCTAAATGCCTCCCATCTGCTGCTGTCTGCCGAAGGAAAACATCTTCTTACCTGCTAGAAGCCAAAATCGAGGAGGAATGGGTGTTACAATAGTGCATAATAACATAAATGAACGTTCTAGAATGCTAATATTATACGTCTGTTTGTTAATGTATGGTAATAAAGTGCAAGAAGTCAGTGTGAAAAAATATATATAACAACAGGCACACCATTTCAATCAATATTACACTTTCATTTAATCCAATCACAAACATTATGGAAATTCTCAGTTATTTTTATGGAATTTATTAACTAAGCACCAGATGGGGGTTCCTCTTAATTGTTAGCGCAGTCAACACGGCTAAGAGACTAAATTCTAATTTCTACCTTAAATATTATCAAAACTGAAGTGAATTAGAATTTTCAAGGCACCAGATATTTAAATTGACATTAAGTCCACAAGATGGCGCAACTAGACCGATAAACCTGCCAGCACTGTGTTATTATTGAAAAGAACATTCCTGGCTGTTAAATTAGTGCATTCCATTTTAAACTTAAATGCATAAAATAGTAATTTAATAAAAAAAAAACTAAAGATTTAGCCAATTTATTTTCTCAAATATTAAGTAAAAAGTCAAACGTGAACACTATTATTTTCATGGCTTCTTTTCACTAACAGGCACATACCAGGTGAGCTCAATCAGGTTCACATACATAGTAACATGCAGGGGTGTAAAGTAACGAACTACAAATAATCAAGTTATTGTAATTAACTATTTTTTCCCAAGAATTGTACTTAAGTAGTTTATAAATTGTATACTTTTACTTGATTATATTTTAAGTGCTGTAACTGTACTTGTATTGCTCTATTTTCCCACCATCTGTTATCGCTTCTTCCCTGTCCTGATTTTATTTTTATCCATCAACATGATTGGCTAGAGAGAGTATCATGACTCCTGTCAGCAGCTGCAGATTTGGCGCCATCTGTTCAAGCACAGTTCACCTGAACGTCACGGCTGCACCTAAAAGTCGCAGTGAAAAAGGCCAATTGCTTTATTGTGTCATGTGAGTTGAACTTGCTCAAGCCAGATATCACTACATAAAAACAAAAAATAAAAAATGGCTTGTGTTCATTAGGCTGTTAAATGATATGCTAAGTGCACAATGTATTTGTTGTTAATTGAACTTATTAGGCACTATGTGCTTTATACATCTTAGTACAGTTAACTCAAAATTGAAAACTTGTTGACAAAAAAATATGTCAAACTAACATGATATGTGTTTTTGTGTCAAGTGAACATAACATTTTTATGTTGTTTTGACATTTCTGACCATTTGTGTAGACACTAAACATTTGTGTCATAGATGAGTTGGAATTTACAGTGTAGTGAAAACTAAATTGTCCATATCAACAATTCATATCTTGCAAATTAATAAAAGTCAATTCGGCTTGCCATATAGGGTGACACGTGATTATCTGATGCCCTCGTTGCGCGTTCATGTAAATCGTCCGTCAATACAACACACCTTGCCAAAAATTAGTTCCCGCGCCATTGCGAAGGAGCCAGTCCGACCTGTTCTAAAGTTAGACCCTTGTGAGAATAACGTCATAAGGACAAGATGGAGGTGTTGTGTGTATGTGTGTGTGTTCATTATTTCAAACGGATCTCCCAGTTTGTCACACCATTGCGCTGGGAAATAAAAATGTGTGCTCTCGAGCGACACTAAACGCCCAGCGCCGTTAACACAACGGCTGGGACTTCGACATATCCCAACGCAATCACACGTCTCAGACACAAAATCCCTTTATCCCTGCGCTCTCCTGCACCAAACAGCTCTGTTTAAGCGCTAAACTTTGTACAACACAGACATGTACAGTACTTGTGTTTTAATATTATTTCAGTATTCTACATCAGGTGTGTCAATCATTTGAAATTGGAGGGAAAATTTTGTATAGCTCACAAGCGCCTTCATGAGGCCACCAGACACATTTATTATACACCGCAAATTCTCCCATGAGGAGAGAATAAAGAGTGGTGACTTTTTTTGGAATTATTAAGAGTCTCTTCAGTGACTCATGTCTAGATTCACCATATTGACCCATAAAATAATACGGGGTTATCAGTGTATCTGTGCTAAGAAGTCAACGTGACATTTCATATTACATATCTTGCATGAGCTCAGTAGCAATGTAAACAGTGGAAAATGGTTTTAAGCTGATGTCAAAGGAATAATGAGTTTTCCATAAAGATATATACAGGGCACTTTGTATGGCATGGGGGTGAAAATGATAGGATTAACTTTTAAAATAGGAAAATAGGATTATCTTTTGAACTAGGAATAGAAAAACAACAACAACAACAAAAAAAAACCACAATCCTGGTACAAACCTATGTCCAGAAACATACTTGTGCAAGTATTCAAATGCGAGTGCTTGGTCAATGCATTACCACTAAACTGGTTGTATTACAATTAAGGTAAATTGCTATAAATATATAGACTTTAACTTACATGATCAGTAATATTCTGTTCAAACTGTTAGTCCATGACAGTAGTTGTCTTGAAAATAGGCCGGAGACCGATCTCCTCAAGGGGGGCGGGGTTACACCAAAAGGGGGCGTCACTACCACTCATGGTTAAAGTTAAGGAAAGGGTTATGCCTAATAGCTTTACTCCTTATCTCTGTATTAAGTGCCTTGTAAAGCTACATATCCCTCTACTAATTCTCAGAATAACTCTTAAGCACGCAAGGTGAGAACAATAATATATATTTATTTAAAATACAGCTCATACAACAAACAGATGACAGATTGCCTTATAAAATATATACAGCAACAGGAATTAACTTCAGTAGAAATCACACAAGACCCATTATATGAGAATTAAGACTGACAATCTCAGCATTCATGGTTGACATGAGGAAGTCAAGATTTGAGACTGTTCCAGACTCACACTGGACATTGTGCATGTAGTATAGTAGATAATAAAATAATTTGTGAATGCACTCAAAAAGACATCAGTACGGAGCATTGAAAGAAAGGAGTATAATATCAACTATATAAAGTTTTACATTGTTCATTGTATAGAGTGACACTGTAACCTCACGATGCTACAAAGGAATGAGTAAAAATAACAAAATAAAAACAGGAAAAAACTATCCTGGCCATCCATGTCACATCCACGTCATCAACTTTTCAATTTTAAGTATATATTTTTGCTGACAGAATATCTTATGTAACATAAAAGGAAATACTCACTGTTGTCAGAACAGCATCCATTGAAAAGAAATTCAATACAATCTCTTTGATTTCCCCTTCAAAGAGCAACCTTCAGAACATCGAAATCTGCCCATCATTATTTTCCACTCCAAACAGACTGAATACAGACTACATTCTTGCATAAACTATTGAGAGAAACCAGGAAAACAGACAGAAATGAGTCTGTGCGCTCTGAAGGTTATCCATCGCTGATTAATTTCTATAGTTTCCTTTATGAGAAATATCAAACACATCTTTTTACATAAGCATAAAGTCCCTTCACACAGAGTAAAATAACTTTTTTCCATTCACCTTCCCAAAACCCCCAAACAAAGTCTTTTGTAAATAATCAAGCCCATGTTTTTAATATAAAAATCTCTATTAAAAAGGAAAATAATGTGAAGCTTGCTTTCAAAATGACTCAAGGGAGCTGAAATGTGCTTTTTAATTTTTTATTTCGTATATTCCAGTTTTCTGAAATGCTTTTGTCTAAGGACACTTTTAGCGAGTGATTTGGCAGAATAGTATCAAATCTTGATTAATATACACACTAATGCCTCTATACACACCCACGCACATCACAGTACAAGCTCAAGCTCTCTGATGCACACAATATTAGATTTAATTTAGATTTAAATAGAAAACCAGCGAGGAAGAAGCTTGGGTACTAAAGAAAAAGAAAATTCAGCTGGAAATTCGTTTGCAAAAGAGATATGGGTTTTGCTGCCCTTCCTTATTGTATAGGCTAAACATGGATGGGCCAGTCAGATGGACAATAATTCATCAATTCACAGTTAGAAGGGAGTTAAACAGTCAGTGTTAAAAGTTCTTGCTAGACTGGCAACTCAGTATAAAGTGAAGACAATCTGGGCTTGGGTTTCTGACTCAATTGGGTTTGACTGATCCATCCATCGTCAACCGCTTATCCTGTGTACAGGGTCGCAGGGGGGGGGGGGGGGGGGGGGGGGACTGGAGCCTATCCCAGCTAACATTGGGCGAAAGGCGGGGTACACCCTGGACAGGTCGCCAGTCCATCGCAGGGGTTTGATTGATTTCCATTTTAATTTAAAAAAGGAAGAAAAAAGCAACATGACACACACACACACACACAGAGAGAGAGAGAGAGAGAGAGAGAGAGAGAGAGAGAGAGAGAGAGAGAGAGAGAGAGAGAGAGAGAGAGAGAGAGAGAGAGAGAGATTGGAAGTACAGTGAATATCTCGCTATTGTGTCTTGGTTTAAATCATGCATTCTGTAGACATTTAGTTCCTTTTGTGCCCCAAATGAAACATGGGTGTCATGAGTCTATCACTATTCCCACTTTCCATCCACCCCTCTTGCACAATGGATTCTCTCCATCCCCATTAAAGCCAGCAGTATATATGAAACATTAATCTGCAACCCAGCATCCCAAAGCTATTTACAATCACCAAAGCTTTAGAGGGGTTAGGCACTCAGTTGAAAGGAAGGAAGAGAGAAAACAACATCATTATTCAAAGCGGTCGATTAATTCACCGCTTCACAAGTGGGTGTTCGGAACATTTTTCCGCTTGCTTTTTTCTGTTTTGTCAAACAATCAGAGAGACAGAGAGCAGCTTTATCTTTTAACTGCCTTGATTTTGTCACCTTAAATGCAAACAGGGGACAACTAAAGTTTAGAGAACTAGAAGGGAAATGTGGAGAATGTTTGCTCAAGCAAGGCTTTAAAATGTCCCGAATGTGATCTGATCCTGCGGACAAGAGAGGTTAGACCAGCATAGGATTCCATGTTGGTCCAAGCTGGTCTGACTTGTAGCTGGTTTAAGTTTGACTCCTAGCCTGTGCCCAAAAACAAACCTGACCTGGCTGAGAGGCCAGCTAAGACCAGCACAAGAGTTAAGACTGGTTCAAGATTTGATTTTAGAAGGGTATGCTGGTCTTTTTAACAGGGAAATAAAGGGTGAAAAAATGAGTGGATATAATGACCTGTACTACACAGTCTGAATCAAAAACAAGGTTTTACTGCGGGTGGAACGTACAGACACGTGGATGTGTGCATGAACTGTATGTGATTTAGAGTAAATTCATGAAGGCAACACATAAAGCCTGATTTATATTTACTGGACAAACAGACTTTGCTTAGTTCACCCAAAATGATGACAAAATGCAGTAAACGGTTGTGTTCTGCCAAGGTGTTCATTTGGCGATAACTTCCATAGCAACAAACTACTTTGAAAACGAGGCAGTGCGTAAAATAAACACCAGCTCCCTTCGCTGAAAGTGTTTTGGTTCGTACAGGAGAAAAAAAATTTGGCTTCTGCCAAAGTATAAATCAGGCTTAAGGCTTCTTGGTTATTGACGTCTCCTGACGTTATAGACTCTGCTATGTATTTACATATTTTTTAGATTAGAAAACACATGCTTCCAGTATGTCTCTGCAAAGATCCAGTGGAGAGAGGAAATGAGACAGCCGTGATGGTTAGACAACAACTTTCTGTCCTTGCTCTGTTGGCATGGAGTAAACCCTAGAGAAATGAAGAGAGAGAGAGAGAATAAGAACAGTCAATAGCTCACTTCGGTGACTTTTTTCTTATTTAAAAACTGATGCGTGTTTGTTCAAAAGCTTAAAATTATAGCTTGATATAAGAGGTGACTATACAGTACATCAGATATTTGTAGGTTGATATCCCCTTAAAGAGTAAACACTGGTACTCTTTCAAACATCATTTTTTAAGTACTCTAAACTGCCAGACACAGGCCAGATTTTCTCAACTCGCAGACACGGTCATCACCTGTCCGCATCGTCGGCGCATATGCTGGTCATTGACTCGTTGACTAAATGAGTATCACAAAGAAGTTGAAGTGGGCATGCGTCAAACGCATTCATATTCTCTCACGAACAGAAGAGTATACTCACAAACGCAACGCTGTCTGATCCAGCACTTGCAAAAACGAAGTATCCCTGGGCCTTAAGCGAAATTAAATCAAAGCATGTATGATCTTCTCAAGGTTCCTCGATCTGACCCTTAGAATTAAACAGGACAATTGTTTTGCTGCTGTGCCTTTAAACCTTCTATGTAAACTGCTTTTACATTTGTTAATTAGAAACTGTGCTCACACAAAAGATGCAGGTTTGATATAGTTTGTGCAGCCCCAACATTCAATTAAAGTCTCTTTGCAAAGCCTGCATTACCATGCCAACCAATTGTAAATGTACAAAATATACTGTGTTATACTTTCATTCACAATACAGTACTTCAATTTAATAAATTCCTTTACCAAGTTCTCCATCTGAATTAGATTAAATTGAGAATATCTTTCCTCTATCCCATAATATTAAATCAACATCAACACATTTTTATGCCATAGTATGTAATTAGGCCATTAATACAATATTAAGAACTTCATCAGATGTTATATACATAAATAATAATAATAATAAAAAAAAGAGTTCTTATTTATGGTGGCACATTTTGAATCTTGGGGGCATTTTTGTCACTTTTGGTTGCATTTTGCCCTGAGACTTTTTGAAGCTTAGTTTCAATACAATTATCTACTGAATTTGGGATTAAGTTTTGAGTTCAGAAAGTTACAGTATGCTTTCATAGTACATCAAACTCTTTTTATCAAATGTTGTTTCCTCATAATGACTTTGAATATGAGTCATAAACAACAAGTTAAGATCTACACAGCCTGCTAATATGACCTATTCAGGGCCTTAAGACATTGCAGCAACAATGCTCAGACAAGTTTACTGAGCAAGGCTGATTTATGTAAAGAATAGTGTCAGATTTGGGTTATTTTGCATGTTATAGTGTAAGCATGTAAGCAATACAGCACTGGAAGAAATTAAGAGACAAAATGATCATTTTCTCTGGATTTACTATTTATAGGTATATGTTTGAGTAAAATGAACTTTTTTGTTTTATTCTATAAAGTACTGACAACATTTCTCCCAAACTCCATATAATAATATTGTCATTTTGAGCATTTATTTGCAGAAAATGTCAACTGGTTAAAATTACAAAAAAGATGCAGTGTTTTCAGACCTCGAATAATTAAAAGAAAGTTAAACAACACAATACTAATGTTTATCTTAGGAAGAGTTCAGGAATCAATATTTGGTGGAATAATCACAACTTTCATGTGTCTTAGCATGCTCTCTACCAGTCTTTCACATTGCTGTTGGGTGAATGTATGCCACTCCTTTTGTGGTGCAAAAATTCAAGCAGATCTGCTTTGTTTGATGGCTTCTTACCGATCACTGATCCTCCACCAAATTTCACAGTGGGTGTGGGACACTGTGGCTTACAGACCTCTCCAGGTCTCCGTCTAACCATTACATGACCAGGTGGATGATTGGTGATGATCTGGGGATGCTTCAGAAAGGCTGGAATCGGGCAGATTCGTCTTTGTGAAGGACGCATGAATCAAGCCACGTGCAAGGTTATCCTGGAAGAGAACTTGCTTTCTTCTGCGTTGACAATGTTCCCCAACTCTGATGATTGTTTTTTTCCAGCAGGACAATGCTCCATGTCATACATCAGGTCAGGTCAATCAAGGTGTGAATGGAGGACCACTGGATCAAGACCCTCCAGAGCTCCTGAACCCATCTAAAAACCTCTGGAATGTGATCAAGAGGAAGATGGATGGCCACATGCCATCAAATAAAGCAGATCTGCATGAACTTTTGCATGAGGAGTGGCATAAAATCACCCAACAGCAATGTGAAAGACTGGTAGCAAGCATGCCAAGACACATTTAATCTGTGATTGAATATCAGGGTTATTCCACCAAATATTGATTTCTGAACACTTCCTGAGTTAAAACATGAGTATTGTGTTTTTGAAAAATGTATATGAACTTGTTTTCTTTTAATTATATGAGGTCTGAAAACATGCATTTATTTATTTGTTATTTTGACCAGTTTTCATTTTCTGCAAATAAATGCTCTAAATGACAATATTTTTATATGGAATTTGGTAGAAATATTATCAGTACTTTATGGAATAAAACAAAAATGTTAATTTACTCAAACACATAAATAGTATAGTAAAATAGTAAACCAGAGCTGTACTGTCTTAATTGTTTACTTAATATAATATATGTAATGTATGATGAAAGGAGCTTAACCTTGACTTTCCTTTTGAATAGAGGGAAATTCAACTCATAGTTCAAGAGAAGAGTGAATGGAGCTCTTTGTGGCAGCAAATGACATATTCAAGCTGTTCAAATATTAATGTATGTACACTTGCATTCTTCAGCTAAATGCACTTGAATTTGCCTCTATGATGAATTTGTTCAAGTTTACACTGCACAAAAACATTTACTTAGTTTATTTAAACTCCACCCAAATTCACCCAAAAATATAAATTCCATCATCATTTGACCACCCTTATGTTGTTCCAAACCCCTAAGATTTCCTTATGTGGGACAACAATTAAGTGAATTATCCATTTGTTTTTGGGTGAACTATCCCTTTAATTAGTACATGTATCGTGTTTTCTAGTCAATATATCAAAACATCCTTAAAACTAAATAAATTAGCTTGAGACACAAAATTGTATAAGATATTAAGACTTGTTTTCAGAGAATATTTCTTAAAATAAGTTTATTTTTCCCTCACTAAAGGTTCTAACAGGGTAAGAAAAACTGTTTAATTCAAGATATTTCATGTTTAGATCATTTTCCTAGAAAAACAAATACTTTTTATATTACTGATTAATAAGTGTTTTTTTTTTGTTGCATTATTGGCTTTATAAAATCTATGGCACAATGTGTGCATACACAAAGCTCACTAGAGTTTCTGCCTCTAAAATGCCCCGCAAGGCATTTCGGGGGCTTTTATTGTTTTTTTATTGAGTGTGCTCTCTGTGAGCATGCTTCGAAAGGTTCAATGTTGATCCACAGAGCTTCTGGTTGCTGTGTGAGTAAGCTCCTTTTCAGCCACCCTATCACTCAATGCTGAAAAAAATGCTGTGGCTCATCGAACAACTGCATTCCCTTGAGGTATCCTGTAATCCTGCAGAAGAATTTAACCTCAATAAAGAAAGAGAGAACAGAGGATCTCAAACATTAAGCTTGCTGTGTGAAGGCAGGTGTCAGGAAAACCTCGCTCCCTCCCTCCCTTCTCTCACATATCACCACACTCAGCATCTCACTGAAACTGATTACTTTGCAAAACAGGTAAGCATGGCAGCCAAATTCAGTTACACAACCTATCAGGGCGACAGCGATAGGCCACAAAGTAGAGACAGGACATGTGAGAGAGAGAGAGAGAGAGAGAAAGAGAACAATGCAATTCTTTCCTTTTCTCTATTTTAGTAAAACAATCAGATAGCAAAAGACCAGCTTTATCTTTGAACCATTTTGATTTTATCTCTACACCAAACACACACTACAAACTGAGGGATGTCACTCAGCACACATTTTAAGACAGTGCTTGATGTTTTCTGTCTTGGTGTGCACGTTACACAATTGCATACTAGATGCATCAATTACAACTGTATGATCCTGAAATTGGTCCTCACTAAAAATTAGCATTTCTGCTAGATGTAATTCAATAGCTGATATCAGGAATGGACTTTATTTTTTTTTTCTGCAATTTATTTTTGAATAGGTGTAATCACTGTGAAATGCTACTAGTGAAATACCAGAGGTTACAGATATTTCTTTTTTACAGATATCTATAATTAAGTTTCTGCCTATGGTTTAATGTCTAAAGGGATTGCAATACTGACTTGGATATTTAAGTGAAGACATGCTGTCTATGAGTGAGGCTGTGCTTGCACAAAGAAAAACAACAATTCTTGCTGAAATGCAACATAAATTGTAACGCTATTTTTCTTCCTTCTCTCTCTCTCTCTCTCTCTCTCTCTCTCTCTCTCTCTCTCTCTCTCTCTCTCTCTCTCTCTCTCTCTCTCTCTCTCTCTCTCTCTCTCTCTCTCTCTCTCTCTCTCTCTCTCTCTCTCTCTCTCTCTCTCTCTCTCCTCTCTCTCTCTCTCTCTCTCTCTCTCTCTCTCTCTCTCTCTCTCTCTTATAAACTGGTTGGAGCAGTTTCGCCCCAGATTGTTTTCATGATAAGATCATGAAAAATAGTTGTGAACAATTCAAACTATAACGTACTTATTCCTATATGGTAAACTCTCTCAGATATGGTTTAGCAGGTTATATCTTGTTCATATTAGTCAGCGCTTGGCTTGATTTCTGTCTTTTTTGGCCTTTCTTTTTGTTTCATGGATGTGTTGCTAACAGCTCATGGCTTTAGGCGCGTTTGACAGATGGCTGAAGGGTGCAGTCATAAACGCACATGTACCAACCCGCTGCTAATGGTGGCCTAGCCCTCCAGTCCGACTGCCCTCCCTTTGTCTATTCTCTGCTGATGTGTTTAGTGGGTTACCAGGGATTCAGAGAACTGTTACCCATCTAACTGGTTGAACCACCCCAAATGTTGACGGGTGGAGTGCGCGAAAACCGCTTTGTAAAAACTAAGCACCAATGTGTCAATCAAGATTTCAGGTGCTTAAAGCTCTGATAAAGAAGCAAGTAAGCTAAAGGTGAGAACAAACACTGGATTTCTAACAAAACATGTTTTTTTTCTCCCATTTTCCAGTAAGTGCTGCCAAATCCTTCTTAGATCAAAATAGTAACACCATGTGGCGCAACTAATAAACAAGTAATTGTGCTTGTGCAAATAGCTTGAGCGTCAATATTCTCTGGATTATTAGTGTACACGAAATTTTATACAAATCCAGACACACTTTATGAGCAACATGAATAATTTATAGAGTATACATTTCTGTCAAATTCATTTATCATTTTTCAAATCAGAAAAATTTAACATTTTGCTTCTTTCAGTACATCACTTGGTGTTATCTATATGCAGGCTACTCTTAAACGTTGACAAAATTCACTTTTAGCAGATGTACTCCTAATAAAATAAAATTAAGTCTTTCTCCTCCAGGAAACGCAAGCAAACATTTTAATTGTTCATCTTGCAATACACAGATTTATGTCTAATCAAGTGCTCTATCTTATAGAAAAAAAAGGGGCATGCCATTTAATTATTTCTTCCAAAACTTTCGAAATACAGTGCATCAACACAGGACAGAAAACTGTACTTTACGGGGTCTTTCTTCAATATACTTATAACACTTTCTTCAATATATGGTAAATGGTCTGCACATATATAGCGCCTTTTTAACCTTAGCAAAACGCTTTACACTGCATCTCATTCACCCATACACATACACATTCACACACCAAGACTGCCGAGCTGCCATGCAGGCGCTAGCCTGCCATTGGGAGCAACTTGGGGTTCAGTGTCTTGACCAAGGACACTTAGGCATGTAGAGTCATGTGGGCCAGGAATCAAACCACCAACCCTGTGATTAGTGGCCAACCCACTCTACCACCCGAGCCACAGCCGCCCCTATATGTTTGTCTGATGTGCAGGTCATTTGAAATTGCTTACACACAAAACTATATCAGTCTTACCCCTGTTCTCGGTTTTGCGAGTAGCGTCTGAAGAGGAAAGTAGCTGTTAAAACAAAAGCAAAAGGTGGGATTTTTATTTTGTTATTTGTTTTAAATGCTCCACATACTGTCATTGGCATTGATTTGCATCTAAGAACTTGGAACCAACTGACCTCACAGAAAGGCAGTAAATACTGAGTGACTTTTTTAAGCCAAACAATCCATCTAGCTCCCATCAGTTTGGCTTGATATGAATTTGGGAATAGAAGAAGTATGCACACATCCAAACATTAAGGCCAGCACACTGCCTGATGAACACCCAAGGGGTCAAAACTTTGTTTTTTCAATTAAATTATCTTGGAGCATCTATAGCAGTGTGCCGTTCCCTCCTTGTTTTAAGAATCTGGCCCACAGGTGTGCACATTCACTGCACTGAAAGATGTAGGTTGCCAGTTCCAGCTCTTGTTAAGTACATAGTGTATATACAGCATGTATCCACTGAACTTTGAACCCTAAACTAGAAACATAACATTTGTTATGGGATTGAAGTGCACAGGCTTTTGGCTCTGGATTATTTGGTTCCCAGTTCCAAAATTAGCTCTTCTCTGTGAAAAAATTGCTTCCCTGTTGAAAAACTATAATCTTAAATCGTGTAAGGATTTTTTTTTTTTACAGTATTTGTGAACGCACTTTTACAATGAGATTTGTGAAAGCACCTTGCACACAAGCACTTTCCTAGCATATTGTTATTACATTGTGAGGCTATAGTAAATGCCTGTTTATATCAGTCAAATTAGAAATGTCAGCAATTAGTATTCTGGGATCCAACTTACCTAAAATAGCAACTGCAGCCAGGGCTACAACACTAGTGGCAGCTATGATGATTATCAATGTTCCATCTGAAAAATACATAAATAAAACAGGGATAATGCACATTAAATTTGCAGATATTGTATATTCATTAATCTCAGATGTACATAACGTCTTAATATTAATTTATACAAAAAAGGCAACATTAAAAGTTTATTTTAACCTGCTTTATCATCGTTTTCTCCTCTGGATTCATCTGTTCCAGAACTTTGTGAATCAGTATTGGAAATGGTCTCTGACAAAAAGCAAATACAAGAATTATATTAGTGGATGGGATTTCACATCAGTGGTGGCAACTGATGGTAAATGCCAGTTACTCTGTATTTATTATCTAATGCAGGGGTTTTCAAAATGTTTGATGCCAAGGATGCACAGAAACCCCTTTCTAAGTCATAAAGGGTACACATTTTCATTTATAACCATTTTTAATATTGCATGTGAAAAATAATAAGCATGATATTATAATGAAATTGTCATTATATATATATATATATAATTAAATGTTTCCAAACACAAAATTGGGTTGCACCCCTTTGTGCCCACTTTCATATCTTTTTTAATATTCAGTCTCAGTCACCATTCACTTTCATTGTATGGAAAACAGAGGCAATAAAAGCGAATGGTGTCATTATATTGTTGTTGTTTTTTTTTTTTTCATTTGATTTTTTTTGTATTTTTCATACTTAATTCCAATTGCACCCCATAAACAGCCTCTTCTTCTATAAATACATTTTCCCCATCTTTTTAATAGCAGACAGGACCGAGACACGACACTGGCCAGATTAAATCCCAAATGAACACGACAGCTCAATGTGAGTGGAGCACATGCACTAACCACTAGGTCACATCTCCGCCAAACAGAATCATAATTCTAATCATGTTCATTTAGGATATTTTTATTTTTATTGATTTTTATTTCTCCCTACAGTACATCCAGTACATGTTCACTGCCACTGGTGAGCATGGCTTGCTTTAAAACTTCAGTAATTCTATCAGAGAGCACTCATTCCACTAATGAAGACAGACAGCTCCTCACAGGGGAGGGCTGAATGAGACTGCTGACGTGCATTAAGGGGACGGACAGTGGTGCGAATGGAGCCCGGGCAATCAGTGCTGCTCTGCAGGGAAAGGCTAATTGATTGCTTTCAGGAAATAATGTGTTGAGGTTGAGCTGGTCAGGTCTTGCAGTAACAACCTGTCTTCACATTATGTATGTGGTGGGTGAGGAATACCTACCGGTAAGATCTTCATCGTCCTCTTGGTCTTTAGAAATATGGAGATGAAGAGGGTAGGACGAAAGAATAATATGGAAAGATAGAGACAAAAATAAATCAAAAGTGTTTGTTAGAATATGACATAATTCTGACATAATATTACTCAAAGGTCATGTAAGTAATTTGTACTGTTTTGCAAACTGCTTAGTTGTAGTTGCTAATTGCCTACTACCATGCTACTCTTACTATTTGTGCATCTAAAACTATATTCTGTCATATACTGCCACATTGCTACTGAATTAGACCATTCCAAACCCTTTAACTCCATGTCTCTAAAACCCCGCCCTCAAATGTCAGACATGTGGACAAACCTAAATGTGCAAAACATGTTATGGATGGTGTTCCAAAAAAAATCACTTACAGTACCTTTAGTCAGGAACATAAAACATTAACAAGTGTTTATTTACTAAAATGTCAAGAAAGTCACATTTGATGAAATGGCACAATAAACAAAAATGTTTTATTAAAATGTTTATTCAGACTGCAAAACGTGAAAGATGTCATACCATAATCTCCTGAAGGATTTCCTTCTGGGTCTTCGGATGCTGCAGCTATTGATTTGAATGAAGCATTTTAAAAAGAGAGGTTACGCTTGATTTAACATAACCAATTCAAATAATGGCTTCAGTGAAGTATCTTCACAATTTAGTCTGCTGCCAAAAAAGTATAGGTGAAACAGCCTTGTTGCGTTATGGATGTTTGAACTTGTATATTCAGTGGGCCCCAAAAGTAATTGGACACTTAATCCACACTTGAAAATCTATGAATGTCATTGCATTGCATTACATAACAAAATATCAACAAAGGAGCAATCTGCAAACAAATTATGCTAGACCTTTTCGAAAAGCTAAATAACTTGTTTTTGTTCTTTTAAATAAATGCCACTTGCTTTGATATTTTGTTATCTAATGAAGTGGTATTCATACAATTTCAAGTGTGGCTTACAGTAAGTCTACAAATACTTTTCAGGGCCATTATACTGTAGTATTTTCAGAAGCTGTCATGCTGCTTTTCTTGTAAAAGCTACTGAACACAACCAGAGAACTGACATAATTGTATTAAAATGCTGGCATTAGTACAGAACTGTGAGTAAGTTCAAAGCGCTTTAGATGAAAATGACAAGTGCATGGGAAAATTGGTTCACAAGCTTGCCACTGATACATACAGTAGACAGATACATGAAGATGGGTTGAATACAAAAATAAACATCTGAATTAACAGGACGGAGAGTATTTTGATCAAAGAACAACAGAATAATGTTAGTGTAGATAAGATCTACTTACCAGCACATTGAAGAATCAAGAACACAATGAGTAAACGCTGCATCTTCTAATCCTAGAAAAAGAGAAAAAACAACATTAATCTACACATTAGAATGCTGACAGATGGGTCAAATGCTTTGTTACACAGTCAGATATATAGATTTATATATATAGATAATATAGCCAAAATATACAGATTTTTACATTGACTCAATGAGTTTATGACCATGGCCTAGTTTAACCAAGAAGCAATAACGTAGCAGAACACTTCCTTAGAGTCAT
Organism: Moxostoma hubbsi; assembly: GCA_032164185.1. Taxonomy (NCBI): domain Eukaryota; kingdom Metazoa; phylum Chordata; class Actinopteri; order Cypriniformes; family Catostomidae; genus Moxostoma; species Moxostoma hubbsi. The sequence continues at coordinate 30,654,192 of JAVLUX010000030.1, read as the reverse complement.
GGTTTTTCTTTACTTTTAAAAGGTGGCTTTATTTCTTTAATCACAAAAAAATAAGGGGTAAAATAATTCCCTATGACATAACTGTAAATACATGTCAAAGTTCATAAACAGCAGAAAATAGAATTAGTTCGGTACGAAGCAGAATCCCCCCCCCCCCCCCCCCCAAAAAAAAAAAAAAAATGCAAATTTATCAGAAGTTAGGCTGTAAGCTTTATCTTATCGTGAATTTACTGAGGGCTGATTCAATGCACATTGCTCACAGCTTGCCAGCACTGTGGTTTGGTCTGCACTCTTTTTTGTTTACCAAAGCACTTGAGGAAGTACACTGAATGAGAAACTTACATTTACATTTTACATTTATTCATTTGGCAGATGCTTTTATCCAAAGTTACTTACAAAAGAGGAAAACATAAGCGAATAATTTTAAGGAGACAGTGGTATGGAAAAGTGCCATATTACAAAGTTTCACTAGCATTAAAATAGTATTATTCAGAAACAGATTAAAGTGCTACAATAATTATTATTTATTTTATTTTTTTGTGACTGGTTTGTGCTCATGGAAAAGATGTGGTTTTTGCTGTTTTTTGAAGACAGAAAGTGAGTCAGCTTCACGGATGGAGTTTGGAAGTTCATTCCACCAACTTGCTACGATGAAGCCGAAAGTCCGGGAAAGTGTTTTGGTGCCTCGTTGTGTTGGTACAACAAGGCGACTTTCCTTAGCCGAACGCAGGCTTCTAGTGGGCGAGTAGCTCTGCAGAAATGATTTTAGGTATGCTGGAGCAGACCCAGTGACTGTTCTGTATGCCAGCATCAGAGCCTTGAACTTGATATGTGCATCAACCAGGAGTCAGTGAAGTGAGACAAGGAGTGGTGTAACAACTTGTGCTGAATGTCATGAGGTCTTTTGTGGCCCATATAGGCCAGTCATACTAAGAAGTTTTAGAGCATTTCCCATAACAGTGTGCCAATATCCTCACTCAAACACACTGTGGGTTTTAAGCAATTTTGTTCTCTTACCCTGTAAAAAAAGACTTGCTTAACCACCATGCAATTCCCACACTGGTTAATGCTGGTACTGGTATATAATAATCAGTGAAGAGCGCAGAGGTTGCATTTTTCTCTCTAATGTTACATTTCTACTCCACTAATGGTTAGGTTTCAGTTTGGGGGTTGGAGGTACAGTTTATGAAATTTGTATTCCTCTTTATGTATTACAGAATGTATGGCCCACATCTTATCCTGTGACTTGTTGAGTGCGTTACCGTGATTTTTTTGCATGTGACTACCCATGTGACTCTACCATGTGACTCTACCCTCCCTAGCAACTGGGCCAATGTGGTTGCTTAGGAGACCTGGCTGGAGTCACTCAGCACGCCCTGGATTTGAACTCATGACTCCAGGGGTGGTAGTCAGCGTTTTTACTCGGTGAGCTACCCAGGCCCCCCCCCCCGAGGCAGGCAGTTTTAATAGAGAATCTGATGAATCAAATTTGCCCCCCTCTCTGTTCCCATAACACTTAAGTAGTGATTAATTTCAAATGACTAAAAGTGTGATTTATGAACCCCACACCTTAATGATTCAACAGTCGTCATTGTCAAAATGTCTGGCATGCTGCCAAATGACTCAACTCCTGCCCCTTCCATTTAATCAATAACACTAAAAAACAAACACACATTTTCAAGGGGGAGGAACGTTCAGCCATTCTGGATTTTTTTTCTGTTTTAGTTTTTTTCTTGCAAGATAGCTGACTTCCAAACATGTTTGACACGAAAAGTGGTCAAACTTGGCTGTTCCTCTTAACAATTACATCACACTATTACATTTTTTCCCACTTTAGACTAGGAAATGGGAACTAGCCAAGAAATGACCTTTTCCTGAGTCAAATGTTCATGTATAGCTCAGGCCATTTCCATACAATCAAATATTCCTGTGGTGCCCAAGCTCCAAATCCCCATTCTTTGGCCAGCCATCTTCTTGCACAAGCCCCTCCAGAAATTGTTATTGTTGCCCACTGTGTTTGGGCTTCTTGATGCTAATAGATTTTATGATGTCACCTATGTTTACATGCACTCATTTTCATCAATCCGAATAAACTCGAAGAGCGTCAGCCACTGTGTTCTGAAGAAGCAGAGAAAGGCTGAAAAAGTGAGAATAGCACCAAAGTCCGTAGGCTAATTGGCATTTTTGTTTTGATGAGATATCTAAAAAAAATATGCCAGAAAAGCTTTTTTTCTTAAATTACTCACTCTACTTTAAACTGAGAATTAGAAGCAGCGTCTAATACCCTGTCTGACTTAACCATGTATTTGTCTCATGCCCATTCCTCGTCCAATCTAACCGCAGGCATCTCTGGATGTGAGTAAAACGTGAAGACCATGGGTGAAGCTGTTCTTAAAGGAGCTTACAGATGTGGAATGGAAACAAAATAATAGGGACTTTAAGCAAAAGCTGCAGATGGGATGCTAAGCAAATATCACTGAACAATAATGATGGTGGAACGGAGCATTTAATCATTAAAGAAAAAAAAGGTAGGTTATTTAAAACAGCAAGAGAATGGATGCTTGCAGTGTTAAATAACTGTTAGAAGAGTTTTAGTACTGTACGATATAAATAGCCTAAGTCTAAAACCTAGATATTATTATTAATATTCTAATACGTTTTTTTATTCAAAGCCAATTACTGTGTGTAATTTAACACGTTTTGAGGAGGATATTTATACTGTGTTCACTTTGCATCATCTCTTGTAAAACATATTCTAACATTTACTTTCCTAATTTGTCATGTACGATCAACTGTCACTATGGCAACGAAGAAATGCTTTCGAAATTATGGTTTAGACGTCAGGAATTGAGTGAAGACAATGGAACAGAGAACACCGTAACCACACCTACTGCTTAAAGTCCCTATTAAAAATGACACATCATTATGTTTTGGCTTTATTTGATGTCATGAGAGAACATATGTGCCCTGCTGAATATTCAGTGTAAGCCAGCATGCCCTTAATAATGCGTTTTGTCATTGCTTTGTAGGTTCCTGCGAAGAGTATCATGTACTGTATAAACATACAGACTCACCACATCTCTGCGCATGAGCGCAAGTTTTTAATATGACTGAGAAAGTAGTCGGATTTAAATGTTTACATGGCTAATATATTTCTTTTAATCTGATTATTTTAGGTCTACAACACCCCCTTTAATTGGATGGAAATTTAATTCAGGTCCAGCTCAATAGGATACATTTTTTGTTTACATGAAGGCTTTTAAATCTGATTGAGCTATCAGTGGATTCTAAACTGATTATTTGGTTGCATGTCAACATCGCCAATGTGACTCTACACTATAAAGGGAAGTGAAACCAGGACTGCGCTCTCCATTCACATTCAACTCTCTGAAATGGACATCCACTTAGGACAGATTTCCTATGCAAAGACCTGATGTGAACTCAATTATGGGATGGCAATATATGGGTGTTAACTTCGGGTGTGATGAACAGGTACAAGGTGTGAGCTAGAAAACATCAATCAGAGAGAGCGAATGAGTAACGATTTTGATGCAATCAAATGAGCTTTACAGTTTATACAACCACCTGTGAATACTTGAAACTGCACTGTTCTTAAAGAGGTTTCTTTGACCTGGCAGGGCTTTATTTGTTAGTCTAATTTAGAAAATTATCATATAATAGCAGCAGCAGCTGAAACAAGCCGGGAACATGTTGTTCTAATTGCATTGCCATGTATTCATCTATAGTTTCATGTCTTTAGCTGACAGAAATGTTTGTGTCAAAAAAATGTAAACAATGAGTATTAAAGAAGGTCATGGTAGACTGCATAACTGAGACCAGAGTGTCGTCTTACTGATAGTCTATCTCCGTAAACTAAGGGGACTGCAGTATTTGAGCAGCATTTGTTTTCATGAGAGAGGTTGACGCAGTTTTACTCGTCTCCTAATTTGGAATTTCCACGCTCAATTCAGGTCGTCACGGCAAGAGAGATTCTCTCAATTAAGCTGTTATTTAGAAGATGCGGGTCTATATTTGAAGGGAGCACAATCCAAGCTTGTAAAATGTGACAGCAAATCTCCCATCAACAGTAACCTACAGCCATCCAAACAACACGCCACCCCCTCCCTAAATTCCAATTTGGTGTGCCAGGATGCCTAGGAGAAATAATAAGTTGAACCAATTTGAAAATATTTATCAGTGCAGTGCAAAACCCTGCAAGTTGACAGTCCTCCTGAAGCTTATGTTACCGCACAATTGGCTAATATATTCTTGTGCATTTGAATTCAAATTGAATTTGGTCTATTCTTTAGTTTCTGCATTTGTTTTGCCTATGCCTAATTTGGGCCCTATCATTAATACATGCAACCTCTACAAAATAGGCCTGAAAATACCCTGCAGTAAGCCACCAATGAAAAAATGTTTTAACACTTCATAAAATCATAATTCAATGGCTCAGTTCAGCACTACAAAAGCTGTACTAAGCATCTGCCTGGTTACTGCTTTTTTGTCTCTTCTGATCTAGTTTTCATGTCACAATTAAAGAGTTGCCACCATCAATAGCCATGCAATTTCAGAATAGAGACCGTTATGGACTGATGAGCAGTACCAGACTTCCAGACAAAAGTCTGGACATAACCTTACTGAATGTATTTTTCTCATTATTGTAAAGTCCTTTTGATCTGAAGGCTTATGCTTCCATCCAAATAAGTTTAGTAGAAGACTATACTGTAAATTGGATGAGTGGCACCAGTTAGTGGGAAAAAACACCCACTAGGTGTCTAGAATCTAGCATCTTGTGAAGCAAGCTGTTGTCATCTGTACAGGCTCATGTGAAATCATACAGGAGAGAAGCCAGTCCGTCGAGTTTGTTAAAGTGCTAGCATATTGCATGCTGCACACTGCATATGATTATTCATACTCAGAAAGTAGAACTGAAGAGACATTCATTACAAGCTGATTAGTTAAAACATTTCAAAATGCACCTACACTGTTTTGCATTTTGTGACTTTCAGTCAAATTAGGGATGGGCGGATCGATATTAAAGTGTCCATACTTCCGATTCTGAGGTATCAAGGATATCGATTCTCACATAAAAATATAGATTCTGAAGGTTTTTTTTAACTAGTGATATTATTATTTAGATAACATGAATATTAATATATCTCATAAGCTTCGAAGTGGAAAAGAACAATTATATGTGTAAATTGTTGCATTCGTCCATATCATTTAACTTTTTTCTTCCACTCATCTTGACGTGCAGAAATGCTAAAATACACCAGCAGACAGCGACCACACTTGCAGTCACAGTGCTCGTTCAAAGAGGTTACAGTGCTTTCCTTAGGTAATGACAGAAAAACAGCATCTGGAGTTATTCACACTAAGTAATGACAAACCTAGACATGATGACATTTATTATAATGGGCTTGAGTGACCATTTTTACAGGCTTATTTAAATTCAGAGGTGTTAAAACAATGATAATGATCTTTAATCCTCGTTAATAAATGATACCCTCATGAAAACTACCCATGGATTAAATGCAGTAATATTGTATTAACCATGACTCGTAACCATGACTGTAGCAACCATGTTTTTTTATTTATTTATTTATTTTGGCAGTAACCGAGGTTTCATTACAATTAGCCATGGTTTTGCTACAGCATTACTGTAGTATCCATATTGTAACTTGGTTTTAGTAATAGTAGCCATATAATATCTATGGTCAATTTTGAGGCTTTATATTTGGCTTAAACTAACTAATTTTTAAAAGGAAAACAAAGCAGCTTAATAATTTTCTGCTTAAGCCTACAAATATATATAAAAATGTAAGTAATAATTAAGTCACTAATTTTATCCAAAGAATTCGTAAAAATACTGGCCTAAAAGTACTTGGTATCGGATCGAAAAGAAAATAGTGGTATCGCCCATCCCTAAGTCAAATAAAAGACCAGACATATATATATATACACAGTGTTAAAATATCATCTCATCTTGTTCTCGTGAACCCAGTATCGTGTATCATCTCGTCTCGTGAGCCAAGCGTAGGTGAGTAAATGAGTAGGCTAGTCAAATACTTTCACTGGAAGTGTACATTGAATAAATTAACAGAAACAGTATGAGTTTAGTAGATATCAAGGACAAGATTTGAAAGACATGAAACTGATTCCATATGGTACAAAATAATTGTTTCATTTTTTCCAAATAATTAGGGACAGAATAGAGAGCTGATAAACTCATTACACACTAAAAAAAAAAAAAAACCCACCTTCTTCTGTCCTTACAAGGAAAATGTATTTTCTGACTGTATACTTAGTCTGAGTCATAAACAATCCTAGTCTTAAGTATATATAAGCTCACAAAAACAACTCACAGTTGAATCAGAAAGAATGGCCATAATGTCAGCATAAATAAAATACTTGGCGTAAGTTCTAAAAAATGGCTTTGGATGGCCCTGCTCTAAAGCATAACGATTTGGCTGAGTCATTATATGCCTTTAGCACAGAATAGACGCAGTTCATTTCAGACTAGTTTTCTTTATTAGTGCTCAAGTGAATTATGTTATTTTAACGGAACGTTGTTGCTTTCTTCCCTATGATGTCAGATTCTAAACATAACCTACAGTTGACAACAATCTTATGCTCTACAGTGCAATCCATCACCCCCTTTTGCCATCACCTTGTGTGAACCAAACAACTCAAATCCACAGACATGGGCTATGTGTTTAGAGTTAGATTTCTTCTGCCATTGGCCAAACAAAGAGATAGTCCCACCTAGGACTGCCAACTTTTTGCCACACAAATATTAGATGCTTGAGCATTTTGAGTGCAACACATATCTGTTCGTTGACTGACCAGGGGGTTCAGTCCTCGAGCGCCTCACAGCATAAATACAAAACAAATAAGGGTAATTTCGGCCCTAAAACCGGACGTCCTGACTTGTATGGGACAGCTGGCAACCCTAGTCCCATTCCATACTCCCACCATTGGTTGAGCAAATGTTGCTGTGTCTGGCAGCTCAAACAAACAGAGGAATGTACTTATAGCACCACAGATGTTTACACTTTGAGGAAATCAACCTACAAATGGCTTACTTACAGTTGTCTCAGCATATTAACCTTGGATACGAGAAATTATTTTAATATAATTACAAAAGTGTAGGAATGACAAAGCAATGAAGACCAACAATAGTGAGGATATCAAAGATTCATCAATGGGTCATGGAAAAAGCCAACATACATGAAAACCCCAATCTCAGATGCATGTTTAACCAAAGCAACAAACCACATATAGAGCTCACATACTAAGGATATGATCACAGAAGGTTTGTATAGTATTTGCAGATGGAGGTTTGCATAAAAAAGAGTGACAAGACACACGTACACATAAAATCCCCCAAATGTACTTGTACGAGATGTAAGAAACATGTTTAAAGAGCTGAGGGGCCCTGTAGAGGGGAAATGTTGCTGACAAACTCAGCAAATAAGGACATCAAATGAAACATAATGGTTGGAGAGTAGCGGATTGAGTTTCTCTATGAGTGTGATGTTATTTAGGTCATCTGTTGAAAGTGAACGGAACTTAAAAGCCTTAAAACAACTGGAAAGGTTCACAAACATGTTGTACAATCTTTCCTCAATATTTGAAAGTTAAGATGTCTATGCAAACTGCCAGTCCACTCGAATGAGAAAAGGTCTCTCAAAACCAATTTTGCACACCAGTGGTAAAGTGTTCTCAGCTAGACCACAGATACATGCACACATGCTGGCTGTACAGACACACACTGATGCCATTACAAAAATAAACCAGTGCATTTTGAGGATGAATTAATTAGTTTCTAAAATGCTGTTTGAAAGACTTTTGAAACAGAAAACACCTTTTAGCATAAAATAGCAAAACTACAGTAACGTTAACATTAATATCAATAGTGACAGTCATAGTAAGGGCCATAGCTAATGGGGTGAATGGTGGTTACAATTCTAGTGGCCCACATCAAATTTTAGACTATATTTTTTTATATGAAAGGGGCCCCGAATAATATAGAGTCAGGGGGCCTAGAATTCCCTGCTATGGCGCTGGTCAAAGTAATAGTACAAGTTATGGTAAAAGTAATAGCAGAGTATTATAAAAGAGCCTGACAAAGTTTGTTTGTTGTACCATCAAACTATCCTGATTAACATGAGGAACAATAACAGGACTTTTGGTTTAATAATTTCACTATCCAGTATCTGCACTACTGAACATATGCCTTCAGCAGCATGTGAAACATGTATTGTTAGGTAACCTAAAAAGTGTGTTGCATATGTGGTAACATCAAAATTAACGTATTTAATGTGACTGACAACATTAGGTTACACCAATAAAAATCCCTTTAAAGGGTTAGATCAAGAAGGAATTAGTCGTTAAGAAAACAATTGCAGGTTACCACTTTTTACAGTGTACAGAAGCTTATAATATTTACTAGAAAAGAACTGCAACCAGTCACTACAGCTACTATTAAGGTGTTGTGCTGCATGGAAAAGATTAACAACATTAATAAAACCTTATTTTTTAAATTCATTACGCGCAAGAAGAAATAACTCACCACTTCCTTGACCCCTGTTACACTGAGGAGAACAGCAAGCTGAGTTGACAGATTCTTGACAGTAGCAATCATTCGGCGAAATAATAAAAAAAGCACTTTTCACGACATCTCATATATCATCTCATCTACTATACGCTACACGCGCACGGCACGACAAAACTCGAACGCTCCCTATATAATCAACGATATGCGATATGTATCGCATACTCCAAAACTCCTTTTCGATTGCACGTATTGTCGAGACAACAACGATAATATCAACAACAGCAATAGGACTTTAATCTCCATTATGTCTCAAACAAATATGTTTCCCCTATTTTATAACGTAACAAACAAGGCAAAGAAGCGGTCAGCGGTGATACGAGCGCGGTGACGTCAGGGGCCGTTCACACCGAATCTGTTATTGCGTTCGTCCGCGTTGTTTTTTAATAGTTTTCTTTGTAAACAAGTGCTAAACTGTAGCGCCGCGTCTTGTTGTTTCTTCGGCGTCTCGTACAGCAGGAACGCCGCATTTTTAGATGCAACTGTTTAAAACGAGTTTCTAGTCTCGTGGGCCACGAGTCGTGGCGCTTCGTCTAGATGATAGCAGCGCATGTACAGGTTCTGTGTGAACGCCCCCTCAGCTGTAGATTGGAACTCATTTGTGCACGAGTTTCACTTTACCTGCAGCCGCAAAACATAAAAGAGAATGTTGTGTGGGGGAGGGAAGTTCAGCTGAATTAAAACATAAAGGTGTTAAAATGTGCAACAGTATTTATTGACAGACAGATAACCGACAGACACATGTGCACGTGCATATTTATTAATAAGAGCTATTATTAATAAAGCAGCAATTGTACACGTACAGAGTGTTAAATATGTGTGCACCAAGTTGACAGTGCTTATTGCGATTTTCTTTCAACGTGTCAGATCTTTTATTGTCTGAAGAACTTGCACATTTTTCAGCAGCGCCAATTAAAGAAATCAGGGTCTACTATCTGTTTAGCAGGTTAATAGCCTATTCAATCCACTGAAGCCTTATATGTCTCAACATATTTGCAGTGCATTATGGAATTCTTATTGTGTAGGGGTTAAAAAAAAAACACTCTGATCCTAGCTAGAATTTGCAGAGTATGTTAAAGTATGTGCCATACTGTTTTGCATGGATAGATAGATACTGTTGACTTTTGAGAGAGAATAAAGGCAGCTACACATGCACACTATGCAAAAACTTGTGACATTTTATGTCTAGTTGACCTGCTTGTTTGACTCATTTTTAAACTTAAAGCAAGCAGGGACAAGCTCTGTTGACAGATACAGAGGCCATTGCCTTGTAATTGATGACTGTCAGCAATGTGACATCTGACTAATTTTACCTGACAGCTGTGAACAAAGACTTCTTTATTGTTGCAGTCATTGACACTCGATTACTCATTTAACATACAGTACAACCAAGTGTGCACTACATTCTGGTGCAACACACTGAGTAGAGCACCTGCAGGTTTCTGCAAGCTTTTCAAAGTACACAAAATCATCTGATGTATAAACATACTGTCAAGCAGTTCTTTTTTGTGCCGTATGTAAGCGTGCTCATGAATTCACCAATTACTAGTAATTTATTTACTCTATATAACAATAGAAGCCCACTTATGAAAATACAACTACATTAATTCACGGTATGGAACACAGTCTCTCATATTCATAAGGTTAATATTTTATTTAGAAGACATTAAAAACCATCCTTACTTTCAAGACTCCTGCGGCGCTTTTAGAAGAAAAGAAAAAAAAAGTCCCACTCACCAATTTTAGTCCAGTGTTTGAGATGTCGTTCACATGCACTTATGAGCGTCTCTATTCTCACATGAGCTCCTTTGTCAGCGTTCCTGGCAGAATAGGAACTTCCTGGCTGTCTTAAACTCACTGCGCATTTGACAGGGCCGTGATGTGAATGTCTCATTGGCTGAGTCATTCCACATGAAATCTGACACCTGCACAAGTTTCACCTACACTGCTGACTGTAAAGAGTGGATTTGTACTCTGTGTATTATTGACATTTATAGAGGGGCCTTTTCTGTATCATATATCAGTTCAAATACTGGTTCTCCTGTATGCAGTCAGCATTTTGGCATGAATGATTTATCTTGGATACTTGTAAATGCTGGGGGGAAAGATTCCATGAATCTCAAATGAATAGGAATTGATGTTTCGGGAGTGTTGTACTTTAGTATGAATTAGATGTTTGACAGAGGAAAGGGTTTGGCTGGCCTCACAGGTACTGTGTATCATGATGAATATCATGATGAAGTACTCCTATATCTTTCAGCTTCTTAACATAATTTTAGAGAAACAACCCTCTATAGTGGCATAAAATTCTTGGATATTTTCTTCTGTTCAACATCCACTCCAAGTCTCTTTGTAACTTTACAATGGTCTACAAAGGTCTGACTGAATGTCTGATCCTAACTTGAAAATTGCACTATATGTGGCAATAATGATGCTGTCACGATTTGTGTTTGCCCTGTGTTTCTCCCTTGCCCTCTGTCTCTAACTACACTTCCCATAATTCCCTGCCTTCATCACTGCCAGCTTCATTGTTCTCACCTGTGTTTGATTGACTCATTAGTGTTTGTTTATTTAAGCCCTGTTGTTCCACCATTCGTGGTCAGTAGTTCTGTAACGAAGGCAGATGAGGAGTGAGGATCTACACGCAGTTTTATTGGAAAAACAAGATGAACAGGGTCACTCGGTGAGACAAAACAACACAGGGAACAAATGAAACATTCACGATGGGAAAACCAAAATATAAACAAGAGACACATCCATGAAGGGCACGGGCAGGAACACATTCAAGAACACATTCAAGAACAGACATTACATTTAACTACTGACAACAAATGGTGGAACAACAGGGCTTAAATACACAAACACTAATGAGTCAATCAAACACAGGTGAGAACAATGAAGCTGGCAGTGATGAAGGCAGGGAATTATGGGAAGTGTAGTTAGAGAGAGAGGGCAAGGGAGAAACACAGGGCAGACAACAGGGAATCGTGACAGATGCATTACACATAAAAGCACAATCAGTAAAGAATATTTCGGTAAAATGATATCAGCAAATTGAGTGTTTGATATTTTTGATGAATTTACAGCATAACTCGAGTTGATAAAAAGACAAACAGAAATCAACTCTTGGCATACAAAACACAACAACGGTGACAATTAACAAACATAATTTTACATAAAGTAAAAGCTGAACATTTAAAAACAAGTAACTTGCACTGCAACAAAAACATCAAAAAACATTTTAGATTCTAGTTCAGGACAAACATTCCTAGTTTTGATCTTCCCTATGTGGTTTAATCCCAGAGATATGGGGCTCTCAATGTGGCTTCATGTGTATATTGTCAATTTGACCTCTTTTTAATGGTTTAAAACCAAATGTGGGTCACATCCCAGATAGCATCCTGATGTGGACCACTTCAGGCAATGATGCAGCACTGCTGGCCTTCTTCTGGCTTGGACAAAATGGATGTGAGCCTGAAGTGGCACACATGTAAAAAAGTAAATATGGCCTAAATATCCCAAATCACATGCGGGCCTTTTTAGGCAAAGATGTGGTGCTCATGGCAATGTGTAATCTGTATGTGACCCTAAAGTGGCACATGTTGTAAATAGTGAATATGGCCCAAATATCACAAAACAAATGTGGACCACCTTTGGCAAAAATGTGGCACAGTCGACCAAGGCTAATCTGGGTGTAAACCAAAAGTGGCCCACATATGTTGCAGCAAATTTGGCCCAGTTATCTTAAAAAATATCTGGGCAAGTTTTGGCAAAGTTATGGGACTGTCAGCATTGGCTAACCAGGGTGTGAGCCTAAATTGGCCCACATATGATATGGAAAATATGGCCCAAATAATTAATTACAATTTAGGGCCACTTTTGGAAAATATATGGCACAGTCACCATTGGCTAATCAATGTGTAAGCCTAACATGGACCACATTTGACATATTTGACGAATATCATAAAACAGATGTGGGCCACTTGGTGCAGCACTTTTGACACTGGCTAATTTAGATTTATGCATGGAATTGATTTAGATTCATGTTACAATCATTATTTATTTATTTATTTATTTTTTATTTTGGGCATTTCTGCTTTAGACAGGTACTGTGGAGGGAGACAGGAAATACAGGGTAGGAGATGACATATGCATCAAATGGGTCTGGGCCGGATTTAAACTCAATCCACTGTGGCTAAGCTAGCCATGTAGTACATGGTACATGCTCTACATGATGAGCCACTGGGGTGCCCCTAATCATGTTGTACCCTTGCTTTCATACAACATGATGCTAGCATCTCTTATATCTTGTGGTGAAGGCCCTTCTCTCCAGCACTGACAGTGAAGTTCATCGGTTTCCCACCTTCATTGCTTTGGGATTCCATCTCCTCCAGGTGCTTATTTGCAAAATACTGTTAATTGCCTTCACGGGCATCAAGTGGTTATGGCAGGGTATGGCAGCTGCCATACCTTGGCCTGGTAAATGGCACACTTTTCCTCTATAAATTGCCAATGTGGACACAGTAAGCCACCAGCACAGTCGGATATACAATTATTAAGTACCCGCACAACATAAACACCATTAAATTTACATCAAAATCAAAATTACTTGTGTATACAATATGTAAAGGTATATTATATTCATATTTATTCTGTTGGTGACTTTTTTTTAAAGTGACAATCACAGCAAAATAAGTTTTTATCAAATTTAAAACTCAAATTTTCAAGCAAATCGACTCTAATCTTTTCTAATGTTTGTAATGTATCAGTGTATTATAGGGTTATTTGATCATTTTATGGCTACTGTTCAAAGTTTGAGACCGTGATTTTATTTTATTTTTTAAATATTATATTGTTTAACATGGACGTTCCACCTTAATGAAGTAATTTCTTTCTTTTTTGTTAAAATTCCTCCAAGAGCAACATCAATAAACATTTATTTAACATAAATAAAATTAAAAAAAATAAATGTTTCTGCAGAGAAATTGACAATGAAACTTGCTACCTAATTAGTTAGTTAACTACCTAAAACATTTGCTATCTTAACATAACACTAACTACCCAACAAACACAGAATGTTGTCTCATCGTAGCCAACCTTTTAACAATGTTACAACATGGCCAAAAGGTTGGTATTTCTACATTGCCTGGTGAGTTTTTCACAACACTGCCACAACATTGCCATTTAACTACCGTTCAGAGCCATTGCTTAAAGGAATAGTTCACCCAAAAATAAAAATTTGTTGATAATTTACTCACCCTCAGGCCATCCAAGATGTTTCTGAATTCCATTATTCATCAGAACAGAAAGATTTTTAGGATTTCATTTCAGGCCTCCTCCTTTAAACAATGCAAGTAAATATACTAAATCTTTAGACGGTCCAAAATGCATATTTAGGGTGTATCAAAATAACCACATAACTCCAGTCGACAAATAAAGTTATTCTGAACCCAAAAGATTGACTATTTTAAGAAAAAAAAACAATACTTATATTCTTTTTCATTACAAATGTTCACTTCCATACATCTCTGTGACGTGCGCTCATGAAATGTTATCATGCACCAGCTTTTCCTATCTGTCATTCGATGTTGTGTCGATTTAGTGACACTAGGGGTCACCCTTGGGAGCCCCATACACCTCAGATCTTTAAGAAAAGGCCAATGAGAATTGGTGAGTGGAATTTGCATGCCACTCCCCCGGACATACGGGTATAAAAGGAGATGGCTCGCAACCACTCATTCAGATTTTTTCTTCAGAGCCAGGAGGTTGTGTTCAGAGAGCTGAATTCCTCTGCCGGTCCATTCACCTCTAAGAAGCGAATTGCTGTTGGATATATGGCACATTTCAAAATTTCTTATCAAAGATGCCCTTCCGTCGCTGTGAAGTTTCTGTGTACGTTCATTATCTCTCCACCTCCGACGGCCATGATTGCTGCCTCATGTTTCTGAGCAGTTGCGGCTTGATGATTGGTTCCTGGGTTCAGGGTGCCGCTCATGGCAAGCCCCCCACCCCCCCTTGTTGCCGTAGGTGCATGAAAAGCTGATATGTTGGCCGGAGAAAGGTGTCAGGTCTGGGCCAGAATTAAAATGGATTTGGGCCAGTTCTGCTGTGGATTTATGTTGCTACGATCCTGTTATGCGTGAATTACCACGTAATGTGTTGTTTAGAAACTGGTACAAAATAGGCTAGGTCAGTGCTGCTACAAGAACAATGGTCGATGTTGCTACAACAACACTGCATAATGTTACAAACCAAGCAGAAATGTGACAGGAAATTGTAATGGAAAACACATAAAAAAATGTTTGTTTTTAGACTTTTGTTATGTTATCTATTTCAGCAGATCCAAGGGCTATACAAAGGGAGATTACTAGCTTACACAGATTTATGAACAAATCTAAAGATCTAATAATGTATCAAGCATTTTGGTTTAAGAAGTAAAGGGCTACTTTACTCCTGTTATCATGATTTAACGAGTTATCCATAACATTAATATAACTTAGCTGCCTAGAAAAGCCCTCTGGTTAGAGAACATTAATTCAGAATGTAGTAAATTTTTGTGATCGTGTGCTAAATTGTATGTTACACATAAACCCCATTAGGCAAATTTATATTGCAAATATAGGTTTGTACTTCCATAGGCCATTACCCTTTTACACCGCTGGTTCCAAAAAAACTTGGTCCACATGTTTTGATACAATCAAAAATGCGGAAACATTAACATATCTTCTCCGCTTTCTGTCATCTTCCTCAAGGTCTCTTGGGTGAAGGGCATACTTATTTTGTAGCTCTCTGTACTTCGAAAGAGCTAGTGCAATATTTACTTTTCTGGAGGCGTCCATCTTTTTTTCCGACTTGTGTTATGTGTAAATGGAACGCATCCAACTCGGATTTCATGTTTTGTTTTTTTAACAATATGACGTCGATCCGAGCTCCGACTTCCGAGACAAATGAAATGCAGCATAAGGTCATCTCAAACAGAAATGCAGTGCTGGGCGGAAGCAATGATTTCAAGTTTAAAGAAATGTAATTATTGATTTTTTTTTTCTTACTCCAACCTATCGATTTGATTCAGAACACATTAATTGATCGACTGGAGTCATGTGGATTACATTTATGCTGCCTAAATATGCTTTTTGGACCATCAAATAGCAAGCAGCCTGACCCATTTGCAGAGCTTCAACATTTTTCTAAAAATCTTAATTTGTGTCCTGCTGAAGATAGAAAGTCATACATATCTAGGATGGCATCAGGGTGATAAAATCAATCATCAAGTGAATATAGAGAGAATTTTCATTTTTGGTGAACTATTGCTTTAAGCAAGGCACTTATCCCTAGGTTGCACTGGGGGGATTGTATCTTTAAAGGAATAGTTCACCCAAAAATGAAAATTCTCTCATCATTTACTCACCCTCATGCAATACCAGATGTGTATGACTTACTTACTGACCAAATATGATCGCACTGCTTTAAAAGAGACTAATTTAACCACTGGAGTTGAACGTGTTACTTTTACTAAGACTGTCTGTGGTTTTTGAAGCTTTAAAATGCTGTATACCATTCACTTGTGTTGTGTGGACATACAGAGCTAAGATATTCTTCTAAAAATCTTTGTGTTCAGCATAAGAAATTAAGTCATACACATCTGTTATGGCATGTGAGTAAATTATGAGAGATTTTTCATTTTTAGGTGAACTATTGATTTAATGTAAGTTCATGGTGCCGTTCTATGGCTTGAAAATCACGAAAACAAATTCTATCATCTCTGGTTGTGTGGCGATATATAGAGATTCTATGCTTTCTATCTACATATCATATGATGATCAAATGTAGAGCAACGTTATTTTAACATCAAGTATTTTGATCAGTTCATGACATTTGGCTTTCAACAAATAAGGTTAGGGATGAATCAGTACCATACAATCCACATAACTAAAGGAAAAATTGTCCTTCAATTCAGCAATCAAGCCTTGACATGCTCAGCCAACTCCTACAATAACATATGCATGGCCACAAGGTCTTGAGCAAATGATTATGCTGAATCAGATTTAACGAGCTGTTTAGAGTTTGCCAGT